>JAFFJZ010000029.1:1200000-2400000 GCA_018340375.1 Gonatopus flavifemur | reverse complement strand
AAAATTTCAGAGGCAACAGGAAAGATAGTTACAACCAAGGTGATATAGTGATAGCAAAGGATTTTCGAAAAAACGAACCCAAAATGTCAGAGGCGCCAATTATAAAAAAACCACCCCCCAGAAATTGTATAGTCAAATTTAAGCAGGGGCAGACAATGAACATAAGAGACATTATGATCAAATTAAGCATTGGCAAGGAGGGGAGACTGATGAAAATGTAAATATCGAGAGTTTACCGACAGTAACGAGGAAGTCAACTAGGTTGAGACAACCAGTAACGCGTTATGACGGTGCTAATTGATATTGAAATTTATGAAAATGTTGAGACAAGGAAGGATGTAGAATATGTGACATACAAACGTATTCATTGCGAGTGTGTGTGTGATATGTATGTAAACGATAAGCGATAAGAACAGTATGCCTTTAACCGTATTCGTGTGTACTGCTCATTTACCTCTCCCCTAGATATAGAATAAGTATGACTTTTCGTGAACGTGCCTGATCAAGTTATAGGACTTCAAATTCAAATATTCGAAAATTCATTTGAAAAAAACCGTTCGTTGTAATGGAATCAAAATTGGTATACGTTCTTGGATCCCAAATTTGAGCGAATATACCAAGTTCCATCAGAATCTGAGGTGGTGGGTCGCACATGGCTTGGTCGATCTGACGTGTCATGATCCAAATATAACAATTCACTTCACAAATATCCTTCCAAACTTCAAGCAATAATATAATTTTTTGGGTACAATTGTATGTTTCCTTTACAGGATGCGGTGAAGAAACAAAAACCTATAACACAACCGGCAGAGGACGCAGAAAAAGATGACCTGGAAGAGGGTGAATGTTCTGAAAGCGATGATGATCGAAGCACCTGTGAAAATTCTCAGTTATCGACTAATAGCGAGAAGGACACCGGCGATGAACAAGGTTAACTGTTCTGACTTTTCCATGTTTGTACCCTGTTCGAACAATTCGATAGGAAAGGATAGGGTTTGAGGTGCATCCGTTTGAATTCTATTCTTTACCCATTTTTCCTGGATTTTAATCATTTGCAGAACGCATAGAAGCCTCATCAATTGCAATCCGCAATGTGGCCAGGAAATTATTAAGCCCCCTAGAGATTGTATCCGAATGTATCTATATTATAATCAAGGCCTGAATATTAATTGTATCCATGTGTATCCTGTGCTTTACGATACCACCTTGATGAATTTTATTCCCTTCTATTCGGTTCTTTATTATTCTGCTGGAAAGTAATTTATCAATTCCAACTCCATTCTTCTCAGAATTGCTATTCCCTATGTTCATCCATTTGTATCTGATTGCTTCGAGAGAATCGTATCCGTTTCTATCAATCGCACATTTTCAATAGAACTTTTTCTACTTCCATCCATTCTTAACTATGTCCACCATTTTATGACATAGCCGTTTTTATCCAGAATCACTGTTTTCAACTCTAACCACTTCCATTTCATACCACTTCATCAATACTCGCAGGTCGTACAAGGTAATAAACCCAATGATTTTCATTGCGTGCTATGTTCTCAAACGTGTTTGAGTGGAGAATGAGAAGTCAATCTCTTCTCAAACGTGTTTGAGTGGAGAATAGAAGTCAATCTGCTTTTCAAACGTTGAAAGCATTTGGAAGACGTTGAAAAATTCAAGTCCGCAAAAATAAACTTCAATTTCAGTGACGTACCATCACCATCAAATTCCAAAACTGATGTTGATCCGTATGAATATGAAATGTTCGTCACTCTCCTCTACTCAATTCACCCTCATCATTTCGTGAAGTGGAAACCATTTATCCCAAATCTGTGCCAAAAATTGATGATGCAGTGAGTTTACAAACAGTTGAATCAGTGCACAAATTCGATTCACGTATTACATACACATGCAATAGTCCTTTGGAGACATTTCAGTCCTCTTCTCCACTCAGACGGGAATCAGTTATCAAATGGGCACCAAAGCACAATGACTCAACTGTAAGTGAATCTGTTACATCATTGAACAACAATTTCCCGGAAGTTGATGGTTCATATGATTCCCACGTGGTGGAAGAGACAATTCTTCATGAATTGCTTTGGTCGATCAGTTAAAAGCTGCTCTCAAAGATTCTCGAATTGCCCAGGAACTACAGTTGGAACGTGATAAAGTCACCGGAATCATCGTCAATAATGTCCCGGTCGTTGAGACGGAAAAATTAGTTGAGAAACTTCAAATGACCCCTTTTGGTCTCCACGTTGATGGGTCTGTGGATATTGCGGATAAAAAAGACTTTGCTGTTTGTGTGGATTTTATTGATGAACACTTGGGTACACCAATCAGCCAATTGTTGTAAATAATTCAAATGAAGGCGATTGATTGTTCTCATAAAAAACTTTTCGCCGCACTTGAGATGTGTTTATAGTCCCATCAAATCCTTTTTCGAAATATCAGCTCATTATCCACGGATAACAAGCCGGTTATGACGGGAGAGAATAATTCAGTCGCCACTCGACTTAGACATAAATGAGGGTTCGGATGCAAAAACTCGCCGAACGTATATTTTCAGTTCACTCTTCATCATGATCTGGTATTCCACCAGATGGCTACTGGATTCATAGCGCTTGTAAATCATACAAAAATTATACTGACAGAATAATGGAAATTCTGGTATGTCCTGCCTTCATTTCCCGCTGTGTGTGTCACATAAGTGCATTGACAGCAATGTATTCAGGTTAATGTATTTCAACTGTCGTCCCAAATTCCATCCAAGATGTGACCACTTTCTTCCACGAAAGTGCGAAGCGTAATCACATTGCCATTGATGTGGCCAATGACCCAGGCATCGTAGCTAAACAAATTTTATCCTTGTCCGTCACGCGATGGCTGGAATTGCAGCACTGCATTCAGAGGATCCTGGAAGAGTGGGGAAGAATTGAGGGAGCATTATCTCGTTGCGCGAAGGGAGAGACAAAAATCACAAGCAAGTCTGTGTCATTGACATTGGAACGAAAGCACATGAAATCTGTCGCAGTTACACGACGAGCGAAAAAATCGCCGGCCACAAACTTCCTTGTGGTTATGAAGAATGATGAGTTGAAGGCTTACCTCCTTCTTTGGGAGATGCTCTCTGAAATGAAACGTCTTCATCTCTTTATTCGACATTTAACGAACTCATCTCATCCTTGGAGATGCATAATGAAGCAAAATTATCGCGGTTCTAAAGCTTGTCAATCGACCGTCCTGGAAACTCCTGGGAGAGTCTCAGAATCGATATTCCGAGGCTCATAACTGCTGAACCAAGATGGTAAAAACGGTGAAACTTGCGAAGAATATTCTCAGGAGGTCCTTGAACTATAATTTATACATTGGAAAGTTCCCCCAGTCAGGGGCAATTCTGTGTGATTTTTCAAAGTTCGAAAATTTTGTTATTTCCATATTCCAAAGCACAACTTTTGAACCAAGGAGGTACAAACGATGAAACCTGCAGGGAATATTCTCAGGGGCTCCTTGAATTATAATTTATACATAGAAGAGTTGCCCCAGTCCGGAGCAATTTTGTATGATTTCTCAAAGTTCGAAAATTTCAATTTTTCTATACTTCAAGGCTCATAACTCCCAAATCAAGGAGGCACAAACGATGAAACTTTTAGGGAATATTCTCAATAGGTTTTTGAACTGTAATCTACACATAGAAAAGTTGCCCCAGTCAAAGGCAATGATGTGTGATTTTTCAAGCCTGAAAATTATGTTTTTCCGATATCCCCAGGCTCGTGACTTCTAGCCCAAGATAGTGCAAACGGTATCACTGATGAGTACCAACCTCTATCACACTGACACTACTTCGGTGCGTCACAAATGATTCCAGGAACACCCCGAAGGCCTCCTATCTCCGTCGAGAATCTCGGATTCATTGAAAGGTTCTTTTTTATTTCCCATCAGTTTTTAGCTTGTAACTCCCCCGTCCCTTCGACTTTTTCGGAAAATTCTTTGTAGTACAATCATCTAAATCCCGAGACCTTCAAAGAGAGCTATCATTCATAAAATCGGTGAAAATCGGGGGCAACCCATTCTTTCAAACCTCTGAAGCTTTTTTATTTTTGAGGTATGAACGAAGTTTTTTCACAATCAGGTACCAACGATGCTCTTTCGGATGCCATAAAGAAAATTTTTCCCTCCACTTCAGGGGCTAACTTTATACAGATGCGAAGCAGCATCTATAACTTCCTCGCGAGATTCCTTTGTGGCAGGAATAGAAATTTGTTTTGAGTCACCGACTTCTGACAAAATATCAAGATTGAAGGGTACTACCTAGACTGGGTAACTCATTCTCTTCAACAGGGGTCTGCCACGCTTTGTTTGTAGTGAATCCATCTAAAATAGGTAGTGGTTACTATAGAAATAATCTAATCGGCCACACATCCATTGGCAACGGAGCTGCGAAGTCAACCATTTTTAATTATTCGACTACGTCATTCAAACAGAAGAAGGGAAGGCATCATCAACAGCGATCGATCTTCAAGCAACGTATCATGCATATCGATCATATTTCAAGTCTATATCGACCAAAATAATTGCCTCATAACCTTTCCAAGTTAGTTTTATTGTTGCTTCTCTCTTCTCTTCGCTACGTAACCATCATTTAAGACGTAATTGATGGTGTGGATTCTCTTCAATTAGAAAGCAAAATCAATGATTACATTCATAATCAAATTTCTCAATACAATTATCAAACAAAATTAAGTATATCGTTCGATACGATAAATATTTATCACAAGAACTCCAATTATTTTGTATGCTATATTCAATTACAGATACGCATACGCCCACATAAATACATATGTATTAATGAATACGAACACTCAATATTGTTCAATAACGCGCATTTCATATGTTTATTGAATAATAACTACTCGCATTCATCAATTACGTCATACACGGAAAAAAAAGTATGACTATTATAGCGATCTGAAGTATGGTTAAGAAGAGATAGCTGTAGTGACAATACTGTATCGCTATGGTGACGATACAGATGGCTATGCTGGCGATCTATAGAGATCTAAAGAGATATAAGAGCAAGAATAGCACAAGGGAAACAGGCTTTTTATCAAAAGAGACAGTTATTATGCTCAAAAAATATAAGCTTGGAAGTAAGGAAGAAATTCTTGAAAAGTTACGTTTGGAGCACAGCATTATATGGTTGCGAAACTTGGACAATGGGGAAAACTGATCAACGAAGACTTGAAGCTTTTGAAATGTGGTGTTATAGGAGGATGCTCAGAATAAAATGGATAGACAAAGTCAAAAATGAAGAAGTACTCGAGCAGATAAATGAAGAAAGAAATCTTTTGAAATACATCGTGAAAAGGAGAAGCAATCTTATAGGACACACATTACGGCATGAGAGTTTATTTAAAACAATATTGGAAGGGAAAATGAATGGTAAAACTGGTAAAGGTAGACCTAGAGCAAGTTATATGAAGCAAATCGTACAAGACAAGGGATGTAGTAGATATGTAGAAATTAAACGTTTGGCGGATAATAGACAGGGGTGGAGGGTTTCATCAAACCAGTCGTAAGACTGATTACTTCATGATGATGATGATATGACTTGGAAAAATTCATGAATGGATTAATGAATAAATGATGAAGAGGTTATTTGTAGAAAAAAACACAAAAAGTTTGAGAAAGGTATAAATAAATCTATTTGCTACATTCAGGAAATTGCTATATACACAGGTAAGCTCTGTATGATGTATTATTCATAAAATACAATATTCCTTTATAGACAACAGCTCAGCAGAAATACCGTAATGAACAGTCTGCTACTGTTGGTTCTTACCACCAGAACCACAGGCTGATGATCAAATAAATCATACAAGGTCTAGTCGAAAATAATGATTCAAATTTGTGCATTACTTTTTAGGTGAAATCTTATCGGATATACCACAACCCCCTTACAAACAATCTACTATCGGGTTCTCCTGCTAGAGTCGTTGGAAAATGATCAAATGGATCATATCGAGCATGCTCAAGGGAAAAGATTCAAGTTTATTTGCAATTCCTTCACATACCAGAAAGTCAGAGATATATCATAAGTTCTGACGGACAGTCAACTACTGGAGCCTTCCGAAGTAGCTGATCAAAACCAGATGACCAGCTACTTCGGAAGGCTCCACTGTCAATTTCTCTAATTAGGATCATAGGCAATCGATGAAAAAGATCATACCGAGCCTGCTCAAGGGTGATTATTGAAGTTTATTTGCTATTTTTTTCACAGGCAAAAGTATAATGGATATACCATAATCTCTAATGGAATCCACTATTCTGCAATCAGAATCGTGAACGAATAATGAAACAGAATAGTGAATAGATAATGAATGTAAATTCAATTATAGCAAGTTTGAAAAACATTCGAAAATAAGGTTAGTCACAGGGCACTTCAGGTATACTAAAATATGACATCCTGAATCAAAATTATGAGCTATGTACAAAATGGTTTTCCTTAGATTCTTTGAGTGAAATTACAGGTGGATCAAGAAAAAGTAGAAAGGATGCAGGTATACTATACATCTGTATGTTACTTACCACCACGATCACTATCATCAGGTAGCGTAGAAGGAAAATGAAGAAAAGGCGAAAGTGCAGTGGATATACAAGTCCTTGCGTTGAATAATACCACTATCAGATTCTTCCAAAAGAATCATAGGTGGATGAAGAAAAAGCAAAAAGGATGTAAATGTATCATACATCTTTATGTTATGTACCACAATAATCAATGTCATCGGATAGCGTCATAGGAAAATGAAGAAAAGGCAGAATTGCAGTGGATATACAAGTCCTTGCATTGAATAATACCACTATCAGATTCTTCCAACAGAATCATAGGTGGATGAAGAAAAAGCAAAAAGGATGTAGATGTATCATACATCTTTATGTTATGTACCACAATAATCAATGTCATCGGATAGCGTCATAGGAAAATGAAGAAAAGGCAGAATTGCAGTGGATATACAAGTCCTTGCATTGAATAATACCACTATCAGATTCTTCCAACAGAATCATAGGTGGATGAAGAAAAAGCAAAAAGGATGTAGATGTACCATACATCTGTACGTTAAATCCTACCATGATCATTAGGTAGCGTTGAAGGAAAATGCAGAAAAGATAGGAGCGCAGTGGATATATCACAAATCTTTGCATCGGGTGCATTCCACTGACCAACTGACGAATGATTAGAGAGACTGTTTAGGATCAACTCAACGAAAATTGAGCAGATACAATATTCTGATTATGAAAATTGTTGCAGAACAACTACAGGTCAACTTGACTGATGTGACTGGATGTGACAATTCATTCTGAATGTTTTCTTCCAAAGTTCCATCTTTTCAGTTGTTCCATTCAAGCTGGATTATATTTGTGTTCTTACAAACCATCATTTTTATCTTTACTTATCTTTGTTTTGGAATGATTCGATTCTCAAATATCATGAATATTAAATGGTTTGGATATTTGATACAATATTACTTTTCAATGATCATGAATCACTTTGGATACATTTTGAACATTTCATGGATCCCAGAGTTACTAAATCTCTCAACCCAAAGTACTATATGACAATTTAATATTAGGTGTACAAATAAGTTTCCGCGGTTTGTCAAAAGATGGCCCCACCAGAAGGTTATGGAGAAATTGTCAGATGTAAAACGTAATATCCCAAGTTTAGTCATCTGGCAACACCATAACCTTAAAGTACTAGTGATTCCGTACCAGCATCACGTAATTTTTTTCGTGCAAAAATGTCAAGTTTTATTCCGAATAAGCATCATTTGCGGGAACTTTTGATTTACTTCTTTAATGTGAAAAAATCTGCAGCTGAGGCGCATCGATTGCTTCTAGAAGCATATGGTGAAGCTGCTTTAAGTGAGAGAAGTTGTCAGGAATGGTTTCAAAAGTTTAAGAACGGTGAGTTTGACGTTAAAGACAAAGAACGCAGTGGAAGGCCGAAAGTGTACGAAGACATGGAATTAGAAGTACTATTGGAGGAAGATTCGTCCCAAACGCAAAAAGAACTTGCACTTACTCTACAAGTGACTCAACAAGCAATTTCACATCGTTTAAAATCGTTAGGAATGATTCAAAAACAAGGAAATTGGGTTCCATATGAACTAAAGCCGAGAGACGTTGAACGCCGATTATGCATGAGTGAAATGCTGCTTGCCAGGAATAAAAAAAAGAGTTTTTTGCATCGTATAGTCACTGGTGACGAAAAATGGATTCACTACGATAATCCAAAGAAGAGAAAGTCATGGGTTAAGCCCGGCGAACCATCAACATCGACAGCTAAGCCGAATATTCATGGAAAAAACTCATGCTGTGTATTTGGTGGGATCAGCTTGGTGTCGTGTATTATGAATTGCTGAAACCAAGCGAAACCATTACTGGAGCTCTCTACCGAACACAATTGATGAGATTGAGTCGGGCACTTAAGGAAAAACGCGCCCATTACTACTCCAGACACGACAAAATTATTCTTTTACACGATAATGCTCGTCCACATGTTGCGGCGCCGGTAAAAACATACTTGGAAACACTCAACTGGGAAGTTTTATCCCACCCGCCGTATTCACCAGACTTAGCCCCTTCTGATTATCACCTGTTCCGGTCGATGGCACATGGTCTGTCTGAGCAGCGCTTCACATCATATGAAGACACCAAAAATTGGGTAGATTTGTGGATAGCGTCAAAAGATGAAGAGTTTTTTCGACGGGGTATCCGAATGTTGCCAGAAAGATGGGGAAAAGTAGTGGCAAATGATGGAAAATACTTTGAATAAAACGTAATGTACTTTTCCTTTACAATAAATTTTTTATAAAAAACCGCGGAAACTTATTTGTACACCTAATAAAATCCATGATATTTGAGAATTGAATCATTCCAAAACCAAGATAAGTAAAGATAAAAATGATGGTTTGTAAGAACACAAATATAATCCAGCTTGAATGGAACAACTGAAAAGATGGAACTTTGGAAGAAAACATTCAGAATGAATTGTCACATCCAGTCACATCAGTCAAGTTGACCTGTAGTTGTTCTGCAACAATTTTCATAATCAGAATATTGTATCTGCTCAATTTTCGTTGAGTTGATCCTAAACAGTCTCTCTAATCATTCGTCAGTTGGTCAGTGGAATGCACCCGATGCAAAGATTTGTGATATATCCACTGCGCTCCTATCTTTTCTGCATTTTCCTTCAACGCTACCTAATGATCATGGTAGGATTTAACGTACAGATGTATGGTACATCTACATCCTTTTTGCTTTTTCTTCATCCACCTATGATTCTGTTGGAAGAATCTGATAGCGGTATTATTGAATGCAAGGACTTGTATATCCACTGCACTTCTGCCTTTTCTTCATTTTCTTATGACGCTGCCTAATGACATTGATCATTGTCGTACGTAAGATAAAGATGTATGGTGATATGCATCCTTCTTCCTTTTTCTTCATCTACCTGTGATTCTATTGGAGGAATCTGATAAAAGTGTACCTAACGCAAGGACCTGTGGTATATCCACTGCACTCTTGCCTTTTCTTCATTTTCCTTCTACGCTACCTGATGATATTGATCGTGGTGGTAAGTAACATACAGATGTATAGTATACCTGCATCCTTTCTACTTTTTCTTGATCCACCTGTAATTTTACTCAAAGAATTTACTCACTGAAAAAACTTTTTCACCTGGGTACTCAGGAATAAGGATATTGGATAATACATAATCCAGGGGCCAAAATATTGATGAAAAATCAACAGAAATTCACGCGTTAAACGTAATGGGTCTTCCTATTGTTGACGGTGTTTCTTCTTATTTGAATGCAGTAATGCAGTGTATATTTTACTGTGCTTCTAAGACAAAACAATTACTTTTATCTGACCCCAATGGCATCATAAATATTTCAATTCAGAACTAGAATTCGCAAAAAAACCTTGATATCATAGCTTTAAAACAGCTTGCAGGTCCACAATACTTGCATAATCACTCACAAGATGCAGGAGAATTCATCGCTTCTATTTGCGAGAATTCAATGGCTATTCAAAATTTAGTGAAGCACCAAATAACTACCTCAACGGAATGTACGAAATGTGAATATACCGAAAATATTGTTGGTACAAATTGTGGTACACGTCTTGGGCTACCTCCAATTTCACAAAAATCATTTGAGTTTCAAGAAATATTCAAGTTCAATTTTTCAACATCGAAAATTTTCGAAGATTCTTGTGACAATTGTAATAACTTGCATAAAACTCAAAAATCATTTATAACAGCGTCAGAACAATATGTAATTGTGCAATTGATGATGTTTAATCACAATAATGTTGAAGCAACAAAGGTAGAAAATATAAACATTGAAGCAGTACCAACTTCAAGAATTATAATTGCACAACACTTTTATAAAGTTATAGCTGTTGTTTTTCATCATGGTAAAAATATTTCTGAAGATAATTTCACATGCATGTTACGAAGTGAAGGTACAAAGTGGATATTTATTCATGATCTGCAAGTTGAAGAGCGACATTGGCCACGCAATGCTAAAGACTCGTATATATATTTCTTTGAAAAGCAATAATTTCGCTTCATCATAAAATTAGAATTCAATTACTGTGATATTGTACAGTTTTGAAGAATATAGAATACCTTTATAATACCATAACGAACCAAATATTCTTGAAAAATTTTTTCGAATGATTTCGATGGATATTCCACAAAATTCTGAAAAATGTCTGGTACAGTACTAGAAAGTGTCTTCAATCTGATATCTTGAAGGTATATCTTTTTGTTGCATGATAAATATTTGACATCTCTTTACCCAGATAGCAAAAGTTCCAAAAACTAGATCCCATTGAATCCTTCTGGAACCACAAAATGAATCACTGAAATGTCAGTAGGATGGAGTTCTTGGAGAATTCAAATCGCCTTTTGTCATACTATATACAGTACAATATACAGTATGACGAAAGGCGATTTGAATTCTCCAAGGACTCTATTCTGCTGACATTTCAGTAGTTCGTTTTGTGGTCACGAAAGAATTCAATGAGATCTAATTTTTGGAACTTTTGCTATCTGCTACTTTTCACAATGATTCAAAAGAGTGACCAAAAAATGTCTGCTGGAAAGCTATTTTTAGCTTCATGCTAAACAGTACAAATTCTATCTTGCAAAAAAAATTTCTGTTGGATACCTTGAATATATTGTACGCAAGTTCTCTCTGTCTGTAAGATCTAAAAAGTAAAAAAAGACGCCAAGTACATGAAACTTCATCCATACTTCCAAAACCAAAAAATAAACAATAATCTAAAAACACATCCTAAAGGAATTACGAAAAAACTCGATATGAGTATTCAATTCGGATTCTTCAATATACTTGGACCATTGTAAAAGCGTTGGCGAAATCCTTCTCAAGGAGAACTTTAACTCCTTATACTTATACGGGGATTACAATTTACCTCATATTTCCTGGAGCAATATTGATTCCAAATTATCTTTCTCAGTGTTACCTGGTTCGAATCTCAATGAAATGACTTCTGCGCAATATGTTCTCGAATATTTCAATGAATTGAATTTGTTTCAACTTAATACTTTCAGAAATTCTCATGGTAACATACTTGATCTTATTTTTTCTGATAACGATCGTATTGATGTCAATATTGCTCTGGATCCTTTTCTTGCGTGTGACAACTTTCATCCTTCTCTTGTATCTAAGCTCAACCTACGTGATAGTGTTTTACTGGTCCCCAATAAAATCATCAAATATAATTTTAATAAGGCGAATTACAGTGCAATTTGTGAATATTTAGGTTCTATCAACTGGGACGATGAATTGCGTAATCTTAATGTTATTGAAGCTGTTGATTTTTTATATCTTCATTTATATAATGCAGTTGATTCATTCGTACCCAAGTATGTATCAAGGAATAGTTCTTATCCAAAATGGTTTTCTTCGGAATTAATTAAACTTATTCGTCAAAAGAAAATTGCTCACAATAGGTACAAAGAGTCAAATTGCTTTGAAGATTACCTAATCTTTAGTTACTTACGAGCTCAATGTAAAGTTTTGACTCGCCAATGTTACCTGTCTCATCTTCATTACGTTCAAGGGTCCATTCCTACAAATGTCAAAAGCTTTTGGAACTTTGTTAATAGTAAGCGGAATCAGAACGGTATACCCCTGGTGATGCATTTAGACGGTACTATTGGCAATACTGGTATTGCTATTTCGAACTTATTTGCATCTTATTTCAGATCAGTCTATCAAAATTATCCCGTTGTTCCTTGTAATTTACCAGAATCTACTTTCAATGTCAATCTTTCCGATTTATCCATCAATATCGGTGAAGTGTTCAATAAAATCTCATCCTTGAAAACTTCTTCCGGTCCTGGTGACGATGGTATTCCTCCTAATTTTCTAAAATCTTGCAAGTTCGTCATTTCTCGGCCTTTGTGGTTGATCTTCAACAGCTCTTTATCCTCTGGAATATTTCCTTCCCAATGGAAATCCAGCTTAATTACTCCTATCTTCAAATCTGGGGACCGTTCTGACGTGAGAAACTATAGACCGATTAGTATCATGAATGTTATGCCGAAAATTTTTGAAGATATAGTTACTGATAAAATAACACCACTGTTTTCTGATATTATTTCTGATTTCCAACATGGCTTCACTTCTGGCAAATCTACCGTAACTAACTTGTCTATTTTTTCTCATGTTGTGTCCTCTGCGCTTGATCAAAATGCCCAAGTGGATACTATATATACAGACTTCTCAAAGGCTTTTGACAGAGTTGATCATAATATATTGTTAAATAAATTAAGTAATCTAGGTATTCGAAGCAATTTCTTGTCGTGGTTACAGAGTTATATTCTGAATCGTACGCAATCAGTTCGTGTCTCTCAATATTTCTCTGATTCATTTTTGTATCCTCAGGTGTACCGCAAGGCTCACATCTAGGTCCTTTATTATTTATTATTTTCATTAATGATATCTCTACGATTTTCAAGTACTGCACACATCTTCTTTTGCTGATGACCTGAAACTGTTTATGATTATAAGAACTTACAGAGATGCTCAAAATCTGCAATCTGATTTGGATCGGTTACAATCTTGGTGTGTGCTATCTAATATGTCATTAAATCTCACTAAATGCCATGTGATGAGATTTCATAGAGGTAAAAATGCTATTTATTTTCCTTATAACTTGTCTCATTCTCTGTTATCACCTATAAATACTGTTCGTGATCTTGGAGTTTCATTTGACTCTCGTTTTAACTTCTCAGATCATTACAATCACATAGTTGGTACTTCCATGAAATCTCTCGGATTCATCAAGCGCGTTTGTAAAGATTTTCGTGATCCTGTTGCACTTCGAACACTGTATTGTACTTTAGTTAGACCTCATCTTGAGTATGCGTCTCAAATTTGGAGTCCTCATTTAATTCGGGATTGTACAGACTTGGAAAGAGTTCAGCATAAGTTTCTGCGTTTTGCTGCCTATCAGATAGGCCGTCCGTTGAGCGTCACTTGTCATGATTACTCATTGATTATGGCTCTACTTAACTTGCCTCCCTTGGAATCACGTCGTTTGTTCAATGATTTGTCATTTTTGTATAAAATTGTTAATGGGAAAATTCGCTGCCCTCAACTGCTTGGACTTGTACGTTTTAATGTCCCTTCTCGTTTATTGAGGCGCCCTAAATTGTTCAATCCAATTTCTTATAAATCGAGACACGGTTATTCTGATCCGGTAAATCGGATATCTATCCTAGCAAATTCTTACAGTGATGTGCTTGAATTATTTTCATCTCATTCTGATCTTAGGAATTCTCTTTCTCTTATTTGTCAAATTTAATATCTAATTGTCCTTTTCACCTATAATTATACACGTTAACTGTTGTTGTAATATAAGATGCATGTAGTCGAGCTTAACATGATGCTTAATGCTTTGATGTATGATATATATAATGTGGTTCAAATAATGTATATTCTATGTACCAAAGGGTCTTTTATACCCGTATAAACAAAATAAATAAATAAATAAATAAATAAATAAATTCCACTTAAAGACACATTCAGAAAAAGAAGTGAAATCCCAATAAAAAAACTCCAAAAAAGTGAAAAAAAACGCCAAGTACATGAAACTGTCATCAATACTCCGAAAACCAAAAAAAATAAACAAATAAAAATCCCAAAAACAAAGAATAAAAAAATCTAAAAACACATTCTAAAGGAAAATTTCACTGCATTCAGAATTTCGAGGGGATATAAAAGGATATGCTCCATTTGAAAAAAAAAAGATATGGAATCAATATGAGCGACCAAGTACATTGGTTACACAAAGGATATGGGAAAGATTTTTGGTATATTGTAACTTCAGTTTGTTTAAACTGTGTTGAAGGTAATTTATGATTTTCAAAAAAGCATTATTGTATCAAAAAATAAATAAAACAAGCGTATCGTTCTGCCCGTATATATAGATACCAAAAAGTGAAAAAAAAGTAGAATTCCACAAAACATACAAATGTCTCACAAAAACCCCTAAAAACTCCAACACAGTAAAAAAATAACGTCAAATCCCAAAAACCATACAAACGTCTTACAATAACACTTGAAAAAAATACTTCACTCTTTCCGGAAGATTACTTGATATAACAAATATACCATTAAAAAAAAGATGTGAAAGGCAACCCTGTTTCGGAATTCGCATCAACCAGTAACACTTGGCGTGGCCGAAGAAGATTTCATGAAATTATATCATTTAAATTTCTTGTTTAATGTTCTATAGAAATTCATTTGTATATAATAAAGGCTAAAAACTTCTACCATCGGCCACGCCAAGTGTTGCTGGTTGATGCGAATTCCGAAACAGGGTTGCCTTTCACATTTTTTTTTTTAATGGTATATTTGTTATATCAAGTAATCTTCCGGAAAGAGTGAAGTATTTTTTTCAAGGATTTTTTTTCAAGTGTTATTGTAAAACGTTTGTATGGTTTTTGGGATTTGACATAATCTTTGATCATCCATTTCATGCCATTCATTGTCAATAGAATCCACTTTGTAATCTGTAATTCATCCATTCAATACAAAATTTCCACAAGACCGACTATATGAAATTGATAGTGGTGGTGGACGACGTACAGGTCTATGGTATATTCGCTTCTTTTTCGTGTTTTCTTATACACCTGTGATACTATTCAAGCAATCCGATAACAACTCTCGGTCAAGAGAGTATCACCCTGGTTAAAAGGTCCAATAGAAACCGATAGAAACCGATTCAAAATTAATCGGAATGAATAGGGTCAATCGGAGAGGCTCAACTACCGATTCAAGATGAATTAATTGGAACGTGGTATATATAGGATTGAATCGGGGATTTACCGATAGAAAAATATTTGTTTTATTGGAATTAATATGACTTTCAGTGATCAATCGGTTTGTATGAGAGATATCTGATTGAGAGTTTGAAAATTTCTCCATTTCATGAGGCAAATGGTTTTTATCGGAAATTTCCATGACCTAAAGCTATTGGAACCGATCGTAAATGTTACGTAATGGGAAATTTAATTGGTTTTTATGAAGAATGTTCAATTCGATAAGAGTTCGTACAGATTTGATCGGTCTGTAGGTTTTAATCGGATTATTCCACTATCTGAATTCATGGGGAATAATAGGACCATTTACGGATCTGAAAATTGAATGGGATTGAATGAGAAATATCCAATTCGAATTCAGAATTCCTTTCAGCGGATTGAATCATCGGTTTTTATCAGAATTTTCGGTGATTTCCGTCTATCGGAACCAATGGGAAAATTGTACAAAATTCAAGACTTACTGGGTTTCTATCCAGAATATCCAATTCGATTTGAGTTTGTTTATTTTATTGGTCGATAGGTTTCAAGTGGATTATTCGATCATCCCACACTGAAAAAAAGGTGGGTACAGACAACGGTGATATAGTTGATTCAACAGTAGAATACGATTGGATATATCCAACTGAATCTGACTGTTGCCTCAACTACATGCAGTTGAATCAACCATCATGGTGTCAAGTCAACGATTATACTGTCAATCTGGCCGTATATTCGTTGACTTGACTATGATATTCAGTTACCCTAACAACAAAATATAATTGATTTTCGATGAAATTCTTTTTTCAGTGCAATTTATGGGGAATAAAAGGAATATTTACGGGATTGAATATTCAATAGCATTGAATGAGAAATGTCCAATTCAATTTTAGACTTTATTCCACCGCAGTAACCCTAGTTAAAAAATCCGATAAGATCCGATAGAAACCGATTCAGAATTAATCGGACTGCATAGGATCAATCGGAACAGTTCAATCCTCGATTCAAAATCAATAAGAGTTTATCGGAATCTCTTTTCCATAGGTTTCAATCGGGGATTCACCAATCAAAAAATCTGCATTTTATGGGAATTAATCAGACTTCACATAATCTATTGGTCTGTATAAGAGATATCTGATTGGATGATTGAAATTTCCTCCATTCCATCAGGCAAACGGTTTTTATCGGAAGTTTCCACAATTTCAATCTATTGGAACTAATGGGAAAATTTGTGAAATTGAATGATGAATGGGTTTCTTATGGGAGATTTCTGACTGCATTTAAGGATGTATCGATTTCATTGATCAATGGGTTTTAATTGGATTATTCCAACATTCAAATTTATTGGAAATAATACGCAAGTTTACAGATTCTAAAGTCCTATAGGTATGTACCGGCAATAACCGATTCAGTTTTGAAATTTCTTTCATTGCATCAGATCATTGGTTTTTATCGGAATCCCTGGTGACCTCGATGTATTGGAACTAATGGGAAAGTTGCTGGAATAGGAAACTATAATCATAGAATACCAAGAGAATCCAATTATAAAATATTTCATTGGTATCAATCGGAATTTTTATCAGTGATGGAATATCCATTGGATCCCATTGAAAAATATGTTACTGGTACCAATTATACTTGTAATGATTAATAAAATGTCGATTAAATCGAATTAAAAAATATTGTGTCCGTACGAATTGGAATTTTTATTATTGATAAAATACCTATTAGATGCCATTGAAGAATATTTGACTGGTATCAATTAGAATCTTCATGATTAATAACATACCGATTGGATCCAATTGGGAAATATTGTATTGGCGTCAATCGGAATTTTCATTGGTCATAGAATACCAAGTGAATGCAATTACACAATATTTCATTGATATCAATCGGAATAATTATTATTGATAAAATACCTATTGGATCCCATTGGAAAATATTTGACTCGTATCAATTAGAATTTTCATAATTGATAAAATACCGATTGAATCCAATTGAAAAATATTGTATTGATATCAATCGGAATTTTTCATCCATCATAGAATACCGATTGAATCTAATGAGAAAATATTTTCTTGGTATCATTGGAATTTTTATGATTAATGAAATACCCATTGAATTCTATTGAAAAATATTTCACTGATATCAATTAGAATTTTAATGATCAATAAAATACCTATCTAATCAAATAAGAAACATTTTATTGTCATCAATTGGAATTTTTATTATTGATCAAATACCTATTGGATGCCATTGAAGAATATTTGACTGGTATCAATTAGAATCTTCATGATTGATAAAACTCCAAATGAATCAAATTGAAGAATATTGTATTGGTATCAACCGGAATTTTTACTATTGATAAAATACCAATTGGATCCCATTGAGGAATATTTGACTGGTATCAAATAAAATTTTCATGATTAATAAAATACCGATTCGATCTAATTAAAAAATATTTTATTGGTATTAATCGGAATTTTTTATCAACCATAAAATACCCATTGAATCCAATTAGAAGAGATTTTCTCAGTATCATTTGGAATTTTTGTGACTAATGAAATACCCATTGAATTCCATTGAAAAATATTTCACTGATATCAATTGAAATTTCAATAATCAATAAAATCTCGATTCAATCAAATGAAAAATATTTTCTTGGTATCACTAGGGATTATTATTATTGGTAAAATACCTATTGGATGCCATTGAAAAATATTCGGCTGGTATCAATTAGAATCTTCATAATTAATAACATACCGATTCAATCCAATTGAAAAATATTGTATTGACGTCAATCGGAATTTTCATTGATCATAAAATACCAAGTGAATCCAATTACACAATATTTCATTGATATCAATCGGAATTCTTATTATTGATAAAATACCTATTGGATCCCATTGGAAAATATTTGACTCGTATCAATTAGAATTTTTATAATTGATAAAATACCGATTGAATCCAATTGAAAAATATTGTATTGATATCAATCGGAATTTTTCATCCATCATAAAATACCGATTGAATCCAATTGGAAAATATTTTCTTGGTCTTCATTGGCATTTTTATTATTAATGAACCTCCATGCTCTCATTAAGACCGATACAATCACTCATATGTCCAATGGACTATTACCAATTGAATCTTATTACTATAGGACACCCATCCCTGACATAAGACAGTCATTTAGTTCACATTGATAGGAAGCCAACCACGGCATCGAGCGAGCGGGTGTTCCAGATCGATCTTCTAGGTTAAGCAACGACAACTGCGGTACAAGGTGGAGGGGTGATCACCATGTTAATAACACATAAATGATCATTTGAATTTATTCCAGCAATAATTTGCCATACGTAATGATTGAATAAATGATACATATGTTTGTTTAATTGATATAAAATGCGCGTATATAATGTATATAAACCGTTCGTTGGTTGGGTTAACAACCAATAAAATTCAATAAGTCAATCCCGATGCAGGAATCAATTCATTCCGATAAGTTTTTTTCTATCGGATTTAATCGGATTTTTTCACCAGGGAAAATGCCGATTAAATCCAGTTGAAAATTATTTCATTGGTATCAATGGGAAATTTCCGATGCAGAAACTCAATCCATTCCAATGAAATGTTTTTTTATCGGATTCAATCGGATTTTTTAACCAGGGGAAAGACCGATTAAATCCAATCAAAAATTATCTTATTGGTATCAACAGGAAATTTCCGATGCAGAAACTCAATTCATTCCAATAAAATGTTTTTTTATCGGATTCAATCGGATTTTTTAACCAGGGGAAAGACCGATTAAATCCAATTAAAAATTATCTTATTGGTATCAATAGGAAATTTCCGATGCAGAAACTCAATTCATTCCGATAGAATTTTTTTTATCGGATTCAATCGGATTGTTTAACCAGGGCAGGCCAATGAGGAAAGACAAAAACGGAGCAAATATACCATGCAATCTGTACGTCGTCCACCACCACTATCCATTTCATTTAGGTAATTTCATAGGCAATTTTATATTGAATGGATGAACTACAGATTATGAAGTGAATCCAATTGATAATTAATGGCATCAAATGGATGATCAAAAATTATGTAATGAATCAACAACTGAATCATCGCTTGTAATCAGAAAGTGGAATCCATCAAATATCAAATATAATCATCAGTCACATCAGTCAAGTTGACCTGTAGTTGTTCTGAAACAATTTCTATAATCAGAATATTGTATCTGCTCAATTTTCGTCGAGTTTATCCTAAACAGTCTCTCTAATCATTCGTCAATTGGTCAGTGGAGTACGCCCGATGCAAAGATTTGTGGTATATCTATTGTGCTCCTTCTTGCTTTTTCTTCATCCACCTATGATTCTGTTGAAAGAATCTGATAGTGGTATTATTCAACGCAAGGACTTGTATATCCACTACACTTCTGCCTTTTCTTCATTTTCCTATGACGCTACGTAATGAAATTCATCATGGTGGTCCATAACATAAAGATATATGGTACATATGCGTCCTTCTTGCTTTTTCTTCATCTACCTGTGATTCTATTGTGAGAATCTGATAGCAGTGTCCCTAACGCAAGGACCTGCGGTATATCCACTGCACTCCTGCTATTCCTTCAATTTCTTTCTACGCTACCTGATGATATTGATTGTAGTGGTACGTAACATACAGATGTATAGTATACCTGCATCCTTTCTACTTTTCTTGATTCACCTGTAATTTTACTCAAAGAATTTAGGGAAATCATTTTGTATCATTTTGTACATAGTCATAATTTTGATTCAGGATGTCATATTTTTTTAGTATACATGAAGTGCTCGGTGACGAACCTTATTCTCGAATGTTTTTCACACTTGCTATAATTCATCGATGTTTTTTCATGGACTCCAATTTTTAATTACAAGCCATTATTCAATGATTGAATTATTTAATCTTATCATGACCTTCAATAACCCATAATTCTTCCATCTCGTATTGTCATAAATACCCTGTAATTCATCCATCTCGTATTGTCATAAATACCCTGTAATTCATCCATCTCGTATTGTCATAAATACCCTGTAATTCATCCATCTCGTATTGTCATAAATACCCTGTAATTCATCCATCTCGTATTATGATATTATTTTTCTATGTATTGTGATCCTATTGTAACTGTCACCGCTATACATGATAACATTGAACATTATCTATATTTCTTTACTAAAATAAACGTTGGCGCTATTGGATGTTTGGATGATACTGAAATGAATGCTATTGGATGTTAGAAGAAAAAGAACGAGATCGATATATTGGCAGAAAAAAAATTCATCTACCAACCATTGCACAGGTTATAAAAGACAAACCATTCGGATAAATACATACTAATGAACAAATGATCCACTATTGGACATTCGAAGAAAGAAAGACAGAACAAATGATCTACTATTGGGCGTTCGAAGAAAGAAAAAGACAGACAGAATGAATCTTTGTAGCATTGGAAATCGCCTCAAGGATGACAGATCTTCGTGTTAAGAAGGAACCGATGAATCAGAAATTCCGGAAGAATATTTTGATCGGATAAGAAATTGTAACGTTTATATTCCGGTATCGGATGAACTGATCAAGTTTGTAGTGTACTTAATCAAAAGTGTATAAAAAAACAATATACAGGGTGGTCCATTTGAAGTGGTATAGTCAAATATTTCGGAAACTAGTGGAGATGGAAAAAAATGTTTCAGGTGAAAAGTTCAGGGTTCCAAGGGGGAAGTATGATGCTGACCTTGAAAAATCCCTCAGAGGTCATTTTGAAGGTCATTTAGGGGTCAAGATGGTTTTTTTTAAACGGGACCCCCATTTTTTTATCATGGCATGGGAAAGCTGGTTTCAAACCCTTCACGAAACACTGGTCATGGACCCCTTTCCGCCCATTGGAGTGCAAGTTATGGACCGTCGAAGTTATTGATGAACTCCTCTTAGCGCTACCCAGGAACAACGACGTGGACGTGGTGATTCTCTGTTCCCTCCGGAGTGCTTGATTATCGTGAGTCCCCTCGCTTCTCACATGAGGGGTGCTTGATGCTGTTACAATAATTGCTCCAAGTCACCCCCCTCTGACTTGATACATAATCCTGGTATGTCGGCACAAACAGTGCGGATGCGATCGATCATGTCCTCCCTCATTTACAGAAAAACTTCCAAATTTCTTGGTAAATCTACAAAGAAATTTTTTACAGTTTCACTCTCTTTGGTGAATTCTCTGGAAGCTCGAGGGATTTTTGTATCCGTTCGAATGTGCATCCTAATCGACGTTATGTGGTATGGTCAATACTTCCAATGTTTCCAGCAACCTTTCAACAATTTTTGAGAGTCGATACTCATTTATAACCCCCATTGAATCAAATGGAATAATTTATTCTATTTAAAATGCAATAATCGTAATACATCGTACACATTACTGCCAACCATAATAAGCAGAGACTCAGTGTTCCCGTTTGTTTATGTTTACGTTTTTTTCCCAATGAAATTAACTGTAATCTGCATTGGAATCAGTCCCGATCTTCGGAGAAAAGCGATGAACAAGAATACATAAACAAACAGAAACATCGAATTCCTGTTTATGATGGTTGATTATGTGGATGATTACGGAAATACGTGATCATCTAAACACTGGTTCTAAACTGAGACCATCACAGTCGTTCTCCTCCTTTGCATATTAAATCATCTACATTTTTCAATTTATTCCATTCGATTCAATCGGAGAAATGAATCACTATTCACCCTCTGAAATTATTGATATGATGCTTGTGCTTGGCTCATGTCACAATAATTACAACGAAGCCGCAAGAGTTCACCGGGATTGGTATCCCGATCGCCGCATCGCACACCCCACGACCATCCGTCGACTCGAATTGAGGGCTCGACGAGGAGTATTGCAGCGAGATCTAAGACATCACCGGTACGATGAGAATGATATCCGTGCACTCACCATATTGGGACTTATCCACTTGGACCCTCATGTTAGTAGCAGATCGTTGGCACGAATAACTGGTATACCCCGGACTACTGTTATGAGAATCTTGAAGCATGTCAAATATTGATCATACCGCATGACGTTAACTCAAGCTCTCACTCCAAACGGTATGAGACTTCGAATTAGATTCTGCAACTGGGCACGAGCAAGGCTGGTTGCCGATCCTCAATTCTTCGACTATGTTCTCCCACGAAGCATCTTTTCAGAGCACTGGGCATTTGAATGGACACAACTCTCATTACTGGTCGGATGTTAATCCGCGTTGGTATCGAGCAATCGACAACCAACATCGTTGGAGCGTAAATGTGTGGTGCGGAATCGTCGATGGCTATTTAGTCGGTCCACATTTTTTCAACGGCACTTTGAACGGCCCCATGTTTCTGGAATTTCTGGCGGATCATTTACCGTGCTTGCTTGAGGATTCGGATTTACAAACAAGGCAGAGGATGTGGGTCCAATTAGATGTAGCGCCACCCCATTACGCATTGATCGTGAGAGAATACCTTGATCATCATTTCCCGGGAAGGTGAATTGGGCGAGGTGGACCAGTTGCGTGGCCTCCACGCTCACCCGACTTGACATCTCCCGACTTTTTCTTGTGGGGATTTCTGAAAGACGAAGTATTCAAGGCCCAACCAACAACGAGGGAGAACATGATCGATCGCATCCGCACTGTTTGTGCCAACATACCGCGATCAGTGTTTCTGAAGACGGTTACAAATTTCCGGCGGAGACTGGGATTATGTATCCAGGCAGAGAGAGGTAACTCCGAGCAATCATTGTAACAGCATCAAGCACCCCTCATGTGAGAGGCAAGGGGACTCACAATAATCAAACACTTCGGAGGGAACAGGAAACTACCACGTCCACGTCGTTGTTCCTGGGTAGCGCTAAGAGTAGTTCATCAATAACTTCAACGGTCCACACCTTGCATCCCAATGGGTGGGAAGGGATCCATGACCAATGTTTCGTAAAGGGTTTGAAACCAGCGTTCTCATGCCATGATAAAAAAATGGGGTTCTCATGCAAAAAAACCATCTTGACCCCTGAATGACCTTCAAAATGACCTCCAAGGGATTCTTCAAGGTCAGCATCATACTTTCCCCTTGGAACCCTGAACTTTTTATCCGGAACATTTTTCTCCATCTCCACTAGTTTCCGAGATATTTGACCATATCACTTCAAATGAACCACCCTGTATACATAAGCAATCAGAGTCTCTCTAATTAACTAGGGGAACACAGGGAATGTAGAAAACACGCAGGGCACAACCGCGAGGGGAAACTCCACACGGATCTTACCGTTTTCATAAACCAAGCAAAAGGGGAATACAGTGAAACCGCGACCATGAAACTTGTCCGACGGAGGGCTATCCGAACCGAGGAGATGAATTGAGGGTGTCAACACGAAGGGTGAAGGGAAACTCGAGCGAAAGACCACGTGGAGGAGGCCACGAAAAAGGAACTTTCTCACCAAGAAAAACAACACTGAAATCCACCGCACTAGCACTCTCACACCGGAGCAACTACTTTGGCGGATGCGCAGTACCGTTAACAAACCGAATTCTGGGCCCCTATGGCACCCCACACTCCCCGTATCCGTAATTCCTTCGAACGAATTTGCTCGTGCGCGTGCGGTTGCTCGGTTACACAAGAAGTGACAGGTAAGATGGCCACTTCATTCTTCTTCACCGACGGGTGAGTTCGCAAAAGGACACACCACATCCCGTCGGTGACTTTCCGTTAGAGCTCACCTCTTGAGCTTGTTCTATCGGTTTTGGCGGTGGTGGTCTCCAATGAGTGGTTGCGTGAGTGTGGGTATATGTCGGACGGGGGTTCTCCGGCACGAGGGGTTCTGTTCTTCCCCAATTCTTTGATTTCTACTGTGCGAGAGTGACGGGAAGTGTCGGGGTCCGTTTTGTCTCTCTCTTCCCTTTCTTCTTCTATTCTAGGGGCATGATGAGTGGCCAGGCGGCGCATATGGCTTGCTTTCTCCCCCCAGGTCGGCAGCTTAGGCGAGAGGGCGTTCCTTCTCGCTTTGTTGGTCGGCCTGGGGTGAGAGAAGGTGAACTCCTGTGGTTGGTGGATCGTCCTTCGGTGGTAAGGGACCGCCGTATCACCTCGTGGCATTGTTTCCTCGGGGCGGGAAACCTCGACAAATCATAAAAGGGCAGGGATTAGAGGAGGACAAGAATAGTGAAGGAGAGGAGATGTGTTCCCGATTCTCGTGTAAGCGAGCGACAGCTGTGTTCTCTCATGTAAACTAATATTTTCTCCAGTTACGAGATCACTTTTCATAGAGGTCGTGCGCGGTGCCATCTCGCGACTCTTTTGTGACGATGTATCACGTCACAGTACATACGTTAGGAACATTGTGTAGGTACTTGTCAGGAAATTTACTATAAAGTGATAGTAAAACTCCGATAAAATTTGAAATTTTCAGTTAAACTCATCGAGAATTTGATACACGTATATATCGGAAATTGATTTTCCATCCAGTCATGGGAATTTTCCGGTTGTCGTATACAGGAAAATTCCGATTTTTTTTTTACAGTGATCATTTCAGAATAGGTTCTATCCACCCACTGATCCAATTACCTTCATTCAATGATTCATTTCCTTTTTGAATAATGCAGCCAGTTCTCCGCAACGCAGTCAATTTGTTCCTATGTTCATCAACAAGTTCACTTCTAGCCACTTCCGGTTTATTACGATGAGATTCTTTTTTTGGATATAGGACTGATGAAATAAGTAGAAGCTTGTTCAGTATTGAACAGCTCTACGATTTTCTCAGCCAACACAGACGAATACCCGTTGTTAAGTCTGATGTCTCAATTCAAGGAATGCGGAACAATTATTCCACATATAATATTTCTATCTCGATTTTCTAATGCATGATTCGTTTGATATTTCGATAAAATTGCTCTCCCTACAATATCTGTTGCAATCACAGATTTGATATCAAAGTTCAGCATGTTTTGCAGATTTGTATAACTTTCTTTTCCAGTTGGTATTGATGGGTAGGAAGTTGACGGTGCACTTAATTCTAACGATGCGGTAGAATTTGAGGGTATTTTTGTTTCCGATAATGGAGCAGCAACTGAAGGTAAAGTTGTTTCCGATGATGAAGTGTCAGTTGATGGTACGCTTATTCTTATTAGTGACGTGGATTTTGAAGGGTCTCTGTTCTCTAATCGAAATGGACCGGAAGTGGGAGGTACAGTAGTATCCGGTAAAAGAACATTTAATTGTTCTCCCAATGGGTCCGAAAGATAAGGTACAACATCGTTGATATTTTGCATAATTTGTTCGTCATTTGTTGCGCATATGATGTTTGATTCACAGTCAAATTTTTGGATTTTATCAAGTGGCTCGATCGAATCGTTAGTCTCTTGTGCAATGTCAAACGGTATATCGAAATTCAAGACCTGTGAAAAAATTATCATCATGTTTCATCACAAAATAATAATCAATTGGGGCAGTGAACTAATGTAAGATTCACACGGCACATACAAGGTCTAAATGAACCTGCTTTACGACAGTTTCGAATGAGTGAATTGAAAACTCCCTCAAATTCATTAAGGAATCCCTTTACACACTAGGAATTTCCTAACATTTTTTCTAATTCGAAATACGACAGTTATTCAAGAGCACACCAATAAATTATGTTTTTGAAGGTTAAATCGTTTATAGAAACGAGAAGAAAATTCAGACTCACAAAATCTGATGAGTCATTGGTATTTATCTTTGTGAATTGAATTGTTGGAACTTGTGATGTTATTTCTTCTTGAGACGGATTTTCTGGATGTTACGTGAAAATTTTCAATGAAATTTTCACTTCATTATAACTCCACCGAATGATACATGACGATCCTCTTTGCACTGACCGAATACTCACCTCCGTTAGCAGATCTCCGCTCTCGAAAGTTACATTAATTTCTACTGATAGTGATATTATAGGAAACGGAGGGTGAGTGGTTGTCGAAATGAGCTAGACAAAATTATATGAAAGAAGGAGGAAGAGTTTTATTTCCAAATCAAATGATAATACTCAATACAAGTCAATCACGTCTACCTCCACCGGCATGGATTCTTTTTCTAAGATCTAAAACAATTCGAAAATGTCTACATTACAATATAATCAACGGTATGTTCTATGAAATAGTATTTTTATATTGTATGGGGAACCTGAATCAACTCTGACCCCCACACGAGTATAGTGAACTATGTAACTTGCAATAAGTACAGTGTCACCGTACACGTATGTGTATTGCGAAACTTTCAGAAAACCGAATGTTCAGTATATCCCGCTCGCAATGAGAAGGACTCGGGAACACGCGTAGCTGAAAGAAACAGATGAAATAAATGTGAGGATAAGTCTCTTGAATTGTGATATTCGTTCGAGACGAATCTCTACTGATGATAAGTCGTGCAAGAGCCGAGTTATATCAAGTTCACCTTTCCTCCATTTTTGACCTATATTTATATCTTGAAAAGGTTATTTTGAATCACGTGCTACTCCAACATCTACCGGTTTTGTTTATAACTTTTTGTTATCGAATTATAAAATGATTTGATCGATCGCGACTTTCCTTATCATTGGTTGTTTCTTAATCGATTCGATCTCGATTAAGATTCGATAAATTTTCGAATTCAAAGTATAAGCTATTATGAGGCTACTTGTGATACATTGAAAAAGGATCTTTCATCTTTATCAATCATGAATTTGTTATTTTGTTGTGCCCTTTAATTCTTTCTGAGAAATATATGTAGGGCATTCGCATGTGATTTTCCTTTCACGATTCTTGTCAACCGAACGCAATTATATCATCGCTCTTACACTAGTTACGCGTGTAGGTGTTCCAATACATATCATATCCGTGTACCGACAATTTTTACCTTTTTTCATAACGCGTTCGTTCGATGACTTTTCACTGTATCTTCGACGATCGATTCTTTTGAACTATTACCTAATGTAATAGATCTTCTCTTCTTCTTAATTCTATTATCAACTTTTGATCATTTTATTATACTTATATATTTTTTCTTGACTATCACGCGGTGTTGTAACCGTAGGGATGTATTATTACCTGTTCGTACCGTTACAAACTGAAAATATCGTTCAAAAAATGTACTGCAAGAATTTGAGTCTTTGACAGCTGAGTGTTTCATTATTCGATTAGAAACTGGTTTCAATAACCGATTCGAACTTCAGCAACATAATGAATTCAGAAGGGGTTCTTGATGAATGCATGGTAAATACGTTGTGTGAACCACTATGTTTGAGCTACCACAATTTTTTGTGATTAATTCACATTGACAATGGTCTGGCAATTGTTTTTTACCCATCATGTTAGCACAGACAATTTTCATTGGGAAATGCAATTGAAAAATGTTTGATCAGAACACTTGTGTTGAAATACTGTGAATGATGCTGATAGAGGAAGTTTTCATGTTTATACATGATTTACATCATTGATAGTGAAATATACAGAAATTATAAGGATGATAAACAGCTCTGCACGGAAAAAACTCGGTAGTATAACCTGCATATAAAACGTGTTCAATATTACTATGTTCTTGTAAAGTTGGACCATATTGACATCAAGAGAAATATTACTACGAGAAGGATTGTGATAAAATATAATGAAATTGGAAACGAAACAAAGAATGACTACGAGTGCTCAATCTCAAACTAGATGCATGCAAAGTATTTCTGATTACTTCGAAAGGAAGATAGAGTCTGCTGCTGCCCTGACGGTAACTCAAAGTCTTTAGAGAAGTCACTAAATCAAAAATTTCTCTTCCGTTTCATTAATTCTGAGTAGATGAAATTCATCAAAATTTGTAGTTCCCAGATAACACAAGAGTTCTAAAAGAGTTCTTTATGAATGAATTATATTCATTATGAACTGTTTTAGAATTTCCGTGCTATCTGGGTTGTATCATTCAAGATGAATCCGTTGAATATACATACTGATTATATTCAAGTTCAATCAATAATTTCAGAAAACCGAAGGCAAAAAAATTCAAAATTCCCATTATGAATTCACTTTCAATAATAGGAATTCAAATGATAACGGGTATAACATTTGATGTTAAGCAAATTCACTGGTTATCACATCTCAAATTTGCCACAAGTTTGATAAAATTTGGTTGGTGATTAACAAGTGTCTCACTGTTTTAGTATTTGTGTCAAATTTTCCATGTACGGATTGACGAGAATATATAATTATAGCAAGTATATATATCATTTGGGACATTTCAGCTTTTCAAATAGAATATATACTCCAACATATTTTGCAAAACTCATCATATTTTTGATTCTTGAGAAACTTGAACACTACAGTATTATATCAATATTTCATATCCCAGATAGAGAACCGGGCCCTAAATATTTTGTAACATAATGTGCCGTTAACATACTGTCATGAACTTCGCTCAGCTTGCAATGATGCATAAAATGTAAACATCATGTCTTCATTATGGTACCATCACCTCGTTTTGCTACCAAGAACAATGCTTTATGCGGAAACACCTTGGTACCATGATGCAAACATTTCTTGGCGTGAATGTCACCATTATGATGGCATTATTGAGACACTTTTCTATCTGGGATATTAATCAAATTTTTTACTCGTAACAGTCAAAGTTGAGAACCGCAGTATAGTTGTGACAACGTGAAAAGTTTCGCTCTCTACAAAATTTCGTAATTTAATGATTTATCGTGCAAACTTGATTCTTATTCTTTGTTATATTGTTGCTTGTTCCATTAGTAGGCTTATTGTGTAGATTTCTCCGAACGACTGGGTTTTTGCACGAGATTTTTAGTGAATCCATTCCTAATACATTGGTTTATTCACTCGTCGTTACATATTGTTTCCACGAGGTCTATCCTATTTGTTGATACTTATACACACCTCGTGTACTCACGTATGATAAGACACTCTTCGTGTGTGCGTGTGTGTTTACCTCGGTACAGTGGATCTCATACTTGCCGTTTATCGGAATTCAAAAATTTTTGTATCATCATCTAAACTCAAAAATGCCTAAAAAAGTGTGTAAAGGATGTTCCAGAGTTGTGGATAACCCAGTATCTTGTGCTTCATGCAGTGTTATATCTCATCCTGGTTCGTCGTGTTGAGCGAGAAGTCACCATCCATGGCATAATGGAGTACTGATCGACTGCAAGGGGCCTCTTCCGTCTTCTGATACTTCTGTTGATTTTGCGGAAAAATTTGATGGCGTGTTGGATCAGCCAGGTTTTTTATTGGAAATTCAGAGCATCGTTGATTCTGCTTGTTCGGAACTCAGCAACCAGCTCAACGCGTTTGGTATCAAACTAAATTCTTTATCCAACACTGTGGCGGAATTATCCACGAGATTATCCACCTTGGAATCGTCTGCCACTTCTTCTTTACAAGGTTTCTACAATGAGGAAGATTTGATAGATGAGCTGAATGAACGACATCGAAGAGCATGTAACATTCTACTCTTCAACGTTGAAGAATCTCCGAGGGATGGGTCTCCTGATCATGTTATAGTTACTGATCTTGTTCAAAAAATCAGACCTGATACTTACGACAATGTGCAAATTCGTCGTGTCGGTAAAAAGAAGGATGCTTCTAAAACTCGTCCGATCTGTGTCACATTTGCATCACGGAACATACCCATTGAGATTCTTCGTAACAAATCGTTGTACAATGGTTCAATTAGAATATCACAAGATCGTACCTTGAAGCAACGTACCTTTGAAGATTACTTAATCTTCAGTCACTTGCGAGCTCAATGTAAAGTTTTGACTCGCCAATGTTACTTGTCTCATCTTCATTACGTTCAAGGGTCCATTCCTACAAATGTCAAAAGCTTTTGGAACTTTGTTGATGGTAAGCGGAATCAGAACGGTATACCCCTGGTGATGCATTTAGACGGTACTATTGGCAATACTGGTATTGCTATTTCGAACTTATTTGCATCTTATTTCAGATCAGTTCATCAAAATTATCCCGTTGTCCTTTGTAATTTACCAGAATCTACTCTCAATGTCAATCTTCCCGATTCATCCATCAATATCGGTGAAGTGTTCAATAAAATCTCATCCTTGAAAACTTCTTCTGGTCCTGGTGATGATGGTATTCCTCCTAATTTTCTAAAATCTTGCAAGTTCGTCATTTCTCGGCCTTTGTGGTGGATCTTCAACAGCTCTTTATCCTCTGGAATATTTCATTCTCAATGGGAATCCAGCTTAATAACGCCTATCTTCAAATCTGGGGACCGTTCTGACGTGAGAAACTATAGACCAATTAGTATCATGAATGTTATGCCGAAAATTTTTCAAGATATAGTTACTGATAGAATAAAACCACTGTTTCCTGATATAATTTCTGATTTCCAGCATGGCTTCACTTCTGGAGAATCTACCGTAACTAACTTGTCCATTTTTTCTCATGTCGTGTCCTCTGCGCTTGATCAAAATGCCCAAGTGGATACTATATATACAGACTTCTCAAAGACTCTTGACAGAGTTGATCATAATATATTGTTAGATAAATTGAGTAATTTAGGTATTCGCAGCAATTTTTTGTCGTGGTTACAGAGTTATATTCTGAATCGTACGCAATCAGTTCGTGTCTCTCAATATTTTTCTGATCTATTTTTTGCATCCTCAGGTGTACCGCAAGGCTCACATCTAGGTCCTTTATTATTCATTATTTTCATCAATGATATCTCTACGATTTTCAAGTACTGCACACATCTTTTTTTTGCTGATGACCTGAAACTGTTTATGATTATAAGAATTTACAGAGATGCTCAAAATTTGCAACCTGATTTGGATCGGTTACAATCTTGGTGTGTGCTATCTAATATGTCATTAAATCTCACTAAATGCCATGTGATGAGCTTTTATAGAGGTAAAAATGCTATTTATTTTCCTTATAACTTGTCTCATTCTCTGTTATCACCAATAAATACTGTTCGTGATCTTGGAGTTTCATTTGACTCTCGTTTTAACTTCTCAGATCATTACAATTACATAGTTGGTACTTCCATGAAATCTCTCGGATTTATCACGCGCGTTTGTGAAGATTTTCGTGATCCTGTTGCACTTCGAACACTGTATTGTACTTTAGTTAGACCTCATCTTGAGTATGCGTCCCAAATTTGGAGTCCTCATTTAATTCGGGATTGTACAGACTTGGAAAGAGTTCAGCATAAGTTTCTGCGTTTTGCTGCCTATCAGATAGGCCGTCCGTTGAGCGTCACTTGTTATGATTACTCATTGATTATGTCTCTACTTAACTTGCCTTCCTTGGAATCACGTCGTTTGTTCAATGAATTTTCATTTTTGTATAAAATTGTTGATGGGAAAATCCGCTGCCCTCAACTGCTTGGACTTGTACGTTTCAATGTCCCTTCTCGTTTATTAAGACGCCCTAAATTGTTCAATCCAATTCCTTATAAATCGAGGTACGGTTATTCTGATCCGGTAAATCGGATAGCTAATTCTCATAGTGATGTGCTTGAATTATTTTCATCTCATTCTGATCTTAGGAATTCTCTTTCTCTTATTTGTCAAATTTAATATCTAATTGTCCTTTTCACCTATAATTATACACGTTAACTGTTGTTGTAATATAAGATGCATGTAGTCGAGCTTAACATGATGCTTAATGCTTTGATGCATGATGTATATAATGTGGTTCAAATAATGTATATTCCATGCACCAAAGGGTCTTTTATACCCGGATAAACAAAATAATTGAATAATAAATGAATAAACAGTCAATGGTGATTCAAAAAATCTGGATACACCCAAACAGTACACTGTGAGAAATATTTCTTATAAATTGTCCACATGAAAATTGAGAAATCACAGTTGTTTGTAAAAGTACTACGCTTAGCGTAGGAAAAATGAATTTTCATTGTCAAAATCCTACGTTTAATGTAGGGGGGTTCACAATTTCTTTTACTTGACCCATTAACGCCCAAGCGCCTCGATTTTGTGTCAACTTTTCGACACGATTATTTGTAATGTTATCGTCTTCAAAAAAGTTCAGTTTTCACATATTTAGGCGTGAAATTTCATGCTCTTTCAGGATCCGTGGTCAAAATCATGATTAGACCCCTAAAAAAAAAGATATGGCCGATTTAAACCGGAAAAACGTGAAAATTGAAAAAAAAAATTTTCTTGATTTTTTTTCATAATGTTATCGCCGATAATTTGTGCTCTCATTATGGACAAAGGTGGACAAAATACTTCAGGTTTGAGGGGAGATTTTTGTTATCCAAGTGAAATCGCTCTTTTTACAAAATGGCGGCAATAACGTAAAGATTTCATTAAAAACATTACCTATTTTTTTTCTCGAAAACTATGGACTTGATCAAAAAATTCAAGGGAACAAAAATGTCCTATAATTAGTCAAGGAATACTCAAAAATTTTTCCAAATATTTTTGACACGTTTTCGAAAAAACAAATTTTCCAAATTTTCAAAAAAATTTAAATCGTCTCAAAAAATTCTAAAAAAATTTGTGAGTGTTCTTTGACTGATTCTAAGACACTTTTGTTCCCATAAACTCTTCGATAGAATCTGGTTTCCAAGAAAAAAAATAAGTAATGTTTTTCATGAAATTTTTACGTTATTGCCGTCATTTTGTAGAAAAAAGCGATTTCACTTCAATAACAAAAATCTCCCCTTGCACCTGAAGTATTTTGTCCACCTTTCTCCATAATTAGAGCACAAATTATTGGCGATAACATTATGAAAAAAATTCAAGTAAATTTTTTTTCCTCAATTTTCACGTTTTTTGAGTCTAAATCGGCCATATCTTTTTTCCTAGAGGTCTAATCATAATTTTGACCACGGATCCTGGAGGAGCATAGAATTTCACGCCAAAATATGTGGATACTGGATTTTTTCAAAGACGATAACATTACAAATAATCGCGTCGAAAAGTTGACACAAGATCGAGGCGCTTGGACGTTAATGGGTTAAAGGAAAAGAATAAAAATAGTTAATCCCTGAGGAAAATTTTTCTGTGGATTCAAATTATGTTCTCCGAATTCAAGAAGGAATATATTCCTGTTCCAATTAAAAAGATTGTTGTTCCAATCTGATGAACTGAATTATTTCCATTGGAAAAACATATTTATTAGAATGAGGGCGAAGAAAAATTCCTTTCAATCTAAGAAAAATCGGGTTCTCAGTGTAAGATTTCAGAGGCATTCAGATTCATACTCGATTTATTACATGTTTTAGGATCGAAACTTAATCTCCAAATCAATTAACCCATTAACGTCCAAGCGCCTCGATCTTGTGTCAACTTTTCGACGCGATTATTTGTAATGTTATCGTCTTTGAAAAAATCCAGTTTCCACATATTTTGACGTGAAATTCTATGCTCTTTCAGGATCCGTGGTTAAAATTATGATTGGATCTCTAGGAAAAAAGATGTGGCTGATTTAGACTCAAAAAACGTGAAAATTGAGAAAAAAAAATTTTCTTGATTTTTTTTCATAATGTTATCGCCAATAATTTCTGCTCTCATTATGGACAAAGGTGGACAAAATACTTCAGGTGCAAGAGGAGATTTTTGTTATCGAAGTGAGATCGCTTTTTTTTACAAAATGGCGGCAATAACGTAAAAATTTCATGACAAACATTACTTATTTTTTTTCTCGAAAACTAGATTCTATCGAAAAGTTTATGGGAACAAAAGTGTCTTAGAATTAGTCAGAGAACACTCTCAAATTTTTTTAGAATTTTTTGAGACGATTTGAATTTTTTTGAAAATCCGGAAAATCTAATTTTTCGAAAGAGTGTCAGAAATATTTGGAAAAATTCTTGAGTATCCCTTGACTAATCATAAGACATTTTTGTCCTCTTGAATTTTTTGATCAAGTCCATAGTTTTCGAGAAAAAAAATAGGTAATGTTTTTCATGAAATTTTTACGTTATTGCCGCCATTTTGTAAAAAAAAAGCAATTTCACTTGGATAGCAAAAATCTCCTCTCAAACCTGAAGTATTTTGTCCACCTTTGTCCATAATGAGAGCACAAATTATCGGCGATAACATTATGAAAAAAAATAAAAAAAAATTTTTTTTCCCCAATTCTCACGTTTTTCGAGTTCAAATCGGCCATATCTTTTTTCCTAGGGGTCTAATCATAATTTTGACCACGGATCCTGGAAGAGCATAAAAATATGTTCACGCCAAAATATGTGAAAACTGAATTTTTTTGAAGACGATGTGATGTGCCAACCAAAAACCTCATCTATTGTTTTTATTCGTAATATTTCCTACATTTCCAACAAAGGAGAAGAATCCAGAAAGCTTTACAATATAATAATAATTCTAGAAAATGCAATGTATTCGTTTAACTTCGTGTTCGCTTTCTCGATCCTTACTCTTTCAACATTATCTCATATAGTTGAAATATTAAGCTTCCTAAGAACGAACAGAAATCACCAAAGTGAACCACGATTGCAACCTCAGCAATCTTACATCCGGTCACATTCGATTATACGAGATGCACGACTACGAAATTCCGTAGCCACCTTGATTTCTTTTCGATCTTTCTCTCCTGCATTCTTCCATCAATTTATTTTCATTTACTGAAACATACTTTCTCAAAAAAAATACCATTAGACCATAAACATCTTTTTGATTGTAAACATTTTTAACTAAACAGAATTCAATTATTATTTTCTTTTAGATGACTTTAAACGATTCATACAATCTTTAAAATATACGTCGACTTCGAAAATCGCTGATGATGCTTCGAGCAGAGTCCAAAGTGCGGTATGCACCTTCGTTTCCTTCCTTTTCTAATACCTCTTTTCCTCCTCGCACACACTACGAAATTATTGAGCATAACAACCGTGGAACTTTGCTGAATACAGCTAAAAACGCAATCACGCGATTCCCCACTCCCATAATTAAGGAATCTGCACTCTTGTAAATAGAGCATGCATGATGAAAACACCAGAGTACATTTTCGGGATTTATCGGGGACACGTCTTGTACAAGAGATCGTGTAATTTGCGGCCTTACCAATCAAAGTTGCGAACTAGTCTTTGGGTACCGTGACACCGTCTCACGAGTTCCACGTGCCGGTACATTTTTCTCTGACAAATTCCACCTTGTCAGAAGAACCGACTATTGACGCTCTCATCTCATTCAATTTATTTTCGCACTCAAAGATTCATCTTTGAGTTAGATTGAATAAGAAATATCGTAGTGTAAATTCAGTGCGCGAACCACCATCCAAGACGAGGGACCTAGGCTCCGAATTTTGACTTCATTTGTTCCTCATTAACGTCCAACCATCCACACTGCTCCCTTCAGGACCAGCTCCAGCGGGATCACCAACGGTTTTCAATAGACAACAAAGAGTAAGAAAGAAAACTGTATTACACAAGCACACACACGTTTTTCCACACTCACATAACTCCAAGTATTAATGTAATTTTGTTCTGAATTTAAATAGAGAAATATATTTGTCACTTACCTTACTTAATGATCTTCTCTTTTACTCTCTCCAAACTGCACATCTTCATTTCATGCAAATTTTCGTTCGCAATTCTTGAGTATTAACATTGAAGTTTTCTTTGAGAATACGACTACGGTTGCCGCCCTAGGTCTTCTTTGCAACCTTCGGCGAACTTAGAATCTGAACAAACCCACATAAGCGACTCGACCTAGCCGCTCAGGTCGTGTCGATAAATAAATAAATTTGCTACAGAGTGAAACCCTGTTTCACTACGTACCAACGATAACATCACAAATAATCGTGTCGAAAAGTTGACACAAAATCGAGGCGCTTGGGCGTTAATGGGTTAATATCCTACGCTGAACCTAAGTAATTCTGTTCCATACGCTGAGCATAATGGGAATACAAGAAATTTCTTTCTCAGTGTACCGTTTATCTAACATATATGTATACGATACAAATGATTTTGTATTTAAATATTTGATTCATATGATATTCACATAGATATATATATGTCTGGAATATTTGGAAAACCAAAGAAACAGTTTTATTTGTGTAGGCTTCCCTTCAATCTTGATATTTTGTCACAAATCGGTGACTCAAAACAAATTGCAGTAAATCCTTCCTACATACTTGAATCGGAACTGATTGAAAATCAAGCCCTAAAAGAACAATATTCCAAATTCATAAAGGAATATGAGGGCTTGGGACACATGATCGAGATCGATGAAAGTAAGCTGAATTGTTGATTTCCACATGTTTACTTACCTCATCCTTGCGTGAACAAACCAGATAGGCCGACAACAAAATTACGCGTAGTCTTTAATAGTTCATGTAAAACCACCACGGGTGTATCCATAAATGATGCACTATTGGTGGGGCCAGTAATACAACAAAGATTATTTTCAATATTGTCTTGATTCAGAACGCACATCTTTGTATTTACAGCAGATATTACAAAGATGTACCGTCAAATAAGGGTCCATCCTTCAGATACTCGATTTCAGCGCATAATATCGCGCTATGATTCTGAAGATGGAATAAAATCCTACGAGCTACTGACTGTACGTACGGGACAGCTTAGGCCCCTCATCTCTCTACACAATTTATGGCACAATTGGCTAAAGAGGAACACAATTCTTTCCCATCGGATCACAGGTCGTTCAGCGTGATTTTTATGTCAATGATCTGTTAACAGGATGCGATTCTATTTCTGCCACAAAGGAATCTCGCGATGAGGTTGTAGAGCTGCTTCGCATCTGTATAAAGTTAGCCCCTAAATTGGAGGGAAAAATTTCTTTATGGCATCCGAAAGAGCATCGTTGGTACCTGATTGTGAAAAAAATTTCGTTCTTACCTCAAAAATAAAAAAGTTTCAGAGGTTCGAAAAAATGGGTTGCCCCCAATTTTCACCGATTTTATGAATGATAGCTCTTTTTGAAGGTCTCGGGACGTAGATGATTGTACTACAAAGGATTCTCCGAAAAAGTCGAAGGGACGGGGGAGTTACAAGCGAAAACTGATTGGAAATAAAGAAGAATCTCTCAATGAATCCGAGATTCTCGACGGAGATAGGAGGCCTTCGGGGTGTTCCTGGAATCATTTGTGATGCACCGAAGTAGTGTCAATGTGATAGAGGTTGGTACTCATCAGTGATCCCGTTTGCACTCTCTTGGGCTACACGGAGAAAAAAGAACAGTGAATGATTGCTAGAAATACGAGGGATCATTGTCACAAAAGGTTATCCTAGTAACACACCACCTTCGTCAAACATCCTGAGAATGTTTGCAAGACGTTTAAATATTCTAGGAACGTTCGGAGAATATTTTACGCACATTGGTGTTACTTGGGTTAGCGAATTGGTGACACTGAACTTTTCTATCAACAGTTCTTTATGCGGGGAGTAGTAATAGTTCCTATCTTCAGATGAAGATCACTGCTGATTCATTTAGTTTCTATTACAATATGAACTAAATGAACATACTTCCTATTCCTCACAAAACTTAGTGATCAATACCATCATCCAAAAGAAAGAATGATTTTCGGATGATATTTCTGAATTCTGCAATTTCCAACGGAACTAGATCCAAAGTCTCCAAGTATTTCAATTAGATTTCACCAAATAATCGTGACACGCGTTTTATGAGACATTTATTTCAAAAGGGATACAATTTTCGATCATTAATTTTCATTTCATCAAGTACAGGGGTATGTAACTTTATAGGATGACCTCAAACCATATTTCGATTACGGTCATATTTATTCACATGGTGGCGTGTCGATCAGGGGCTAAAACAGCGATGGCGGCCTAGTATAGTGATATAAACTTGGTATTAATCTCATCAGTTCGGATTTTGAGAAATCAACAGTATTTCAACAATAAAGCATCAGGAACAACTCTGAAACTGAATGAGTCCAACTGATAATTCGGTTTTAGAATTCAAGGTTTCCACAGACCTGGAAAGTCAGGGAAATTGACTTTTGGTCATGGAAAGTCGAGGAACTTCATTTTTGGTCAGGGAAAGTCAGGGAAATCGTCCTTTGGTCAGAAAAAATTTCCAAAATCATCAAATAGATGTGCGGAGAAAAAAGTATTTCTTTGAATTTAAGAAATGATGATTTGGATCGGTTCGAATAAATATTTCTTCGACAAAAATATCGTTTCCATGCACAGTTATCGTCACAAGTCCGGTAACAGTTCCAATGGAAACATCTTTATATGATATGTTATTGCTGTTATTTGAGAATTTGTTATTTATCGGGTGATAAAAGAAACATATATGATGGTATACAGTTGAAGAAAAATTTTTTGAATTCATCAATAATAATGTATGCAAAAATATTTCCGTTAGAACTGCTACCGGACTCGTTAAAACAACTATATGTACAATCCGCTCTCTAAATAGTACCGTGGACCTTTCTCTCACTCGAATGTATTTTCTTGATAAAGTGAAGAAACACTGTTCATTACTATTCAGAGAGCGGATTGTGAATCAATGTATTATTCCAAAATAACAGCAAATAATAAATTTTTTTACGTAACGAAGAAATATTCACTGTTTGCGAAGAAACCAGGTCCAAACGTCTATTTGAACTTATTCAAAGTACAATTTTTCAGATTCGAAGAAATACGTTTTTATGGAGGATGAAGTTCGGAAAATCTCAACATCATGATGTTTCCTCGAAGAAAAAAACACACGTGAGAAAGGAAGATGTATGAATAAATAGATGTGATTCGATACGGATTGTTGGATATGAAAAAATGTACTCTATTTCAAATACCAGACAGAACCGGGAAAAAAATTTTCAGTCGGATTTTGATCCATTTTTGTCCCATGCTAGATGATTCCAAATGTAACCTGACAAGATTTTTAACGGAATTCGACAGGTTTCATGTGCTTTTGTCTGGTTTGTACATCAAATGAGCACTGTTGTACAAACCAGACAAAAGCACATGAATCCGATCGAATGCGGGTTAAAAGTGTATAAGGATCTGGTCTGGCATTTTTAGCAGGGTGATGAGTGTAGAGAATAAGAAGGATCATTTTATTTCCATAAGAGAAATCCCAACTGCTTGGGGTTCTTACAGTGAATGTTGAAATTCTCCAGATATTAAGGGTGTTTCATGGTTGATTTTTCCCCTAGGAAACAAATAGATGGTTCCAACCATTTTACGTCACTAATATTCACTTAATTAAATTGATCTTTGGATAAAACAAATTCAGGATCAATCATCCCACACAGCCCAGAAGTTCAAAAAGAATTCTTTGAATCCCATTTGAACGCTGCATGAACTCTTTTTGAACTGGTATGCTGTATAGGAGAGAATCCTGCTCTGGTCTCAAAGTACTTGAAGACGAGTTACGTTCGTTATTCGTTATTCGTTATTACGTTCGTTGAATGTTTTTACCTGTTCACTGTTTTTATATTAATTTTATTTGAGGAGACGATTATTTTTGTTGTATATGTACTGTAATTCTATGGCTTTCTTTTAAAAGCAGAATTTGTATTGAATTTGGTGCATTTTACTTCAGCACATGGAACATATGTTCATAATTATACATTATGCTCTACTGAAACAGTTTTATTCATACTTTCACTCATTTAACATCAGATTGATAATTTATTTTTGTTCGAACTGAACGTATTGTACAATAATTATTCTTGCTAAAATATGGGATATTAATTTTTTAGTTCAGTTCTGAAATGAAAAGTGAAGTTTGTTTCATTATTCACATTTCATATGTGCATCAATTTTTGAATGTATTCTTTTATTTTTCTCTACAATAAAAAACTTCTGTTCTCTTGATTTTCTATGAGAGAAAGTTCCAAAGTTTCAAGTTGAAGTTTTTGTTGAATCATTTATTTGTGACTGCAAATATACCAAATCCTTATAAAAACAGTTTGAGTACATGTCTTTCATTTTTTTTTCTTTTTGATCTGATACTATATTTGATGGTTATATGTGCAGTTTTAATTTCGTAATTTCGTAGTTTCATTCATTACAGGCAGTCGACTATGTTTATATATTATTTACCTCTTCCTATACAACAAAAATCTCCTGGCGAAATCCTCAGGATATCCTAGGCATACTACAACGTCCCCAGGATTTCCTGAGGATGTCGCCAGAAGATTTGTGCCATGTGAGTTACTACGCAGGCATTGTATCACCTTCCATGATTTGCATGTTGCCTATTCTCACAAATCGAATGGTCATGGAAAGTCAGGGAAATTCTTGAAGAAGTCAAGGAAAGTCAGGGAAAGTCAGGAAAACTCAGTTTGAAAACTTTGTGGGAACCCTGGAATTGTTCAATGCTTTAGTGTTGAAATATTGTTGGTTCTTCAAAATACAAACCAACTATAATAATTTTGATGTTATCCCGGTGTACCAGATCGTCATATTGATTTTTAGTTCGCGTGGATATTTATTTAGGAGATGGCGCGCAAATAAGGTTTAATTGAACTTATTGGAGTTGCATCCCCCTGATCAAGTAATTGTCGTTGAATAAAATTTAAACCTGAGGAAATGTTTCTTTCGATGAATATTAATAACAGGTACGTTTCATTTTGCATTCGAACAACATGTTCGATCAAGTTTTGAGCTCCAGGTATTCAATGCAAAATATGAATATCGCAATTTTTTATCAAAAATGCGATTTCAACTTTCCCAGGAGTAAAAAAATGATTCCAGGTCTTTTCCCAGATTTGAGAAACGATTCTGGTTCCCCGAGATATTTCCGAGCTTGAGGATACTTGTGAGGTATTAAATACCCTGATTTTAGTTCAGCGACCCCTTGAGAAGATTCTCTGCAAGTCCAATCGTTTGGACTTCCTTGGTATGGGAGTTATAAACCTCGGAATATGAAAAAAAATAATTTTCAAACTTGCAAAATTTCGATTTTTCTATATTTGAAGGCTCATAACTTCCAGACCAAGGAGTTACGAACGATGGAATTTGCAGGGAATATTCTCAGAAGGTTCTTGAACTCCAATTTATGCAAAGAAAAGTTGCCCCAATCAGGGGAAATTCTGTATGGATCCCCGAAGTTCGCAAATTATATTATTTCGATATTCCAAGGCCCATAACTTCCAAACCAAGGAGGTACAAACGATGAAATTCGCAGGGAATATTCCCAGGAGGTCCTTGGACTTCAATTCATGCATAGAAAAGTTACCCCAGTGAGAGGCAATTCTGTATGATTCTTCAAATTTCAATGTCATTATGTCAATTGCGAGATGAAATATCACTGAAAGGTTAGGTGATGTAATATCCCGTGAGTTATCTGCGTAGAATACGAGGTGTGTTCAAAAAGTAAGGTGACTTTTCAAATTTCGCAGGCAACGTACTTTCGATTATCGATTTTTTTGTTTTGTTATGTTGGCACACTCTTCCCGAACATCTGTACCAAGTTTCAAGTGTATAGCATTTTTTGTTTGGTTGTGAGAGGCGTAAAGGTTATAAGTGTTTTGCGTGCTCGGCGATTTCTTGCTATCGAAAAATATGGATCACAGGATTTGCATCAAATTTTGTGTAAAAAATAAAATAAAGTGCTCCGAAACACTTAGAATGTTGACAGTAGCATACGGTGAAACTGTTCTGAGTAAAAAAAATGTTTACAAGTGGTACAAACTCTTCCAAGATGGCCGGGAAGATGCCAATAACGAGCCTCGCTCTGGACGCCCAAGCACGTCAACAACTGATGAAAACGTTCAAGCAGTGAAGAAAATTGTTTTGGAAAATCGTCGAATCACTATCAGAGAAGTTGCTGAGGATGTTGGTTTATCGCTTGGCTCGTGCCATGAAATTTTTTCTAACGTTTTGGGCATGAGACGTGTGTCAGCGAAGTTTGTTCCAAAATTGCTAAATTTTGACCAAAAGAACCGTCGCATGAGCATCGCTCAAGAACTGTTGAATGACGTCAACGACGACCCAGATTTACTCAAAAGGGTCATAACTGGTGACGCATCATGGGTATATGGTTATGTTGTCGAAACCAAAGTCCAATCGTCCCAATGGAAGACCCCAGATGAGCCAAGACCGAAAAAAGCACGCCAAGTTCGATCAAATGTCAAAGTGTTGCTCACTGTTTTCTTCGATTACCATGGCGTGGTGCATCAGGAGTTCTTACCATATGGTCGTCCGGTCAATAAACAGTATTATCTTGAAGTTATGCGCCGTTTGCGAGAAGCAATACGAAGAAAACGTCCAGAATTGTGGAAAAATAATTCATGGCTTTTGCATCACGATAATGCCCCTGCTCACTCATCTTTGCTTGTGAGAGATTTTTTGGCCAAAAACAACACCACAATCATGCCTCAGCCACCATATTTACCGGATTTGGCCCCATGTGACTTTTTCTTGTTCCCAAAACTAAAGAGACCTATGAAAGGACGGAGATTTGCAACGATTGAAGAGATAAAGACTGCATCGCTGGAAGAGCTCAAGGCTATACCGAAAAGTGCTTATTAGAAGTGCTTTGAGGATTGGAAAAACCGTTGGCATAAGTGTATTGTATCTGAGGGGGGATTACTTTGAAGGGGACAACATAAATATTGATAAATAAATAAATATTTTTTCTTAAAAATACAAAGTCACCTTACTTTTTGAACACACCTCGTAGTAGTATTCTTCTTTATCCATTCCTATCCATTGTGATTCACAATCCTCTTAGTAGTTTGAAGCCCCTCTCTCCACGTGGGCTTGCAATCTGCATGCAGAAACTGATCCATATGCGTCGCTTTTTGGGCCTACTAACACATTCCGCACAATATCCGTTTCAGATAAGTCACTTTGTAAGGGCATGTTATCTGAGTATATCCGATTTCATCCAGAACAGATATTTTCAAAATAAAATCTCGATGTCCTGAACGCTCAATATCTTGGAAAGATTTTATCCCAAAATATTATATCCAAAAATTTTATTATGGATTTGATTATTTCATGTTCTAACAACACTTTATGTCCCGAAACTTCATGTTGTTGATATATGACGCGAGACTTGAAATTTCGAGATATCAAATTTCAGAACAGGATATTGAACCTTCAGAACATTTAAATGCTAGACCTTGAAAATCTCTATTTCGGATGACATTGGATATTCTTAGAATACATGTAAATTTGAAGCAGTATTATGACTCATCTGCCATCTATCTACAGTTATGATTATGAATCAAACTCTATACACGGCAACTCGAATATACATTTTGTACATGGACAAGATTTTACTTGAGCTGTGCACGCGTATTGTCAAGTGTTGAGCCGAGTACAGGCATAAACTTGTGTATAGAGTTGTACGCGTATAAAAGTGTTGAATATTCATTCGACATATTATAATTAGATCAATAAATTCATTTATCAATTATTCAAGTCCTATCATTCCATCATCATCATGAAGTAATCAGTCTTATGACTGGTTTGATGAAATCCTCCAACCCTGTCTATTATCCGCTAACCGCTTAATTTCTGCATATCTACGGCAACCCTTATCTTGTATAATTTGCTTCATATAACTTAATCTAGGTCTACCTTTTCGAGTTTTACCATTCATTTTTCCTTCCAATATTGTTTTCAATAAGCTATCATGCCTCAATGTGTGTCCTATCAGATTACTTCTTCTTTTCACGACCTGTCTCAAGAGACTTCTGTTTTCATTTACCTTCTCCAGTACTTCTTCATTTCTTACTTTCTCTATCCACTTTATTCTAAGCATCTTTCTATAACACCACATTTCAAAAGCTTCAAGTCTTCGTTGGTCCGTTTTTCCAATTGTCCAAGTTTCGCAACCATATAATGCTGTGCTCCAAACGTAACTCTTCAAGAATTTCTTCCTTACTGCTAAGCTAATATTCTTCGAACATAGTAACTGTTTCTTTTGGTGGAAAGCCTGTTTCCCTTGTGCTATTCTTGCTCTTATATCTCTTCCGCTTTTACCATTTTCTGTAATTATGCTCCCTAGATATTTAAATTCTTTGACTTGCTGAATTGTCTCTGCATCTATCATTCCAATAGATATAATATGAAACAATAGAATGGATGGAAATAGATGGAAGAAAATACTACCATCGTAAATGTAGAAGGAATGAAAACGGATACAACCCACTAAAGAAAATTCAATAAAAATTGATAGAATTGGAAAATGTATTTTGGATTGGAACGCATCCGCTATAGTACGATTGACATGAATGGGAATGGATGAAAGTGAAAAGGACTATCGAAAATATGCAACTGATAAAAAACCAGGCTTTTTTCAGTGTAAATGGAAAAATTGCACCATGGCAGACGAGGGTTTCGTCCACTGAGCCATGAATCGTCGTTAGGACCAACTGCTTGAAGATATCATTTGAAGTCAGAATAGGTATGATTCCCACACGCTTAATGTAACTTACTATCACTTCTCATGAAGCGTGTGCGAAACGGGATCGAGAGCTGATGAAGCGTACACTGTAAAAAAAACTGAAAATTTACTGTGCAACTGGACTGGAAATTTCCAGTGCTAGTACTGGAATATGGATATTCCAGTACATGTATAGAGATTTTGTTGGTACGTTACTGAAAACTTACCAAGCATAACTGAAAATTCAGTCCTTGTACTGGAATTTTCAAGTTTGAGATGATGTACTGAAATTTTGCCATGATTTCGCGAAAATTTTACCGGCTCGTACTCCAATTTTATAGTTCTTATGCACCAGAAAAAAGTATCCCCTGAAAAAGGACTTGGGAAAAATTTGGAATTTAGAAAAAAAAACCTCATCGTTGGTATACTGAGATTATACAGGTTTTTAACTGCAATTTTCAGGTCGTGTGATGGAATTTTCCAGTTGCTGTGCAACGGAATTTTCCAGTTATGCTGGAATTTAATCACGTTGCACTGAAATTTTCCACTTCTATTGGACTTCGTCATTTCTGGCAGGAAAAATTTCAAGCCTTTATATCAAAAATTTCCTGATTGAGATTTTGAATGATAATTGTAATTGTAGCCAATAAAATTCATATATGAGGTTTTTCGAAGACTTATTCCCTTGTGTATTCTAGATATGAAGCATATGTAGTAACCCAAGCTGGCCTTCCAACATGTCGCGCTATAGCTCATCGGTTAGGTCTTAGGTTTCAGTTGGTAGGCAGGTAGAAAAGTGTAAGTTCAATACCGTTAGGTGGACGTTTGGTGTTGTGCAGTGTTGTGTTGTGAAGTTTTTGAGATACATAATGGCAGCCGTAAAATAACATGAAGATGTGAACGCATGAGGGCTTCAGCAAAAATGGCATAATGATAACAAAAGAAGGCAGGAGCAAGGGCTTTTGTACATTTTTGGCGCTCAGGGGTTAATCGTATTCTACCATCCTCAACCTGAGCTGGGTCAATATTCTCAATTTTTTCACGTAGTAATATATTTATATTATGTAGTAACAAAACAGGAATTTCTTATAATTCTCAGATTAATAAACACGGCAATCATACATTGAGAAGAGAATGCAATCGAATTTGAGTTTTGTAGTTGCGGAAGTCATGTTCTTATTAAGGTTACTGTGGAAGTAAGTGCAACATTCATAATCATAAAGACATAGAACAGAGACAATCAATTAGAATTGAGTAAATGAAGGCAATAAATAAGAGAAATGAAAAGAGTCATGTAGGGAAGAGATAAAATATTTTAACAGAAAACACTCAGGCTAATAAAGGTTTCTTTATTCTATACATTGTATTAAATAAATAAAGTAATACTAATTCCATTTTTCTTCTCTCTCTGAGGGATCCACACGAGTTCGGTCATATCTATTGCACATTTTTATGGTCATAATACAGTTACAGTAACTACAGAATGGACTCGGACTCAAATTCAGCTACATTGTTTTTTTCAGTGCACGCACGCACTTGCTTCCTCAATATTCCGCATGAATTTCATGCTAATGGGTAAACTGAATGCATTGAATGATTTCGGTGGTTTTCCACAATTGTTTACGATGATTTCATCATTGATTAATTACAGCTATAGCGTTCGAATTATAATATCTCTACTTATTTTGAAAATTCACGTGAAATAGTGGATTTTTACCTATTTTTATGAACTTTGGGGGCTTTGCGCGACCGAAAGACATCGATATTTTTTATTGATTTTTTTTTTATATTCTTTGTCATTCCAAATCGCAACTTTTCCGCGGTATAGCGACTCGAGAAAAAAAGTTGGGTTTTTTTTCGGCCCACCCTAGTATACGCTCCATTTTTACCAGGGAAGTAATCGAATGAAAATGGATAAACGCGAATGAGACTTTTTTGGATAAATTCGTCAATATACCTTCTGATCAAAAAGTACTCGGAATTTCTTAATGTAACGAAAACGGTTCGATTATTCATCGATATTCACTTTATTTCCTCCGAAGTAATCTCCATTACAAACAATACACATATTGCAACGCTTCTTCCAATCTTCAAAACATTTTGCATAGGCCGATTTCGGAATCGCCTTCAGTTCCTTCTGCGAATTGTACTTTATTGCCTCAATCGTCTCAAAACGCTTTCCGCGAAGTGGTAACTTGAGTCGTGGGAATAGGAAAAAAATCAAAAGGAGCCATATCAGGTGAATACGGAGCTTGAGGAACGGTATGAACATTGTTTTCAGTCAAATAATCGCGTACAAGATGAAATGTGTGTGCCGGTGCGTTATCGTGATGAAGAAACCACGAGTTATCTCTCCACAAGTCTGGTCTCTTGCGACGAATGTTTTCCATCAAACGCTTCAATACGCTCACGTAATATTCCTTATTCACTGTCTGACCTGGTGGGAGAAATTCGGATTGGACCACACCACGGCAATCGAAGAAAACAGTCAACAAAACCTTGATTTTAGATCGACTCTGTCGCGGTTTTTTAAGTTTTGACTCGTCTGAAAAGCGCCATTCCGATGATTGTTGGTTAGTTTTGATGTCATATTCATAGACCCATATTTCGTCACCGGTAATGATGCCTTCGATAACATTTTGACCCGAAGGAAGCATTTCTTTAGCAACATCAATGCGATGCTGTTTCTGCAACAAATTCAACACTCTCGGCACCAGCCGTGCTCCAACTCGTCTCATGGCCAAAATATTGTGCATAACGTTCTGCACCGATCCGAACGAGACACCAAGATCGGATGCTATCTCCCTAATGCTCACACGACAATTTGCGAGGAAGATTTCTTTGATTTTATCAATATTTTCGTCAGTGATACTGGTGGATGGACGACCGGAACGAGACAAATCATCAACCACAATACGACCTACTTTAAACTCTTTGTACGCTTGTGTTTTCGACATTTCTAGGGTATATTGTACCCAATGCTCCGCCATTGAAGAATGATTTGCTTTATTGATTTTGAAAGAAAACAGTTTTTCTTGATTTTTTCGAATTCAAGTCAAATGCACTTACGGTTTTCTTGCTTTGGACGGCAGGGTAGTGGTTGATGTAAGCTGTACTCAGTGATGCCAGATTCGAGACCGAGACCGTTTTTACTCACCCCATTGGCCGCTTCCCCTTTCTCCCACCATGCGGAACAAGTCGGGCGAGCGACAGAGAAAGAGTGACTATCACTCTCTCGCTCGCTCGATTTATTCTGCATGGTGGGAGAAAGGGGAAGCGATCGATGGAGAGGGTAAAAGCGGTCTCGATCTCAAATCTAGCATCACTGGCTGTACTATTGTGTGAGTTGAAAAAGGTTTTCTAGTGGCTGACTTCAGCCCTAACAAGTCTTCTTTTGGCTGCGTCTTCAATACAGCTCACAATCTAACTGAAATCAACTTCTTCTCACCGTGAAAACAGTCCTGAAAGGTTGGCGAGGTACTGTTTTAGTACAGACACTGAGTTAATTGCAAATAATGAAAAGCCTAATTAGCGATTCCCAGTTCCAAGGGTCAAAACAAAAGGACGTCATTGGGATACTGAATGTACAAGATGTCTTAGAAAATGTTCCCGAGCTTTCAGGGAGGGACTCTTGACGCAAAGCCAAGAAACTTTCCTTCTGGTGAAACGCTGTAAAATGCTCAGTTTCAAAGCTGACTCTAATCCATCAAGCCTGAATAGTCAACTTATTCTCTTTGTAATCTGGAAGCTGAGAATTTCCTGATGTCTTATGGAAGGGAGAAATTTCTGGGTTTTGTCACAAGAATCCGCTTCCGGAAAGTTGAAGATGTTCTTTGAGATACTCTTTAGATGTATACCAGTATCACCCTTTGAATTGATTATAAATACCAGGAATCAGCATAGAGGGTCATGTACCAGAATCAATGACAGTACCAACTAAAAGTCTGTGCGTACTGGAAGCCATCACCGATTATCAGTACCGAGCCAATACCAAGTGCCCAGTCCAAAAAAAGCGTTATCGTTTCAAACAAACGCCAATACTGCATCCTTATAGATTGCTAGTACTTTCCCACTGTTTGCCCGTACTAATACAGTACTGTATCTGACACTGTCAGTGCATATAATACACTGTGTCTGTTGTATGATTCTGATTAGGAAAATTAGAATGCATAAACAATTTGTGAGAATTTAAAAACCTTAGAATTGTAAACTGGGGTTTGGAATCCTATCATAATAAAAAAATTGATCTATAGATTTGATTTGAATATCTGCATACAGTCGGAGTTAATGATAGCTCCGAATAAAACTTCCACACGTTGCACTCCAGTAACTCCATAGAATTCGGGTTAGCCGATTGAATCTGGAAAACCCGATTGAATCCGGATACCCACACACCTCTACTACGTGGGTACATTCAATCCCTGCACATCGGTGTATTTATGTTCTTGCTATAATGTTATTTTTTTATCGTTTATAACGATTCATCAAACTTGATCGATAATTTCATTCGATTTTACTATTTCATTCAATTGCAAATGATAATATTTAATCATTGATCTATATTTGAAATTAAATGTGTGGTAATATTTATGTTCTAGATTTGGCAAAAACGTATCCACCTTGCATGAGGATTATCGTAAAAGAGACAAGCTTATCCAGTTTGAAAATAGGAACATTATTTATGGTAGCATATACTGGTGGATCAGTGGGTCGTGAAGGGGATCACTCTGTATTGATCCCTGACATCAACATCAGCAAGGTAATCACTTGTTATCAAGTTTTCATGATGGTTGATCATTATTCACTGTAACGATTGTTGACATACAGTTTATTTGATACCACGACATTGACACGAAAAAAAATAAACAGTAACTGTTACTACGGATGATAGCAATCAATTTGGAAAACAAATGAAAATTCAGTTGGATAACGAAGATTACCGTCATGAGTACTGAAATCAAGTTAATGATTATTGAACGGAAAGCAATGAGTGGACGGAGAAAATTTTGTGGTCAAAATTGATATACAGGGTGGAACATTTTAAGTGATATAGTCAAATATCTCCGAAACTAGTAGAAATGGAAAAAAGTTAGTAATAAAAAGTTTAGGGTTTGAGGGAGGAAGTATGTCGCTGACCTTGAAAAATCCCTCAGAGGTCACTTTGAAGGTCATTTAGAGGTCAAGATGGTTTTTTTAAACCAGACCCCCATGTTTTTACCATGACATTTGAAAGCTGGTTTCAAACCCATTACGAAACACTGGTCATGGAACCCCTTCCACTCATTGGGGTGCAAGTTATGGACCGTCGAAGTCATTGATGACCGCGCGCGTGGACTGGGGCTACCGAGAGCGTAAGTGCGTGGATAGGCGTGATGATTCCAGTAGAGAGGCAAAGATTAGTGATGACCCTAATCTTTCGGTAAGTTATCTGGAAACTGGAGGGATGTTTGTGTCAGTTCGAATGCGCAACTCTTCAACAATTTTTGAGAGTAGATACTCATTCATAACCCTGATTAAATCGGATGGAATAATTCAACGGATTTCAAATGCAATAGTGAATCGTGATAAACCGAACACATAACTGCCACTGATGATAAGCGGAGACTCGGTGTTCCTGTTTGTTCATGTTTAAGGTTTTCTTCACAATGGAATCAACTTCAATCTCCATTGGAATCAGTCACAATCTTCGGAGGAGAGCGAAGAAGAAGAAGAATCCATAAATGGATGGAAACATCGAATCTCTGCTTATCATGAGTGGCAGTTATGTATTCGGTTTATTACGATTCACTATTGCATTTGAAATTCTTTGAATCATTCCATTTAATTCAATCACGGTGATGAATGTATATAGACTCTTAAAAATTTTTGAAAGGTTGCTTGAAGCATTGAAAGTATTTACCATACCACATAACGTTGATTGAGATGCGCATTCGAACAGACATAAAAATCCTTTGGGCTTCCAGATAATCCACCGAAGGATTAGGGTAATCACTAATCTTCGTATCTCTACTGGAATCATCACGCCTATCCACGCACTCACGTTCTCGGTAGCGCTAGTTCACCGCGCGGTCATCAATGACTTTGACGGTCCATGACTTGCGCCCCAATGGGCGGAAGGGGGTTCATGAACAGTATTTCGTGAAGGGTTTGAAACCAACTTTCAAATGCCATAGTGAAAAAATGGGGGCCCAGTTCAAAAAAACCATCTTGACCTTCAAATGACCTTCAAAATGACCTGTGAGGGATTTTTCAAGGTCAGCATCATACTTCCCCCTTGGAACCCTAAACCTTTTATCTGGAACATTTTTTTCTATCCCCACTAGTTTCCGAGATATTTGACTATATCACTTGAAATGGTCCACCTGGACCATGGACTTGAGTTCGTCAACTGATTTCTCAATTTTATGCAGATTATTACGATTGCCACGAATATTTTCAATGATTTCCCATGTTGAAAAATTGAACTTAAATATTTCTTGGAACTCAACCCATTTTTTCGGAATTGGAGATAGTGCAAAACGTATAACAACAATTTGCACTGATAAAATTCTTAGTACATCCACATTTTGTACATCTCGTTATGGTAGTTATTTGATGTTCCAGTGAATTTTGAATAGCCATTGAATTTTCGCTCATAGATGCAATAAATTTTCAGGCATCTTGTCAGTGATTATGCGGATATTGTGACCCCGCGGGCTGTTTCAGAGCTATGGTGTCGAGGTTTTTATGCGATTTATATTACCTTGGACTATAGTTATTCTCTCCTTTCTTTGGAATGACTTTGTCTCATCCTTGAATATTGAATGAGTATAAAATACACAAATAATTCCCAAATTATGTGAAATTCAAACTGAAAACACAGTTGACAAAGTGAATTTTGTAAACAAATATACGTGGTAAGAATTCCGAACACTACATATTAATTGACTGATAAGTTGGCACTGAAAACAGCTCACAACAATCAAAGAAGCTGACGGTTTTGGACAATTCAATGATAGGAAAGTTTAGGGAATAATAATGAAATTATCAGTGATCGCAATTGAATACAGTGTCAATGAAGGGTACATTCAAGTTATCCGAAGTGGAATATGATTTGAAAACTGTTAACGACATTCATTCACAACCTATGAGTTATATTCTGAGTTTGACGTTGGAAAAATTGATATAAAACCATAGAATCAGAATGAATTTCAGTGTGAGATAGGGTGAAATAGAGAAGAATACAATTTTGTTGGAATGAATTTTGTGACCTCCAAACCTGCATCCAGTTCTTTAGATTGCAATTCTGTTCTATTCTTTGCAATGACAAATTTTTGGGTGAGTAGTATTGATAATATCAAAGAAGAGAATCATCTGGGAATGAAGATGAAAATAGAGGTTTGCAGGCATAGGAATATAATCCAGCTTGAATAGAATAACTGGAGAAGTAAGACTTGTGGAGGGAAGATTTTTGAATAAATTTTATCTGCAGTTCCTTCCGTCCAGTTGATCTCTAGTTATTCTAGATCTAAATCAATTTTTATAATCAAAATTTTATTGCATATGTTCAATTCCCATCAAGTTAATCATGAAAAGTCTGCTTACTAATGCACTAGTACATCCGTAAAGTACAGAGGTAAAAAAGATAAGCTTTACATTGTATTATATGTGAAATTTTAGAATTTATGAGGCATATAGTTGAATATAATTCCCATTCCCATATTCTGTGCAGGCTGAAGTATAGCAGATATTGTACAATTTTTAGTATAGAGTGCATTGCTGTTGATGTTCTCATTATGATTCGCAGACAAAAGCAACGCAGATTATATACAGTCTTCTTTAGGCAAATTAAATGCATGAAACACTATTCTCTTCATAGGAATTAGTCAAGATTAATTATATTTCAGTCTAATTGAACTGACGACTCACGTTGAAATAACCTGAATACATCATTGTGTGTAAAATAACACCATCACATCTTCCCTCTGCGTAAAATATGACTTGCAGCCTTGATTTTGGATATAACATTAATTCGAAGTATCATTTGTCTATCCAATTGCTCCAGTCAAGCTGAACTACAATCACTCTTCACTGGTTATAAACAAGAATTCGTCCACATACCATTTGGATAACCAAATGTACTTGGCAACTCATATTGATTTCACATCTTTTTTTCCAGATAAAGCATGTCCTTTTGTATCTTATCGAAATTCTCATTGTAGGGAAATTTTTGTGTGAATGTTTCCCTAGATGCTTCTTCAGGATTGACCGCATTTCCATGTACTTGTCTTCTTTTGCAACCAGCCTGTTGCATCAAACAGCCTGTTGTGTGAAAAATATGGAAAAAATAGAGAGGAATCAAAAAATTAGGCATAAAGTAAGTAGAAAGGAAACGATACACCAATACGTACCCCAAGAGGGTCGACCACACTTTTCAGAGGAAGCTATTACGTAGTCCATGGAGTCATTCCATGTGAAACCAACCAGGGCATGGCACCCATGATCACCGATTTTGATGAAACTTCGTACAAATTATCTTCCCATAGAGATAGGAAACCATGCCAATTTTTTCGAAGATATCTTCAGTACTTTTTTTTTATGACCATTTGAATTTTCAGCTGTTTTGTATTTTCTACGCTTGAAAGATTTACTCACCGATCACAAGATTTTACTCCAATAATTGTATCTCGCGCAATAATTAACCGATCTGGATGAAATTTGAAACACTTATCGATTGAACTATGAAGATTTCAGAAAACATACGCTTGGACACTTCAAGGGTCCCCTTGGGCCCTAAAAAATTGCCCAAGGTTGTTGGAAAAAAACTTTTTACGAGAAAACATGAGTAATTGAGATCTGAGTTAACAGGGAAAGGGAACGCGAGGAACCTGCTGATATAATTTTTTTTACAATGTGGGATATATGTACTTTCATCCCCGAAAAGAAAAATTATGGCTTTTTCATTCCTTCTCCTGAAAACATCAGATATTCTGTTAGTGGTTTGACAAACAGTCGATGCATCAGGATGTAAAAAATGATATATTTGTTCAACACTCAATACATAAAAGTTTTTGGGGTCAGTAATTATGAATCTGATGTCGGAATATCCAATTTCACAATGGCGGATCCAATATGGTGGTGATTAAGTACAGATTTTCCAAGGATTTGCCTGAAATTTACTGCGATATGTGTTCAAATTCATGTGAAAATGCATTGAAAATCATAATTCTGTATGCAATATCATAAAATTTCATATTAAAAATCCAGAAAGTCTTGACAATCAATACGAAATGTATGTATGTTGATTACTTCACATAAATTTCTATCAAATTTAGCAAGCAATTTCTCACAGTGAAGAAATGATACCATCATTGACTTCAAATCTAATATTAAAATTCAAGATAGTCTTTGGATTTTCGGAATCTCCCTATCCTTCACTCCCCATCTCTCCCAAAACAAAAAAAAATTTAATCCCATTAAAACTGCTAAGAATTCAACTAAAAAAGCCTAATTCATAAATAAGTGCCCATATCAAATTTTTTGAAAGGTAAGTGGAAAATTGGAAACAGATGAGCTCACTTTTGATCTCCAGATATAAATTATTCAAAGTGAATCAAATACATGGGTAGGTTGTAGGGGTTGCAATCTGGAATGAATTTCAGTTTCCACTGTGTTTTTATCTGTATACATAATGTGGTCCATACTTTATTACATGGAAAAAATGCAACTAATTTAATTGAATATAAGAATATTTTTATTTTGCTACAGGATTCAATATAATTCTCATCTTCTCGGGACTTTATGAGATAATCAATTTTTTTTGCGAAAATATAATACATGGCAATACCATTTTTCCACATTTCGTCCTGCAATTAGTATCATAAATTTTTATTTCTTCATTTCTGATGTAGATTTTCGTGTCACGATACATTTGAAGCTCAAACTTCTATCATTCTATGCTCCATCAAACTCATGCATTCCATTGGGAAATCACAGCACTAAGTTGATAAAATGTTCGTTCACGATTGATGATTTCATTGATAATCTAACAAACAAATTAGAGAAACTTATTCCACATCCTTATATAACACAATCTCCATCTTCATTTCTTAAGACTCTCAAAACCACTTTACCAACCAGCGTTGCATTAGTTTCAATGGATTTCAGTGGGAATTATTCTTTCACAATTCAGGATGAAGTGCAGGAATATTATTGGAATTCTATTTCATGTACACTTCATCCTGTAGTGAAACACTGCAAGAATCCGAATGGGGAAAGAGTTGTTTCATCGTTATGTGTAATATCTGATACTTTACATCACGATGTATCCATGGTTTATGAATCTGAAAAACTTACCTATTGTTTCATTTCTAAGAAGAAATTTTGCACATATAACTGAAATTCACTACTTCACTGATGGTTGTGCTGGACAATACAAAAATAAACATAACTTCCTGAACTCATGTTTGCATGAAAGTGATTTTCAACTGAAAGCGAAGTGGTCGTTTTATGCTACCAGCCACGGTAAATCTGAATGTGATGGAACAACATGGATGGAATGTGTGACAGTCGAACGATTGGCTCGAAACAATAATCGAAGGACTATTTGTTTATAAAAGTCGTGTTCATACATGTATCAACATGCCCTGATCATTTTTCCAATGGAACCACCAAACTGTCAAAAATCGAGATACGAGGTTCTGTCATAGTACCGACGATATACATTTCGTATTAATTGTCAAGACTTTCTGGACTTTCAATATGAAATTTAATGATATTGCATACAGAATTATGATTCTTCATGCATTTTTACATGAATTTTGACACATATCGCAGTAAATTTCAGGCAAATCCTTGGAAAATCTGTACCTAATCGCCGCCATATTGGATCCGCTATTTTGAAATGGGATATTCCGACATCAGATTCATAATTACTGATCTCAAAGACTTTTATGTATTGAGTGTTGAACAAATATATCATTTTTAACATCCTGATGCATCGTGTAATGACTGTTTGTCAAACCACTAACAGAATATCTGATGTTTTCAGGAGAAGGAATGAAAAAGCCATAATTTTTCTCTTTGGGGATGAAAGTACACATATCCCATATTGTAGAAATAATTATATCGGCAGGTTCCTCGCGTTCCCTTTCCCTGTTAACTCAGATCTCAATTTCTCATGTTTTTTCGTAAAAAATTTTTTTCCAACAACTTTGGGCAATTTTTTAGGGCTTAAGGAGATCCTTGAAGTGTCCAAACGTATTTTTCCTGAAATCTTCATAGTTCAATCGATAAGTATTGCAAATTTCATCCAGATCGGTGAATTATTGCGCGAGGTACAATTATTTGAGTAAAATCTTGTGATCGGTGGGTAAATCTTTCAAGTGTAGAAAATACAAAAAAGCTGAAAATTCAAATGGTCAAAAAAAAAAAGTACTGAAGATATCTTCAAGAATATTGGCATGGTTTCCTATCTCTATGGAAAGATAATTTGTACGAAGTTTCATCAAAATAATAATTTGTTTCTGGTTGGTTTGACGTGGAATGACCCCATGACTACGTCTTACCCTCATAGCATTGCGATAGCAATGCTTCCATCAGCCATCCCAAGTAGAAGAGAACTGTCCTGAGAATCTGGGAAATAATGAGGAAGATTAGTACTATCACAGATGTAAAACGTATAATCAAGACTTACCTGAAGGAACATGGTTGTTGCAATGTTTAAAAGTACGAGACTGGTCGGTGGATGAATGAATCCATCTCCACCTTTATTTATCATCTGTAACATAAAAATATTAATGAGTGATAGATTTATAAGCAATAAATCGGAACAAAACTTTGTTAACGTATGCGATACTTCCTCGTGGACGTTAACTCTGTGCTCGGAAAAATCCCGAGAGAATTGACTCGCGAATTAGACGATTTTGAAACACTACTACCATACGGGATACACTCGCGAATTGTTTAAAGTCGAACAAGTGATAATTTTCGCGTTTTGACAGATTGTCAACATCGCGAAATATGGAGACGGCCATATTGTATTAATAGACTGTACTGCGCATGAGCTACGGAGAAACAGAACATAAAGGCAGTATCGTCACGTGAAATAGTGACCAATGTTCAAAGGAATCGTTCATATACTACGTAACGCCGTTTACTATTCCCTTCTCTATCTTACTCATCGGGTCTGAAGTTGGCGCGACAAAGCACGAGGGAAAAAAAAGCGTTACGTAATTCATGGACGATCCCGAATCCGATAGGTGGCTGACTAATTGCGCGACGCTAGAGATATGTTTCGTGGCTCCAAAAGCGGGTCCAACAAGCGTATTCTTGACTTCATCGACTCGAAAGATTACGAATTGAGTGATCAGCAGCAGAGCGGTAAGAACTCGAATTCTCACCTTTCGAGCCGTTGAGTCTAATCGCTTGCGGTTATAATGCAGAAACCAGGTCGTGGTGCTACCCCACATACATAGACTAGTGGGTGAATAGGCAAGGAGGAGAAATACGGTGCCACCGAGTTCCTCAGAGTGGACGCTGGTTAGGGAAGGGGGGATAGTTTATGGTGCTATCCTTCTGTATCGGAGGGGCAACATCTAGCCTACTGGGAATCACGCTGCAACGTCAAATTCTTACGGCTGCAGCCTTATGGCATTCCGGTAGAGCCAACCTCTCACGGCCAAACACTTGCAGCATCAACAGAAGGCACCACAATCTCCCTATATACCCATCGTAATAAATGTTTGACAAATATATAGACGTAATAGGACGAAACGATTGGTCTCCATCTGAGCCAATAAGAAACGTTAAACCTTAGAATCATTATATCAGTGATTATGACGAAAAGGGAATGGCGTTCATAACGACATAAGTTCGCGATCTAACGATAGCTGACCTGTATATTACCGATAGAACCGCGTGATTCAGAACATTTGCGTTAGATCTGGAATTCTAACGATGTAGGATTTGTCACGTAATGTAGGCCGCGTGTGCACACGTTTTCTATCAGAAAACTCGGGACTATTAAGTCTAATACAACCTCTATTTGGATTGTACATAGCTTATGCTATCTTTTTTGTTCTGAATAATTCTTAACATTTCCATTGCACTAACGGAACGAAGTTTCTTTGATTAAGTTGCTCGACGATTGACTCGTTATTTTTCGTTTTGTGATGGATATTCCTGGGATCCATGCACAAAGGCGCTTGGGTCATTGAGCGCCTCCACGACTCCTATCGTGGATATTTATTTGTCACAGCGGGACCTGGAAAATATTGAGGGAGAACAAGTAACTTGCCCACGACAATTTTGAGGGGTCAAGGGAAGAGGAATAAGCTCAGGGAGGGGGGGTGGGTTGATTCTAATTCACTAAAATGATCGAACTCCAAATGGGGTTAACCGCGTGCCAGAGCACGTATATATTTTCACAATTTATCCATGTTATACAAAACAATTCGTCGCGCATAGAAAAATACAAACAATTCTTTCGTTTATCAATTCGCTTTGGGGAACACAGGGACTAAGAAAAGAGTACGGAGGGCGCGGCCGCGAGGGAACATCTATAGACGGACTATGCCGTTTACATGAATCCAAACAAAGGGAAATACAGGACAACCGCGACCATACAATTTAATCGGGGGAGGACAACCACGGGCGAAGGGGGTGACTAGATGTCGAAAAAACGAAGGGTCAGGAAGGAAAAATGTGAAAAAGAGGGACACGTGGAGGAGGCCACGTGAACAACACTACTATTACCACACAAATCCCGCGAAGGGAACACCGCACGGGCACTTGACACGGGTTGATTTCCTCAACAGAACGAGGAAGAAAATTCCAACTGGAATCGGACCCCGATGGCACGACACACTCACCGTATCCAAAATTCGATAGCGTGAGAAGATCCTGGAACGTCGCCGTGGCTCAGTTACACAAGAAGTGACAGGCAACATGGCCACTTCCTTCTTCTTCACCGACGGGTGAGTTCACAAAATCATATACGAAACCCCGTCGGTGACTTTCCGTTGGAGCGCACTCTCGAGCTCGACTTGCGTGCTCGGGTGGTAGTGGCTTCTTACTACTCGTTGGGTGGGTGTGCGCATGTGCGTTTTGGAGATCGTCTGGGTGCGGGTGCTTATGTCCTTTTCTCTCCTTTGGTGGGGCCGGGAGAAGGGGTACAGCGTGGTCGGGTTGGTCTCTGCCGTTGTTCCGTCGATCCAGGAACGGGGTGGCATCCTCGGAAACGACTCATCTTACTCTCTCTCTCTCTCTCTCTCTCTCTCTCTCTAGTCCAGGGTCGGAGAGAGATGGTGTTGTCCGCGAGGGATTTCCAGTCTCCTGGGGGTTGTCGATTTTGGAACGGCCGAGATGGCGTTGATATCGCCTCCTGACGTTGAACCAATCCTACCAAGCATCCGTGGTATAGGTGGCGCTGCCTCCTTGGGGACGGGGAACCTCAACAAATAGAAGAAAGACAGGGATTAGAGGAGGACAGGAATAGCGAGGGAGGGGAGATGTGTTCCCGATTCTCGTGTAAGCGAGCGACAGCTGTGTTCTTACGACTGAACTAACTCGTTATGAATGTTTACGATTACGATCGATAGGGATCGTGCGCGGTGCAATCCCGTGACTCTTTTTGGGATGATTCGTTACATCACAGTTTAATAAATCTTTTGCTTGAACTCCATTTTTGTGTTGTTTGATAATTTGTGACCTGCGTTCTCCAACTCATCAAATAAAAACACAGAGACATCTTACAGAGACTCCATCGATGGACCAGAGGGCTCCGCCCATTTTGAATGGATCGTAACCCACTTATGCTCGCTTCGCTCACATTGTGAACACTTCAGATATCCGGGGATATATGAGAAGGCACTCAGTGGTTTTTCACTCAATTGAGAAACTTTGTAAATGTAATATTCAGGAAGCCTGAAACTTATTGCCTACCATCCTTTATACCGTCTCCAAATGATTCAGAAACATGTACCTGGAGAACTGCAGAATTCCAACTGTCCTGGTCAGCGCGACGAGAGCGTAAACTGGAAGTCATTCAAGTGTAATAAGCGTAACGAAGAGTTATTTAGGCGTAATTTAGGAATGAACCGTAATATTTTCAGGCTTCATTTGTTCCAATACCTATTTCCTTCACTTTTGGATTCTGATTAGTGCGTGGTTGTTCTAACGTCAACCAGCTGTTGAAGAGTCTTCGGATGCAGCAAAGCTCACACGGGAAGATCGGAATCATCATTTTCTTTCAACGTTGGAGCCCAGAATTTGATTCAGCACCCTTGAAGATCCCTGGAACCCGTGTTACATATAACAATATAATTTTGTTTATTAGAGCCAGAATCACTATATTCATGTGTGCCATATTGGATTTGCCGTCTTGAATTCGTTTTTTGACGTCAGATTTGGATTCCTCACCCTTCGAAACTCCTAGGACCCATTTTCTATGTAAATCTGTCCTCAAATGCGAGGTTGACTGAATTCGTGTCCGCAATATTGGATCCGTCACCTTGAATTCGTTTCTCGACGTCAGATTCGAATTTCTCACCCTCCGATACCCCTGGAACCCATGTTTCATATAAATCTGTCCATAAATGCAAAATTGACTGAATTCACGTTCGCCATCTTGAATCCGCCATCTTGAATCCGTTTTTTGACGTCAGATTCGAATTCCTCACCCTCGAAAACCCCCAGGCCCCATATTCCATATGGATCTGTCCACGCATGCGAAATTGACTGAATTCACGTCCACCATCTTGGATCTGCCATCCTAAATTCGGGATTTGACTGCAGATTCGGATTCAGCACTCATGAAAACTTCTAGGACCCATATTCCATAATAATTCATCGATCCAAGCCAGGATAACGAATATTAAAAGACTGCGGAGAAAATGACGTATACAGGGGGGTGCAAAAGTCTGGATACACCCTAATGACTCCCTAACGGGTGGAGATAATCGGATGATTTCTTCCCCACATCCAACGGGGTAACAGAATCTACCATACTAGGAGGGTGAGAAGTCCTCAATCTTAAAGAGGGCGATGCGGGGGCGATGGGGCCGAAAATCTTGAATGAGGTGGGGGGCTTGCGATAGCTCATTCGATGGGGATTTCCAGCCCAAATGAAACCGTTTCTTGTTTCTCGAAATCGGTCAATTGTTCGCCGAATTATGACCACTTGAAGATCGTTCTGGGAGCAGTCAGAGCCGGGGTAGACCTTCCTAACTCCCCATCGGATGAAGATCTTTGCATGTTTTTTTCAATCAAATGGGGGGGGGGGCGTATGATGTATCATTCTAGGGAAGTGGATCCCCGGAAACAATCGGGAATAATGAATAACAATGGATCCATCAACAAATCAAGATGAATAAGACATAAGTTAGAAGGTTTGCACACATTACGTAGCCCCCTAGGCAAAGTGCCCCTCCAACTCTCTCATACCAGCATTCCACGCCGCACTCACCTTATAACGTCTCCAAAACTGTTGATTCAGAATTTTTCCCAACTTTTTCTTACCTGTTCATTCGAATCATAATTTTCATTCTTTTTTGTGTTCCTCACCGTTTCTGGCTACTTTCGAACATTTCTCATCATTTCACGATACTTTCGGTGATTCTCAAACATTTTCGGACAACTTTGCTCATTTTCGATATTTTTGACAATTCTTGAATGTTCTCGGACAAATTTGATTGTTTTCGACATTCTTGATAATTCTCAAACGTCTTCGGAAAATTTTGCTTATTTTCATTATTCTCGATAATTCTTAAACATTTTCGGATAATTCTGCTTCTTTTCGATGTTCTCGATATTTCCGATTATTCTTGAATATTCTCGGATAAATTCGATTCTTTCCGACATTCTTGATAATTCTCGAGCATTTCCGGATGAATCGCTTTTTCTCTCGATATTTCCGATAATTCTCGAACATTCCCGGATAACTTTGTTTATTTTGGATATTCTCGAACATCCTTGAATGAATTGGATCATTCTTTATATCCTCCATGAATCTATTTTAATGTCTCCTTCGGAGAAAGAGAGGATTTTCATTCTAATGATGGCGTTAATCGGTTATGCGAAGATAACTTAGATCGACACCTAGAATATTGCGAAACCATCATGCGAAAAGTTGATGAAGACCCTTATTTCATGCAAAATATAGTCTTTCCTGACGAAGCTACAATCCTCACTGGAAGTCCGAATCGAAAACCCAATACCCACAAGAATTGAATTTTTGGGCAAGAATATTGGATACGCATATCATAGGTCCATTTTTTATCGGGGGGAATCTGACCGCAGAAAAATATAGGATCATGCTGATTGAGGATGGTGTTCCCAATATCCGTAGACTTTCAGGACCAAATTTCGATGCAGGTTGGTTCCAGCAGGATGGTGCACCTGCGCATTCCGGATTAGGAGTACGACATGTTCTGCACCCAAGTTTTGTCGGTAGGTGGATTGGGAGGCGAGGAGCGATCGAATGGCAAATCCCAGGGATCGAGAATTTCCAGCCCGAATACAGCCGTTTTTTGTTTTTTGGAATCGGTCAATTTTTCGCCGAATTATGACCACTCGAAGATTGTTCTGGGAGCAGTCGAAGCCGGTGTAGACCTTCCTAACTCCTCAGCGGATGAAGATCTTTGGATGTTTCTTTTTAATCAAATGGGGGGGGGGCGTATGATGTATCATTCTAGGGAAGTGGATCCCCGGAAACAATCGGGAATAATGAATAACAATGGATCCATCAACAAATCAAGGTAAATGAGAAATGAGTGTAGAAGGCGTGTACACATCGCGTAGCCCCTAGCCAAAGTAAATTGTTGATAAACATTAGGTAACAATCGGGATAATTGATGAGCTGTGTCTTGAATCGTTGATAGGGTTATCACCTCGAATTAGAATGCTGATTAGTTGTCATAACCTTTTACTGAGGAACTCTTGGTATATCGCCATTCCAACTCAAGAAATCATCAGTAGACATTAGTGACCAATCGCGATGATTGTTGGATTGTCTCTGAAATTGTCTCCTCTCATGGGAGTGAAAATTCATGACTCCGGATGGGGGATTCGGAGGGGAGACACAAATCTCAAATCAAATTAGGAGCTTGCAACACATCTGTGAATGGCGTTTTTTCAACCCGAATCCAACCGTCTTTGATTTCATGAAACCGGTGCATCCTTCGCCGAGATATAGCAATTCCTACATTCAAGATTTGGTTTCCCTCCATTCCCGAATAATATCCATGTTTAGGCAAATACGCGCTTTAGTGTGGGACTTGAATGAGGTGTTCACAATGGTTGCCTAAACATTCGATGCAGTCAGCGAGACGATAACAACTTTCACCTACGTTCCGCAAAATTTCAGGAGTGATGAGTGCTACTTCTTCTAGTATTCTCTCACTCAACCCTCCCAAATCTAGTACTCGATTTTGATAAAGCCGATCTTCTAAATGTCTCCGGAGGAAAAAGTCTAATGGGGTCAAATCAGGAGATCGGGGGGGGGGGGATGTTCGAGAATCATCAAAAATGTCGAGAACAATCAAATTTGTCCGAGAATATTCAACAATTATCGAAAATATCGAAAATAAGCGAAGTTATCCGGAAATGTTCAAGAATTGTCGGAAGCATCGTGAAATGATGGAAAATGACCGAAAGTAGCCAGAAATGGTGAGGAACCCAAAACAAATGAAAATTATAATACGAATGAACAGGTGAGAGGAACTTGTGAAAAATCCTGAAACAACAGTTTTGGAGACGTTATAACGCCGGTGCGGCATGGAACGCTGGTATGAGGAAGTTGGAGGGGGAACTTTGGCTAGGGGGCTACGTTATGTGTGCAATCCTTCTACACTTATTTCTTATTCATCTTGATTTGTTGATGGATCCATTATTATTCATCATTCCCGATTTTTTTCAGGAATTCACTTCCCTAGAATGATACATAATGCGCCCCCCCCCCATTTGATTAAAAGAAACATCCGAAGATCTTCATCCGATGGGGAGTTGGGAAGGTCTACACCGGTTCTGACTGCTCCCAGAACAACTTCAAGTGACCATGATTCGGCGAAAAATTGACCGATTTCAAACAACAAAAGACGGGTGTATTTGAACTAAAAATCCCCATCGAATGAGCTATCGCAAGCCCCCCCACCTCATCCAAGATTTTCGGCCCCCTCGCCCCCGCATCGCCCCCTTCAGGATTGAGGACTCCTCATCCTCCTAGTATGGTAGATTGGTATGTTTCCCCGGTGAATTTGGAAAAAAATTATTCCATTGTCTCCACCCGTTCAGGAGATATTAAGGTGTATCCAGACTTTCACACCACCCTGTATATATTCGTATACAGCGGAGGAAATTTTCTCCGAGATGACCTATGTTTTCAGGAAAAAATGAAAAAAAATAAAAGGACTTGTTCGATTGCAATAAAAAAAATGGTCCTTGGAGAAGGGTTTGAAGAAGGTCTTCTATAAATATCATCCAATTTGGTTCACTCGGTCCAGAGTTATCCCGAGTACAGACAGACAGACAGACAGACAGACATACAGACAACCCCACGGATCATCAATCAGTATTGCATGAAATGAAAAACTATCCAACTCCCAATTGGATTACTCAGACATTTCAGAAGATACGGTCAGAGCGTACGATAGCGGGTGCAATAGGCACTTCGTGCTGGTATACTACGTATACCGATGAGTGCCTAAAAAGGGGTCCCATTTTCACATTCCCAATTATTCTTTCGTATACCTTGTGGAACATTGAACATTTATTCATTAAGGTTCTCTTCAATTGTATTCATTTGTTTATTATTTGTTGTTGAATAATCGCTTCATATTATTCGTTCCATTTCTTCCATCTCGTATATGTTGTATATACATACATGCAGTTCCCATAATACCTCAGAGTCTCATCCTCTAGACCTGGAGCTGGAGGTCTAAGAATTTCAATTCGCTATAGCTCTGGAACGAACGATGATAGAATAGTTCAATTTCCCCCCAGAGATTCGCCGTTTCCCAACTTAGCCAACAGTGTCGAGTTCAAGTATAAAGAATACAATGCTCTTCAGTTTTTCGGATTTTTAGAAAAGTATAAAGATGTTCATATCTCAAAAACTAAGCCTCAAAAAAATTTTTTTCAAACGGGAAATTATTGCATTTTGGCTGCAGAATATGCTACAGAAATGCGGATGATGAATTCTGGAATACCCTGTATTAGGGTTTCCTTAATATTTCTGTGACCTGCGAATAAAACGAACGGGCGCAATTTTTTCTCTGCTCTCCTCCTAATCAAACACGCTGTTTATTAAGGTGGCATTCAGTTCAAGGATATATTTCAGCGGGTAATATTACACTGAGAAAAAGGATGGTTTGATTCAATCGAGTTTCAGTTGCCTCAAGCCCGCCGCGCATTTGGATACGGCGAAACCAATCTAGGAGTTGATTGAACTGCCTTGCGGGTTTGGAAAATTAGTTGTCTCAATTCCGCGAGAAATTGAGCCAAATCTTGAGGATTTAATTGTAATTCTTAAGAACTTGATTCAATTGATTCTTTGTTTTGAAACGACGTAAAACATATTTGTATTGAATTTGAATCAAAACACTTTTAAATGACAATATTCAACATTTGTTTGGATGTTACATACCTTGACATCAATACCGTACTTGAATTCATCAATTCCATAAGTTATTCGTTGAATACAGTAGAGCAATTCAATACAATGATCAAATAAAGAAAAAAAAAATGATTCCTTAGCCGGACTTTCCGATGGAATTCACACAATTTTTCTGAAATCCGTTTTAGTGCTGTTGTCAGAATGGTTGTTGGCTCCTCTACCACCATTCGTCATCTTTTATCTCCGCCCGTTTTGTTGGTGGGAGTCGTTTTGCTGCTTCCGTCTGTGAGGCATGGATGACTTGATCAAATGTTTTCGCTGGGCAATGTTTTATGAAGGAATTCTGAAATAAAAATTTCGCTCCACCGTTGACGAGAATCGAACTCGTAACTCCTAGTCTTGTAAACTAGCGCTCTACACACTGAGCTATAGAGACTAATTGATAACTTCCACCCAGAAATGCCGTTTTAAATATGATTCACTCGATCCAGGAAATACAATTGACATAATGTCTCATAAAATGGATAAAAATTCATATCGAATTTGTAAATCGAAATTAATCATATATCATTCTACATGAATTCAGGTGTTTTTTCTCAACAAATAGGAAACAATTCTGTATTCAACGAACACTTGTCTGTATCTGTATCCATTTTTTTTGGTTGAAATAGATTTTATAACACATTAACAGTGATCACATTAATGAGGTTGTTTCAAGTCCGCCAATTTTCAGTCAAACTTATTGAATATTCGTTCGATTGACCAATTCACTGGAAACAATTGGATGAGTATGTGATCTCAAATGTTGATTCTTTCCAATTACACCTAAATGCATTTTGATTACTTCAATACGTGATTGAAACAACTGCTGGGAATGGTACGTTCAAAATTTGTTGTGTTTCCATCAATGACGTAGCGATTGATTGGAACGCGCATCTTATTTAGTTACAATATCGCTGCGGGGTTGACTCAACCAAAAGTGTGTATTTGTACCAAATGACGGGAAATTTATGTCAAACGTTATTCTGTTGACTCAACCGCATACCTGTCAAATTCCCGGCGCGCTTGACAAAAAACAATTTTTTTTCTCAGTGTACTCATGAAAATCGGAATGCAATTTCCTCTTTGAAAGTTTGGTAGTAACTAAATTTGAGATACGTACAATTTACCAGCGCATTTGTGAACAGTATCCCTTGTGAATACTCACACAGCACTGCAGTCCCAGGAGAATTCTTGAAGGATTCATAAAGAACACAATCAGTTCAATAAGAATCATCTATGATTTCTTCTGGAGATGTGGTTCTGTGTGGGTACGTGATACAAATTTCAGAGTTTGGTTCGTCAATCAAGAAGTATTCTCATTAAAAGTCAGCATAAACTCAAATATCAAACAGATTCATTCATTCTTATAGATAAATTACAAAGTACTAGTTTGATTGAATATACCGTAATTGGGGTACACAATCTTTCTTGTTGTGAATTGAAAGTTCTACATATACGGGAAGGAGGATAACGGCCTAATATGCGCTGCCACCTTCACGCAATCATTCTAACTAGTAATCATTGAGCGATCGCAAAATGGTGACCAATTCTCAAATTGCTCAACTTTTCTCATTGGTCATTCTTTGTCCTCGAAACACTGCGATGGGTTGATCTAATGGAAAAAGCGCATAAATTATGCATAGTTGGTCACTCTGGATCGCAAGCAACGCATAGATTTATCCACGTGTTAGTTAAAGTGATTGCGTGGAGGTGACTTTTTATCTATTGTTGCGTTAGGAAATGACCTTCAACATCATGCGATTTCATTTCACCGGAATTTCGCAGGAGATCAGTCCACCATTTTCCTCTCCGTGTGGGAATAGCTATTTTCCGGAGCTACAAAAGACTTAAGTCTCGAATTATTACAGATCATGGTATTACAGATCATACATTATTACCGTGGTAGACCGCATACTGCAGCCCGGTAGGTTGTATTTAGGGGTGGGATTTTTATCCGAAATTTTTGAATATCCGGATATCCGAATATTCGAATATTCGTAGAATCGAATAAATGATCCGGTTATCCGGATTTCATGGATATCCGGATAATCGGATAATCCGATTAAATTGCATCATTTTCATAAATTTATTATCGATTGCATTAAGATTCGTCCAACAAGTGCTCGTGAACTCCCGGAGTACACAATTTTGTTGGAATTCTTCAACCTTTTCAACAAACTTTTCTTTGCCCAATGGTACAGTGTGAGTACTGGCAAGGTTAAAATGCCAATACTGCGCCTGATACAAAACATCATTTTTTCGCTTCTGTTCCAGTATTGACAAAACAACTGGTCTTTGTGAAGTGCCAAAGTTCTATCACCGCAAGTTCACTTAGAATGCCAGTACCGACACGGTTGTAAATGTCATACTGATCCGTACGTTACATGATGTTATCATTTCGACTAGCTAGTAATCAATCAGTATCATTGATTCAACTGACCCTGTAGTGGTGAGTTTGGATTTGCCAGTGCTGGCAACTCTGGCAACAGTACTGAGCCAGTAGCGGCCCATGTTTCCATTTCCACATGGAATCTTACATTTACATATGTTATATTGCTTTTTACATCATATGTACATATTTTTATTATACGCTAAACAACACTTTGATTGTTGAATTTTGATGTTATAGAACTCTCTTTAATATAACCAGGTCAATGAATAAAGTACACGGAAAAAAAGAACATACTTGCAGCAGCTACTCACGTAGTCGATTTTCGACCATCTAGGAAAAATAGTTACGGCAACTACTTAGTAGTTTAGACAAACAACAAGTTATTTGACGTGACCATCGTATTATTTCACTCACCTAATGAAGTATTTGTCTCATCTATTAAGTAGTTACCGTATCTATTTTTCGTAGATGGTCGAAAATCGACTCCACGAGTAGCTGCTGCGAGTATTCTTTTTTTCTGTGTAAAAGATACAAATATGAGTAAGGTCATGAATATACGTGAGGTCTTTATAGGAAAAAAACGATTGATGCGCTCTGCGCTAGAATATTGAAATACTGATGTAACTGAAGGTGGTTCAAAAATGTATGTGACATTTGGTATATCACAGTTATTCGACTGAAGTGTTTTATTTTGTTATTTCATTTTCCAGTATAACGTAATTTTCTCAGATATTTGACATTCTTGCATATACTTTCCAGATATCACGACAATATGACTGCATAAAGCTGTAATATTACCATGATTAAAAACCGCGGACATGAGAAATTGTAGGAATATCGCAGCGATATCACTTTGCAATATTACAATATACAAAATGACATTGCCGCAATAATGCTGCAATATTATGTGCTGTGTGGGTAACTTTATTCACGCGGTGTTCAGCGAATACGAGAATCAGGAAAAAATCAAGGAGACATAAGAGAATTGGGTCATTTTTTACCCGTCAATATACTAGCCATCACAATTATACAGATTTTCGAATGTACTTTGCACATGAAATCTTTCCCGTGGTGAATTTCTACTCCTTAGCCTTCTCCAAAGCCATCCGAAGTTATTAAAGGGTCTGGCTTTTTTGTAAATTCGAAGAGGAGATTTTGAATATTACGGTTTGTATGAAGTCGACTTCAATCATTACATTCATTGTTTTTGCACAACATAAGCTCAAATGATTTTCTCAATTTCATTCTAATTTCCAGATAACTCTTGAACTAAAAATTACGATACTCTAATACTGATTTGAAGAAAATTGGAATGCACTGAAAAGAACTTCCAATATGTAGGCAATCTGTTTTGCCTTTTCCAGATCCGGCAGTAAATACCTGAACGGTATTCAGAGTTTTCAAATCACTCCCGAAGAATTCACAAATTTTTGAAATGACTCTTCGGAAACTAAAAAAACCAAAACATCCCGATCACACATATTAAAATTCAGCCCGTGTGGAAAAATTGATCAGGATTCGATTAGGGCCTAATCCAAACAAATCAGGGCCAAGTAAGGAATCGATAAGGCCCATAACAATCATCTTACATCCAAATACAGTGTCCCAGCTAACATAATTGATGAATGAATCTTGAAATGACTTCAAATTCTCGAATATTATCGAAGCAGATGTAGTTGATTGATTCATAAACAATCAATTCTATTTTTTCCGAAAGAAAAGGGAGGTTATTTCAACTCTCTGAAGTATGAGTCAAGCTAGATGTATCATAATTCACTGAAAAAACTTCACAGGCGTTATTCTGCAGTCAAAATGTAATGATTCCCTATTTGGCAAAATTTGTCCGAGGTCTAGTTTTTGAAATATTAGAATTTCCATATTTTTTTTCTCGAATCCACATCATTCAAAAGCACTGTGTGTTACATACTTGAGCTTGACACCATTGGCTGAGTTAGGAAACGGCGGATCTTTGGAAAAAATGTACTGTTCTGTCATTTTTCGATTTAAGGTTATAGCAATTTGAAATTTTTTGGCTTCCAGCCGATCAGAATCCAGCAACTTTGAGTTATTATAGCTACAAAACATGGGATGACTGGATACTTTGATTTTTTTCCCAAAGATCCGCGATTTTCCAACTTGACGAATCGTGTCAAGCTAAAGTATGTATCACACAGTGCTTTTGAATGATTTGGATTTGAAAAAAATTCTAAAAATGCTCCTATCTCAAAAACTAAGACTCAACAAAAATTTTTCAGACCGGAAATACGCCTGTGAAATTCTTTCAGTGAAATATGAAACACCCGGTATATAGATGTAAACATGGATATGGGTATGTATATATGTGTAAATAGATGTATGAATGAATTTACGTGTGTATATTTGTATATTTGTGTATGTATATATACATATATGTATGTATGTATGTATGCATGATCCACTAGAGCTCCCGAATATATTGTAGCAAATGTTGTATTCAAAATATTCTAAAATTGGCAGGGGGTCTTTTGGCCGATTTGACAATCACTAATCGATTTCAGAGAACACTAAAGAATGACTAGCGATTGTCAAATCATGTCCATTCGGCCAAAAACTTTTTTGGTCAGAAGACCCTTACCTACAAAATTCAACTATAATTTCATTACTTTGTACTTTGTTCTATCAGACAGAAAAATACTCTAAAAATAATCCTTGATTGTGAACATTATTATTGATCGTGTATTATTATTATTATTGTTGTTGTTATTGTTGTTTTTATTATCATCATATTTTATTAACTATTCATACATTTTTATTTGTAAAAATATAAAATCAAGACATTTTCCATAGATATCACTCAAGCTTACCCTGAAGAAAATTTTTCTCATAATTTCTCATGGTCCCAATTCATGGAGAAAATATGAGGAATTCTATTGTTCTTTCTCATATTTTCTCCATGAATTGGGACAATGAGAAATTATGGCAAAAATTTTCGTCAGGGTATATATGTTATATGATTAGTATTCACAAGCTTTCATAATTCTTCGATTTGAAATGTTGCTGTCATGACATTTTTAAAAAAACTGATATGAGGTTGATGATTTATATTCATTCATCAGGAATTCATTTTCATATCAACAGCATTGCTCAAATCTGTTAATGGGTCACATTTCTAGTCCTCAATTTCAGTCAAACCAAATTTCTAACGGAATCAACCCACCAAAAATTCACGTTAAATAGAATAACCAATGACGCACAGAATTTCCAGCCGATAGACACCCTGAAGAATACGAATGTTACCATCCGAGCATGCTTTCTTTCTACCAAAATACTCTAATTTGGATTCATAGGAAAATCCATACTTCAGATCGTTCGGATAACCACACACTTTTTTCGGTAGAGTGTCTCAGTCCCGAAGGTCAATTTTCCCGAAAGTCCGATACACCGAAATGCAAAATCCTGTTGTGTGTTGAACATCTACAAATCCTGGTATTACCCATACAGCACCGGGAGGTCTTTTGAATGTTCAAAAAACGTGCTTGATTACACAGAGAACGTGGAAATAACGTTTCGGGAGGTTCTGAGAACGTCACATGTATGTCCCAGGTACGTGCAAATGTCCCGGTTCGTTCTATTCATTTGCACCGTGCGACGTTCTGGAAACGTGTTCAATAAAGGTTTCCACACTGACAAAAAAATTTATTCCGGTCAAATAAATATTTATTTGTCCTGTACCAAAAAAATATTTATTAGAATTAATAAAATATTCTTTGGAACCAAAATAATTTATTGCAATCAAATAAACGATTCAAACCATCTATTCAATTCAAATAAATTATTTTGGTTCCAAAGAATATCTTGTTAATTCTAATAAATATTTCTTTGGTACAGGACAAATAAATATTTATTTGACTGGAATAAATTTTTTTTCCAGTGCATTACGTTGTGTGAAGCTGCGCATATGTTTTTGAAGGTTAGTTTTCATGAAAGTATGTTGGGAAAACATTATGAGAACGGCCCGTAGTAGATGAAAAGAAGTTAAGAACGAGTTAAGAACGTATTCAGGGGCATCCAAAATGCAGGTACTCTAAATATTTAAAAAACTTACTCCCCGGGGACCAAGACACGCAAAACCGAGTGCATGTTTTCAAAACGTTGAGAGAACTTTCTATGCTTTCTGGGTAGTGAAACCAACGATGCCTAGTTGGCTTGGAACACCCCAAATCTTATTTTTTGGAATCCATTGTTTTCATAGGTATTGAACACACAGTGGAAGCTGCAATGTCGCGACAAAATTTCAGTACCTCAAAATATAGTAGTTAGATGGCTAGTAACATCTAGGAATATTTCGGTATATCGAACTTTCGGGAAAATGGACCTTCGGAACTGCGACACTCTACCATTTTTTTCAATGTACGAAGCACTTGCAAGTGTCTAGTTTGAGGCTAGTCAAGCGTTACAAAACTCGCGAATCCCTAGATCATTTCAACTTGGAAATATTTGAAAAAGTAATATTTCTGATCCCTATTACACTTGTACTTGTTGAATTGATTTACCGATGAAAATTTCATGCTTTCGACAATTACGCAACATTCGCCAGCTCCGCAAAAAGAAATAGACGCAATTATTGGTATTAGAAGTATAGATGATGGGAATACTCATTGTTAGATGTAGATTTTCGATAATGAGATTTGTTTTCTGAAATGGAATCTGACTTATAAATGAAACTGAAACTGGCACCCGTAAAGCTAGCAGCCGATTGTCATAACTTTTTCCACAAAACTTTTATCAAAGATTCAAATATCTGAGACATTTAGTAGAATGCCACTCAATTGATTTTTGGTGTGAACACAGCTGGAACCACATTGAATCGAAAGTTACAACAATTAGCTGCTAGCTTTAGGTTGCTGGTTTTGGCCTAATGATTCATAATCTCCATTCGTATTATTCACAAATTTGGATGAGTTCGAATTGTAAATAAAACTATGAATTACCCTTCAACTGATGGATCAAATTGTTTTTCTTCAATTTTCTTCAATTTTATTCATATTTTATCAAATTTTCTCCATGATTAATGGAAAAAACAGGTATAAAATGGAATTATTCCGGCCCCGATGGGAGCCCTGTTAATACCCAAATAGGTTGTAATGATTTTTGCGTCACATTCGCCATTTAATCCTTGTTAGGCCCCGATTACACAGGCACACAAAAAAAAAGTGTCATGAACCAGAGGATAGACCCCATTATCCTCAAGTTTTTGGGGTCTCTAAACCCGAATATGACCATTAAAAATTCTTTCAAATCCCCTTTTCCCCCCACCAACCTCCTGATGGGGGTTCAATTTGTAACATTCGGAAAAATTCAAATGTACGGGTATTTCTATGTTTTTTGGGACGCTGAAACCAAAAATGATGACGAAAAGAAAATTCAACCCCTCCCTTACCCGCTAGCACCCTCCTGCAACCCCCTGGTGGGGGTTGAATTTTAAACATTCGTGAAAAATTCAGATGTATGTGGATTTTTATGTTTTCTGGGATGCTAAAACCAAAAATGATGACGAAAAAGAAATTAAATCCCTCCTTTACCCGTTAGCACCTTCCTGCAACCCCCTGGTGGGTGTTGAATTTTAAACTTCCGTAAAAAATTCAAATGCATGTGAATTTCTATGTTTCTTGGGACGCTCAAACCAAAAATGATAACGAAAAAGTAATTTAACCCCTCCCTCACCCGCCAGCACCCTCCTTCAACCCCCTGATGGGGGTTGAATTTTCAACTTTCGTGAAAAATCCACATGTATGTGGATTTCTATGTTTTTTGGGATGCTCAATTCCAAAATGATAACAAAAAACGAATCAAATCCTTCTCTTACCCGCTATAATCCTCCTACCACCCCCTGATGGGGGTTGAATTTGAGACTCACGTAAAAAATTTGAATGTATGTGCATTTCCATGTTTTTTGGGACGCCTAAATAAGAAATGATAACAAAAAACATATTTAACCTCTCTGTTACCCGCTAGTACCCCCTTCCTACCCCCTTGAAGAGGGTTGAATTTGGAATTTTTACACAAAATTGCGATGTATGTGTATTTTTATGTTTTTTGAGATGCTGAAACCATAAAACACTACAACAAACACAATATCCACTCACTCGATTACCTCCTCACACTCCCGTACAATCATTCAAAAGAACCTAGCAGGATCCATACGAAAGTTGGTTCTCAGTGAATTACGCTAACGATTTCGGAAAAAAGAGGAGAACCAAAGTTTTCATGGGCTCAATACTCAAAATTCCAATGATCCAAAGTCAATCACTTGTTGATTCAACAGGTTAAACAGTATCCCACGTTGTGAACGTCAATACTTCATGAAATAGGAATATCAGATGCATTCATGATTTGGTTCTACTCTTGGCGTAACCCAGGAACAACGGCGTGGACGTAGTAGGTTTCTGTTCCCTTCGGGGTGCTTGGTTAACGTGAGTCCCCTTGTCTCTCACGATTCGGGGTGCTTGATTAATGTGAGTCCCCTCGCCTCTCACGATTCGGCATTTATTTCTTCCTATGATAGCGAACTCTCTTGCTCTCAAACGATCTTCTAAGAGGTTTCCTCTCGTTGGCTCTCTTTTTTTCTGGCAAATCTCTTTTCAAATCCCAACAGTAATCTGCCAACATTTTGACATCCCATTGACCCTGATAACGCTGCTCCATTTCCTAGTCCCTGGTGAAACCTTTCACCTTGCTCCTCACTATAGTCCCCTAAATTCTCCGGGAAATAATCTACATGAGATTCGAGGAAGCACGGAAAAAAAGATGATGTTGGATTTACAATGTTTCGTTCGATCACCATAGAAACATTAGGGGTTTCTATGGTGATCGAACGAAATGTTGTAAATCCAACATCATCTTTTTTTCCGTGAGTGTAATTTTAAGTTCATTAGGCAACCAAGTTTCTTATGGTTGACCAGTAGTTTTTTTTATATCTTCCTTGTAGTTTGGACTTCTTGTATTGCCCAAGAAATTCTCCACTATACTTTTGGAACTAAGCCAAGCTTTTTTTTCTTCAGCACTCATTGATTGAATGAATTCGATGTCGAGCGAAAGCTTCCGAATTTCCGGCCCATCGAAAATTCCTTCTTTGACTTTAGCATCTGATTTGTTTGGAAACTTCCTTCGGATGTACATGAAAGTGGTCCCCTCTTTGTCTAGTGCTTTCACAAATTGTTTAACCAAGCCGAGCTCTATATGGAGCGTCAGTTCTGGGGTATAAATAAAGCCTGAATGGCAAAAGTATAGGAGACCAGGAAAAACCAGGCGGAACCCTGACTCTTCTTCAGAGTTAAAAAAATATTCTGAAGTTCGAAGAGAAAACAGAATACGAACGGCAAAAGTAGGTCCCTGTTCCCTAAGGTATGTGTTCCGAACTTGCAACACACTGAGAGAAAACAATTTTACGGGAGAAATCAAATATTTCATTGAATAGTCGTGAAAAAAATTTCATGAATTCGGGTAAACTTTCATCTACCTGCTTCTATCCGTCATCTTATACTGAGAAAGATTTGAAGTTGTTCTGAGTCAGTGCGGTGTAAAACTTGAGGTAGCTTCTGATGATAGAACAAGCAACCACACGATGAGTACATCTACGAAATATGATATGGACATTCCAGATTCCTCCATTCACACCTGTAACAAGGACAATTCCATGTTCTGTTACGTATGTGGGAAGTTTGAATCGCAAAAAAAGCGTAGACTTTTTTCACAATACGAGGATAAATATAAGTCTGTTTTTCCATCGCGGGTTGCAAGTTGCAAAGGCGATACATGGGTATCAAGCAGTATCTGTGGCAAATGCAGGAACATATTAAATCTCCAATCACCCAATTCAAGTGCCAAGGATTCCATGGAATTTCCTGCTGTGTTGAAAAAGCCTGAAACTCAAGCGGATTGCCATATTCGCATGATTGAATTTAAAGGTATGTTGACCTCAAACCATGCTGTATATGCGACTACTTCATCCTTCACTCCACCAATTTATAATGATATCGATGTTATTTCGGTCAGTGATATTGAAGTGGATCTCAAAAGTGATGGAATCGAAGATGGAATTCAAATGGATATTGATGAGCCAACTGAAGATTCAAACAGTACTGAGACTGAGAGTGACATTGACCCAAATTCTGACGGTGATGAAGTTAATGATCGGTTCAAAGGAGACCGGCCTGTAAAACCATGGAGTCGAAACAAATTAAATGATATTGTGAGGGACTTGGGGTTATCGAAAGATGCTGCAGAATATCTTGCGTCGAATCTCAAGAAAGATGGACTTTTGGCTAAAGGTACATGTGTCACAGCTTTTCGGAATCGGGAAAAAGACTTCCTTCCCTTCTTCAAGAAAGAAGAATCTCTCATCTACTGCATAAATATCCAAGGTCTTATGAATTTCTTGAAACCAAACATTTACAGGAGTGAAGGATGGAAGCTTTTGATTGACTCTTCCACCCGCAGTCTGAAAGTAGTACTCTTACACAATACTAATGGAGAGTACCAGTCATTGAAGCTAATCCTTGGACAAATAAAATATACGGAACATAACTGGCAGATTTGCGGAGATCGTAAGATTATAACAATCCTTCTAGGGCAGCAGAGTGGTTTCACGAGGCATCCATGCTTTTTATGCCTTTGGAATAGTCGAGATCGCGAAAAGCATTACATAAACCACAAATGGACTGCTAGAGCCTCTTTAGTTCCTGGCTCGGGGAATATTCTGCACGATCCCCTAGTACCACCTACAAAAGTTCTTCTTCCTCCGCTCCATATAAAGCTCGGCTTGGTGAAACAATTTGTGAAAGCACTAGACAAAGAGGAGACCACTTTCATGTACATCCGAAGGAAGTTTCCAAACAAATCAGATGCTAAAGTCAAAGAAGGAATTTTCGATGGGCCGGAAATTCGGAAGCTTTCGTTCGACATCGAATTCATTCAATCAATGAGTGCTGAAGAAAAAAAAGCTTGGCTTAGTTCCAAAAGTATAGTGGAGAATTTCTTGGGCAATAAAAGAAGTCCAAACTACAAGGAAGAAATAAAAAGAGGTACTGTTAAACTATAAGAAACTTGGTTGCCTAATGAACTTGAAATTACACTTCCTCGAATCTCATGTAGATTATTTCCCGGAGAATTTAGGGGACTATAGTGAGGAGCAAGGTGAAAGGTTTCACCAGGACCTAAAGAAAATGGAGCAGCGTTATCAGGGTCAATGGGATGTAAAAATGTTGGCAGATTACTGTTGGAATTTGAAAAGAGATTTGCCAGAAAAAAAGAGAGCCAACGAGAGGAAACCTCTTAGAAGATCGTTTGAGAGCAAGAGAGTTCGCTATCATAGGAAGAAATAAATGCCGAATCGTGAGAGGCGAGGGGACTCACATTAATCAAGCACCCCGAATCGTGAGAGACAAGGGGACTCACGTTAACCAAGCACCCCGAAGGGAACAGAAACCTACTACGTCCACGCCGTTGTTCCTGGGTTACGCCAAGAGTAGAACCAAATCATGAATGCATCTGATATTCCTATTTCATGAAGTATTGACGTTCACAACGTGGGATACTGTTTAACCTGTTGAATCAACAAGTGATTGACTTTGGATCATTGGAATTTTGAGTATTGAGCCCATGAAAACTTTGGTTCTCCTCTTTTTTCCGAAATCGTTAGCGTAATTCACTGAGAACCAACTTTCGTATGGATCCTGCTAGGTTCTTTTGAATGATTGTACGGGAGTGTGAGGAGGTAATCGAGTGAGTGGATATTGTGTTTGTTGTAGTGTTTTATGGTTTCAGCATCTCAAAAAACATAAAAATACACATACATCGCAATTTTGTGTAAAAATTCCAAATTCAACCCTCTTCAAGGGGGTAGGAAGGGGGTACTAGCGGGTAACAGAGAGGTTAAATATGTTTTTTGTTATCATTTCTTATTTAGGCGTCCCAAAAAACATGGAAATGCACATACATTCAAATTTTTTACGTGAGTCTCAAATTCAACCCCCATCAGGGGGTGGTAGGAGGATTATAGCGGGTAAGAGAAGGATTTGATTCGTTTTTTGTTATCATTTTGGAATTGAGCATCCCAAAAAACATAGAAATCCACATACATGTGGATTTTTCACGAAAGTTGAAAATTCAACCCCCATCAGGGGGTTGAAGGAGGGTGCTGGCGGGTAAGGGAGGGGTTAAATTACTTTTTCGTTATCATTTTTGGTTTGAGCGTCCCAAAAAACATAGAAATTCACATGCATTTGAATTTTTTACGGAAGTTTAAAATTCAACACCCACCAGGGAGTTGTAGGAGGGTGCTAACGGGTAAAGGAGGGATTCAATTTCTTTTTTGTCATCATTTTTGGCTTTAGCGTCCCAAAAAACATGAAAATCCACATACATCTGAATTTCTCACGAATGTTTAAAATTCAACCCCCATCAGGGGGTTATAGGAGGGTGCTAGCGGGTAAGGGAGGGGTTAAATTTCTTTTTCGTTATCATTTTCGGTCTTAGCATCCCAAGAAACATGAAAATCCACACACATCTGAATTTTTCACGTATGTTTAAAATTCAACCCCCATCAGGGGGTTGTAGGAGGGTGCTAGCGGGTGAGGGAGGGGTTAAATTTCCTTTTCGTCATCATTTTTGGTTTCAGCGTCCCAAAAAACATAGAAATACCCGTACATTTGAATTTTTCCGAATGTTACAAATTGAACCCTCATCAGGAGGTTGGTGGGGGAAAACGGGTATTTGAAAAAACTTTTAATGGTCATATTCGGGTTCAGCGACCCCAAAAACTCAAGGATAACGGTGTCTACCCTCTGGTTCATGACACTTTTTTTTTGTGTGCCTGTGTTATTATTATGGCGTTACTGATGGAATTTCTACACGGGAGACCATTATCTTCTTACGAAATTGCTACCGCTTTTCTATCAAGTGGATACATTATGTCTATTCCAGATATCCGGATATATGCGGATATCCGGACCACATCCATACATCCGGATAGTCAACCGAATATCCAGATATCCGTATATACGGATAACCCCAGTCCTAGTTGCATTGCGCGGTCTACCACGGCAGGCCGCATAGAACTCCCCTCACGGTTGTTATATGGGGTCTACCCTGAGCAGAGTGCATATAACAGCGATATAGATTGCATTGTGCGGTCTACCACGGTAGGCCGATCGCGTTTAGCCATTTGTAGCAAACTTTTCCCGCACATCGGGGATTAACGCTTCGAACAAATCTTCGTTCTTGCTACGTAGCCGCTACCAATACTCCATCAGATATCCGTCCAGCAGCTCCTCAGTAGTGTTGCGCATGTTTTTCAAGACCTTCAACTTCAGCGCACTCCACAGCGCGTCAATCCGTTGTGTGTGGCATCCGTCATCCGGGTTCACAAAGAATTCTTTGTGATCAACTGTTCTGTGGCTGTACCCGTGTTGGTTGAGGGTGCGGTAAGCTGGTCACTCGTCAGAATGTATTTCGGTGCCAGGAGCAATTCCGTTCTTCACAATTCGCATGAGAGTTTCACGGTCTCGGCGTTGGACAACGAAGAAGCGGGCATCGGTGACTCCATCCGCGGTTTCGTCGCACATCCCAAACACCCACGGTCCTTCAATTCTTCCCCCGTAATTCCGCGGGGAAAACTCACTTTCGTCGTCGGAACTCACGTCATTGGAATCGATTTCCTCGGCAGGATTGTTTCCCAAGAGGTAGCGGCCGCGTTCGTACTTACGTTTACCCCGCAGCAGGGACTCATAAAAACATATAAACACTGCAGATATCCGTACATTATGTGTATACGTGTACATATATTGTATGTTATTGTATGCGTTTGAGTACGAACATATGCGTATATCGTGTTTTCATGTACTTATGCAGGTAGGCCGCATGTAACAACTATTAACATAGTTATATGCGCTCTATCCAGGTAGGCCGCGTACGGCATTCATATACGATGCACCGTGCGGTCTACTCAGGTAGACTGCATACGGCGTTCGTATATGACGCACTGTGCGGTCTACCTCGGTAGCCCGCATACGACATGCGTATACGATGCAGCATGCGTGCTACCTCCGTAGACCATCAGGTCCCGGTAGACCGCATACGATGAAAATGCAAAATATTCTCTCACTCCAAACTCTTCGAAAATGTTACAGTAAATACTCTTCAGAGCTAGGCATTATTTCAGTGACAAGAAGGAACCACGAACACGAGGATTTTTTCTCAGTTTTCAGATGATACGGCCATAGGGAAGGCATGCTTTCAAAATATTGTCAAATAACGCTGATCGCAACAACAAAATTCTCCACAGTTTTTAACCGAGTGGGATGGAATTTATATGGGGCCATTATCAGATTATAACTAGAACGTCGCATGAGTTTCATTACAATCGGATGATAGGAAGAGAAGATATGCGCGGTCGCAAAATCACGATTTTCAATAACATCTTTCCTCACTCCTCCCATTCTTCTGTAAGGATCAGGTTGAAATTTAACGGGACCACCATCAACACTACACATAACCGTGGTAAAAATTCCATGACAATTGGATGATAGGGACGAAAAATATTCCCGGTCGCAAAATATGCGCAAATATACACACACAGAGATAGACACGAAACCGAAAATTTTTCCCGAGTTTGGAGGAACATTTTGGCCCAAGAGATTTTGAATTTGGAGACAACAAAATTTACAGTCCGCGAAAACGACCATGAAGCTTCCCTCTAATTCCCCTTCACTTCCCCGCGCTGAAGGACGGGTGACACTACATTCCACAGTGGCAAATTCACGATCACATTCTATCTTCACTCTAGAATAATTGTTATTGTTCTGAAGATATAAAAAAACAGTAAATTGTAACATGCTATCAGAAAATCACGGCTAGAAGAACAGGCATTGCATTACGAATATTCAGGATTTTCCAGAGACAAAATATGAATATGCTCAAATTTTTTTGGGTCTTCTTGGAACTGAAAAAATTGAGACTTTTCAACTGGCTAAGCACCAACTCCACAAAAAATTTCCTCGCACGAACATTGCTCAGAATTATGTGAAGAGTACGAAGGAATTTTCTCAGATTTTTCAACCCTTTCAGAAACAGCGAGACATATATGTCCCTCCTATTTTCTTTCATTTCTTTCATATTTGTACTGTATTTCGCACTATTGATGAGCACATACGCATTCTTTAGACTCATGGGTGATCAAGTTATTCGAATCTAATTCAAAATTGCAATAATTTATTCATTTGAATATTTATTAGTTACAAACAATTAACGTCAAAAAGTTTTCTTTTCGAGACAAATCAGTGATCCCGTAATGAGAATGATTGAGGCTCTGAAAATTTTGTTCACATGTTACCCATACCTAGTTTTCTGATACATGTTTTTTCAGGATTTTTTATACGTTGACTTTCTAAAAAAGGTTTTGAAATTTGCGAACACAAATTTCTCCACAATGATTCATTATTCACAATGACTTTTCAAAAATTGTTTCCGACATATTGATCCATATGTTGAATTCGGAGAATCTGATTTCAGATCCGTAATCAGCATCCCCAAAAACTTATGAGGAAAGGATTTGGTCAAAATCTATTGCTTTTTGAAAATTGTGCCCGCCATATTGAATTTGATAATTCGACCTCAGATTCGTAATCAACAATCTCAAAAGCTTTGATAACCACTATTTCTAATGATGTCAGTCTCACAGGAAAATGTACCCCTGAAGAGCTCAGGGATACTTTCGGGTATTTCAAAATATGGTCCGAATCCGCACTTCCTGAAGTAGTAGAGAAATTCTGAAGAAATCCGCACATATTTCTTCGCCAAATCCAAGCGGTGTTCATCGTATAAGATTCTTTCGTAGAGCTAATAGTTTTTGATTAAAAAATCATGGATATTTTAATCACTTCATGGCGCGAAACCGCCATTTCGGAAAAATCAACGTGAAAAAAAATCCGTGATTCATCGTTTCTGAAGTTTTGAGCATCCGGCTCATGATTCCCGATGTTATTATGATTGAATAGATACGGAAGAAAATGAAAAACTAACTTTGAAAGAAAAATTACGTTGAAAAATTTTCTTTCAAAGTTTTCTTTCATTGCAAAATTCAGTTTTTCGTTGAACTTTTTTCGGAAAACTAATACCAAATTCTGGAAGAACACCCTTGAAAATCCGCGTTGTAGTATTTGGGAGGAAATTAAACGATTTTTCGTATAGCTATGGTATCCTGAAAAGTGCGTGCACAAAATGGTTGTTTTGCGCATCGATGAGTCAGAGCAAATGCTGAAACAATAGGGAATATGTAACTTCATCATTCATTGAATATTCCCGATAAAATTTAGTTCAGGAAAACCTTCCCTCTGATCCTTGTTTGAACACGAGTTGAAAGAGGATAAAAATGTTCCCAACGCGCGACTGGTTATTCCGGTCTCTTAAATTAGTCGAACGTAAAATGTTCAATATCGGAGTAATGTTCATTAATCAAGATCACGAATCATCACGACGTTTCAAGATAACATCAACTCATTATCGAACGCAAAAGAAAAATGAAGGGAGAGCAGTTTTTTCCATTCTATGAGCAAAACAGGGTGCAGTGAAGGGTCGAAACCAGTGTTGCGATATTCGTCGAGCTGGGATTTCGCAGCTCGGTCACGTGACTACATTACTGACTACATTACATGAACTGCTCACTAATAATGATGCTCACATGTGTTGATGCGTAACGTGGTCAGGTGACCGAGCTGCGAAATCCCAGCTCGACGAATATCGCAATAGTGGTCGGAACACAAAAAGTGAAAGTAAAACAAAGCTAGTAACACTCAGAATATAGGGATATAAACGTGATACGCATTTACATATAAATCTAATCACAAAGTGAGGGATATGTCAATTAGATGAAAAAGAATTTGGATGAGATATAAGAACAATATTTATATTACGAGTATGAAATAAAATGAAATGAAGCTCTTCCTCCACTCATTTCACAAGTGATCCTTCCACAGGGAAAAGACGTGAAGGAGGCATATTGATTGTTATTTTTTTTTAACCCTGTCTTTTCCCTATGAAGAAATCGCTTGTAGAATGAGTGGAGGAAGAACTCTTTTTTATTTCATTTTATACTCGTAATTCAGAATATTGTGTTTATATTTTGTACAAATTCTTTTTTATCTAATTGACATATCCCTCACTTCGTGATTAGATTTATATGTGAACTAGCAGGTCTGCGCACGCCGTCATTACTGTGAGATACAGACATTCTTGACTATTTCCAAGACATCGTGTTCGGAGTTTTCGTCAGGTCTTCACAATAATCGATGAACTTTTCAACTATCTGATTCGTACATAGATGAAAATATGATTCAGACACACCAATCATTAGAAGGAATTCAGAACAGTAGCTCTGTCGTGTCGCTCATGCATTTAGATGAAGGGGGTACACGATCGAGAAATATTTTTTTGATCCTCACAGATCAAACAGTAATCCGCGTCTCAGCGAAATGTTCCTCCACATGACGCGGTATACTTTACTTTTCTCTAAGGTGCGCGGTCATAATGAAGCTTTGAATTCGTTATTGAAACAAGCTGATTCAAAATTGGCGTATGAACACCATTTTGTGTCTAAGCCACTTATAACCAATAACCAAAAAACAAGCTGATCATTCAATTCAAGTATGGATCTTGGTTCACACGTGACCAACGATAACGTAAGATACATGGAACGCAGGATCATCAAAAATTTCAACGTCCACCTTTAACAAGGAATTATTCCTATGCATGGAGTGGGAAAACGTCCTCGAGCGCAAAATCGTCTGGTTTCATGCCAGAATATGAATAATATATTCACAAACAGCATAATACAGCCTATATAATCGCGCCAAGTCGCGTTAATCTACGTAAATCACGTTTTCTTGATTGCACCTCATTTAATGGAATCGTCTATTTTGACTTGATTCAAAGCGAATACGTAGACAACTATGAATATTTGGGACTGTGGGGGATCTGATGTTAAATGATACATGAGGACAAGCTTTTAGAGGATACAAACGTTTCTTTATTTCCAACGCTAGTATGTTGAGGGGACCCCACTATGACACTTCAGAGAAGAAAAATACTTGAAAAGAAATCCCATTCAAAGTAATTGACCAGTAAAGACATTTGAATCGAATTCACAAAGCAGAATGCTCAATTCCGGACTTTGAATACAATCGTCAACCTTCCAGGAATGTACTAACGGTTTCCTCATATATGGAATTCACTGGATCGGTTTGACCCAAGTGTTTTTTGATTGTTCACATCTCGGTTTCAAAACATCATAGAGCAAGGTTCTTCTTTTTTCAAATGCATCGCCGAAGTCCGTAGAATACAAATCTGAAAGCTGCTCCTTCTCACAGTTGATGGTTTTTTCAATATTTAAAGGGATGTAAAGGTACCTATTCAAAGTTATACAATTTTTCGAAGTGAACGACGGGTCGTTTGGACTCAACGTTTCCTCAGAGGGTTGAATTTTGAATTTGAGATATGCCACAAACATCTACTCGTACAGCCAAGGGCGTATCCAGGATTTTTTTTTGGGGGGGGGGGTCCACGTTTGATATATACATACATATATGTGTGTGCGCGTGTATATATATATATATATATAGGAAGAGAGAGAGAGCGTTTCATGAATCATTAATTTATATTGTTATCACGATTAGGAGAGTAACGAAACAAAGAATACAGAAGATCTGTTTATAAATACTTTCATACATTCATTAACTCATTAAAATGTCTCATATTTTAACAAATTTACAAGAGCATAACAAGGAACAGGTTTGTGATAAAGATAGAAAAGAGTTGGTTTAAAACCAATAGTATTACATTTTTAGAAGATTCCATAGTGTTAAAATATTTCGTACATGAGTCCGAAAATCAATATCTCTTATTTGAGATACAATTTGTATCAATACTTGTAGTTCTTATAAATATTCGATTGATACAATCATTATTATTTTTGGGTCATTATATCAAGCATTAATGAATCTTCAACAGTATCTGAAAATTATACATCCAATAAGGTAGCACAAAAGTTAATTAAAAGTTATATTATTGCATTACTATGCCAAAGAATTTAAATATTTGGGATCCAAAACATCTCATAAATCAATTTCAAAGAATTGACATCTTATTTATAGGATACGATTCGTGTGAAGAATTTTAGGTGTTACAAAAGCAATAATCTCCGCGATTTTCGCGCCATTTCATCAAGCACCTGTTCATATAAAAATACAAAAACTGTATAAGAATTTCAAGAGATTCGATCAGTCAAATGGCAAAGTCTCATAAAACCATATGAAATCAAGTTTATATACTAGATTTCATCTGGTTTCTGTCCTAGAAATAACTACCTAATGAGAACAGCTTGTCAAAGTGACATCAATTTGACGGCATTTTGACTGAGTTGTTCTCATAGGGTAGAATCCATTCGAATTTATGAGACCTTCTTAACTGCTAAGTAACACACAAATATCCGTAGCATGTTCTGCGAACCCTCTTAGCACATCAAACGTCCTGTTCATGTATTATGAACATTTCAAGTATGCTGTACGAATCCTGTGTTATTAGGATATCTGGGTATTCATTGCTGGTCAAATATTTTAATTTATTTATCAAAAGGGAAAGAATTCCACAAAGTTGCATAATTCAGTGAAAAACTATGGTAAGAAAAATCCAAAAACCAATTCGAAAAACAAAATATGAATTTTTGAATTATTAGGTGTACAAATAGGTTTCCGCGGTTTGTCAAAAGATGGCCCCACCAGAAGGTTATGGAGAAATTGTCAGATGTAAAACGTAATATCCCAAGTTTAGGCATCTGGCAACACCATAACCTTAAAGTACTAGTGATTCCGTATCAGCATCACGTAATTTTTTTCGTGCAAAAATGTCAAGTTTTATTCCGAATAAGCATCATTTGCGGGAACTTTTGTTTTACTTCTTTAATGTGAAAAAATCTGCAGCTGAGGCGCATCGATTGCTTCTAGAAGCATATGGTGAAGCTGCTTTGAGTGAGAGAAGTGGTCAGGAATGGTTTCAAAAGTTTAAGAACGGTGAGTTTGACGTTAAAGACAAAGAACGCAGTGGAAGGCCGAAAGTGTACGAAGACATGGAATTAGAAGTACTATTGGAGGAAGATTCGTCCCAAACGCAAAAAGAACTTGCACTTACTCTACAAGTGACTCAACAAGCAATTTCACATCGTTTAAAATCGTTAGGAATGATTCAAAAACAAGGAAATTGGGTTCCATATGAACTAAAGCCGAGAGACGTTGAACGCCGATTATGCATGAGTGAAATGCTGCTTGCCAGGAATAAAAAAAAGAGTTTTTTGCATCGTATAGTCATTGGTGACGAAAAATGGATTCACTACGATAATCCAAAGAAGGGAAAGTCATGGGTTAAGCCCGGCGAACCATCAACATCGACAGCTAAGCCGAATATTCATGGAAAAAAACTCATGCTGTGTATTTGGTGGGATCAGCTTGGTGTCGTGTATTATGAATTGCTGAAACCAAGCGAAACCATTACTGGAGCTCTCTACCGAACACAATTGATGAGATTGAGTCGGGCACTTAAGGAAAAACGCGCCCATTACTACTCCAGACACGACAAAATTATTCTTTTACACGATAATGCTCGTCCACATGTTGCGGCGCCGGTAAAAACATACTTGGAAACACTCAACTGGGAAGTTTTACCCCACCCGCCGTATTCACCAGACTTAGCCCCTTCTGATTATCACCTGTTCCGGTCGATGGCACATGGTCTGTCTGAGCAGCGCTTCACATCATATGAAGAAACCAAAAATTGGGTAGATTTGTGGATAGCGTCAAAAGATGAAGAGTTTTTTCGACGTGGTATCCGAATGTCGCCAGAAAGATGGGGAAAAGTAGTGGCAAATGATGGAAAATACTTTGAATAAAACGTAATGTACTTTTCCTTTACAATAAATTCCTAATTTTTTATAAAAAACCGCGGAAACTTATTTGTACACCTAATACATTCAAATCTCTTATCTACTCTCTAAATCTGGAAGACTGAAAAACCACACGTTTCACTCCACTAAATTTCAGAAGTGAGTTTGTCCGACTTGAATGGGATTTTCACTCGTTTCGAGTGAACTGATTCTTTTGAAGTAGAAAATTCATCTTACAATTGAAATGGTTGAGCTAATCCAGGTGATCCGAATCACTTTTCAACCAATCAAAAAGCTTGAAAATTGATCCGGATCACTTGGATCAGTTACTTCAGCAGGCTCCTATGATTCCATATGAGTTGATATTTCACATTATCCTTCTCGTCTTCACGGATGCGAGAAGAAACTGTATGAAATTTCCAAGAAATTGAGACATATATGCAATTTTTTTGATAAATTAGGAAATCATGTGATGATACACTTTTATTTATGAATAATTGTAACTTTTTTGGTCAGAAATTATGAGTTTTTATGAAAAATTATGACTTTTTATGAAAAACCATATCTCATAGTCATCATTATATTCATGAAAAATTTTATGTAATTTTATGAGAAATTATGAAAATATATGGAATAATATGATTTCATTTATGAGAAATTATCACTCATTATGAGGAAACATTTCTCATACTAAATGTTCCAATTCCTTGAGAAATTATGGAAATTTATGACATTTATGGAAATATATGAAAAATTATAAGAAATATGAAAAAATGCTGAAACATATGAGGAATTATGTAAAACTTTTTCGCCAGGGTTTCGGTTTTTGTGAAGATATTCAGTACAGCACTTTCTTGCGGAAAAAATATCTTTCCGAATGCTTGGTTGTATTATTTCGTACCATTCATGTTGATGATTCTTGGTTGAAGCGTGAAAATTTGTAAGGCTCTTTCTCTTCGAAGGAGTGGATTCGGTTTTTTGACCGGTAGTTGATATATATATGAAATATGAATTTGGAGGGGGCCCGGACCCCCTGGACATCCCCCTGGATACGCCCTTGCGTACAGCACAACTACCGATCGTTGGACATTCCACCGCTGCATTTCCCTCCCTTCACCTTGTATGTACGTGTCCCATTATGCACCTTGCCTTCACAGGAACGCAACGTGCACAGCGGTGGATGCGCAGTACAGAGACAATCATCTCAAAATTTCTTTCATACATGTTTTGGGGTTGAGGCCAAAGAAATATACACCTCATGTATGTAAATTGTAAATAAATTTTAATATCTGCATAACAACTAGGTGTGTGCAAGACCCGAATAATTCGGGAATCCTGATTCGAGAATCGGGACGGGTCGGGATTTTTTGAATCTCCCAAATTTCCGGGTACCCGATTTGATTCGGGTTTCCGGAATATCTCAAGCTCCCGAAAGTATTCGGGTTATCCGGTAGTTTCCGGGGATAGAGTAAAATTTGAGTAATTCGAGTAAATGGATTTCTCGAATAATTTTATATTCGAATGATCGATTCAACTCTATCGGATAAAAATACTCCATCTTGTTTCCATATCTCCATACGTTTATAAGGCCGGAATTATTTTGAGTTGCTAGAACTGTGCTTTAGAAATGTGAAATTCCCGAATTTTCCGGGAACCCGACCCGAAAGAAACTGTAATTTCCCGATTCGTCTCGACCCGATAAAGTGTTTCCCGTATACCCCTAATAGCAATGGAACAAAAATACAACAGTTGGGAGGAAAAAAAATTGAATATCAATTCTATTCAATCAGTCTCTTACGCCGACGAGGGAATGATTTTGCCTAATGTCTATACAAAGAATAGATGATTTTCCATGAATTTCTGTCGATTTACAGAATCCACATGTTGTTAGTGTGGAAAACTTGTCAGTCACTTCTTTTCACAAAGTATACATTTGTTTATGGGGTAAGTGCGCCAGTATATTAACGCGCACCTGTGAATAAACATCATCCGTAGAACACATCAAGAAATGATTCAAAATTAATTCAATCTCACCAAATGGTAGTTTGGAGGATACTTCGCACATGATGAATTGTGGCTTTAGAGTATACAACATGCAATTTTTGAACTGTTGATACACTTTTGAATTGGAAAAACTGTACATCCACATTAAAATTTTTGAAAATAAGTTTGGCCATGGACATTCATAGGAATTTATGATGTTAAAAGCTTTCTCGGTTCACACGGAATACAAAAACAAATAATTCTGTGAACGTTGTCGAAAAAAGTACTGTTGCACCGACCCTATCCGATGAACGTTCAGACCGGTAATGGGACCCAAACATGGTGAAGGGGGGAGGTGAAAAGCCACATTTTGTGTTGACTTCTCGCAAAAGGTACGTAATTATTACAAACTCTGAATGAATAATGATCAATTGAATACCTAAAATTGTGCATCGCCACATATTTTCAATGTCCCATTGATTTTCGAGAGTTGAAACAATAAAATTCTCAAATTTCAACTTCCGACCGTCACCAAATTTCACGATTTTGTTTTGGAGCCTTCAGAAATGACAGAAAACGGTGAAAGCGAAGGAGATATAAGAGCCGGAATAGTACAAGGAAAACAGTTTTTCCACCAAAAGAAACAGTTACTATGTTCGGAGAATATTAGTTTAGCAGTAAGGGAGAAATTCTTGGAGAGTGACGTTTGTAATGTTTCATTCGATTGCTAATAATCCCTGATGGGAATTATGATTCTATTATTTATTTCAATTGCTCACTAATCATGAATGATTCGTTTTTGATATGATATTCGGAAATATGAGTGATTCCTTTCTATAATAATTCAATACTTACCCACTCGTCAAGTTATCAGATTATTCTAAAGAGATAACACCCCGAATTGAGATCGAAATGACTTAAAATCTAACGATCGAGAGGGAGATGGAACCTCCTAAGGTTAATTGAAATGAGCAACTCGTGACTAAAAAATAGGAGGAAAAATATATTGAAATTTGCAAGGATACAAGAAGTACGTTTTAACATTCTTCCTCCTTACGAGGCGGTAAGTGATTTAGTAACGCCTGTAACATAGTACCCAGAAAAGATCTAGTTTACAATCAGATTTTACAATTTTTGGCACGCGACAAAGGTATTGATTGACTCTAATTTTTATCTTATTATAAAAGGAACGTGAATAACATATCTCGCCTCACGTAGGCCACCCGAGACACAACTTGCGATAAGTGTGGTGTGGGTTTGTCTAGGTGAGGATATTAATGGAAGGTGAATTTTGAATAACTTTATACGTCAATGTCGCAATGACAGAGAGTCAAGAGTATTCGCTGTAAAAGAAAAGAACTATGAGGTTTTCACTCCTCTTAATTCAGCATGCGATCAAGTCGAAGCGAGGACAGTGCTGCCAGGAGCTCCAGCGTTTTACCCCCTCCATGTACCATCGCAGAGCACGCACGCTATAACTATATACAGGGTGGGGCATTTAAAGTGTCGCGGGCGTTTTTTCCAAAAATAAAATGAGATACGAGAAAATTTTTCGGACAAAAATTGTAGGGTATCGAGGGGGACATCCGATGGTGGCCTTGGCTTTGACCTCAAATCTCATCTTCAAGGGCATTCTGAGGTCAACTCTTGTTTGTTAAATAGCATCTCATATTTTTTACTGCGGATTTGGATTCTAGGTCAAAAACCAAGAAACTTTTGTCTGAACCATTTTCCTGAAATCCGCAAAGATGGCGCTCTAATCGATATTGTTCCATACTGAATCTGACATTAGAATAACTCGAAAACGAAGGGTCTTGGAGGAGAATGTTTCGGACAAAAGTTGTCTGATTCCAAGGGGGACCCCTTGAACTGAAACGGAGGTGATGGGGTATAACAGACAAAACACAACACATTTCAATCGTCTACATCACTTGGATAATTTTAATGCAGTAGATGCTCAAAATGATGGCCTTCGACTTCAATACACATTTCAAAACGTTTTACAAAAGATTGCTGAACTCGTGCTAAAATATCTTCATTGATGCTCGCGCATGCATTGATGATTCGTTGACGCATATTCTCAGGTGTAGTCGGTGCTTGTTGATAAACTGTATCTTTTATGTATCCCCATAAAAAAAAATCTGGAGAAGTAAGATCCGGAGAACGGGCAGGCCAATGAACTGGTCCACGATGTCCTATCCATCGTCCAGGATAATCTCTGTCCAATATTCCTCGAGCTGTGACTGCATAATGGGATGGACAACCATCGTGTTGATACCACATATTCAATCGTTCCTGAATAGGTATGTCTTCAAGTAATGTTGGAAGTACTTGATCTAAGAAATGTCTGTACTTCTCTCCATTTAGCGTATCTGCAATGAAGTACGGTCCAATTACTCGAGATCGAAAAATACCACACCAAACATTCACAGCCCATTGTCTTTGATGCTCTACTTGACGTAACCATCTTGGATTTTCTGTCGCCCAGTAATGCATATCATGTCGATTTACTTGACCATGATTGGTGAACGTCGACTCATCAGAAAATAATATGTTGATGAAGTTGTTATTGTGCATTTGCGCTAGACCCCATCGACAAAACTGTACACGATTTTCGAAATCATCACCGTGAAGGTCTTGATGCAAACAAATGTGATACGGATGGAATTTGTGACGTTTCAGTATTCGAAGAACACTTCTTCGAGAAATTCCCGAATGAAGTTCAATTTCACGAGAGCTCACGTGTGGATTATTGGCTACTGCAGCTAGTACATTAACTTCCGCATTTTCTCCGCTAACAGTTCTCATTCGATGTCGTTTTTCCCTTGTAACACTTCCCGTTTCTGAGAATAATTTTGTAATGCGTTGAAAATACCTAATGGATGGCTTTGTTCTTTTAGGAAATCGTTCTGCATACAAGTCATATGCTTGTCTGGAGTTCTTATGCACTTCACCGTAAATGTAGATCATATCGATCTTTTCAGAAACCGTGTATCGGATATCCATGATTTTCAATTTGTCATAAACCAAGTAATAATCAAATGTAACTGACAAACTGACTTTCAAAATCGTGAATTTTCACTGAACCCCGTCGTTTGTTTACATCGCGTGAGCTCTGAATGGTGGTAATGTAGACGATTGAAATGTGTTGTGTATTGACAACTTTTGTACGAAACATTCTCCTCCAAGACCCTTCGTTTTCGAGTTATTCGAATGTCAGATTCAAAATGGAACAATATCGATTAGAGCGCCATTTTTGCGGATTTCAGGAAAATGGTTCGGACAAAAGTTTCTTGGTTTTTGACCTAGAATCCAAATCTGCAGTAAAAAATATGAGATGCTATTTAAAAAACGAGAGGTGATCTCAGAATGCCCTTGAAGATGAGATTTGAGGTCAAAGCCAAGGCCACCATCGGATGTCCCTCTCGGTACCCTACAACTTTTGTCCGAAAAATTTTCTCGTATCCCACTTTATTTTTGGAAAAAACGCCCGCGACACTTTAAATGCCCCATCCTGTATATGACATCTATAGTTATAGCGTGCGTGCTTTGCAATGGTATATAGAGAGGGTAAAACGCTGGAGCTCCTTCATTTCTGGCAGCACTGAGCGAGGATTGAATACCCAAGAAATTAATCGAGATGTAATTCAGTTCGACGTTTTGTCGATTTTGATCCCTTATTATAATATTAGAAGTTTATTATGAATCATGTGCAAATCAAACATCTATCGGATTTGTTGATAAGTTTTCGTATCGAATGATTTGATCGAAGAGATCAATCGCATAAATTGATCGAAGACACCTTGTGTTATCATTGGTTTGTTATTCACGCCGTTCGATGTCTTATTTCGAATTCAAATCAAACTTTGATTCGATTTTGATTTCAATTAGATAGGATTTAATCTTATGTGAAGGCTCTTTAAACTTTCTTGAATTGTACATTATTATTTTGACGCGTTCTTTCCTTTTTCTATGAAATCCGTCTACTGCATTCACACATGATTCTTTTTTCTTCCCATAGTTTCGTCGATCAAATCCACGCGTGTCATTGGCACGACACATATGTAGTTCTTGTGTGTGTGCAAGTATACGAGTCGTTCAGACGCTCGTGTTGTTGCTGTTTTTTCTATATGGGTTTGATCGACAAAATTTTCGTACCGACTTTCGCTTTCGATACTTTGATTTTAACTTAGAATTTAACACTATGAATAATAATTGACTATCGCGCGGCGTTGTAACCGTACGAATGCATTGATACGCATTCGTACCGTTACACGTTTAGCGCACGACGTTATACGAGGGTGGATTGATAAGTTTCCGGCCTGACCGAGAAAAACAACGTTTTTAAGAATTTTTTTTTTTTATTTCTCAACATAATCTCCTCCAAGGCTGATACATTTCTCATAGCGGTGTTCTAGTCTAGTAATGCCATCTCTATAGACTGATTCGTCAAGCTCCTCAAAATACCCATTTACAGCTTCGATTACTTCTTCATTGTCCGCAAATCTCTTACCGCCAATTTAGCCAATTTTTGAGGTTAGGAAACAGATAATAATCACTCGGGGCTAGGTCTGGAGAATAGGGAGGGTGCGGCATTAATTCAAACTTCAGATCGTTGATTTTAGCCATCGCAACGATCGACGTGTGCGCTGGTGCGTTATCGTGATGAAACAAGATTTTTTTCTTCGCCAGATGAGGTCGTTTGATTTTCACTTCGTTGCTCAAACGTTGCAATAAGTCTGCGTAGTATTGACCAGTGATAGTTTCACCCTTTTCAAGGTAATCAATGTATGTAATACCTCTTGCATCCCAAAAAACAGTAGCCATAACCTTGTTCGCCGAAAAAATTGTTTTTGCCTTCTTTGGAGTTGGTTCCCCTGGTCCAATCCACTGTTTAGACTGTTCTTTGGTTTCAGGAGTGTAGTGGTGGACCCAAGTTTCGTCAACGGTTACGAATCGACGCAAAAATTCGCTTGGATTACGCTTATACAACGCCAAATTGGCGGTAGAAATGTTCTTTCGATCCAATTTTTGGTCGACTGTTAGCAAACGCGGCATCCATCTTGCACAGAGCTTTTCCATATACAAATGTTGGTGCAAAATATTTTGTACACGTTCATATGACATCTTACAGGTCTCAGCTATCTCACGAACTTTTAATCTGCGATCTTTCAGCACTATTTGATGGATTTTTTCGATCATATCTGGAGTTGTGACCTCAATGGGGCGTCCTGAGCGAGGCTCATCAGAGGTGCTCACACGACCCTTTTTAAACTCGGAAACCCACTGCTTAACGGTTGAATATGATGGGGAGGATGTCCCCAGTGTTGAGTCCATCTCTTCTTTAATCTCCTTCGGCGTTAACCCCTTCAAATAAAAGTATTTGATGACAGCACGATTTTCCAGCTTTTCCATTTTTACGGAAAACACAGAGGCGTCTTGGTCAGCGTGCTCTCAAAACTAAACTAACATGGCGATCGGACTGAAACTATAGCCACAAGCTATCTAAGGATGGTACTATAGAACGCCACCTCAAGGTAGGCCTAGTGGCGCCATCTCTTGGTCAGGCCGGAAACTTATCAATCCACCCTCGTATGGTTGCGAAACTTGGACAATTGGAAAAACGGACCAACGAAGACTGGAAGCTTTTGAAATGTGGTGTCATAGAAGGATGCTTGGAGTAAAGTGGATAGAGAGAGTAAAAAATGAAGAAGTACTTGAGGAGGTGAATGAAAAAAGAAGTCTTTTGACACATGTCGTGAAAAGAAGAAGTAACCTGATAGGACACACATTAAGGCATGATAGCTCATTGCGAAACAATATTGGAAGGAAAAATGAATGGTAAGACTCGGGAAGGTAGACCTAGATTAAGTTACATGGAGCAGATTATACAAAATAAGGGTTGTCGTAGATATGGAGAGATTAAGCGCTTAGCGGATAATAGACAGGTTCGAAGGATTTTATCAAGCCAGTCATGAGACTAATTAATTCATGATGATGGCAAAAGCCTACAGCAATATACAATCTTAGGTACGCAATTCATGATTATTCATTTGTAAAGTACATTGATTACGTACTTCTTGCGAAAAAACTCGTGCAAAATCCGACTTTTCCTCATTCCCAGTTTTTCACGCCCACTCCGTTCAGGAAATGTTCATTTCGGTTTTTCACATTCTCAGCTATAGAACGAAATCATTGCTCAATAATAAAATCCTTCCTTCAACCGAAGGGCAATCATTCCCTTATCATCGGGTTTTATTCCTTCGTCTAGCCGTACGCAAAAATAATACATCTAAAAAATCTTCCTTTGGCATTGAAGAGAAAGTAATCAATCACAAAATGACTCGTGCGAAATTTTATGCACGTTCTTTTCCATCAAAAACACGGCTTTTGACAATTGAATCATTCATACGAGGTGTGTTCAAAAAGTAAGGTGACTTTGTATTTTTAAGAAAAAATATTTATTTATTCATCAATATTTATGTTGTCCCCTTCAAAGTAATCCCCCTTAGATACAATACACTTATGCCAACGGTTTTTCCAATCCTCAAAGCACTTCGCATAAGCACTTTTCGGTATAGCCTTGAGCTCTTCCAGCGATGCAGTCTTTATCTCTTCAATCGTTGCAAATCTCCGTCCTTTCATAGGTCTCTTTAGTTTTGGGAACAAGAAAAAGTCACATGGGGCCAAATCCGGTGAATATGGTGGCTGAGGCATGATTGTGGTGTTGTTTTTGGCCAAAAAATCTCTCACAAGCAAAGATGAGTGAGCAGGGGCATTATCGTGATGCAAAAGCCATGAATTATTTTTCCACAATTCTGGACGTTTTCTTCGTATTGCTTCTCGCAAACGGCGCATAACTTCAAGATAATACTGTTTATTGACCGTACGACCATATGGTAAGAACTTCTGATGCACCACGCCATGGTAATCGAAGAAAACAGTGAGCAAAACTTTGACATTTGATCGGACTTGGCGTGCTTTTTTCGGTCTTGGCTCATCTGGGGTCTTCCATTGGGACGATTGGACTTTGGTTTCGACATCATAACCATATACCCATGATGCGTCATCAGTTATGACCCTTTTGAGTAAATCTGGGTCGTCGTTGACGTCATTCAACAGTTCTTGAGCGATGCTCATGCGACGGTTCTTTTGGTCAAAATTTAGCAATTTTGGAACAAACTTCGCTGACACACGTCTCATGCCCAAAACGTTAGAAAAAATTTCATGGCACGAGCCAAGCGATAAACCAACATCCTCAGCAACTTCTCTGATAGTGATTCGACGATTTTCCAAAACAATTTTCTTCACTGCTTGAACGTTTTCATCAGTTGTTGACGTGCTTGGGCGTCCAGAGCGAGGCTCGTTATTGGCATCTTCCCGGCCATCTTGGAAGAGTTTGTACCACTTGTAAACATTTTTTTTACTCAGAACAGTTTCACCGTATGCTACTGTCAACATTCTAAGTGTTTCGGAGCACTTTATTTTATTTTTTACACAAAATTTGATGCAAATCCTTTGATCCATATCTTTCGATAGCAAGAAATCGCCGAGCACGCAAAACACTTATAACCTTCACGCCTCTCACAACCAAACAAAAAATGCTATACACTTGAAACTTGGTACAGATGTTCAGGAAGAGTGTGCCAACATAACAAAACAAAAAAATCGATAATCGAAAGTACGTTGCCCGCGAAATTTGGAAAGTCACCTTACTTTTTGAACACACCTCGTATATAGTTGTATATGAGCGTATATGATTCATATATGAATCATATATGAACATATATAAACATATATGAGATCATATAGGAGCATACATGGATTTTGGCCATATATGATCAGGTATGAATGAGACTGTCATCATATACATCCATATATGGACAAAAGAATGTCACAATTTTTTATGCAATGTGATGAAAAACCAAAGGAGAGAAAAGTGAGATCAATGTTGATAGATTCCCCACTTCCATATATGACCACATATGAACATATATGGGCAAAATCCATATATGCTCATATATGAGTGCATATATGAATCCATATATGGGTCCATATATGGAATTTTTTTTCCCGGGTTATTTGTAAACCTAATAGTTACATGACCAAATTACGATTTCCCAGCTCAAAGAATATCGGAACACTGGTTGACTGCGTTGTGACACCATATACTATTCCGTTAAGTAAGAGAGCGCTGCAATAAAGTCGTTGAAAAATTTTATATAGCAATCGCAGCCATCAAACAAATAGTTGCAGTGACCATACAGTATTGTTACCACAAGAATACGTATCGCTATAGTAGCAATTCATGTGTAGTTATCTATGAGATAGTTTCAGCAACAATATTTTTGCTTCCGTGTACATTTCTTTGGAGATCTTCATATAGAACATCAAAAACCGAAGTAATTGGAAAAGATTCTGAATCTTGTCGAAGATTGTTTTCAACTGTAATAAGATGAAACTGGTATAAGTAAAGACTGTATTCATGCAGAGAAATAGTATATTCATTGGTAGTAACGCAGTTAAGTTTTGGATATAGATGAAAACTTTCAGACTCCTCGACCCTCTCTGAAATGAGCATATTTGAGATTGATTTTCACTTTTATTTTGTGAATAACCGTGAATGAATAAGCATAAGCACATGGAAATAAGTGTTGAAACAAATGACGGGGGATCACAGCTCGAACGGCTGAAGCGACTCAGTTCTTTAATGTGGGATCGTCGTCGAAAATGCGAGAAGAAGACAGGAAGAGCGAGGAGTGTTGGCAATGTAGAAGTAGTGAGAGAATCCTGATTCGCTGAAAAACTTTCTTACTGCAGGTTCTTGCTGTATAATCATTTTCATACCATCACCGAAAGAACGACCTAGGTCGACACCCATTTGATTGTTTATAACAATATCAATTAAATGGGTCCATAAATAGTGGGAATTCCTTGTCCAGTCTCATGATTTCATAATAAAATCGAGGAGTAGCTAGGTTTTACGTGTTTCCAAGCTGATACCACGTACACAATCTTTAACTTGATTTTTTGTGCAAAGACTCAAGTCGCTTGGATCATCATTCAAGCAAACTGCTCAAATGTTTTTAAAACATTTTTAGAACATTCGGGCACATGTATAAAACTTCTCAAACTTTTGATAAGTTCAACATTATTTCACCCATAGCCCCAACACCTCATTTATGCACCTTCAAGCTGCACACGAGTGCGAATTTGGTTCCTTGATTCTCACTCTCCATAATTTTTTGTTAACAAGGCAGAGTGAAATTGAAAAACATGAGAATTCAAGGTGGAATTTTCAGGGGAACTTATTGATAATAATGAGTACTGAATGTGAACTAAATTACATGTTTAATTTTTTGACGAGTTTTCCATCATACCCGGACAAAACATGCACCGATCAAATTCGTCGCTTCGACGTAGAAATTGGATGGAGGATTGGTAGATGAACAGTTGCTCTTTGGAGAAGCGACGTGGAGGTAACGAAGAAAACTCTGACCTTGATTTTCATGCAAACATTTCTTCGTTGCTTCCGTGCCGCTTCTGCAACGAGCGACCGTTCATCCACGGGTTCTCCATCTAAATTCTACGTCCAGGCGCCGTAGTTGTTTTGTGTGGATACTTATTCATTGCTTCCTCGTTAGAGGGAAGCTTTGTGATCGTTTACGGGGAACAAAAATTTTTTTGGTCTCCAAACCCAAGATCTTTTAGGCTAAAATGTTCGTGCGTGCGTGCGTGCGTGCGCGCATTTTGTGAACGTGCATATTTTCAGCTCCTATCATTCGATCGTCTTGAAATTTGAACCACGATTATATGTAGTATTGGTAGTGACCCCATATAAGATTGAACCTGATTGTTGTGATGACACTTATACTACCTTCTGAGTATGATCCACTAGTGGTTACACCCAGGGAAGTGTTTCGATAATACAACAAAATCTACACAGAAAAAAAACTATCTTGTATCAAGAAAATATTGTTTTCGTTATATATGAAACACGGATTGTCTCAGTTCAATGCAATTTGCTTTGAATCAAGAATTTAGTTTTTTCCTGTGTTTGATTCAAAGCAAATTGCATTGAACTGAGACAATCCGTGTTTCATATATAACGAAAACAATATTTTCTTGATACAAGATAGTTTTTTCTTCTGTGTATTGATACATATGAGCCAGAAAAATGTATTGTTGGTACACAAAAATGACACCAATACAACAGCTGAAGGAGATTCAATCATATATTCTTTTCCGTGTCGAAAAATTATTGACCTGCGTCAAGCATACGATGTCATGACACAGCAAATTATTTCTATGGGCTTGATTTAGTTTTGATATGTGTATCATTTTGATATGACAAAAATATATTGAATTGCTTGTAACGTCAGTAGGATTTTGGTGTGTCAACCAACTCGGTCTCTCAGTGTATGAATCCACGTATGGATCGTAACGCCTTTTTTTTTCAAGTTATGAGCCCGAGTTCACATCCGGCGAAATAATTTTTTTTGTTTTCATAATATTGTTTCCTGAGTGTAAGCATCCGGAGATAGTAGTTGTAAGAATCCTATATTCAAATAAGAACTAACTTTTTTTCTTACCTTCAATGAAATAGTATACTACTGGGTAAAAAATACATTTACTACCTCGAAGTAAACATCTTTATAATAAATGTATACTTGTGGTTAGAATCTAGATCCTTGTCCTCATGCTTGGTATAAAATATTCTAGTCTTTATAATATTTCTTATACCCCTTAGAATCCATTTCTCTCCGTGCGCGATCAAAGTTTGCTAATTCATTCATATTCGTTTCTGACGAACCTGTTGAAACTTGGAGACGGTGTAATCTTTCTGCATTGGAAGGAACATTCCGATGTTCTTTGGGATTAAAAACAATTTGAGTCTTACGTCCTCGAGTACTCACAATTTTTAGACACCGAAGTATCCGAATCTGTCCATTGTAGTTTACGTTTCAATATATTAGTACACAATTATTCTTGTTATCTTTCAGGCAAATTTTCCATTAATTTCATTGCATTCTGCACTGCATATGTATTATTGCACTTGTGTGGTTTACCCTTGTGTAAGTTTGTTAAGCATTTTTCACAGACACTTAAATTTTGAATATCCTCTTTATTGTCATCACACTTGCGAGTTTCAAGTTTTGGAAATGAAGATTTGGCATACAGTCCATTGGACATATTAATTTTGTTTTCAACAATTCGAATATGTCCTTCACCTTTTCCTATTCTGTTATTACCTCGGTACCTTGCTTTTAACCAAATGTAGCATTCGCACACTAATTCACTTTGTACGTTTCTTGTTACTTTTACTAATAAAATATCGTGATAATTTGGCATTTCAGCCAATGGTCGTTTCGTAAGTCCTTTTTCATATTCATACAGGGTGATCCGACAATGATTACATATTGACAAAGGATATCGAAAATGACAAATATTGAAATTCACCCTGGAAATGATGAACGTGTGTAACGCAACATTTAAGGACTGCAGCCGACTTCCATTGAAATTTTTGTTTTGATACTTGGCAAATTTTTGAAGCATGATTTACTGAATCCATCCACGTTTTTTTCAAATTAATGTCAAATTTGATGGGAGTGATAATCAGCAAGAGCTTCTGAGCATTGATGTTGGGGATAAAACTCGAGAATATTTACACCAGCAACTGACCGATGGCAAAGTGTCACAAGAAGGGATGGAAATATTTTATAAAAATTACTTGCAGTTCTATGTGTCTGCAAGTGATGAAATTCGCGATCGACTTCCATTCGATGACCTTTTCTTATCGTGCGTCGCCATTTTGAGGCCAACACTTTGTTCTTTGCAAATAGAGATGAAACTTTCCCTAGAGTTTGGAAAGTATGTGAACAGTTGGGTACCTTTGATAAGTTTCACGTGCAGGAAGAATGGCGAGCTTTGATAGATGTTCCTCCCGAAATCAAGATACAGTGGTCCAAATTATCTTTTGATGATATGTGTATTGTAATCGGCTCTCATTCTGAAAATGGGAAGAAAGTATTTGAAAATTTGAGTTCACTGTTAAGGCTTGTGCGAATTCTTCCTCACTCCAACGGTGAAGCCGAACGGGCGTTTTCAATGCTCACCGAAGTGAAAACGATGGAAAAAAGTCGTCTCGGGACCCAAACTCTCAATTCAATTGGCGTGGTGCACGCAGCGCTGAAAGTCAGAAATGGCACTGCAAGAACTATGCTCATTACTTCTCGACATTTGGGACTAATGGATGCAAAAAATTTATATGAAACTGCAAAGAATACGATTTATAATGCGACTCCCTTCTCTTCCCAGAACCTTTGAACATTTGCAGGTCCGATTAGTTGTGGGATGAATTTATTCTTATCGATGCTTCCGATAAGCCGAGGGATGGTCATGTTTTCGGAGTGGATTAAGCCTATTGGGGAAACCACTTGAAAAAAAAACGCGTCACGATCCATACGTGGATCCATACACTGAGAGACCGAGTTGGTTGACACACCAAAATCCTACTGACGTTACAAGCAATTCAATATATTTTTGTCATATCAAAACTAAATCAAGCCCATAGAAATAATTTGCTGTGTCATGACATCGTATGCTTGACGCAGGTCAATAATTTTTCGGCACGGAAAAGAATATATGATTGAATCTCCTTCAGCTGTTGTATTGGTGTCATTTTTGTGTACCAACAATACATTTTTCTGGCTCATATGTATCAATACACAGAAGAAAAAACTATCTTGTATCAAGAAAATATTGTTTTCGTTATATATGAAACACGGATTGTCTCAGTTCAATGCAATTTGCTTTGAATCAAACACAGGAAAAAACTAAATTCTTGATTCAAAGCAAATTGCATTGAACTGAGACAATCCGTGTTTCATATATAACGAAAACAATATTTTCTTGATACAAGATAGTTTTTTTTCTGTGTAGATTTTGTTGTATTATCGAAACACTTCCCTGGGTGTAACCACTAGTGGATCATACTCAGAAGGTAGTATAAGTGTCATCACAACAATCAGGTTCAATCTTATATGGGGTCACTACCAATACTACATATAATCGTGGTTCAAATTTCAAGACGATCGAATGATAGGAGCTGAAAATATGCACGTTCACAAAATGCGCGCACGCACGCACGCACGCACGAACATTTTGGCCTGAAAGATCTTGGGTTTGGAGACCAAAAAAATTTTTGTTCCCCGTAAACGATCACAAAGCTTCCCTCTAACGAGGAAGCAATGAATAAGTATCCACACAAAACAACTACGGCGCCTGGTAGTGATCCCGATTCTCTGGAAAGAGAATCGATTCTGAGAATCGATTCTTTTTTCAATTTTCGATTCTAAAAATCGATGAATCGGCCAAAAAGAAAATCGATTCTGAAAAATCGATTCTTTTTTTGAAAGATTCAAAACACAAAGGATTTTTTGTCATGAACATGATTAAACGTGATTTCAAGGTATAAAAAGTTCATCTTTCATCATCTGATCTATACTCTGAGTAGAGAGTTGTGATTATTAGAGGCATGGATCCGTAGGCGTGTGTTAGTACTTGCTATCTTAGCGGCACGCATGCATTCATTGAAAAAACTGATTAGGGTACAACTGAAAAATTTTTAGTTCTACTTTAGTTGATGCAACTATTTTTTTCCGTTAGGGACACTATTAATAGAGTTGCTACAACTAAACATGTTGATGAAATTCATATAGTTGTGGCAACTACATGAATTTAGTTAAATATTTAGTTAGCTCTATCATTTTTTAGAGTGTATGTGAAAATATTTTTTTTGGTTACTACAACTAAAAAAAATAGTTGATGTCGTATTTTACTGAAAAATATAGTGGGCTTTTGGTTGTGACAACTGAAAATTTTTCTCAGTGTTGTTTGTTTTCATCGTTGGATGAAAATATTTTCGCTTCCATTTTCGCATTTGTATTATTCGGATTTATTAGATGGAGTGATTGAATGATATGTGACTTGATTAAAATTCATTCTCAAATACTCCTTGAGCTGATGGATTGATTCCATAGTTCTAAAAACATTTTATTTCAGGGGCATCGAAACCCTATTGAAAAAGTTCAACATATTCCAATAAATTCTCATATACGATGTAACAACACGATCTGATTTTCCAATAGAAACTATTTTTGATCAGTACTTATGAAGTTCCACTAATTATATCAGTATGGAACGGATCCAACACTGACTCCCACGCAAAATCCAATAGGACTCCTATAGCGACTGTCACAATACGACACAGAAAATCAATAGCAAACCATTGATTCCGATAAAATTACACTTATGGTTTATAGTTTCTATTGGAGTTAATGCAGGGAGAGCTGTTTGAGAAAACTACAACAACCCGCAAACCATTCTGAATGGATTCGTTAATGTTACAAAAATATTTTCTTTCGTATTTGGTGTCAAAGTTGTTTCAATACACGATCCAATCTTTGACGATATATTTATTCTTTTTCTTTATCTTGACATGAGTATTCAAATAATTCCATTCTGTACACTGAGAGAAATAATTACTATCCCCAATAACATATTTTCGTGGTCCAAGAAATCAATTTCTAAAAAAATCTGTATTCTTGATACAAGAAAATTTTCTTGGAACTAAGGATGTATTTCTTGAACTGAAAACATATTTTCTTGATTCAACAAAATTATCTTGCACGGCGTGTATTGGTCAATTCTGTTAGATTGACCAATTACATCTTCAAATCCATCCCCTAACAACAAGTTTCTTGGACCTTTTTAGAACGTTATAAGAACTTCTTAAAGACATACGGGTATTTTTAGAACACCTCAAAAACCTCTGAGTGCTGTCAGAATAGAAATCGAGCAATGAATGAAGTGTATGATTATTTGGTTGAAATCACATAGTCAACGTTGCGTGGAGCTGAGAAATAAAGGGGAGTGGAATACGAAACCAGTAATTGAAAAAAGGCGTAACTATTCGCCTTTGGAGCAGAGTCTCAATGTTCCGGATGTTCAACGTCCCGAAATTCGCTGATTGGTCCATTCATAATGACTTACTAATAATTCACTAGAAATGGATCAATCAGCGACTTTTGAGAGATTGAACATGCGGGACATATTCATTCGAGACGGAGGCCATTTGGGACATTGAACGTTCGGAACGTTAAAATTGTACCCTCTTCTAGATTGCATAAAGATATTACTAGACTGCGGAAGTTCATGCAAATATAGGATTTTCCTGTTAAATATTTTCTATACATCCTACATTAACAATATGAAACGATATCCAGCATCGTTTTATTAAAAAAAAACAAACATGTAACGTTCAATTCTACGTCATTGGGGTAAAATATGTGAGAGATATATAGCATGAAAAATCTATAATTGCATAAACTTCCGCAGTCTAGATGATACATATAGAGTGCAGGAGTCAGTCAAAATCGTGTAGATAAAATTAAGAAGCGAGAGGTGAGAAGTATCGATGTTATTGTCTTTAGCAACTGAAAGACAATGGCATCGGATACTTCGTGTCACTTTCTTTCTCACCCCGTTCACGGGATTTCTCCTGACTTCCCACTTTATATATAATATGTCTAGGTGAGAACTGCCAGATTGGCATTGCATTATTTTCTCCCATTGGTAATTCCTAGTGATCAAACTACATGATAAGAAAATAATTGAGAAAAAACATGCCGCCCTGGCAGCTCTGGTCTGTATGATATTCAGTCCAAAGAATCCAAATTATGATTCACCAAGATGAAATTCCGAACAAATTTTTCGGTAAGGGCTAGTTCGCACGAATAAAAGTTGGTTTGAATGATAGTTGATACGAATCAAATAAGACTGAATCGAGATAAAGCCGAAAAATCACTATCAGTTACTAGCATAGAGATATAGAATAGAGGACGCGAACCAAGGGTTTTGTGTAAGTGGAAACGTGGACTCCTTAGAAAGAGAACAAAGAACGCGCTTCCTTGTCTGTTATTCACAATTAGAGAAGGAAGCTGATACTAATTTCATTTTTTCTCTCTTTCTAAGGAGTCCACGCGATTTCGGCTGTCTCACGTCCTCTATTCTATATCTCTATGGTTACTAGTCATACTTTGATCACAATAATAGTTACGGAGAATTTTTCGACTTTATTATGATTCGGTCTTATTTCATTCGTGTCAACTATCATTCGTACCAACTGACCCCTACCAAATTTTTCCACATAAAAACTTTTTTTCGATGCATCAAAATTTCGATTCTCAAGAAAAAAGCATCGATTCTCTCAGAATCGATGAAAAAAATAATCGATTAAAAACCGATTTTTCTTCATGAAAAAACATCGATTCTCGATGCATCGAATTGAGAATCGGGATCACTAGCGCCTGGACGTAGAATTTAGATGGAGAACCCGTGGATGAACGGTCGCTCGTTGCAGAAGCGGCACGGAAGCAACGAAGAAATGTTTGCATGAAAATCAAGGTCAGAGTTTTCTTCGTTACCTCCACGTCGCTTCTCCAAAGAGCAACTGTTCATCTACCAATCCTCCATCCAATTTCTACGTCGAAGCGACGAATTTGATCGGTGCATGTTTTGTCCGGGTATGATGGAAAACTCGTCAAAAAATTAAACATGTAATTTAGTTCACATTCAGTACTCATTATTATCAATAAGTTCCCCTGAAAATTCCACCTTGAATTCTCATGTTTTTCAATTTCACTCTGCCTTGTTAACAAAAAATTATGGAGAGTGAGAATCAAGGAACCAAATTCGCACTCGTGTGCAGCTTGAAGGTGCATAAATGAGGTGTTGGGGCTATGGGTGAAATAATGTTGAACTTATCAAAAGTTTGAGAAGTTTTATACATGTGCCCGAATGTTCTAAAAATGTTTTAAAAACATTTGAGCAGTTTGCTTGAATGATGATCCAAGCGACTTGAGTCTTTGCACAAAAAATCAAGTTAAAGATTGTGTACGTGGTATCAGCTTGGAAACACGTAAAACCTAGCTACTCCTCGATTTTATTATGAAATCATGAGACTGGACAAGGAATTCCCACTATTTATGGACCCATTTAATTGATATTGTTATAAACAATCAAATGGGTGTCGACCTAGGTCGTTCTTTCGGTGATGGTATGAAAATGATTATACAGCAAGAACCTGCAGTAAGAAAGTTTTTCAGCGAATCAGGATTCTCTCACTACTTCTACATTGCCAACACTCCTCGCTCTTCCTGTCTTCTTCTCGCATTTTCGACGACGATCCCACATTAAAGAACTGAGTCGCTTCAGCCGTTCGAGCTGTGATCCCCCGTCATTTGTTTCAACACTTATTTCCATGTGCTTATGCTTATTCATTCACGGTTATTCACAAAATAAAAGTGAAAATCAATCTCAAATATGCTCATTTCAGAGAGGGTCGAGGAGTCTGAAAGTTTTCATCTATATCCAAAACTTAACTGCGTTACTACCAATGAATATACTATTTCTCTGCATGAATACAGTCTTTACTTATACCAGTTTCATCTTATTACAGTTGAAAACAATCTTCGACAAGATTCAGAATCTTTTCCAATTACTTCGGTTTTTGATGTTCTATATGAAGATCTCCAAAGAAATGTACACGGAAGCAAAAATATTGTTGCTGAAACTATCTCATAGATAACTACACATGAATTGCTACTATAGCGATACGTATTCTTGTGGTAACAATACTGTATGGTCACTGCAACTATTTGTTTGATGGCTGCGATTGCTATATAAAATTTTTCAACGGCTTTATTGCAGCGCTCTCTTACTTAACGGAATAGTATATGGTGTCACAACGCAGTCAACCAGTGTTCCGATATTCTTTGAGCTGGGAAATCGTAATTTGGTCATGTAACTATTAGGTGTACAAATAACCCGGGAAAAAAAATTCCATATATGGACCCATGTATCTATATCTATAACAGTCGGTATTACAGTCGTTAATGCGAGTCTCCGTGTTTTAATTCTTTTTGGTGTGTTTCAATAATCTTCACTAAGTGCGATGTGCATGTACTTCCTCCACTGATACTGATCTTCTTCTTTTCATATATATGAATCTGCAGTGAATTTATTCTATATTTAAACAGTGTTAATAACTCTTGCATTCTCTCAAACGATCCCTTGCCTTTATATTATATCGATATACTTTGTTTACGTTCCGCCACGTGAGTGTATTGGTGCGTCTTTACCCATATACAGTCTGTGTGTGTACCACTTTCGTTGTGCCAGTGTTCTCAATATCTTCTTCTTCGTTCACTATCCTTTCATATTTCTGAGGATGTCCAGTAAGATCTGCAAAGGGTGCTCCAAAGCCGTTAAGGATCCATTATCCTGTAACTCTTGCGGCGTTATTTCTCATCCTGGGCCTTCATGTCTGTCCAGAAGTGGTCACCCGTGGCATGTTGGGACTTTGCTGGATTGCGAAATGTTGAGAACACCTGCTTTGTCATCTTCGCAGAGCGACGACCGTGACTCTGTGTTGTTATCGAACATTAGCTCGCTCTTTGACAGCAAATTTTCTGTTTTGAATGATAAGTTGGATCATTTCGAAAATAAAATTAAGGAATTGTCAACCGAAGTGTCCAATCTTAATGCGAGAGTTTGTATGCTTGAAAATGGGAGATCCGATGCTTATAATCATTCAACAATTTCTTGTGATGAAGAGGAGTTTTTCAGCGAACTGGAAGATCGTCGGAGTCGTTCTTTCAATATCATGATGTTCAATGTTCCTGAGAATGTTTCTTCAGGTTCTTCTGATCTTACTGAGGTCAATAAGGTTTTGTCAGCAATCAAACCCGATTGCTGTCATCATATACGTTTTCGTCGCTTGGGAAAACCCAATGATAATAAGGTTCGCCCCTTATGTGTGACTTTCCCGTGTAGTCGTACGCCTTTGGATATCATCAGAGGGAAGTCTGCTTACGGGGGCCCTGTCAAAATCTCACTCGATCGGACTCCTCGGCAACGTGCACACTTAAGCAATCTTCGTGATCGTTTGAAAGACCTAAACGACCCGACAAAGACCATCAGATATCTCAATGGTGTACCGAAAATTGTTCCTCTACACAAAACCCGGAATCCATCATCGCAAAAAAACCTGTGACTCGCCCTTTAGTGTACTACCAAAACGTACGTGGCCTTCGTACCAAACTCAATGCACTTCGTTGTGCTGCGGCGGCTTCTGTCGATCATTACGACATTATCATCTTCTCTGAAACTTGGTTGACTGATGGAATTTCATCCTCTGAAATCGGCTTGGATGGTTATACTATATATATAGGAAGGACAGATCTTCACTTACTAGTCATTGTGAGAGAGGGGGTGGAGTTTTGATAGCGGTGAAGAGTGTCATTCCTAGTTTTGAGCTGTTCTCTGTACATACAAACGTTGAGCATCTGTTCATTAAGGCAAGATTGGGAATCTCGGATGTGATTTTTGAAGCCGTCTATATCCCGCCATCATCACCTGCGCATCTCTACGAAGATCACTCTAAGAGTGTGGAAGTTATTCTGAGTGCCCATCAGGATCTTTCTTTTTACCTTTACGGTGACTATAATTTACCGCATGCTTCCTGGCGTATGTCTTGCGCTGAATTATCGTGTGACTTACGTCCTGGAGCATCTTGTAATGAAGTGCAATCAGTTCAGTTTATTTGTGAATATTTTAATTTTTCTAATTCAATCTTAAAAAGTGATATTTGTAATGCTTTCGGGGTCATGCTTGACCTGCTGTTCACAAATGATATTTCTCTAGTTACGAGGTTATCTACTGAATCTCTTCTAGCTTGTGATATTCATCATCCTCCTATTGTTTCTACGCTGAGTATGGATGTAGTTAAGTTTCTTCCTAGTAACAGTGTTTCTCGTTATAATTTCCGTTTAGGTGATTATACTGCTATTTGTAATTATTTTAATCAAATTCCTTGGGACTCACTACTTGAAGGTTTGTCTGTTGATGATGCGACTGAGTCCCTATATGAACATATGTACCATGCTATTGATTTGTATGTTCCTAAGTGTTATTATCGCGGATCTAATTATCCTAGGTGGTTTTCACCCCAGTTGATTGATCTAATACGAGCAAAGAAAGTGGCGCATCGTACGTATAAAATCTCTAATTTGTTGCAAGATTACATTATTTTCTCCGATTTGCGTTCTCAATGTAAAAATCTAGTATATAAATGTTACAATGACTACGTTAGGTCAACTGAATTGCAGATCGCTGATAATGTAAAAGGCTTTTGGAACTTTGTCAACTCACACCGATCCGATAATGCTATTCCTAACAACATGTTTCTAGATGGCGTTTCAGTTAGTTCTGGGCGTGAAATTTCAGATCTGTTTGCTACTCACTTTGAATCTGTTTATGTTTCTCCCAACGATCTGTTGCCTGATTTCGTATCTAATTTTCAATTGGACATTTCCGATCTTCATATTAACATTGGGGAAATATTTCTTGGGATCAACTCTCTAAGCATCAATGAAGGACCTGGGGATGACGGTATTCCTCCTTTATTCCTAAAATCTTGCAGCTATATATTATCACGACCCTTATGGCTAATCTTCAATGCTTCTTCATCTTCAGGTCATTTTCCATCTCGCTGGAAAAATAGTCTGATTATACCGATTTCCAAGGCTGGCAGCAGATCTGATGTGAGAAACTATAGACCAATATCAATTATAAGCGTGATTCCAAAATTATTTGAATCTTCAGTAACTGATAAATTATCTCCTCTATGTTCTAGCATCATCTCTGACATGCAACATGGCTTTGTGCCTGGTCGCTCAACAGGCACCAATTTGTCTATTTATTGTAATTATGTTTCGAGGGTTCTGGATGATAACAGTCAAGTTGATACTGTTTATACGGATTTCACCAAAGCCTTCGACACTGTTGATCATAACGTTCTTTTATCTAAATTGAATCATCTTGGTTTCCGTGGTAATATTCTTATTTGATGAATCGAACCCAAACTGTCAAAATTAAAAACTTTACCTCAAGGACTATCAATGTTTGCTCAGGCGTTCCGCAAGGGTCGCATTTGGGACCACTGCTTTTTACACTTTTTATTAATGATATTGGCAACAACTTCAAATTTGCGAAGCATTTAATTTTTGCGGATGATTTGAAATTGTTCATGAAAATTCCGTCATACGCTGATGCCATTGCTCTGCAGTCGGATTTGTATGAATTGGAATCATGGTGTTCCTTGAATAAATTGAAGCTGAATATAGTGAAATGTAAAGTTATAAGACTGTCGCGCAAATTGCAGCCCATTACCTTCTCTTATGAGTTGAGTGGCTCAAGCTTGGAGGTTGTGCAGAATATGCTCGATTTAGGTATTACGTTCGATTCCAAGCTTAATTTTATTTTTCACTATCATAATGTGGTGAACACAGCTATGAAGCAGCTCGGTTTTTTGAAGCGTATGTCTGCTGACTTCAAGGAGCCCTCAACATTGATTACGTTATACAATGCTCTCGTGAGACCTAACTTAGAATACGCGACTCACATTTGATCTCCTCATCATGACAAATATTGTGAACTTATCGAGAGAGTTCAGCATAGATTTTTACGATTTTTGGCTTCCAAAAATCATACCCCCATGGCTATATCCTGCCATGATTATGGTCCGTTGATGGGGTTGTTCAACATGAACACTCTCGAAACTCGTAGAATGATCAATGATTTGGTATTCATTTTCAAAATAATCAATGGTCAAATCAATTGCCCTGAACTTCTCTCTCTCTTAAATTTCAATGTACCCTCCAGGTCTCTTAGGAACCCATTACTTTTCAATGTTCCTATGTTTAAGTCGCAATTCTTTTATACTGACCCAGTAAATCGAATTTGTTGTTTAGCAAATACTTATAGAGATGAGTTGGATTTCTTTTCTGGATCAGTTTCAGTATTCAAGACTTCTGTCTCTAGAGCATGTTCTAGTAGGTGTGTGAGATTGTAATATTCTTATACTCGTTATTTATCCTGTACAGGATGTTATATTTTGTACTATGTCTTTTTGTAATCCGTCTGTTCACTTTATATGATTTCTTTTTTTTTATTTTTTTTTTTTATTTTTATTTTATCTGTTAAATTTTCACTGTATTGTATCAATAATTTGGTCACTAAAGGGCGTTATTGCCCGTTGAATAAATAAATAAATAAATAAATAAATGAATATGGATTCATATATGCATTCATATATGAGCATATATGGATTTTGCCCATATATGTTCATATGTGGTCATATATGGAAGTGGAGAATCTATCAACATTGATCTCACTTTTCTCTCCTTTGGTTTTTCATCACATTGCATAAAAAATTGTGACATTCTTTTGTCCATATATGGATGTATATGATGACAGTCTCATTCATACCTGATCATATATGGCCAAAATCCATGTATGCTCCTATATGATCTCATATATGTTTATATATGTTCATATATGATTCATATACGCTCATATACAACTATATACGAGGTGTGTTCAAAAAGTAAGGTGACTTTTCAAATTTCGCGGGCAACGTACTTTCGATTATCGATTTTTTTGTTTTGTTATGTTGGCACACTCTTCCTGAACATCTGTACCAAGTTTCAAGTGTATAGCATTTTTTGTTTGGTTCTGAGAGGCGTGAAGGTTATAAGTGTTTTGCGTGCTCGGCGATTTCTTGCTATCGAAAAATATGGATCAAAGAATTTGCATCAAATTTTGTGTAAAAAATAAAATAAAGTGCTCCGAAACACTTAAAATGTTGACAGTAGCATACGGTGAAACTGTTCTGAGTAAAAAAAATGTTTACAAGTGGTACAAACTCTTCCAAGATGGCCGGGAAGATGCCAATGACGAGCCTCGCTCTGGACGCCCAAGCACGTCAACAACTGATGAAAACGTTCAAGCAGTGACGAAAATTGTTTTGGAAAATCGTCGAATCACTATCAGAGAAGTTGCTGAGGATGTTGGTTTATCGCTTGGCTCGTGCCATGAAATTTTTTCTAACGTTTTGGGCATGAGACGTGTGTCAGCGAAGTTTGTTCCAAAATTGCTAAATTTTGACCAAAAGAACCGTCGCATGAGCATCGCTCAAGAACTGTTGAATGACGTCAACGACGACCCAGATTTACTCAAAAGGATCATAACTGATGACGCATCATGGGTATATGGTTATGATGTCGAAACCAAAGTCCAATCGTCCCAATGGAAGACCCCAGATGAGCCAAGACCGAAAAAAGCACGCCAAGTCCGATCAAATGTCAAAGTTTTGCTCACTGTTTTCTTCGATTACCATGGCGTGATGCATCAGAAGTTCTTACCATATGGTCGTACGGTCAATAAACAGTATCATCTTGATGTTATGCGCCGTTTGCGAGAAGCAATACGAAGAAAACGTCCAGAATTGTGGAAAAATAATTCATGGCTTTTGCATCACGATAATGCCCCTGCTCACTCATCTTCGCTTGTGAGAGATTTTTTGGTCAAAAACAACACCACAATCATGCCTCAGCCACCATATTCACCGGATTTGGCCCCATGTGACTTTTTCTTGTTCCCAAAACTAAAGAGACCTATGAAAGGACGGAGATTTGCAACGATTGAAGAGATAAAGACTGCATCGCTGGAAGAGCTCAAGGCTATACCGAAAAGTGCTTATGAGAAGTGCTTTGAGGATTGGAAAAACCGTTGGCATAAGTGTATTGTATCTGAGGGGGATTACTTTGAAGGGGACAACATAAATATTGATAAATAAATAAATATTTTTCCTTAAAAATACAAAGTCACCTTACTTTTTGAACACACCTCGTATGCCTGTTGGCTTGCGCTCACAACGTGAGACAAATTGTCTATCTGGGGATTACTCCCGTTCGGGTTTACTCCCTTCGGGTCTACTGCACTCCGGGTCTATTCACTTCGGGTTTACTATGGTTTACCAAAAAACGTAGGAAACATCCTGTCCAAACACAGCCGACGACATTGTGGCCCAAGACGTCCGATTTCAAGTGATAATGTATTAGTTGTTTCGTAAAATGTGATGTTCTTTTCTTCATATGTAGATACCTTCGTAGTACAAAAAATTGTCTTCATATAATATTTATTCCTTGTTCACTGAAATATATTCATGTACACTGAGAAAAATTGTACTGTGAAAAATTCCATCGTTGTCAGCGAGTTCAGGATACTCTCTGAATCTGAACGAATGTAAATTCAATTCCATGAAAGTGTACAGTCATGATGGTACATTATTAGGTTATTACAGTATGCTTCTTCGTGATGGATTTTTTGTTTTCAAATAATTGAACCTACATTTAGTCAGATTTCAAGAGTATCTTGAACTTGCTGACAATTATGGGATTTTTCATATTTTCTCAGTGTATGAACATCAACAGGCAGTATTAGAAACCAATTGTCAAATCTTATCCCGGTTATTCATCTGTTTTTAAAAAAAGTATCTTATATCATTTTATGAAGCAATGACAAATTATAATCCAGTTTTGTCTTCTATCAAAGAGATTTATGTTATGATAATTAACATTGAATGTTTTGTACTCTGATAGTCATTATAAGCGATAAAAATAAATGGATCTTGTGATCGTATAAGTGTGATTTCCAATTATTTTAATGAGTTCCATTAAATTATTCATCCGATGAAAAGTCAAATGAATTTCTTCGAAGAATGTACCAATCGAAAAATATCCATACTTTTCTATTCAAATTATATCATTCTACTCAGTCTAAATGCTATAAACATTGCAATATTACAGATTGTGGTATGAAAAGGGTTCACAGTATTTTTTCAATACCATAAGCACAAATGAATCAGAAAATTCCTTAATTTATAATCAATACGGAATTTTTAAGATAAAATGATTCCATTTTTATGAATAGATGAAATCTAGAAGGCTGTAACTCGAAAACTATTTGAAATATTCATTTGAGATTTGCGTATGTTATTTTTAGGGTATAAACTTTCGAAACATGCAAAGAAGAAATCGATTTTTCTAAATTTCTAAAGTTATCTCTCCTCCTTAAGCTTCAGAGAGCCGGTATTTTCAACTTTTTTGTGTTCATATTTCCAGTGAAAAAGTGATAAAAAAGTATTCTATATTATTTAAGCACAACTTTTCCATAGTGCCACTCAAGTGAACGTGTTGGGCCCATGATGCACTGCAAAAAAAAACTTTGGAGAATTCCTATAAATTTATGCGACGTAATTAACACATAAATGGGTTAGGAATTTTCCAGACTTATTGGGAAATTCTATGTAAAATGATGGTAAAAATCCCTTAAAGTTTGCAATTTTCAGATAATTGTTGGGAAATTTCATACAGATTTATGAGAAATTCATTTCCTATCCAATGATCGGAATTTTCCTGTTGTTGTATACATGGAAATTCCGATTATTTTTTACAGCGTGGTTAACAAGGGAAAAGAACGGAAAAAGATTTCTTCTATTAATTTTCCTTATATTTACACTGTCTATGCAATTAGGATAATGAAAAATAATTATAAGATGCCTTCTTGCTATAAGAGGTATAACTATTGACCCCAACAGAATTCTTCATTCAAATCATTTCTTCAAGTATGAAAACAACATAAAATACGAGTGATAATTCAAAAAATTCGCGGATTTCAGAATAGTCAGGGAAAATTTTCAAATGGTCAGGGAAAAGTCAGGGAAGAGTCAAGGAATCCAGTATCTTACTGACGCTGGACACCCTGTTCTCGGATTTTTGTCAATTCTTGATGAAAGAGTGTCCAAATTCAGAATGGAATTCAACAAAAGTTTTTCTCCCAGGGATGAATCATCGAATTTGGAATAATTCTTCCCACCGTTTCTCCTTTTCCAAATGTCAATTTTTCCACTATTTCAAAGATAACTGATACTATTTGTTGTAGTGAGAAATTTAACCGAAATATATCTTAAAATTTGATTTTCTCTATCATAGATTGCTTATTTTGAGAATGATCGGAAACAAAACACACTCAAATATGTTCGAAAGTTTGGAATTTGCAATGCGATACTAAAAAAAGGGGAAGTTCGATTTGGAACAGGGGATGATCCGAGTTCGGACCACTGTTTCCATTCAGACTGTTCATCACAATTCTGGATTCTCAGCCGTACCTCAGAACTGATAAGGAATACTTAAAAGTTCTTGAGGGAAACTTTGGGGCATTGAATCGTCTTTCCAATGGCATGTAATTCATAGCGATCGGTCAACATTGCAGAGTTTGATGCAATAGAAAGAAGAGGGAGTCCGACTTAGGTTTTACTCCCCCAATATTTGTACAATCAATTTCAATTTCATGGTTGAAACAAAGACTATATTTTTGTGACGTGCTCGTCCGACTCAATCTATGGCGACCCGTCTGATTTTCTTCGACCTGAAAAAAACTGAATGTAGTCGCTTAGACCCCTCCGTCTTACCTCATAGGCAGTAGCGTACCTGTAAATGATAAGTAATTACAATGTGGTTAATTAATAGAAAGAGGAGAATTGTTGAATAGAATGTTACCTGCGAATGTCTAGGGGAAAGTCCTCCTCCAAAGTAGACAGCTCTAACCTATAATGGACTCAACGGGGTCCGTTTTCTCGTGGGAGGGCGTGATTACAAGGGGGCGAAGAGGGGAATCAATTACATATGATTCTTCAAAAGTTGTGAAGATTGATTTTTTCTCAAAGCAAAGTAAATAGCTCTTACCTAATTGAACTCAAATTGACCTGTCCATGTGAGTGTATGTGTGAGTATGTTTCCATCCCGTCGATGAACTGGTGGTTGGCCGATGGTCTTCCTGCCGACGGATGGAGAGGATGAAATCCTTGTAGGAGGAGATGAAAAGGTATCGCCAGTGATATCCCACGGTGCACCGGGTAGATTGAATAATTTCACAAGTACGGTTTTCGGGGTTTCTAATGTGCCACTAAGAGCAAACTGATGCGTCACGTTCACCTGCTTTACTCTCTAGACACGTGGTCAGAGGGTACAAATCCCTTTAGCGGGGTAGCGAACGTACGCGTGTCACGTTTAGCAAACGACTGAGCCGGTGACGAACGTCGTGCCCCGCGTCTCGTTGACACGCCGTTGCCACGTCTCCGTTACAAACCCGTGGATGAGAGAATTATAAAACACCTGTATAATCTTATGTGGAGAGGAACGATACCTCACCTATCACCCGCATCATCGCAATATGAATACCTGTAATAAAATAAGTGTGGAGTAGAGTAGACTAGTTGAACGGGTAATAAATCAGAAAACTTACCCATTGTTAACATGGACTGAATTGTGTGATAAATCCAAGAAGGTATCACTCGCGAAACTCGAATAAACTACGCGCGACGCGAGAATCGGGTTTGACTCACGTAGCAAGAAACACTTATCAATTTTAGGTCGAACAAAACCGGGATTATCACCGAAAAGAAGGGTTAGAAAGGATTCGTGAACAAACTTTGACAGATTATAAACATAAACTGTTCACCATGTGGGAAATGGTCAAACGCACCGCGCATGTACGGAAATAACACGGGACAGCTATCGATTAGAGGAGGGCACACCCATATTGGCGCCTTTTGTTTCACAACCGAGATAGGCGGCAGACCGGTCGCTTGCATGGAGAAAAAATTCTAAGCGGGATCATAAGGAGGTACTGGCGCATGGTTCGGCACTTCATTCTCTGCGGCAAGTCAGTCTTGGATCATCCCCCCTGACTTTGTCGAGAGGCGAGGGAGTCTCTCCACCAAAAAGAATGGTCCGGCTGTTATCACGGCCTTGCGCATAGACCAGGGGTTTCGTCGGTTCTACCACGACATCCTAGTGGGTTGGTTAGGAAAGGGAGAAGGATCGGTTCAACCTTCCTCGAGAGTAGAGTTTGGTTAGGGAAGGGGGTGAATCTTGTAGTGTTGACCTGTGAGATTCTTGTGGGGAAAAATCCAGCCAATCAAGGGTAGTACATAAGCACTTGTCCCGAACTCCCTTTTCTAATCGTAAACTCCGGTCCAGCCAACCAATCCATTAGCTTGGAAACAGCCGCTGGCTGAGTCTGATGGATTCCATCCGAACCAATCAGCAGACTTAGATTCATTGAGCTAGAAGAGAGCTAGAATTTTAAGCTCTTCTCGTTCCCCGTCGCGTTCCAAAACTCATTCAGATCACGCCCAATGTATCGAATATCGATTACTTATCCCTGAGGTCTGAAAACGAATCCGAGATCGCAAATTCACGATGCCGGACGTGAATTTGGTCATTTTTGCATTTGTGAACAGATTTTCATGGAACGTGGGTTCTTGGGATTTCCGAGGGTGCTGAATCCAAATCCCAAGTCAAAAGCCGAGTTCACGGTGAGAGATCCAATATGGCGGATGTGAATTCTGTGATTTGCGCATTTATGGACAGACTCATGTGAAACCCGAATTCTGGGGGTTTGGGAGGATGCTTAATACGTATTCGAAATTGAAAGAGAACAATCCGAATTAGCGGATCTAGTATAAAGAACGTTAATCAGGTAGTTCAGTATGCCCGAATCAATTCATATGAAACATTGGTCTCAGAGATTTCCGAGTATGCTGAATGCGGTAAATGAAATATGTTTGATATTAATGGTTATTTGATGACCATTGAAGACTGGTAAAATCAGATTGGAGATACATTTTGAACATGAGAGCTGCGTATCTTTAAATTGTTCCACGACTCCTCTAAGATCATTTCAAAGCTTCCCCGAGGGTATTCACGGCTCATCTGGAAATTGTGTAGAACTCATCTGGGGATCTTCGTATTCCATGCAGCATCCTTGGAATATTGTTTTGGTTACTCACCGCGGATGCGTTAAATATGTTCTGAAAACTGTTCCGAGATATTCCATGATGATTCCAAGACTGTTATGAAACTGCTCGGCTGTGATTCCGGACCCGTTTGGACGGCAGGAACAGCGTACCTGCTGATCTCCGAACTATTCCAAAACCATTTTCCGACCATTGAGTGACCACCCAGAGATGATTATCGGATTATCATGTCCATGTGGTGGGGTTTTAAAGATACTATTTAGCGCATACAAGACTGTAAGGAGAAGAAACTTAATAGGAAAAAGGAAGGAACATGCGAGAGCGAATGATCAAAGAATTCAAAGCATGTTCAAATAACAGAGTTCAATAACAAGAAAAACAAAATATCACATTGGTGGATGAGACTGCGCGGCGGAACATGCCTATTAAAGAAGAGTTTCGTACAAAAAAGATCACAGATCAATGATCAACGTATAATAATCCTGGGCAACTCATGAAGATTTGCACACAGAGAACAAAGCTTAGTCATCACTTTCACTCAAGAAATGCACGCTTAAAAACGTGATTCGAAGCGCAAGTTAATTTGACGAAATTATTAGCAGAAAAGAGAGAAGAAAGAACAATTCGAGACGGTTGCAGTATGATCATCGTACAGACACAGATGAACACTCCGCGTGGCACACATTTGATGTCCGGCACAGACTTCCATAGCGAACTAGTACTACACTCAGCACTCGTTCTCGATCACGGCTCGATGAAAAGAACTCATCCACCGATAGAATACTCAGGATAAGTCGAATAGTAACCAAAAGCAAAGCAATTGAAAACAGAAAGGTAATCACGCAGTAGGAGACGATTAGCATATCTCAGAAGAGATCCCTTAGTAAACAGCGCGAATAAAGAGTCGGTAGATCAAGCGTGGATATCTGTGCCCGTGTCGAGTGCTGCGCGGAGACTGAATTTGAATATAATAGTTCACAACCGGTAACCTTGCATAGTTTACAGCCTAATATCAGGTGATATCGTACTCTGAACCCGGATATGAAGCCAGAACGAAACGCGTATCACCTCGCAAAATTCGCACACATACAAATACAACAATATATACACTCATCCTGAACACTATTATTACAATGCTATGGTCCACTTACTGTAATATTGCGAGTTCATTGGGAACAGTTGGATCAAGGTTTGCACATCCCCACAAATTGTTCAGCACCCATCTGAGCATCTTCGCACATCATGTAACATCCTTGGAATATCGTTTTGGTTACTACTGTGAATGCAAAGGATATATTCTCCAAAGGGTTCCAGGACTATCTCATGACTATTCTGAAACTATTAGTGAACTGTTCGCCAACTATTTCGAATTCGTTCAAGAGACGAAAGCAGTGTATCTGCAGACTGTTTCCGGACTATTTCAAGACTTCTTCTAGACAACGAGTGACTCTATGAAAATGTTTCCCGTAATGAAGCGGTACTGAAGTGTTATTCCGAATACATTTCCTATGTCAAAAACAATTTGACATCCCTTCGGAAATCCTTTGAAATATATTAGAATTCCCAAATAGATGTTAAATTGTTGTGGAAAACACTTGAAACATCACAATATCCATACGAATTGTATACAATTGCATACAGTTTCAGACATTCTTTCCACATGGGTTATGTCACAGTTGTCTGAAGACTTTTCCGAAACTGGTCCGACTAGGCATTTTTTCTCGGGGTGATAACAGAATATTTGATATTCCATCGAACTGCTTTGCTGACTCTTTTAAAATTATTTCAAAACTGTCTCCTGACTCAGCTGTGTGGAGAATAATACCAGTCATAAAATTTTGATGGCTATCTAACAATACTATCACGACTGTGTTTTGATCCCGATCCCGTGAGATTCCGACATTGCTTCGAAGTAGTCAATATCCATTTGACAATAGTTGATAGGCTGTTGAGAATTATTCAAGAATTATTCTAGGTATTGCTTTAAGATCTTTCCCTTCGGAAAGACTCTATGGGCACTCTCGTGTGAACACGTTTCAAATATGTTCCGATCACGAATTTGTTACTAATTCATTGCAGATGATCAACTCAAATATATCTGCTACGTGTTTATAATAAGGGTGCTTACAGGGGAGCAGATGTTTTCATGATCAAACTACCTTCATCCTCGTCAAATTTTCATGATTTTTCTCCCATTCTCCCCTCAGAACATGAGGCAAGATATGGAAATTTTGCGGGTTCGTGGGAATAGACAGGGAAAACTTTTCTGCAGGTATCCCGATCTCCTTTCATCCTGAATTTTCGGAAATGTTCAAATCATGTTGACAAAAATGAGAATTTTGATCTTTTCGCGTGAGCATTTTTGCAGTCTCCAAAAGGTGGTTGACATTATGACAGCTCCACCCTAGTGAGGATCGAAAAGTGATGGAAGTGGTTATTGAAACAAATGAAGCGTGAGAATAATCAAATTCCTTCCTAAATTACATATAGATGACTCTTTGTCACGCTTTAATGACTCCTGGTTTGGGTTTTCGTCGTGCTTCCGTTCCGTTTCAACGCTTCATTTTTATTAGAGCAGTTCTCCAAATCCTGCAGTGGTTCAGAAGCAGGTTTTAGATCATTTTAAGGCTCCCTGAATATTATATTTGAAAAGTATTTCACTTGAGTGAAAAACCAATGAGTGCCTTCTCATATATTCCCAGATAACTGCATTGTTCAAGATGCCAGCGAAGCTGTAGCGAATCCTTCTGTATAAAATCAAATCATTTATATGACAATTATGATTTTATTCCGAGAGAGATCATTATTAAATTCATTAACACAGATTCATGAAATCCCAACTCATATATAAGGTCGGAGTTACTGACATGGAAAAAATTTTAGGACTGAATCAATACAACTGTTTGTACTGAAAGAGTTCAAATGTGATTTGAACAGTAACAGTGCAACTTTTTGATTCGACTCGGTTACAAAATTGAATTATGAAAGTTCAAAACAACATCGAACTCTCAAAGTCACACGATGCGGGCCATTAAATTCAATAGTTTGGTGTGAGAGAGTGCGGCACTGCGTCGAACTGCGAGAGCTCAAGCGATCGGACTCTCAGAGTACGAAATCTCGGAGATTTCCTTCCTTCGGACTCTTCTTGTCCGACATTTTGTACTCTGAGAGTCCGATCGCTTGAGCTCTCGCAGTTCGACACAGCGCCACACTCTCCCGCCAAACTATTGGATTCAATGGCCCGCATCGTGTGACTATACGAGTTCAATGTTGTTTTGAACTCTGAAGATTTGAATTTTGAACTTGCATAACCTCAAATGATTGAACTGTTGGACTTGTATAAATTTCGAACTCTCACAGTTCTAAAATTGTTTTCGTGTATTTTCGAGAGGTAAAGAGAGATCTATATGCGTTGGACGGAGGATCGAAGTTGTTGAGATTGCAAAAAAAGTCTTCCCGAAAACCGATTCCTTCCAGAATGAATAATTCCGCAATATTGGGTCCATTTGGAAGGTGAGTGCGGTATCGCTTGTTATTGTTATTTTTCTTCATCGAATCCACGAATCCTCGTAAGAGCCATCAGAAATACTTTGATACAGTACGTTGACCGGACAATATCCAGTATACCGGCACATAGCGTCTTAGCTCATTCAGTATCTAACGAGCTGTCTTCGATTTCGGCTGCGACCGTGTACCGCAGTCGATCTAACGGGATTCTTCCCTTTCCTCCTTTACATCCGCTCAGTTTCTCATATCAGTTTTTCAATGTCGGTTTACTACTAGGGACACCGTTTGACCTTTAAAAAACAACGACATTCAACAAATAAAATTTATAACTTCTATTTCACTTATTCCGACACTCTTCAGACCAATCATTAGATTCTCCAAATCGATTGAATTCAAATTCGAGTACAGAAATTATAATTCCCACGATTCGTCGGATAACTTTACATTCATGGATTTCCCTTGTTAGGAAAACTCATAGTGCCGTCTTTACAAATTCTCCTTCCTTTGCCAATCGACGTATGGTGAAGAACAGCCGATGGGTAGCTGTCCACGGCCTTTTGTTACACGTAAATTGAAGAGGGAAGGAGACTTGGAAGGGATTTGTGGAGACGGTAGTGAGGAAACTATTGCGAAATTCAAATCTTCGAAGCAATCAAAGTTTGAACTCCTGTTTTTGATGTAAATTCATTATATCAAAGCAAATTTTCTATCGTTCAACTCTCTACATTTCCCATCAATGACATAACACATTTCATCATACAACTATAGATGCAAAATTCAAATTCAAATCTCTCCCTCAGATCATACGCCAGTTCTTAGAATCTCTGATGAGATAAACACATGAATTGAGATTAATACATATTTCATACCAAACTGAATCCAAATTTTCGATATAATTTTATTGCTGTAACGTCCTCGGATGAATTCTCGATTCTTATATTTATTAATTGATAACTATGATCAAGCTTTCTTTATATTTGAACATCTTTCTCACAGAAATGAAGAAAAGAATTCCATGTCACTCAAGTGGGAGTAAGAAGCATGCATGGTAAATTATCCTTCTATTCCAGATGAAACAATACACGAATATATATATATATAAGATAAAGGGTTTATCTTATGAGAAATACTGTGAAATCAAGACTGTGGTTGATGCGAGTAATAACTGTAATTATATTTACAATATATACAATGGTGCACAGAGTTTTTACACGTATTATAATTCGTGTTCGTTCACCGATTTACCTGAATCAACAACAAGTACAGCTTGATGTTATTATATTTATGCTTATATGGTGATAATCAGAATAATCTTATAATATTCTTCAGCGACAAACGTCAAGTATCGAGCACGTCTATCTTGCGTGACACTGCTTGTGATGTGCAGTGTCGACTGACGATCGTCACTCTTGTGCGACTCTGGCTTGGCTGAGTGTCGCGCTTGTAGTTTTAGCTAGCTCAAACTTACATCCCCCCCTTCCCCACCGGACCTGTCTATTCGACAAGGATCAGGATAATCGTAGGAAGGAATCATTTTGCTTGCATGATAAATGTTCGATTCTCGTGTTTTGATACCCGTATCTATGATGTACAACAAATCAGAGATTTTATGCTTAATCCTGAAAGGACCTACCCTGACCGGATCCAATTTTTGTCTGTTTAAACGATTTCCGTTTTGAATGTACACTCGATCTCCGACGTTGTATGTTATTTCGCGTTTATTTCTATCGTAATAAAATTTATTTTGATTATGAACTTTTTCTGTGTTCTGAAGCGCTATTTTCCTGTTTTTTTCCAAGTTCTCCAAGTTATTTTCCTTGAGTTTTGATGGGAAAAAAGATTTATCTATTCCATTTAAAAGGTAATTTGGTGTGAATCTCGTACTACTGTGAACCGTATTATTATAATTTCCAACACATTCTTCCCCCACCACTGACCACGGTCTATTTTTGTTCTCAAAAATTCTGCACCTGATCGCGTTAACTAACGTTTGGTTTGTGAGGGCAATCTACTGCGGTGAAAATGTGTCTTATTTTCTCTGACTTTAGAAAATTCTTAAATTCTTTTGAGTTGATTCCAGCATATTGATCAGTCAGAAGTGATTTTATTTTCCCTTTTTTCTTCACTTTTTTTACTAGATTTATGAAATCTTTCCCTGTTTGCGTTTTTGAGGATATCATAAATGCGTATTTTGTGGAATGGTCCACTATTAAATGTAGGAACTTCTTAGGGGAATTATTTCCTACGAACCCTTCTATTGTATCAGGAGATACTATTTCAAACGGCTCTGATGCTGGGCCTAATTGTGACAGGGGCTGAACAAAATTTCCGAACCTCGATTTATTTTTTATACAAGTGTCACATGCTCTACAGATTAGCTTCATGTGTTTATGCATGTTCCTGAAGTAGTATTTCGGACTTACAGTTAAGGTCAGTTGTTTCGTTCCCATATGATTTCCTGCATGTATTTTCTTTATTATTTTGATACTTAATTCTTCGGAAATCCAAATTTTCTCTTTATTATTTAGAATTTTATAGTAAATATTGTTTTTCTTTTCCACTCTATCCTTATTTTTTATAACCAGTTTTTCTTGGTTATCTTTCAATACCTCAATTGTTAAGGAGTTTACTATCTTCATAGCTGTTTTATTATTTTCGTTATCCATTGATACTGGATTACGGGACAAACAATCTGCTTCTGTATTGTTAGAACCGGGATTATATTTTATTTCAAATTCAAAATTCGGAATATAGTTCAATAAAGCCAATAATTCTGGGTCTTCACTATTCTTCACATTAAAATTTTCCAGCGGTTTGTGGTCTGTGAAAATGGTGAATTTATTACCTATAAGTTTGTACTGCCAGTACAGAATATGTTACATAGTGAAACAGGGTTTCACTCTATAGCAAATTTATTTATCTATCGACACGACCTGAGCGGCTAGGTCGGGTCGCTTATGTGGGTTTGTTCAAATTCTAAGTTCGCCGAAGGTTGTAAAGAGACCTAGGGCGGCAACCGTAGTCGTATTCTCAAAGAAAACTTCAGTGTAAATACTCAGGAATTGCGAATGAAAATTGGCATGGAAAGAAGATGTGTAGTTTGGAGATAGTAAAAGAGAAGATCATCAAGTAAGGAAAGTGACAAATAAATTTCTCTATTTAAATTCAGAGTAAAATGACATTGATACTTGGAGTTATGTGAGTGTGGAAAAACGTGTGTGTGCTTGTGTAATACAGTTTTCTTCCTTACTCTTTGTTGTCTATTGAAAACCGTTGGTGATCCCGCTGGAGCTGGTCCTGAAGGAAGCAGTGTGGATGGTTGGACGTTGATGAGGAACAAATGGAGCCAAAATTCGGAACCTAGGTCCCTCGTCTTGGATGGTGGTTCGCGCACTGAATTCACACTACGATATTTCTTATTTAATCTCACTCAAAGATGAATCTTTGAGTGCGAAAATAAATTGAATGAAATGAGAGCGTTAATAGTCGGTTCTTCTGACAAGATGGAATTTGTTTGAGAAGAATGTACCGGCACGTGGAACTTGTGAGACGGTGTCACGGTACCCAAAGAGTAGTTTGCAACTTTGATTGGTAAGGCCGCGAATTACACGATCTCTCGTACAAGACGTGTCCCTGATAAATCCCGAAAATGTACTCTGGTGTTTCCATCATGCATGCTCTATTAACAAGGGTGCAGATTTCTTAATTATGGGAGTGGGGAATCGCGTGATTGCGTTTTTAGCCGTATTCAGCAAAGTTCCACGGTTGTTATGCTCAACAATTTCGTAGTGTGTGCGAGAAGGAAGAGAGGTATTAGAAAAGGAAGGAAACAAAGGTGCATACCGCACTTTGGACTCTGCGCGAAGCATCATCAACGATTTTCAAAGTCGACGTGTAATTTTGAAGATTGTATGAATCGTTTAAAGTCGCCTCAAGGAAAATAATAATTGAATTGTGTTTAGTTAAGAATGTTTACAATTGAAAAGGTGCTTATGGTCTAATGGTATTTTTTTTGAGAAACTGTGTTTCAGTAAATGAAAATAAATTGATGAGAGAATGCAGAAGAGGAAGATCGAAAAGAAATCAAGGTGGCTACGGAATTTCGTAGTCGTGAATCTCGTAATCGGATGTGACCGGATGTAAGATTGCTGAGGTTGCAATCGTGGTTCACTTTGGTGATTTCTGTTCGTTCTTAGGAAGCTTAATATTTTAACTATATGAGATAATGTTTAAAGAGTAAGGATCGAGAAAGCGAACACGAAGTTAAATTGCCTTTTCTAAAATTATTATTATATTCTATAGCTTTCTGGATTCTTCTCCTTTGTTGAAAATGTAGAAATAATTACGAATAAACACAATGGATGAGGTTTTTGGTTGGCACATCACAAATACATTCTTTAATCGCTAAAACTTCCAAGAAAATAGCACGTTTGTTTTCTTGAGCTTTTTTTAATTTCTTTGAGAAGTAGAATACTGGTTTTATTGAATTATCTTTCTGCGGCTGTTTCAGAATTGCTGCTACCCCTCTTTTTGATGCGTCCGTAAAGATATAAATGGGTAATTTTGGATCAAATATTGCCAATATAGGCTCGGAACTAAGATATCGTTTTATTCTTGTAAAACTGTTCTCACATTCCGCTGACCGTTCAAATTTTATGTTCTTCCTTAGCAGATTATGTAATGGTTTTAACTCTAACGAAGCTTGTGGTATGTATTCCAAGTAGAAATTTATTTTTCCCAACAATTGCCTAACCTTTTTTTCGATTTTGCGGTGTTGGGAATTCCCTAATCGCCTTCAAGTTATCGTTAAGAGGTTGAACTTCGTTTTCATTAATTTCGTGACCTAAATAAATTACCGATTGTCTTCCAAACAAGCATTGTTTTCTGTTTAATTTAAATCCCGCTTTTTTTAAGGCCCTGAGGACTTTCTCTATGTGACTTCTATGTTCTACTTCACTCTTTGAGAAAATAAGAATGTCATCTATATAATTTATCGTGACACCTTCTAGATCATTCTTCGCTAGCACATCACTGAGGATCCTTTGGAAAATAGCTGGGGATGACTTTCAACTAAAAGGCAATCGTTTTCATTGCCAGTGCCCATTTTGCGTGATAAACGCGGTCTTATACCTATCTTTTTCTCGGGTGCCAACTGACCAGGACGCCGAATTAATATCCAATTTCGTGAATATTTTACAATCCCTCACTCGAATTAGTAAATCATCAATGATCGGAAAAGGATGGGTTTCTGGTATGATAATTTTATCCAACTCACTAAAATCAACACATAGTCTTGACTTTTTCCCTTCTTCCTTCCTTAACACGAGAGTTACTGGGGACGCGGGAGGGCTAGTCGATCGTTCAATTAAACCAACTTTTAATAAAGATTTTATTTGAGAACTTATCTCTTCATTATCTGCTATAGAGCACTTGTAAGGCTTTCGTGCGATATATTTGTTTTCAGTCATTTTAATTGACGCTTCATACCCCATCACTTCACCTACATCAAACTTATCGTCTGTAAACAACTCTTTATATTTATTTACTATCTCATCGAGAGTCTTTTCATCACACATGACTACCTTCGATATTTCTTCTTTCGATTTCCTCTTATTATGTTCATTTGAATCATTCTGAAAAATTTTCAAATTCTCATTTTGACATAGCTTAAATTTTTTAATTGCGTCCAACCCTAACAGAATATCATCATGGAAATCCTTACTTCTTACAATATAAAAACATATTGTTTTTGTAATATTGAGAATTCTCGTTTCCAAGTTTATTGAACCTAACTCGTTCGTTGTTCCTGCGAATGTTCTCAATCTATTTCCCCCACTCATCCTTTTATTCAATCTTAACCTGGTTATTGTATCGTAGTTTATTATTGATACGTTTGCTCCTGAATCATATATAGCTATCACTGGAGAATCTTCTATAATTATTTTTAGTCTAATAAGTGGGTCGTACTTCGTTTTTGAAGTTTTCCGAAAATGCTACACTCTCTTCAATATTCGCATTGTTCACTAATTTTATTTTCTCATTCTTCATTTTTTCTTTCTCTGCTATTCTAGACCTACGCACCTCTTCTGGATGAAATCTATTTAAGAAACCCCTCTTCACGCAATGAGGACAAGGCTTCTTCTCTAATTTGGTTTGTTCTACTGCTTTTGTTTTTACATTTCTGTCCTTTTCTATAAAACCTTTTAACTGATTAATAATCGTCATCAAGTTATCTGTTGTGTTTATGTCTTTTCTCTTTATTTGTGGTTGAATTCTCGCTGGTAAACCCAGAACAATTAAATTTATTTGCGTATTTTCTGACATTTTATTATCTGTATCTACCAGCAATTTTCTCTTTTTCAGCGCGTAATCCAGCATAGATCCATTTAAGTGTTCAAATTCATATGCGTATTTTATTTCTGACCATCCGATCACAGGAAAAGTGTCTAAGAACGAGTTTTTCCAACTCTCCCATGGTTCTGTTATCTTGTGTACCATCAAAAAGCCTTGGAACCAGTCTAGGGCCGATCCCTCCAAGAAAAATCTCAAAGTCTCTGCATAATTTCCTTCTCCACAATTCAGTCTAACGCATTCGCTCACAAAACTCTCTATAAAACTATTTGCGTTTTGATTTTTATTTGAAAATTTTTCCAATATATTCTTTATCCTCGTCGTAACTTTATCATGCGAGGCCGGTTCATTGTTTTGATTTATGTTTTGATTTCGGACAGGAATTGGATCAACATACTCACGACACTCAGCCAAGTACTCATCGTCGTAACATACATTCCCCTCTTCGTCCAAATATAGCTTTGTCAGCTCGGCATCTAAGGAAAATCCAAACTTTTCGAAATTTTCCCCGAGTCTTCATACTCTTCGCCGCATTCTTCATTATTTTCAACTCGAAAAGCTTCTTATGACTTTCTCTGGTAGACAGATGATCCGGAAATTCGTAACTCGTCTCATTTCCTTCCGGCTGAATAGAATGCACTCTCACTACGGTAGTTTTCGCATCGGCGGCTTCGGTAACCGAGCAGAATCTCGCTCGTGTGATAGTCATCTTTATGTTGTTGATTTATAAGATGGAGGGTTTATCTTATGAGAAATACTGTGGAATCAAAACTGTGGTTGATGCGAGTGATAACTGTAATTATATTCACAATATATACAATGGTGCACAGAATTTTTACACGTATTATAATTCGTGTTCGTTAACCGATTGACCTGAATTTCGTTGCTTAAACTGGAAGTAGCGAATCCAAAATACTTGGAGCGAGTTGGGGTAACTTGGGACATCGGTAAACGAACTTAGCTTATATTTATGCTTATATGGTGATTATTAGAATAATCTTATAATATTCTTCAGCGACAAACGTCACGTATCGAGCACGTCTATCTTGCGTGATACTGCTTGTGTTGTGCAGTGTCGACTGACGATCGTCACTCTTGTACGACTCTGGCTTGGCTGAGTGTCGCGCTTGTAGTTTGAGCTAGCTTAAACTTGAATATATATATGTGTATGTATGCGTATAATTTTATATCTTTTTCGTCAGCGCCCACTCACAGTACTTGTGAGCGCCGTCCTCCCTCACAAAATCTCCCCTCTTATTCCATAATTTCGCCTTACCCTAAACTTAGAACTAACGCAACCTAATCATGAACGCGCTTGAGAGAGAGAGGAAGAAACATCACCCATCCGTCCATACTTCTCACATATTCCTCCTCCCCTTCTCCCATTCCCCCTCTCTCCTCTGCCCTCATCCCCCTCCCCTCCAATTCCTTCATCCATCCCTCCCCTCTCCCCAATATTCCTCTAACCCTCCCATCCAACCCCACCTCTTCCCCACCTCCCGAACACCTCTCCAGAACGTGATCCCATCCCTCCATCTCCCATCCGCATACCCTACATTCCCTCCTATCCTCCTCCTCCCAATATCTGCCCCCCCTCATCTCATTCCCCAATCTAAATCTCGCTATCCTTCTTGTCCACTTAACCCTTTCGCTCTCCTTCAAATACCCCGGAATCCCATCTATCATTATGTGTTTGTACCAACTGTCGTACCTCGACTCATCTATCTTCACCCTCCTCTCCTCTACCTGGCTCTTCCCATCTCTATCCTCTACTCTCCTCCGACCCACTCCTCCCTTCTTCCCTCCTCTAGTTCCTCGTCCTCCAGCCCCATTTCCTCTAACCATTCTCTCATTCTCTCCTCCCACCTCCCTCGCCGCCTTCTCCCTTTCATCTCGCTCCAACATCTCATCGCTACCTCACCCGCCTCCCCTCTTTCTAATTCCTCCTCGTACCTACACGCTCTCCTCCTAAAACCCACCCTCATCTCATCGCTCTTGCACTCCTCCCTTATTATGTATCCTGGAGTCCTCCAGTCCAAGCCCAGAATCCACCTCAAATATTTCTCCTGAATTCTCTCCATTCCCGTCCTCTCTTCCCACCCCTATATCTCCGCCCCATATTCTAAAACCGTCCCCACCAACCTATCCCAAATCCACAACCTCCTTTTCCAGTTCGCTCCTAATTTCCTTTCTCCTATCCCCCAAACCATCCTCATCACCTCCATTCCTTTCCTCAGCCTTTCCCTTATCATCTTTTCCTTTCCCCCATTGCTCTGTATTATGTACTCTGAATATACATACTCCCTGACTTCCTCCACTACCTCCTTCCCCCACCTCCATATTACTTCCTTCTTTTTCCCCCCTCCCTCCCTGAATCTCATCACCTCCGTTTCGCTTATATTTACTATCAGACCCTTCCTTCCAAAATACCTCCTCAGTGTCCCTATCATCTCCTGCATTCCTTCCACCCTCGACAATACCACTATATCGTCCGCGTATGACAATGTCCATATTCTTCTCCTCCCAACCTCCACCCCACCCCCTCTCCCACTTTTCGCCATCATCTCCTCCTCCAGATCCGCCGTCAGCAGATTGAACAGCGTGGGACTCAAGAGACACCCCTGCTTGATTCCCCTCGCCGTCCAGAAAGCTTCTGTGACCTTACCTTCCACCCGCACCCTACATCTAGTTCCCCCATATAACCTCTCAACTCTTTTCATCAATCCCTTCCTTGCCCTCTCTTCTCCATCTCCCCCCATAACACTCCCCTATCCACTGTATCGAATGCCGCCTCCAAGTCCACGAACATCGCCGCCATCCTCTCTTTCCCTTCCCCTATAGATCTTCCTATAATGTAATTGTAATATAATTGTAATTATAATGTAATATATGTATCTGATCTATAATATCATGAAGTGGGAAATCACAATTCAAGTGTCTCTTCTTTCCAGAGACATTTCCAGAATATTACGCGGAGGACCTGGAAAATATAAACACAGATTTCTATGAAATAACCCAAATAGATGGACCGATTTCTATTGGATATCTGAAAGATGTGTGAACATCGTGTCAGAGTATAAAGAACTCTGTTCGGGAACTATACTTTCAAGAATTCAGGGTTCTCTGAGAAAACGTTTGTTCTAGCCAAACCGAATCTTGGTTGAAATGGACGCAAATAAACTTTTTGATTGACTGGAATAAAATTTGTTTGAGATGAAAAAAATTTGGTTACAATAATAAACAGTTTCCCACAGACGGATTGAGTTCATTGGTCTGGTAAGGTAACAAGTGCCCGAAAGGCGATTCATCCGGAACCAATCAAGTCTGTGACTATTTGAGGAGGGCTAGGAATTTTTAGTGATTCCCTTGCGTCACCAATCATTTTCTTTCGGGTGAATGCGATTTCGGGCACTCGCTACCTCAACTGTTTGTCCTGAACACATTTCATTTTGGCTAACTGGAAAGTTTTTTTGAGTTCATTCCAACCGGGAATTTGTTTCGCTGGAACAGACTGCGTTTCCAGTTCTTACTGGGATGTACTATAAAACTTCCGCACGAAAAATTATCTCAAATTTGGCTGTAAATTATACTCCTTCAATACTTCGCATTAATTCTGACTCACCTTGAATAGCAATGACAGTACGGTATTCGAGTTATTTTGCGAAAGATTGAACCGGATTAACTTCTACCTGAGCGCCCTTCATGGAAACCAGTATGGATAGAGATACAAATACGAGATTCAATATGCGCGGTTTTCGGTATGTTCATGATTCATTGTAAAAAACCGTTCACAGACCCTAAAAAGGCAGCTACGGCAGCTGATCTATTGATGTCTTATGAAGAAATGTCTAATGAATAAATTAAAATTTGGATCCGAGGGGGGCATCATTGGGCATCCAACTTACAGCTTTTTATCGGGGTTTTTCCAACTACGAACCAGAAAATTATGATCCACTTCGTTGTTGATCGATTGTTTCGCATTTCGTTCATGAATATTTTTAATTATATATGAATATTGTACATACCCATTTGAGAAATTGAGATGGCTTAATTCAATAGCAAATCCTTTACCTTTGTATCTATGATCTCTTTCCATCATTTGTACCCTATGATTGTTGCCTGTTCGACGCTCACTCACGAACTGGATTTTAGAGGGTTACACGAACATCTCTGACCCTCCCTCAGGGTCCTTCCAAGTGCTATAGCTATATAGTGTCTATAGACACTAGGGTGGGCCGAAAAAACAATTCCTTTTTCGTATTGCGATACCTCAGGAAAGTTTCTCTCGGCCGAGCCGACGCAAATGCAACAAGGAAAATTGAAATCGAACAATACCTTCAGTTCGCGTATCGCACTCGAAGTTTGAAAAATCGCAAAATTCCGCAGTTTGTTGTCAATTTTTCATAATTACTGAGCTGACTACTGTCAAAATCCTATATGTTTGTATTCTGAGGTATGAGAAACTGTTCTTTAAAAATATTCCTTGTCGCACCGAAAGATGCAAGAAAACATTGTTTCGGGAAAATTGTGATATTTATTCAATTTCTTCACTCTTACTTCTTTCATTCAGTATAAAAACGTTGGTACCTGGTAAATATACGTTGATCTTGAATTCTTTTATTGAATACAATGCACGTTGAAATCAGATTTTTTTGAAAATTCGGGGGTTATCGATCTTGATAAGAGGGACGTCCTGATGAAGTCGTCTCTTGCCTCAGCGCCGCACACTTTGCGAGATGCTTCGGTCACAAGTTTGACACATCGTTCAACAGCTTGGGTATGACTAGGGAAGCTCTTGAAGTCCGGTCGTAACGGTGTGCTAGTTTCTATCAAATCTTTTATATCCTCATCCGTGATATTCCTCAATAGTGGAGGTGAAGAGATATGACAATTATCCGTTCGAATCATATCCACGTGATCTGCTGCTTCGAAATTGAGTTTTGGTGTCCTGAAGTTTCGAACAGTGTGTCCTTCGCGAAGTGATCAAGCTTCCCACACTCGAGAAAGCCCCAGTTCTCTGATATTTCTCTTCCATCCACAATCATTGCCAAAATCAAATTTTCGGGGTGAGCAAGGGAAGCGTTCTGTTCAATCACCGGATTGATGACATTTAGCAAGTCTTGAGTTAAGTGTCGTGGAGTTTCGACAGTTTCCCGAATTATCTTTGGCCCATCTGTGAAATTTTTGCTAGTTGGGCACTCATCGGTATACATAGTATACCAAGCACAGAGTGCCTATTGCACCCGCTATCGTGCCATGTGACAGTATCTTTTGGAATATTTGAACAATCCGATTGGGAATTGCACAGTTTTTCATTTCATGCAATACTGATTGATAATCCGTGGGCTTGTCTGTGTGTCTGTCTGTCTGGGTGATTATCTGTCTGTATATGGGATAGCTTTGGAAGAAGTGGATGAAATGGATTGAAATTCATAGGGAACTTTCCTGAAACCCTTTCCGAGATACCGTTATTTTTTTATTGGAATCAGACGAGCGCTATTTTTTCTTGTTTTTCGTTGAAAATAGGTGATCGCGGAGGAAATTCTCTCCGCTGTATGCATATATATTGGGTGATTCAAAATTGCCGTACACTTTGCTGGAAGCAGATTCTTGATGGAATTCTGAAAAGATTTTTGTCCAAAATATTCGGATCTGATCCTTAGATCCAGAGTTATGAGCATTTTTCAATTTTTTGAAGAATCCGAATACCTCGGAAGTACCATATTTATGACTCTTGAATCCAACATCATTCACTAAGTCAGATCATGGGGTATATACCTGGAAAAGAATAAATCTCATTTAGCTTGCTTCGTTGTGGAGTTATAGCGGTTTGAAATTTTTTGAATTCCAGCCTATCAGAATTCAACAAGTTTAAATCGCTATAACTCCACAACGAAGGAAGCCAAATGAGATTTATTTTTTTCCAGGGATACCCCGTGATCTGACATAGAGAATAGTGTTGAATTCAAAAGTCAGAAATATGGTACTCCCGAGGTATTTGAATTTTCCAGAAAAATTAAAAAGTGCTCATATCTCCGGATCTAAGGATCAGATCTGAATATTCCGGGCAAAAATCTTCTAGAATTTCATTAAGAATCTGCTCTCAGAAGAGTGTACGGCAATTTTGGATCACCCATGTAGCGATCTCGAATAACCGATATTCCAATTCGAATTATTATGCTTAGATAACCAATGTATCTCGATCAACGTACATCATCGATTCCCTGTATCGTTAACGCACTCTCGACCTTCCGTCTTCCGATAAGACACACTGGTCTTGAACGCTTGACCTTCTGGCCACATTAGCCATATGGGTTTCAGCTCGTTCTTGGCCATCTGCTGGAACTATTGCATGGGCACTCGATGTTGCTTGAGCTGATGTGGAACTAACCCCTGAGCCGGAGTTATCCTGAGAAGAGTGCGATGGCGAATGCAAGACGGGATTATGGCGTGCACGACAATGAATACATCGTCTATCGGAGTGACAATCGCTCGCGGAATGTCGGCCTGAACAATTGAAACACAGCCCTAAACGTTGGACTGTTTCTCTGCGCTCAGCAAGAGATTTATCTCTGGAAGAGGAGCAACTCGTGATATAATGCGCTCCCTGACAGGAAGAGCAAGACTTAATGGAAGGAGCAGCAGGCCAAGTTGCCGAATGAAGAGTTTTTTGATTGGTAGGCTGGAATCGATTTCCGATTCGAAGTTGAAGCGAGTCGGTTTTGAGATTCAAAACTCGAAGAAGAAGAATAAACGGATTTACTCGGCCCTTCGTAGGCCTCGAGTGCTCGAACTCGAGCTTCTAAGAATTCACGAAGCTCAACGAACGTGGGTGGCTGAGTTTTACTACCCTCTTGAGTCTCCCAATCTCGACGAGACTGGTCATCCAACCTCCTCACAGTCATGAGAACGAAAATGACGTCCCATTGCTTTACGGGACAATCGAGAGATTCGAGTGCCCCCATCGCCTCCATTGTAGAATTATAAATCCGTCTCAACTCCGAAACAGATTCTACATGCGCGGGCTTGAGATCGAATAGCGCTTTGAGCTGTGTGTTTATCGATGAACGTTTATTGTCGTGTCGATCGTTTAATAGCTTCCAAGCCCGATCGAAGTTCTCTTCAATGACTGCAATATTACTGAGGAGTTGAGCGGGTTCTGCGGACAAGCACGTTCCCAAGTGACGCAACTTTTGCACCTTGTGGATATCCGCCCTAGAAATTATCATGGAATCAAAGAGATCCCGAAAATTTCGCCACTCAGAGGAATCGCCAGAGAATTTTGGCAAATCGAGACCCGGGAGTTGCGAATTATGAATCGCAGGCACCACCGGTGCCAGTGCGGCCACCTCCACCGCAGGAACTTGAGGCTGTCTCAATGCGGAACTCATATCCTCCAGGATGCCACATTGGTCCATATAACTTTCCTCAGCAGAAGTATAAACGTCTTCAGTGAAGTAACGGAGCTGGGTCGGTGCCGAATCAACGAGAAACCAAATCAACGACAAAAAATTTACCAGCAGTATGAAGTTGTCATTTTGTTGCAGTATGAAATGAAATTAGTCATAGATCATTGATTGAATTAAACGAAAAGTAAAAAACATTGATTTGCTAACACAACCCCACGGTAAACTTAATTTCCCTTCGTTATGTTTATGATTATGGTATGGTTATGTTTATGATAACAACAAACCGATTTTCGTTCTCTACAGACGTTTGAAACAGTTTGATTGTACCGATCGATTAGGAAGATCATTAATAATTTCATTAGAATGATGAATTACGTGTCTACTGTAATAAACGGGTGCAGTGAATAGGTTAACATAAAGAATTTTCGTTTAATTTAATCAATGATATATGACTAATTTCATTTCATACTGCAACAAAATGACAACTTCATACTGCTAGTGAATTTTTTTTCGTTGATTTGATTTTTCGTTGATTCGGCACCGACCCACGGAGCTGAGCAGTACTCTCGTCCTGAAAGGCCAAAATTTGTAAATGGCGCGAATGAAATTCTCCCCAGAGCTCTCTGAGTCGCTCGATTCGTGCTCCGACCAACCCTTTTGTTATGTTGCCCTCATCCTTCTTCTTTAGATTGGTGAGAATACGAGTGAGGGAATGGTAAGCGCCCTCTTGCTCTTTAATGAGTTGATCCATGATTGAATCGGAATGCAAACGTCAGAGTGATTGCAAGAAAGAGAGAAATCGGAACGCTCCGAATCGAGAGATATACTATGTGCAGCTATCTACAGAATTTGATACGCAAGAATGTCTCTCGAACGCACGATCGAAGATAGAAACTTCGTTACGAACAAAAGATTTGATCGGAAAAAACTCAACGATATCAACTCGAATTATTGAATTAGAATTTCATCCAATTGATATGCAAGAACGTATGTTCACGGAATACGATCGATAGAAGAATCACTTCCATATAGATGGGAACTGAAATTCCAATTCTCGCGAATTGAGGTGCATGTATCGCAAAGAAACAAAGTCCAAATGATTATCGACGCTCAAACACACTTGAAAGAATTGTAAGAAAGCACGCAATTCCCGCACTATGATGCGTGTACAGAGTATACACGAGATACGTGAAACACCGTCAATCGGATTGACACTAGAGATCTATGTACATGTTATGTGTCGTCGAAGAAGAGTGTAACACACGAGCTGACGTAAATATCACTTTTTTGTGAATACGAGAGAATCGCGAATATTATTATTATTAACGATATTACATTAAGAAAAAAGATCTCAATGAGAAACTCGCCTGTGCTCCAGCTGGAAACATGAAAAAACCATTCGATCGGTGAGTAGAATCCAGAGATCGATTCTGCATGCGCAATGGGGAGAAGAGAACCTGTGCGAAGCAGAAGAGTATGTGAGCGCAACAGCTGACAACGAGAATCGTTCGGTGACAAGGCGAAGTGCGACAAGCGGGAGACCACGTTGTAGATCAGGCGTGGCTTGACGGCGACTCATGGTGAGACGAAGTGCGGAGGCAAGAGGAGTAGCACTTGTAGGAGAGGCACCGGTGGGGCAAAGAGCGACCCGAAACGAAGAGAGCGCGCCAAGAAAAGATGACGTAGCCGACTCTTAAGAGAGGCGGGGAAAGAGGGGAAGCACTGATCACAAAGGAATGCACCAGGACTCGCGAATTTCACCGCGAAATGCATGCAACCGATGCAGGGAAACTCAACGTGACGATCCGGCTCGTAGGACCAGATGGAAAGGCTAGGTATAGCGAAGATGATATTGATAATTAGGGAAGGTTCGAAAGAGAGAAATGGAGGCAAGATGGTAGAGTAAAGCAGCGGAAAGTTGAGGAAACTCCGAGATCGTCACGGTTGAGTGAAGAGAAGGCGCGTGCATGCAAAGAAAAGGAGCACAAGCGTAATCTACACTAGATATATTTTAGCACTCGCGTAAGCGGAGAGGATACAATCGAATTACAAGCTTGAAATAGCGATAGGCGAAAGCGCATGCGAAAAGCGGGGAGAGAAACGTGTAGGGCGGTCGTTGCGAGGGTTGCGAAGCGACTTGACTCCTAGACGGTGATCGATCGCTGTTGCTGACCCATTGATCGTGGATTTTCGGGGTTTTTCGGGTCGAAATGCTGGAACTCAGACAGAGATTCGGGAATCGCACCGACAAGCATACGAAGCTACTCGGTCCACCCCGCATACCCACCGACACTATCCCTAGCCTCGTCTTTCGTCCAACACTTCTCAACAAGGGAACAAATTCCCAAAGTTAATCGGTCACTACACGTGAATAGATTTTCCCACCACCCTTATGGAACTTCCTTCGTCCACTCGAGTATCAAATCCACATCCAAGCTCCTTACAACCCAGTATATATGTTAAGTCATTTTCTCCGCAGTCTTTGAATATTCGTCATTTTGACGTGAATCGATGAATCATTATGAAACATGAGTCCTAGGGGGTTTCGAGGGTGCTGAATCCGAATCTGGAGTCAAATCCCGAATTCAAGATGGCAAATCCAAGATGGCCGTGTGGATTCAGTCAATTTCGCATTTGTGAACAGATTTATATGAAACATAGGTCCTAGGAGTTTTCGAAGGTGAGGAATTCGAATCTGACGTCAAAAGACGAATTCAAGATGGCGGATCCAACATGACGTACGTGAATTTGGTCAACTTCGCATTTGTGGACAGATTTATATTAAACATGGGTCCTAGGGGTTTTGAAGGCCGAGGAATTTGAATCTGACGTACAAAAACGAATTCAAGATGGCGTACGTGAATTCAGTCAATTTCACATTTGTGGACAGATTTATATGAAACATGGGTCCTAGGGGTTTTGGAGGGTGAGGAATCCAAATCTGACGTCAAAAAGGGAATTCAAGATGGTGAATCCAATATGGCACACCTGAATATAGCCATTCCGGCTCTAATGAACAAAATTATATTGTTATATATGTAACACGGGTTCTAGGGATTTTCAAGGGTGCTGAATCAAAATCTGGTTTTGATCTTGAACCAGATAGGCTATAACATTTCAAAATCGAATATACCAACTGCCTGATCCCATCAGTAGGTTCCTCTACGCTTGCATATAGCCTGAGGACTTTATTTGCTGTCGTTAACCATCTAGAGTATAAAAGCGGACCAGGATCACGAACTGCAAAATCTCCTGAAATTGTGCCTGAAATGGCAGTAGAAATATCGAGTAGGTATAATTGATCTTTGCTCAAAACTTTTTTCTCGACCTGAGGGATAGGGCATTCAACAGGTTCAAAACGAACCAGGGATGTAGAGCAAAAGTTTTGATCTTTTCGAGTTCGCATCGTGGAGCGAGCGACCCTCGAAATTCATAATGGTGATCCGCTCGGGATAGGAGCAGGTAACAAGTACTAAGGATTGAATCCGAGTGAGAGTCGAAGCAGGTTCTAATACAATGAATCCGCTCCCGAGTTGTACCTGAGAGCGATCGTATACTTTAGATCCTTGAGCGATCGAATCCTAAGACCATGCGAGCGGCTCGAATCACGAGTTAAACTCTTCAACGAGTTGGGACTTCAACTCAACTCGGGAGTCGAGCCGAAGAGCGAGCGGATACTTTAACTCCTTAAGCGATCGAATCGTTGAAAGATCGAAGGATTCGATCAAGGAGTTAAACTCCTGATCGAAAAAGAATTTTACTCGTGTCAGAGGATAGTCCATCAGCTGGATATGAGAGTGCGTATGGAAATTATGTCCATGGATTCTGTGGATGGGGGTCTGAATTTTTTTGGTCGTAGAATCCGAATTTGAAATTATTGTCGTAAGATTCGTGATCTGAACAATTCAATTGTTTATAACAAAACACGGGCTATAAATTCCCAAAAAGTCATCCAATAATGTGGATTCTCCGACCAATTGCACTCAAACCGCCGTTGGAAGATCCAGTTCCGGCGACCTAATGATTTATTTAAAAAATGCATTTGGATAAACAATTGAGAAATCGAAGAAATAGCTCAGACAAAGTGTATTCTCCGATGAGAAATGAATAATTTTCATTTTCACAATTTTCCGATAAAAACAATGGTTTGACCGTCAATGCGTTATAAACAATTCAATTATTTATAACAAGACACGGGCTATGAATTCCCAAAAAGGCATCCAATAATCTAGATTCTCCGACCACCTACACTCAAACCGCCGTTGAAAGATCCAGTTCCGGTGACCCAATTATTTATTTAAAAAATGCATTCGAATAAACAATCGAGAAATCGAAAAAATAGTTCAGATAAAGTGTATTCTCCGATGAGAAATGAATAATTGTCGTCTGAACAATTTTCCGATAAAAACAATAGTTTGACCGTCGATGCGTTATAAACAATTCAATTGTTTAGAACAAAACACACATCACGAATCTTACGACAATAGTTTCAAATTCGGATTCTACGACCAAAAAAATTCAGACCCCCATCCACAGAACCCATGGACATAATTTCCATACGCACTCTCATATTCAGCTGATGGACTATCCTCTGACACGAGTAAAACTCCTTTTCGATCAGGAGTTTAACTCCTTGATCGAATCCTTCGCTCTTTCTACGATTCGATCGCTCAAGGAGTTAAAGTATGCGAGAGCCCGGAAGTTTAACTCCTCAACAGAGTTGCTCGCTCGACATCTAGAGTGTCCTCGCTCTTCGAGGGATCGCTCTTTGGAGTATCCAGCAGGTATGAATCCTCACACATCCAGATCGCAGAAAGAGCGATCCTTTGTGAGAGTTCAGGTAACCGGCTCTTTATATGATTAGCTCTACATACGAGCAAACATACAGCACTCTTCGCAAATCCTCATCCCGCAGGTATCGAATACTTAAAGAGCCAGAAACCTTTTACTCATCGACCGAAAGTTCTTCTTACGATCGATACGTGTTTTGATCGCGAGCGATTCAGGAGTTATATTGCCGCTCGGATTTAATCCTCATCCCTGAAACGAACCAATGAAAGTTCCTCGCAGTCGACCAGTTTTTTCCCTGTTGGCTCAGAGAAGGATTTGGGTCCTGTTGTAACACCATCCAAGTGACGAAATAGATGACGGAACGGCAGTTCATTGAAATGTAGAAGACATATAGCCCACTGCAGTGATGTTCCAACTCGCAATTCGATTTGAAGTATGACACCTTTTTTCCAACCAGTATCAACTACAATGCAATCACTCCCAATCATATCAAGTTCTCCAAGGGAAATTTCCAGTGTAGTTAGATGAGAAATTATAGTGGAAGCTTCATTCTCAGAAAATCTTGTGGAAGGAGAAACATGGCCGATATATTTAGAACCGGGTTCTTGTATGAGGGAATAATGGTCTCCTTTTGCAGTTCTGCAGAAATGCTTTGGATTATAATTTTTTCAATTACCATTGTATAGTCTTTTCTCCCATCAAAGTACAGTCCAAGCATCGTTTCTTTAATAGATTGATTCCGTAAATTATTTCTATTATGAAATTTTCCTCTTCTCATTTTGTTTTTGTCAATGGCATGATACGTTCCTGAGTCACTTATGATACCAAAATCTTGAAGGTCAGCCGACGCGATTGCTGCTGTTGCTTGATCAGAGACTCCATAATGATCACTGACCAATAAAGTTGTTTTAAGATTGATCCTCCTTTTCCACGGTGAATTTGATTGATGCCTTGCCGGAGGCTGGAATAGATCATCGTCATCAGCATCATTTGAGTCATCAGCATCTCCATCTAATATTATTCGGTCAGTGTCATCAGAATGGTCGGATTCATCGATCTTCAGAATTTCGCTTGAGGTAATTTAATGAGGTTTGAGCTCTTCGCTCTTGATTATTCTGTCAAGTGATTGTGATACCTCAATTGTCTCCTGTGATTCCGAGGATTCAATCCTTTTTAGTCCATATTTCCTTCGCAGGAACATGAAACGTAATATTTAGGGACAGGAATTCGATTGGCTTCGTCACAATGACAATTTATTGAAATCGTACACTCACATAAATTTCGAAATTTTGTGCAAGTGCAGTTCACGATAATAGGGCATTTACATGCTGCTCCATCACAAATCAGAGCAGATTCTTGCTTGGAGGCGTCAATGTTTTCTTTAAATGCGCCTTTGTTCATATCGCGCTGGTAAGATTTCCTGAACTTATAGTACTTATCATGGTACTGTACAATCTTACACATTCGGACACCGCAGGGATAAGAGCTTTAAGGTACAAATGGTTAATTTCCTCAGCCACTGCTCTAACCACTTCACGGAAACTCACTTTTCTTGTTACAGCGTAACGACATGTCATTTCGCTCTTTGAAGCAACACATTAGAACATCTTGATAACTGGGAAGCTTATTCTACAGGAGATCTCTTTTTTGACCGAATATCGGGCACTCAAAATCTCTTCTTGTGGTGATTTTCTTGGGCAAAGGCATTTTCACAACGATTCTCCGACGTAACTTACAGTACGTGACAATATGATACTTACATAAAAAAAACAAAGATAATTCACGTTTGATGGCGTCAATTGTTTCTCAAATGCAGCTCTGTTACACGGGAAGACCGAGTTTATTGATGTTTAGACGAATGACTGTCGATTTAGGTAGAGCTGGCTCTAAATATTGTGATGACCTAGGCGGAAACCGTCAAACGATGCTCCATTGAGTTAACAACTACTTGTTAACAACGACTACCCTCTTATCAAGATCGATAATGTCCGAATTTCTCAAAAAATCTGATTTCAAAGTACATTTCATTGAATAAAAGAATTTACGATAGAACGTATATTTACCAGGTATGAAAGTTTTTATACTGAAAATGACAAAGTAAAAGTGAAGAAATTGAATAAATATCACCATTTGCCTGAAACATTGTGTTTTCTCTCATCTTTCAGTGCGACAACAAATATTTTTGAAGAACAGTTTTCGATGTGGTTTTGTGTTTCTCATACCTCAAACTTGACATACAAACATATAGGATTTCGACAATAGTCAGCTTAGTAATTAAGAAAAATTGACAACAACCTGCGGAAATAGCGATTTTTCAAACTTCAAGTGCGATGCGCGAACTGAAGGTATTGTTCGATTTCAATTTTTCTTGTTGCATCTACCTCAGCTCGGCCAAGAGAAACTTTTCTGAGGTATCCCGATCAAAAGAAAAAATTTTCTGACTGTAACATATCCTCAAACTGCATGCACGTACTAAAATGTCGCTGCAAATTGCAAAGATACATATTGAATAATGTTTTTTCAATCCACAAACGATGTTCTATCTCAGGATAACTCTTTTAAACATATTAGAACTCAGAGAACCACGTAACTTGTGAACCATTTTCAGAATTCCATTGCTGTTAACCCAGTGGATAGGTTGAATATTGTTGGATACTGTTCTACGACTATTCCATTACGGTATGAGAACTAGTTCGACTAGGTTTGAGATTTGTTCGGAGAGTGATCACAACATATCTTATACGCGGTCAAACCAGTGATGTCAGGAGAGCGACGACCGTCGAGGCTACCCTCTCTCCGTTACTCAAGCGTACACAAAATTTGATTGTGCGCTTACCAGAAAAGGACTGTAGGGGAAATGTAATCGAGAGAGGGTACCCTCGACGATCTTCGCCCTCCATTCTGGCATCACTGGCTCAAACAACCATGGGGACAGTCTCGAAACTTGTTTCGAGACGGATTCGTGACTATTCCATGGCAACAAAGTTCTTCTCATAAGTATCCGGCGCTTACCACACCAAATTTGAACTCGGGAATGTTGGTCAATTAACACACTCTGTTTGGGCGTTCGCTGAGATTGATTGAGAATTCCCTAAAAAAATGTTTCGAAAACAACTCCTAAACTTCTTTGGCAGTTGTTTTTACAATGTACTCAAATATTGTTCGATGAAATGACGATTGTTTGGTAATCTTTTGATGGTTTATTAAGAGTGGATCATCGCTTTCCAGATTGTCTAAAAACTTTTTCAACTTTGTGAACCGATGAGTGCTTCTGTATACAGGGTGGTCCATTTGAAGTGATATCGTCAAATATCCCGGAAACTAGTGGAGATGGAAAAAAATGTTCCAGATAAAAAGTTTAGGGTTCCAAGGGGGAAGTATGATGCTGACCTTCAAAAATCCCTCAGAGGTCATTTTTGAGGTCATTTAGGGGTCAAGATGGTTTTTCTAAATGGGACCCCCATTTTATCATGACATGGGAAAGCTGGTTTCAAACCCTTCACGAAACACTGGTCATGGACCCCTTTCCGCCCATTGGGGTGTGAGGTATGGACCGCCGAAGTTATTGATGGAATACTCTTAGCGTCATCCAGGAACAACGACGTGGACGTGGTAGTTCTCTGTTCCCTCCGGAGTGCTTGATTATCGTGAGTCCCCTTGCCTCTCACATGAGGGGTGCTTGATGCTGTTACAATAATTGCTTGAAGTTACCCCCCTCTGCCTGGGTACATAATCCTGGTATGTTCGCACAAACAGTGCGGATGCGATCGATCATGTCCTCCCTCATTTACAAAAAAACTTCCAAATTTTTTCGGTAAATCTACAAAGGAATTTTTTACAATGTAACTCTCTTCAGTGAATTCTCTGGAAGCTCGAAGGATTTTTGTATCCGTTCGAATGTGCATCCTAATCGACGTTATGTGGTATGGTCAATACTTCCTATGTTTCCAGCAACCTTCCAACAATTTTTGAGAGTCGATACTCAGTTATAACCCTCATTGAATCAAATGGAATAATTTATTCGATTTGAAACGCAATAATCGTAATAAATCGTACACATTACTGCCAACCATAATAAGCAGAGACTCAGTGTTCCCGTTTGTTTATGTTTACGTTTTTTTCCCAATGAAATTAACTCTAATCTGCATTGAAATCAGTCCGGATCTTCGGAGAAAAGCGATGAACAAGAATACATAAACAAACAGAAACGTCGAATTTCTGTTCATTATGATTGTTTATGTGGATGATTACGGAAATACGTGATCATTTAAAGCACCGGTTCTAAACTGAGACCATCACAATCTTTCTTCTTCTTTGCATATTCAATCATCTGCATTTATCAATTCATTCCATTCGATTCAATCGAAGAAATGAATCACTATCCACGCTCTGAAATTATTGACATGATGCTTGTGCTTGGCTCATGTCACAATAATTACAACGAAGCCGCAAGAGTTTACCGGGATCGGTATCCCGATCGCCGCATCGCACACCCCACGACCATCCGTCGACTCGAATTGAGGGCTCGATGAGGAGTATTGCAGCAAGATCTAAGACATCACCGGTACGATGCGAATGATATCCGTGCACTCACCATATTGGGACTTATCCACTTGGACCCTCATGTTAGTAGTAGATCGTTGGCACGAATAACTGGTATACCCCGGACCAGTGTTTTGAGAATCTTGAAGCATGTCAAATATCGACCATACCACATTACGTTAACTCAAGCTCTCACTCCAAACGACATGAGACTTCGAATTAGATTCTGCAAATGGGCACGAGCAAGGCTGGTTGACGATCCCCAATTCTTCGACTATGTAATGTTCTCCGACAAAGCATCTCTTCAGAGCACTGGGCATTTGAATAGACACAACTCTCATTACTGGTCGGATGTTAATCCGCATTGGTATCGAGCAATCGACAACCAACATCATTGGAGCGTAAATGTGTGGTGCGGGATCGTCAATGGCTATTTAGTCGGTCCACATTTTTTCAATGGCACTTTGAACGGCCCCATGTTTATGGAATTTCTGGCGGATCATTTACCAGGCTTGCTTGAGGATCTGGATTTACAAACAAGGCAGAGGATGTGGGTCCAACTAGATGGAGCGCCATCCCATTACGCATTGATCGTGAGAGAATACCTTGATCATTTCCCGGGAAAGTGGATTGGACGAGGTGGGCCAGTTGCGTGGCTTCCACGCTCACCCGACTTCACATCTCCTGACTTTTTCTAACCAGGATTATGTACCCAGGCAGAGGGGGGTAACTTCAAGCAATTATTGTAACAGCATCAAGCACCCCTCATGTGAAAGGCAAGGGGACTCACGATAATCAAGCACTCCGGAGGGAACAGAGAACTACCACGTCCACGTCGTTGTTCCTGGATGGCGCTAAGAGTATTCCATCAATAACTTCGGCGGTCCATACCTCACACCCCAATGGGCGGAAAGGGGTCCATGACCAGTGTTTCGTGAAGGGTTTGAAACCAGCTTTCCCATGCCATGATAAAATGGGGGTCCCATTTAGAAAGACCATCTTGACCCTTAAATGACCTCCAAAATGACCTCTGAGGGATATTTGAAGGTCAGCATCATACTTCCCCCTTGGAACCCTAAACTTTTTATCTAGAACATTTTTTCCCATCTCCACTAGTTTCCGAGGTATTAGACTACATCACTTCAAATGGACCACCCTGTATATCCCTGATTATCTCAATTGTTTCATAGACCCGAAGAACGATTGATATTTGACTTTCGAATGCGAACGAAACGAGCGTATGTCATGTAGTATTCTTCCAAGATGAGCGTAGCGGATCCTCAAGGGGATCGACCTGTTGAGTGAAGCGAAGCTAAGAGGCAAAGCCCCTTGGTGTATGCACCTACTTCAAGGAGATACTAACGGCGTGGTAGCAGCTGAATCGCTCATGACATAAACGATTTGGCCACTGTCACGCCGCTAGTATTATCTTGGAACGTTGAAAATATTTGTGGAGTAAATTCACTCGTTTTATATTGAATTCCGAATTCTCTGTTTGTTATTCATGTGTATTTGTTGTTCAAAATGTGTATCATTTGATTACAGCACCATGCTAGATTCCTGTATAACGAGGACGAAAAATGTTACGAAATGATTGATTTAGGCTCAAGGAATGGTACTTTTCTCAACGGCAAAAGATTGTCTGTTGCTAAACAAGAGTCTGCGCGTCATGCAGTAAATCATGGATCAATTGTCCAAGTAGGTGGTACGAAATTATTATGTCACATACATAATGGAAATGGAACCTGTGGGTATTGTGAGCCAGGCCTGGTTCAGCAAAATCTTGTTACGGAAGAGAACAAAGTATCTAAGAAATATTCACATAAATTAGAACTGAAACGTCTGAAAAATAAGTTCGGTTTAGAAAAGAACAATGCAATAGCTGCTAGTCAATTGGTTACCGGTTATCAAGACAGAGCTCGAGCAAGAAGAAAATGTGTCGGTTCTCAAAATGAACATGCAAAGACCCAACAAAGCTCCTTGAATGAGTAGGTATTCTTGCAATAAAAACATGTACTTTCATGAATGATTTATGACTGTGTATCATGAATTCCTACTCTTTTCATAGATCAATAGCAAAGGACAATAAAGGATTCCAATTGTTATCGAAAATGGGATGGTCGGAGGGTCAGTCCCTAGGAAAGGACGGAGATGGCCCAGTTGAACCGGTAAGTTTTTGGATTCGCTTCCCATATCAACAATTATATTTGCCTTGAATCTGACTACCCCGACGTGACATTTGGTCGGGCAAACTTCAGGGCCTTATGTTATTGGGAGTACAAATTAATTCGGTCCGTTTTTTACAGTTAAAGATGCGTTTATTACAGAAGAACACGAATTATCAAATTAATCCAAGTATTGTCCATCGCTGGCTATCACGTATTCCCATCTTTCGGGTAATTTCCGAACCCCGTTACAGGAAAACGTCTCGTCTTTCGAGGCAATCCAAGTTAGGAGCCAATTTTCGATTTCTTCGAACGAAGTGAACCGGTGGCCTGCCAAATCGTGCTGCATCTGTCGGAATAACCAGTAATCAGAAGGAGTAATGTCCGGCGAGTACGGCGGGTGCGGCAGGATATCCCACTTCAACGTTTCAAGATGATTTTTCACTACTTTTGCGACATGAAGCCGAGCGTTATCATGTAAAAGAATAACTTTGTCATGTCTTTCCTTGTATCCCGGACGTTTTCCTCGTAACGCACGACTCAAACGAATCAATTGTTGCCTATACCGATCATCCGTAATATAATCACCAGGTTCCAGCCACTCATAGTATATAACACCCTTTTGGTCCCACCAGATACACCGCATGATCTTTGAACCATGAATATTCCTCTTTGGTGTCGATGTTGAAATCGATGGCAACGATTGACCGGGCATAGCATAGTATTTTCTTTTCTTGGGGTTATCGTAGGATATCCATTTTTCATCTCCTGTCACAATCCGATGTAAGAACCCCTTTCTTCGTTGTCTTTGAATGAGCTGCTCGCAAGTGAGAAATCGCCGTTCAATGTCTCTAGGCTTTAAGTTATAAGGCACCCAATTGCCTTGCTTTTGAATCATGCCCATGGATTGTAATCGTACGGAAACTGCTTGTTACGTAACTCCTAATGATTCCGCAAGCTCCTGTTCCGTTTGACTCGGATCTTCGTCGAGTAAAGCCTCCAATTCCTCGTTCTCGAATTTTTGTGGTTGTCCTGAGCGAGGCTTGTCTTCGACACTGAAATCGCCATTCTTGAAACGTCGAAACCATTCCCTACATGATTCATCAGTTGGAGCATTGTCACCATAAACTTCCACAAGCATTCGATGGGCTTCAGCTGCACTTTTTTTCCAATTAAAACAGAAAACTAGCACCTCCCGCAAATGCTGCGCAGTTAAAACGAAATTTGACATACTTCACTGAGTAAAAATCGGGATTCTAGAAGGAACTCGGAGTGATATCAACTGAATATTATTCACAGGTGTCAAACCTCTCTGAAACAATTGAAATCGATTGTGACTATGAAACATTCATGAGAGCGGGAGTTATCTTTTCAAACCAAAGGTTCATGAGTTCCAGCTCACATTATCAATAGGGACGATTGATTCATTGCACTAGCACAACTCATGTCACATCAGGCTCATTCAGACAGAAATACTAGTGTTTTACGTGTAAGCCATCCTTCGATTGTGAAGCTATCTGATATTCATTTTCAACTAGTCACATATGGAGACTTGGTTTTTATCCAAGCAGCAGTGAGAGGGTTTCTGAAAGTTTAGAAAACGAACTTGGTTACGTGAATATAGCGATACCGTGTTTTAACGAAAGTGGTTTCGAATCATTCCGCGTGGTAACAGCAAGTTCGTTGAAATACCTAATAATATTTCCCTTCAATGCAGCGCGCGAGAATTGCAACACCTTTGATGAACGTGATTTCCAGCCGCCATGAAGTGGGCCGTAATGCCGACACCTTGATGAAAGGGTAGACAAAAGTTCCTAATTATACATTCCCGTATAATATGCCGTAATGTTTGCTTTTGACCTTGTTCACAACACAAAGAAGGATTGTCAGAGTATTCAATATTATCCAAGATAATTTTGCGTGAGTGGATATCAGCTAATCAACCTTGAATTCTCGTTATCGCGAAAATAATTGGACATCTCAAGGAATAACAAGTGGCAAAATCATCATTGAGCGATCTAGCAAGCGAAGGCGACCTGAGAGGGATTGACAACATCTCTTCAGGTCTAGTTCTCTCATTCGCGTAGATAATCCTGACAAAATGTCTCCTCACGTTCCCGTCAATGGTCTGCTGAAAAGTTATCCCTGAGGTTCTCTGCATTCGCTGACATGAGCTTTGTCGTAAGTTGAAGCACCCAATTCTAAGAACAATTGCTTATATCTTGGGGTATCGAATCTAAAAGCTCGAAAAATAGCACCTTCAGAAGCCTCAAATCTTCCATATGGAGTATTTTGATAATCTAGTCTATTGCGCGGTGGACCAGCGAGGAGAAATCTGGGGTATGCCATGCTCATAACTTATAATGTACCCAGGTACATTACTTTTTGGTAGTTGTAAGAGGCGTTTGGAAAATTCAAGTTGGGCAGTTTTTAATATACGTCCATATCTAGAACTCCACAGATGCCTTGCATATAATGAAATACAGGAAATGCTATCAGATAATTTAAAGGTACCCTCCCAGAAATATACTATGGCAGATGAGAGAATAGAGAGAACTAGTGCAGTTGCTGTTCTAGTTTTGGCCAAGGTCGCTTTCACCGCCTGCTATCCTATAGCTGGAGAGGAGACAACAGTACCCAAATGAGTGTAGTTGCTCATATTTTCCACAGATTTCCCTTCATGAAGGAAGTTTCTCGAGTGTTTGGCTAATCTTCCGCTCGTTGTGAAGACTATGATTTTGGTTTTGCCCCTGCTCACGGTTAGACCATTTTCCGTACAATACTTTCTTGCAAGTTTTAATTGAGCTCTCAAGTCAGCTGAAGAGGAGTGAGCCAGGAGGATAAGGTCGTCTGCATAAAGAATCATAAGTAAATCAATTGAATTATAAATGTTGATGCCTGTAGCCCCTCTATTGCGAAAAAAATGATATCTGCCGAAAAGATGTTGAACAAGGAGGGCTCATTATTTCCCCCTGTGGGACTTCCTGGCTGACATTTACCTCTCCCGAACAACCAGTGCGGGTACGTACTTGTATGGTTGCAAAATCATACAAGGATTTCATTATCCTCATGGTTTTCAGACTGATACCCAAGTGATACATTTTTTATCATAGTAATTCGTGGGGTATCGAGTCGAAGGCTCCACTCAAATCAGCGAAGAGCGCGTATATCTTGCCCTACCGTCCTGCACTACTTTCGATTAGACGGTTGAGAGTGACACAAAAATTTTGTCCGCAATTCCTCCACCGTTATGAATCCCTCCCTGTTCCTCTAGCAAGAGACTCGCTGGATTCGACTCGATTCACCAGGATTGTAAGTTGTTATTGGATGCTGTAAATATCGAAAAACTTAATCAAAATTCACAAAATCCCATCAAAGGGTATGAGGATTGTCTGAAGAAAATTACTTGTGCATACCCTAACGAGGAGTGTACTTGAGGTGGGTGCGACAGATGTCCAGATATTGAAGCTTTTCCAGAATTCTGACAACAATCGATGGAAGAGCAGGATATTTGTCGAGTACGATTCACTGCATGGACTGGTACAGATCGATCAACTTCGCTAACACAAATCCTTTCTACGAGTAATTTCATAGCTGAGCTGGGTGACAAATTATTGCTCTTGAAACCTCACAGCTTCATCGCAAAAGCGCAATCATAGTTCTTCGAAGATGAGACATATAATCTCGACGAAGGGGAAGTGCTCGTTGTTTCAGACTTTTCTGAAAATTATGAATACTCTGTTCAGAACGCGTCACAGGCCTTCCATTTCAATAATACTCAGTGCACTGTGTTTCCCGTGGTGTATTACTACAAAGGAAATTCGGTCCTCCAACATAAGAGTCTGGTTTTCCTATCGGATAGCACACGACACGACACAGCAGCTGTTTACACCGTGCAAAAGATGCTGATTCCACACATGAAAAGGACGCTTGGTTTGAAGAAAATTGTTCATTTCAGTGACGGTGCAACATTTCGAAAACAAATGCCAAATGATCAATCTGGTCAATCATGAAACAGATTTTGGTGTGTAGGCTGAATGGCACAGCCATGCCACTGCTCATGGCATGGGAGCATCAGATGGTGTCGGAGCAGTGTTCAAAAGGGAGGCTGCTAGGAGTAGTTTTTTATGTGAACCATCTGATGCCATTTTATCACCTGAGAAACTCCTCAATTGGGGTCAGAAACATTTCAAAACGATCACCACTTTTTTTTACAACCGAACAGAGCATGGGAAGGTGACTCGATCGCTCAGAAGGAGATTTGATCAGGGTCCGGCGGTCCCAGAAATACTGAGAAGTCATAGCTTCACAGCACCAAAAACAAAAGAACTATTCATTAAAAGGTTCTCAAGTGCTCATAGTAGTGGAAAACTGATTTATGCGAAATAGAATGAAAATCATACGTCTCATTCCTTTCTCAGAATCTCCTCGAAATTTGCATTCTTCCTCGAAGACGGAAAATAGAAAGAGACAGGTTTGGGTGTTCTCGAATGAAATCGATGATTGGATGCTTTCATTCGACATTTTCATGGCCGGATTCGTAATCAGCGACCCCAAAAACCCTTGTGAAATAATTATCGAGCGTGTTAGCGATTTTGAGAATACCAGTCCGGCATATTGAATCCGCCATTATGAATTCGACATTTTCACAGCCAGATTCGTAATCAGCGACCCCAAAAACCAAGGAAACGGAAGTTTCGAGCTGTTTTGAATGATTTGAAAAGGGTAAATATCACCTGAAAACAACCCTTTTTTGTCACTTGATCTCTTTGCGCCGCCATATTGAATGTACTATTATGCAATCCGGATTGGGCCACACGACATTTGAAAGTAGAGGTTTCAAGCTTTCATTTGCACCCCCGCAAAATTTTTTAAAGACTAACTCAATTCTGGAGCGCATAGGGTCTCCCGTCCACAAAGAATGCCCCACATACAGGGCGTCCCATTTGAAACAGGACAGCTGAATAACTCTTCAGGGAATGGAGGGGGAAAAAAATTGTTCAGATAAAAGTTGTAGGGTTCAAAGGGGGCCATAAGATGGTGACCTTGAATTTGACCTTGAGGTCAATTTTGAGCATAATTGATGGTCAAAGTATATTTTTTCAAATGGAAAACCCTACGTTCGACCTCAGAAATGGAAAGAGCGGAAAATTTTACGTCCGAATATGTTAACATATCAGGTCATTTAGAGGTCATTTGAAGGTCAAAAAACCATTTTCTATGGATTTTCACGAAAAAGCCTCAAACGAGTCGTTTCTCTGACCAAAGTTATTAAAGTTGAAGTGAAACCCCACGTTTCGACCTTGAATTGAAAGTAAACAGAACTAACCTTCAGAGTTTATTCTTCATATCAGTACGAAAATGATCATTGAGAAGTTTTCATCGTTTACGGTGTAAGTGCGGGTTCAAAATGGTTTATTCACCCAACGAATGTGTTGATATTTTAATTATCTTGGGTGAGTGTCGCGGAGTGTATCAAAGAGCGTCACGATTGTACAGAGAGCGGTTTGGAGATCGGCAGCATCATCCTTCTCCAGAAGTCATTCGCCAAGTTGAAAGAAATTGTCGACAAGGAAGGATTGGTCAACGCCGAAACAATCAAGGTTTCAACTTTAACGACCCTCGATGCGTTGCTGTTTTAGCAATAATACACATGAATCCTCATGTTAGTTTACGTGATATTGAACGCGATTTGGGTATTCCACGCAGTACGGCACACAGAATTCTACAAGCTGCTCAATATCATCCGTACCACATCACACTGACCCAAGAATTATCTCAACAAGATATGCAGAATCGGGTTAACTTTTGCCACTGGGCTTTACAGAGGTTGAACGAAGCGCCCGATTTCTTTCGATATGTTCTTTTTAGTGATGAATCAACGTTTCAAAGTACTGGCTTGTTAAATCGTCACAATAGCCACTATTGGTCAGCGCAAAACCCGCACTGGACTCAACAAGTTGATCATCAGCATCGGTGGAGTATAAATGTTTGGTGTGGAATTCTAAACAATCAAGTTATTGGGCCGAATTTTTTTGATGGAACTGTTAACGGTCCTAATCATCTACAGTTTTTACAGAATGAATTACCAGTTCTCATGGAAGATGTGACATTAGCAACTAGGCAGAGGATGTGGTATCAGCAAGACGGTGCACCACCACACTTTGCTCGATGTGTGAGGGATTATCTAAATAGCCTTTTCCCCAATCGTTGGATTGGTCGAGGTGGATTTGTAACTCTGGCCGGCAAGATCTCCTGATCTCACCCCTCTAGATTTTTATTTGTGGGGTTACGTAAAAAATGTCGTTTATACCAACCGACCAACAACACCTGTGGATCTACAACAACGCATCAGATACGCAATTGCGAATATTCGTGCAGAAGTTTTTCAGTCTGTTCTTGGAAACTTTCGACGCCGGCTGGAGTTATGTATTGAAGTAAATGGCGGTCAATTCGAACATCTCCTGCAATAAGTGTGTCTTACCCGTCAACGGATTTGTGCCATCTGTAATTATAAAACGACGAACTGGAAAAATAAATAATTTTTTAATTATTGTTTCAAATTTGGCATTCATTGTCGTTCTCAAGGTCGAATTCAAGGTCGAAACGTGGGGTTTCACTTTAACTTTGATAACTTTGGTCAGAGAAACGACTCGTTTGAGGCTTTTCCGTGAAAATCCATAGAAAATGGTTTTTTGACCTTCAAATGACCTCTAAATGACCTGATATGTTAACATATTCGGACGTAAAATTTTCCGCTCTTTCCATTTCTGAGGTCGAACGTAGGGTTTTCCATTTGAAAAAATATACTTTGACCATCAATTATGCTCAAAATTGACCTCAAGGTCAAATTCAAGGTCACCATCTTATGGCCCCCTTTGAACCCTACAACTTTTATCTGAACAATTTTTTTCCCCCTCCATTCCCTGAAGAGTTATTCAGCTGTCCTGTTTCAAATGGGACGCCCTGTATATACATAATTTGAATAGTTTGGGGTTGCGTGATGTGTCACGTGATAGATAGGTCGGGGACACTTCGATACTTTGGGGTCCCACCTCAAACTTTTATACATTCTTCGATCATTTTGAGGTCTGGGCACGGAATGTATACTTTGGGGGCGATCAGGAATTCTTGCATCTAGGACCTAGAAGTCACAATGAAATGCATCTGCGTAATGCTATATGTGCAATGTATACTTTGGAGTCGCATATAAAACGATTTCAGCATTGTACATACAATGTGTAGTTTAAGATCGTGAATCTAATTTTTCACAAATATGCACCTGATTCAAATTTGTATATGAAAGGAGCGATGAACGAAGTGAAGGAGCAAGTGCAATTGAAATCACAGATTCAGGGAGAAAATGTAAGCGTGTTAAGATTTGTGGATGACATAGCTATATTAGCTACGAGTGGTGCTGAGTTAGAGGATATTCTCAACATCATGAAAACAATATTACCAGAAAAGTCTTGTTTGAATATCAATGATGGCATTGGGTCACGGGATGCATAGTTCAGGGACATTTCGATACTTTGAGGTCCGACCTCAAACTTTTGTACATTATTCGTTCAGTTTGAGGTCTCAGCACCGGATGTACACTTTGAGATCGATCAGGAATCCCTGCATCTCGGACCTAGAGGTCACGATGAAATGCATCTGCATAATGCTTCCTGACTAGAAATTTGGTGAGGTAGAAGTAGGGGCCTTATGAGGTAACATAAGGCCCTGAAGTTTGCCCGACCAAATTCCTAGTCGGGTATATGTGCAATGTAGGAGAGAGTAGGGTAATTACGAACGCGGGGTGAAGCCGTTCACCGTGATTTCTTTATATTCCTGTTCAGTTACAGCCATGCGTTCTCGCAAGTGAGATTGCCTACACTGTTAAAAATGTTTGTGAATCTAATATACGTTCATAGAAAAAAGTACATTAATTTTCAAGGGCGCTATATGAATTGTATTCCACATTCGGATGTTGAAAAATCAATCACATATTTCATGAACTTCGAACAAAAGTTTTGAAATTCATAACAGTTTGTGAAAATTCATGTCCCGATATATGCGATTATCCCGAAAGTGTGTGAACCTGAAATTCCCCGATCTGTTGAAAACTGGTAGATTTTGAGGAATGACTAGAAAGTACTGGTTTTCAATGAATCAGGAAATTTCGGAACAATCGTGTTCTACCCTTTCGATGTGAATTTTTGTAGGGAAAATTACTTGTTGTAAAATTAACATCACTAATTGTGAAATCAAATCACGCAGTTCTAATAATTCGCTCATATATGTATTTTCATTTTCAGAATTTTTTGTATTAATTTTGTAACAAAACATGATGAAGTATTCAGGAAGGATTTTTCAAATTAAATAATGCGGTGTTGAAAATTGATCGTAAAATCAAATCACGCGATTCTAATAATTCATTCATATATGTATTTTGATTTTCAGAACTTTTGTATTAATTTCACACCATAACATGATGAAACATTTGGGAGGAATTTTGGAAATTAAGTAATATAGTGTTGAAAATTCATGCATTTTTTTTACATCGATTTTTATCATGTTGTGGATTAAATTTCAAAATTCTGTCTATTATTTTGGGGATACAAAAATGTTTGAAAATTGATACACAATTGTGTGTGTTAATTGCTTCCAAACTTTTTACATTAAATTCCAAACAGATTTTTCTAACAGTGTAGTATATGCTTGATATTTTCACTTCCTCCAGAGGAGGGAAACAGTTCAGTTTTCAAGCTGACTGATGAAAAATTCAATGATTCTGATGTACCGTTGGTTTGTTGAACGAGGCAACAGATTTCTTGGAATTTCAATTAACATTACACTGAATACTTAGTTTTGCGAAGTCGTATCGATCAAGATTCGATTTCCATAATAATTTCCTATTTTTCATCATAACCCTTAGGTTTGTTCTATGTTATATGTTGTTGCAATTGGCATGGAACAATTACGAACGGGTTCAATAAAACAGATGTGATCAATTGATGTCGCTAGATATAGATGTCTTCTGTCTTGAATCATCATTTCATATTCATTTTCGTTGATGTTTCTTTGAAAATGATTCATAAATTCAAATGAGGAATTCTGTGAGAATTGAATATTTTGTGTTGATTTTTTGTTTGAGTGAAATTTCACTCCGTGAGAGCTTTTCCTTTGTTTATAATATCGCCATAATGATTCTCCACACATACTGTTCGGATGTACACTATGTTATGTGATATGCTACGGAAACAAATCAGTAACAGTTTGCAACATTATTCGTAATCACCCGTGGTATTCGGGTCAGTCCAAACGTCAAGGGTTATCTTCATCTTGAAATCCCAATTCAATCTGAAGATCCCTCATAAAAACTCTGATTGAACTTGAAGTTGATTAATCATACTTCAATTTTCAATGCGGAGGTGTCTGATATTTGAGTGATTTCTTGGAGCTTTTTGCGATCATCCTCATGTTTTCACAATCACCCTAGTCTCTTCTATACTTTGGAGTCGCATATAAACTGGTTTCGGCACTGTGCACACAAGGTATTCTTTGAGTCCGCAAATCTAACTTTCCACAAATATGCACCTGTTTGGGGGTTTGAGGTCGCAAACATGATCATTGGGAAACTGCATATATAATACACACTTTGAGGTCGTACATTAAGCGATGACAGCATTGTACACAAGAGGTGTACTTTGAGGTAACAAACCGAATTTATAATGTAGTTTAGGTAATATGTGAGGAAACCTAAACTCTTTTCGTCTGAATTGCAGAAGTTGGTGGAATCAATTGTAATTTGGAAAAGAATCCTAAGTGATTCGAAACTCTTCACATGTGTCAAATCTTGGTTCGGAAGTAGTCGGAACAGTTCCTAAGTAATTTGAAAACCTTCACTTCAAGAATATCGAGGTTCGTTTAGATATTTTAGCCAAGGTATTCTATGATCTTATGTGGAAGAAGAATGTATATACATCCGAATTTGAACTCATTCATAAAATATTTCAATAATCTTATCCTCGTGATCGTTAACTTCTCTGCATTTACCAGGTGTGTAGGTTTGGAACTGGAATTTGCCCATAGGTGGCGCTAGATGTCGATGCAGTTACCGACACATCACGTCAGCGGTGTCTTGTTATTGTATTGATATCCGACAAAGATTTCCAACTCACAATAACACGAGTTTCATTCAGTAGCATTAGTTTATTAGAGATAAACATGTCGAGTTTTGTGCCAACAAATTACGATTTGTGGACAGCACTACTTTTCTGTTTTCATCTGAAGAAAACCGCAGCCGAATCGCATCGAATGCTTGTGGAGGCGTTTGGTGAGCATGCTCTCGGTAAAACACAGTGTTTCGAGTGGTTCAAACGGTTCAAAAGTGGCGATTTTGACGTCAGGAACGAAGAACGTGGAAGACCACCGAAAAAGTTTGAAGACGCTGACCTGCAAGCCTTGTTGGACGAAGACGACGCTCAAACACAACAATAACTGGCGGATCAGTTAAAGGTGACCCGAGAAGCCATCTCCCTTCGGTTGAAAGTCATGGGAAAGATACAAAAGGTGGGGAAATGGGTTCCACATGAACTCAACGAAAGACAGCAGGAAAACCGCAAAACATCATGCGAAATGCTGCTCGCCAGGTTCCAAAGAAAGTCATTTCTCCATCGACTTGTGACTGGCGATGAAAAGTGGATATATTTCGAGAATCCTAAGCGCAAAAAGTCATGGGTTACTCCGGCTGAACCATCAACATCGACAGCAAGACCATACCGCTACGGACGAAAGACAATGCTGTGTGTTTAGTGGGATCAAAAGGGCGTAATCTACTACGAGCTGCTGAAACCTGGGGAAACTGTCAATACTCAACGCTACCGACAACAAATGATCGATTTGGATCGAGTTTTGCGTGAAAAACGACCAGAATACCAACAAAGACAACACAAGGTGATTTTGCTGCATGACAATGCACCAGCACACAAAGCAAAACAGGTCCAGGAAACGATAGAGTCGTTCCGTTGGGAGATTCTTCAGCACGCGCCTTACTCACCGGACCTTGCCCCATCCGATTACTACTTGTTTGCATCGATGGGACACGTACTTGCTGAGCATCGCTTTACTTCTTACGAAGATGTACAAAAATGGCTCGATGACTGGTTTGCCTCAAAAGAGCAACAGTTCTTTTGGCGCGGAATCCACAAATTGCCAGAAAGATGGAAAAAATGTATAGATAGCGACGGACAATACTTTGAATAAGTTACTTTGTTTCATATCATTACAATAAACGTGTTTTTTCTGTACAAAAATTCCGGTTTCATACTTAAACACCTGGTATATCAAGAATGTGGATTCTGAATATTGCAATTCTAAACTAACCTTCCAAAACAAGCGAATTTGGATCTGATCTCATTTCAATTTATTTGTGATTCATTAGTTGAGAATGAAAGTTCTTTTTCAAAAACTCTGTGCAAGTGTAACATTCAATCCATGGAATTTCTATCGAATTTCATTGAATTTCATAGAGAGTTGTCATAGAAGGTAAAGAAATTCATAGAAAATTACATATGGAATTTATTCAGGGTTCACTCTGGATTCCCATAGAAATCCACAGTGTTTCATGGAAGATTTTCATTGGGATTATGAAGTTTTATAAGACGTTTATAATAAAGTTCTTATCCAAGTCACATAGACGTTTCATAAGAGGCTCATGGACTTTGTATTGGATTTTCATAGATTTTCAACCGAATGATTCTGAACTTTGTGAAGTTTTGTAGCGATTTATAGAATTCTTATAAGGGTTCGGTTAAGTTTTCCTTATGTGAGAGGGTTTTATATAGAAATTTTATAGAATTTTAGTTGAAATCTATAGAGTTTCACAAAAAATTCTACCAGAGTTTCATTAAATTCTATTTGAAATTCAGAGAAATTTTTATAGAAAGTTTCGTAGAAAACTCCATTGAGATTTAATGGAAGTTTTAATGGAATTTCCCCCTGAATTCATAGGGTTTATACAGAGTTTTTATAAAGTATACATTGAATTTATAGATGTTTCGAGACTCTCAATGAATTGAATTTTCACGTCAATTCAGAGGAAGGTTTTCCATTTAGAGTATTTCTCAAGTTCTTATTGAACTGTTTTTTGGATGTAAATATTGTTTTAAATGTGAAAGTTTTTTCTCGTCGTTTTCAAAGAGAATTTATGCATATTATCCATCGATGCAATTTTCATTTGAGAGAGAATATATTGTTTGATAGGATTTTCTCGAGAAAAATTTTAAATATCAAGAATTGGAATTAATTCGTAGCGTTTTTTTGATGAAAAAAATTATTTATTTCAAATGGAAATCAAAGAATACATTATTCAGAGTAGTGTCCATCGCTTTCGACTACATTCGACCATCTTTCGGGCAAGGAATGAATACCGTGTCGGAAGAACGCATCATCTTTGGATGCAATCCACGAATCGACCCATTTTTGGCAATCTCCGTGAGAAGTGAATTTTTGCTCAGGCAAGCTATGAGCCATCGAACGGAACAAATGGTAATGAGATGGCGCAACATCTAGAGAATACGGCGGGTGGGGTAGAACGTGTCATTCAAGTGTTTCGAGGTATATTTTCAACGGTTTTGCGACGTGCGGACGAGCGGCAAAATGACTTTGTCACGTCTTTTGGAGTATTCCGGTCGTTTTTCTTCCAATGCATGGCTTGAGCGCATCAATTGTAGTCAGTAACGATCCCCAGTTATGGTTCCATTCGGTTTCAACAGTTCATAATAAATCACACCCATCTGATTACACCAAATACAGAGCAGGAGCTTAGACCCATGGATATTTGGCTTTGCCACTTGTTGTGATGGTTGGCCGGGCTTAATCCATGACTTTCTGCGCTTCGGATTGTCGTAATGGATCCATTTCTCATCGTCAGTGACAATTCTATGCGAGAAACCCTTCCTTTTCTGCCGTTGAAGCAGCAGTTCATACGTCAAAGAACACCTCTCAATGTCCCTTGGTTCCAATTCATATGCGATCCAACGTCCCCCCTCCCGGATCATGCCCAAACTTTTTAGACGTTTTCCTACCGTTGATAAGTCAACTCCCAATGATGTCGACAATTCTTAAAGGGTTTGACATGAGTCTTCATGGAGCAACGTCTTCCAAATTAGTATCTTCAAATTTTTTTGGCTGGCCAGGTCGCTCCTTATCATCCAAGTCGAAATCACCAGCTTTGCAACGTGCAAACCATTTTCGACACATTTGCTCAGCTATACCATGTTCACCATACACTTCCACTCAAATATGATGGGCTTCAGCAGCACTTTTGTTCATATTGAAGTAATGGAATAAGACTCCCCGCAAAAACACTTCATTCGGTATAAATTTTGACATGTTCAATAAGTTATGAAGTGTTGTTATTTACGAGTCAAAAGAAGGTTATGTGGAACAAATGACGTCCAATAATAGCTATTCCACGGTTAATAGATTATTTTAGGTAGCAATACTGTACTACCTACGTCAGCTTTTGTATAACACTACGAATTAATTCCAACACCTAATACCTTTTGGAGTGAAATATCGTTATTTAATCTGATTTATTTTTATATGGCTTTTATTTTTCATCGATATTCGATTCTAAAAACTCTTCCAATCGCTATTTCTCATTATCATCCATTGTTAATATGGAGGAGGACACAAATTTTATATAGAAAGAAGTATCAGGGGTAGAGAGACCATTCAAGGGTTGCTGAGAAGAGAAAATTCATCATAACTTATTCAAACTCATTATTAACTGGCATTCCTTGCTGATAATGAGTTTTTCAGATGTCTGTGTTGAGAAGTGATACTTTCTTCATTTCAAATGTATGTCTGTTATAATGAATGGGTCTTGGAAAACGGGGTGTATAGTCAGAGCGTATAGATTGATACTATCGATACATATATACATATATATATATATATATATATATATATATATATCTGTTTCCTCGATCTCAGATCATACAAGATAACACAAAATAAATACAATCCAATATATTACGTTTCTTACCGCTAAACGTGTGTGTGTGTGTGTGTCTGGTGTATGCGTGTCGTGGGTGTAGGTGTGTCGTGGCGTCAAATCCGTGGGCTGGCGAGATGCTGGTCCTAGCGTGCACCGTGGAGGTAAGGGTGGCTGCGAGGAGGTTGTAACGTCCAGAGCTCGTCGACTATAACTTGAATACCGCGGGGGTATACGGTCTGAGAATCGCTCAGAATTCACTTCACTGTGGATATTATGGATTTGCCTCGTGGGGCATGTGAGAGTTCAAGCTATCAGGTAGCTGATATGTCGATGGCCGGAAACAATCTGTTCTCTCGTCTTAGCTCAATCACGACTCTCGCCGCTGTTGCCCCCTCCACCTCCTTTTAGGTGCCCCTTCTCCTCTCTTCCTAACGCTTACGTTACACTCCACCCCTCCACGGTGGGACGAAGCGTGAGCGAAGTGTTCCTTCCAGTTGCAGGCCCCTTGTTTGTTTGTTCCGTCCATGTCTTGGGTGTTGTGTTTGCCTGTCCCCCTGTGTCTGTTCCTTATTTCTACGTTTTCCTTACAGAGTTTACTTAACCTATGTATATTCTAGTTTTCTATTTGGGTTCGTTTATTATTTGTAACGTACTTTCCATATGGTGTATTCAACAGACAAAAAATTTTATTTTCTCTTTTTTTCTTTGGCTTTATCTATTCTATTCTTATTTCCTATTTCGTTGTTTGTGTTTGTTCTTGTTCTGTTCGCTATTTGTGTAGTGTGTGTGTGCGTGTTTATTCCTTTTTCCACATTTGTTCCTGTGTGTGTGTTCTTACTTTACAATCGTTTGTGTGGGTGTGCATGTTCTTTTTCTACATTTGTTCCTTGTCTCTTCTACGTGTTCAAATTTTTGTGTGGGTGTGTTTGTGTTTGCTTATACTATCTGTGTTTGTCTTAGCCTATTCTTACTAACATGTGTTGATATTGATCAGGAGAAGAGAAAAAAATTTTTTTTTTTTTTCAATAACAAAAGGAAAAATGTATCTAGGCGTGTGCATCCCCGCATGCATCCATGTATTTCGTGTTTCTTTTCTACTGTTCACTTAATTTATCTAGTTCTATTCTGTAGTTCTGTCTTCTGTCTGTAACGTAAAGGGTTTGGGGTTATTATTTCCATTTAAAAACGGTTGTTCTGGTATTGTTATTCATAAAATCTTTTCAGGTCTTTAATGTGTATTTTCCCGATAGAGTTCCCCTGTCTATTCATTAATTCATATACTAGTGGCGAGTATTTTTTTATGATTGTGTATGGGCCTGTGTATTTTTTATCCCATTTACTTGTTGTTCCTTTCTGTTTCGAGGATAGTGTGTGGTTTAACTCCAATACTCTATCCCCTATTTTGAATTCTGTGTTTTTTCTGCGTAAGTTATAGTGATGTGTTTGTTTTTCGTTTGCTTCTAATAAGTGTTTTTGTACTTCTTCTTTAATTATTTTTAGTTTCTTTAACCTGTCTGTCCAGTGATTTATGTCTGTGTTTTCTATTTCTTGTGTGTTTTCTACGTCGTGTTTGAATGATTGTAGTGGTGTGAGTTCCCTGCCTAGGTTTAGGAATGCTGGTGTGTATTTTATGGAGCTGTGTTTACTTGTGTTTATCGCGAATTGTATGTCTTCTATGTGTTCGTCCCAATCTTTATGGTTTTTGTCTACCAACGTTCTTATTATTGCGTTGATTGTTCTGTTCGTTCGTTCTACTGGGTTTGCTTGGGGGTGATATGGTGGGGTTGTTGTGTGTCTGATACCTAGTGTTTCTGTTAGTTTTCCCATGAGTTTGTTTACAAATGGTTGTCCGTTATCTGTTATTATTATTCTTGGTGTCCCCCATCTTGAAATTAGTTGTGATTTTACTATTTTCTGTACTGTTTCTGCGTTTGCTTTCTTCATTGGGGCTATTTCTGTCCATTTGGTGTATAAGTCTGTTATTACTAGAATGTATTGGTATTTGTTCTTTGTCATTGGTTTTGGACCCATGATGTCCATTGCCACGACTGTCCAAGGTTCTTCGATTATTCTGTGTCCCATGTATCCCATGGGTTTTTGTTGTTCTATCTTTGACATTTGGCATTTATTACATTTTTTCACGTAATTTACGGTGTCCCTATATATCCCTGGCTAGAAGTAGTATTTCGCTATCCTCATGTATGCTTTCTCTATTCCCAGGTGGCCTGATTGTGGTGTGTCGTGATTCTCTGTCAGTATTCTGTTTTGTAGTTTTTTCAGTATTACAAGTCTCCATGGGTTGTTATCCGGCAGTAGTTCTGTGTGTAGGGGGTCTGGTCTGTAGAAGTATAGGTTGTCATTTATTATCGTCCAGTTTTTGTTTTCGTTTGGGTGCTTTTGTGTTTGTTTTTTCTTATATTCGTACCATGTGCCCGTTTGTTCTGTTATGTGTGCTACTCCTTCTGTGTCCTTGTGTAATCGTGATAGTGCGTCTGGTCCGTAATGTTCTTCTCCTTTCCTGTGAATTATATCGTAGTTATGGTGTTGTAATTCTAAGGCCCATTTTCCTAGTCTACCCGTGGGGTTTTTCAAGTTATGTAGCCATTTTAATGACGCGTGGTCCGTTACTACTGTGAATTTTTCTCCTTCGATGTACGGTCTGAATTTCTCTATGGCCCACTTTACCGCTAGACATTCTTTTTCTGTTCCGGAATAATTTTTTTCCGCGTCGTTTAATGTTCTGCTGGCATATGCTATTACGTGTTCTTTGTCCCCGTGTTTTTGTGTTATAATTGCTCCTAGTCCTGTGTTACTTGCGTCCGTGTGTATGAAGAATGTTTTTGTGAAGTCTGGTTGTTTGAGTACAGGTGGGGTCGTCAGTACGTGTTTAATTTCATCCAGTGCTCTGTTTTGTGTTTCTCCCCATTTTTCTTTGCAGTTTCCTTTGAGTAATCTGCTAATTGGTTCTGTTTTCTGTGCGAAGTTTGGAATGAAGCGTCTGTACCAGGATGTCATCCCTATGAGTCTGCGTATTTGTCTGAGTGTCTTAGGTGGTGTGTAGTTGAGTATTGGTTGTATTTTATCTGTATCTATGTGTAGTCCGTCTCTGTCTACTATGTATCCCAAGTATTTTACTTGCGTGCATTCGAATTCGCATTTTTCCCTATTTATTGTCAGTTTAGCATCTCTAATTTTTCCTAGTATTGTCTTTAGCCAGTATAGGTGTTCCTCGAGTGTTTTTGTGACTATGATTATGTCGTCCAGGTATGAGAAAGCATATGGTTCTGAGCCTGGGCCTATAAGTCTGTCCATGAGTCTCTGCAACGTCGCTGGTGCGTTTGTCAGTCCGTATGGCATTCTTCTGAATTGAAATAGTCCTTTTCCTGGGACTGTGAAAGCCGTGATGTGTCTGCTGTCCTCGTCCAGGGGTATTTGGAAATATGCTTGGCTCAGGTCTATTTTTGAAATGTAGTTTGCTATGTGTAGTTTGTCTAGTATGTTTGTCATGTTGGGTATGGGGTATGCGTCCTTTTTTGTCTTGTTATTCACATCCCTGAAGTCTATGCAGAATCGGTATTTGTTGTTCGGTTTTTTCACCATTATAACTGGACTTGACCAGTTACTGTTTGAGGGTTCTATTACATCTTCGGTTAACATTTTGTTCACTTCTTCGTGCATGTGTTGTAGTATTTTAGGTGATGTGTTGTAAGGTTTTTGTTTCTTCGGTCCGTTCTTTTCTAGTTCTATTTTGTGCTTGACTAGTTCTGTGTGTTGCAATGTGTCGTCTGTGTTTTTTCGTGTAAATTCTTGTACTATTCTATCGATTTGCTTTTTTTCGTATTCTTTCAATTCTTTTATGCTACTAACGAATTCTATTTCTTGTTTTTGGGTATTCGTTCCGTATAGCATTTCCTCTATTTCCTTTTTATCTAGTATTGGTGCGTTTGGGTATAGTTTTGTGTTTGCTTTCATCTTCGGTGTTGGTAATAGTACTTCTCTTTTACGTGTGCTGTGTTGTTGTGTGTTCGCCGTTTTTTCATTTCTCGTTTCGGTGTTTTGTGTTTCGTTTTTCTTTGTTTCTTTTTGTTTTAGGTGTTCCTCCAGTTTGTTCTCATTGAATGTAATCGTTGTTTTCATTTTTTTTGAACTACCTATTCCTAATATAAGTGTGTATTGTAAGGTCGGCGGTATTCGTATTGTCAGTTCGTATGGTTTTCCGTGTACTAATACTGTTGGTTTTATTGTTCCTATTATTTCTGCCTCCGATCCGTCTGCTGTTATTACTGTTGCTTCTTCCGGTTTGTGTATTTTTATTTGTTGTTCCTCTAATATTCCCATGATTTCTATGTTTGCGTATGTATGTGTGGATCCTGTGTCTATTAGTGCGCTTGTTATTCTATTTCCTATCTGTACTTTTATGTATGGTCTTGGGTCATATTCTTCCTCGTCTATCGTAATTATATGTTCGGGTGTTTGTGTTGTGTTCTTCAAGGGGGTTTCTTCCACCCGTTTTTGCCCCCTGGTTAGTTTTTTCGGTTATTCGGGCAGTTTAACCTCCAATGACCTTGTTGGCCGCAATTAAAACATCCTTTTGGGATTGTTCCCGTGTTTGTGTTGGTGTTTTGTCGGGTATTAATTTCGGTCTCTGTCGTTCTTGTCCTTCGGTTTCCTCCGTGCTGTGTATTTGATGGGTATGTGGGTGTCGGTGATAGTGGTGGTCTTCGTTCTGTTGTTCTATTGTTGTGTGTCTGTGGGTTTTGTGTGTTTTGGTTCCAAAATGGTCTTCTTTGTGTGTACGTGTTATCGTACCTTGGTGTTGTTCTTGGTTCCGTGTTTTGTTCCCCTGAGTCATTTGTGTGTGTTGTCCATTCCTGTTTCCCTTGTTTCATTGCTTCTAGTGTTTTTCCCTTTCTTTCCAACTGTTCAAATGTGTCAAATTCTTCTCTTTTCATATATAAGTTGTATTCTCATTGTAAGTTTTTGTATGCTTCGTTCAATTGTGTATTTAGGGGGTGTGGTGGCCAAATTTTGTTCATTATTGTTCTGAATCTTATTAGGTATTTTGTAATATTTTCATCTTTTTGTTGTGTACACCTCTTCAATTTTTCCTCCAATCTTTCTGTGTAATCATGTGGAAAGAATGTTTCCCTGAAATCTTTTTCAAATTCTTGTAAGTTCTCCCATTTCCTATAATTTAGTGTATGCCACTCGAATGCTATGTTGTGCAATATTTGTGGTAGTAGTAATAGTATTTCCCTGTCTGTGAATGTGTATGTGTTTTAGTATTGTGCTAGTTTCAGTAAAAATTGTTCGGGGTCTTCTGTTTCGTTCCCGTTGAATTCAATATTCAAATTTGTCACCGGTAGTCGTGGTTTTCGTAGGATTTTTTTGTTCCCTGTGTTATATGTTTGTATCCTATATGTGTCGTTTCGTATCATTTCCTCTTCGCTTGTGTCTGTGTATTTCTGTCTTTGTCTAGTTGTGTGTCTATTGTTTTGTGTGGAAGGCCTACCCCTCTCTGGTTCGGTCTGTATGTCTGTTTCATAACTATCTATTCCGTCTAATGTGTGATTTCTATTTTCATTTATTGTGTTTCTTACTGTGATTTCCGGTTCTACGTGTTCCTGTCTATGTGTTCTCTGTGTGTGGTTCGATTCTGCTCTACTCAGTTCGTTATTGTGAACAGAGTCTCTATGTAAAAAGTTCCTCAACATCGTGCTGTTTCTGTCTCTTTCTGGTCGGTCTCTTTGTATATTTTGTCTTTGTCTTCGTCTTTGTTGTACGTTCGGGTGGTTGAAATGTTCTAATAAATGGTTCGTTTCGTCAATGAATTCTTGATTATCCCTTAGAAAACTGTCTTGTGTAAAGGTTTGACTATATTCTGTCTGTGTGGTATGTCCTTGTCTATCTTGTGTCTCGTCATTCAAACTTCTTCTTGTTCTTCGTTCGTGTTGGTTTTCATTGCGTGTGTGTCTATAATCTGTTGGTATGTATGTTTCGTTGTGTCTGTTTTGTCTATTCATTTTGTGTTTCGGTTTTAATTCAATTTAAACTTGATATTTCGTTGTGTAATTTCGTTCGTTTGAATTTTCAGTTTTCGTATGTATGTGTCTTCCTTGTTTACTGTAGCTGTATTGTATCGTGTGTTATGTGTTACTTGTGATGATATGTGTGTATGTGTATATGTGTGTTTTTCGTTCGTCTTTTGTATGGTTTGTGTGTCCAGTAATATGTGTAGTTATATTTATGATTTAGTCGGTTCTTCTGTTGAATTTAATCTCTATTTAATTTTCCATGCTATTACTTTCGAATTATTCGTCTTTCATTTGGATTCATCAAGGAATTTTAGACTTCGATTGATTCAATCGATTCGTTTGTATGTGTTTTCTTATACTTTGTGTCGACTCAGGAATGATGTTTATGTCTTATGTCTCTATGTCGCGTCTTATCGCGTCGACGATACTCTACTCCGCGCTCAAGGTTATTCTTCTTCTTGCACGTAGAGTATCGTTATGTGCGATTATATGCCTCTCGTGTGTATGTACGCGTGTTCTTATGGTTCCCTACATGTATGCATGCGCGCACACGCACGCTTCGATATTTTCGTATGATATTCGTACATATATAATTTCCTTTACATATAATGGATTTCTTATTGTTCGTTCTATGGAATTTATATACACGGTGTTTAATCCTTTTCTGATCGATTTTCACGATTTTGTCACGTTTTTATTCTCCTTTGAATCTTGTCTTTACGTTTTGAATATGATATATGTATATTGCTTTTTGTTGTATATTTTTTTTTTATACGACTTCGTGTATATAAATTCGATTTTAATTCTTCTATTACGTATATGTTTCGATATTTCATTTACGTATTCAGTTAAACATAGATGGATAGAGGCGTGCAAAATATCAGAGGGAAAAATTCGTTGTGTTCTTATGTGTTTTAGTGTGTATGTATTTGTATTTAAGTTTGGTTATGTGTTACATCCATAGGTATGTTTGCGGTATATGTGTGTTTGAAAATGTTTCTTTGTTCGTTTGAGTGTGTATGTGTGCTTGTATGTCATGTATGTGGGTTTTTTTGTGTTGGGCGCCACTATAATGAATGGGTCTTGGAAAACGGGGTGTATAGTCAGAGAGCGTATAGATTGAGACTATCGATACATACATACATATATATATTTAGATATATATATATATATATATATATATATATATATATATATATATATCTATTTCCTCGATCTTAGATCATACAAGATAACACAAAATGAATACAATTCAATATATTACGTTTCTTACCGCTAAACGTGTGTGTGTGTGTGTGTGTCTTGTGTATGCGTGTCGTGGGTGTAGGTGTGTCGTGGCGTCAAATCCGTGGGCTGGCGAGATGCTGGTCCTAGCGTGCACCGTGGAGGTAAGGGTGGCTGCGAGGAGGTTGTAACGTCTAGAGCTCGTCGAGTATAACTTGAATACCGCGGGGGTATACGGTCTGAGAATCGCTCAGAATTCACTTCACTGTGGATATTATGGATTTGCCTCGTGGGGCGTGTGAGAGTTCAAGCTATCAGGTAGCTGATATGTCGATGGCCGGAAACAATCTGTTCTCTCGTCTTAGCTCAATCACGACTCTCGCCGCGGTTGCCCCCTCTACCTCCTCGTAGATGCCCCTTCTTCTCTCTCCCTAACGCTTACGTTACACTGTATGTGTGAGTCACGTGGTGTGTGTGTGCGTATAGAGCAACAACACTTCTGAAATTCGAGTCGTTAGTTCGTGTCGATGCTCCGGTTCAAGTTGCTACATGCAGAAGATTATAATGTATACACTAATTGAATGAAAGAATATGTTATATATATATACACATATATTGTTTTGTGGTACTCAAAAATCTGAAATGACAAAATGAAAGGTTTTTTATCTTTGGAATTGGTGGCACAATTCTTCATGTTAATCCTCAATAGTCTGCGTCTGAATAGTTTTTTATGGCGGGGTAATTCAGTACGTCCCTCTGTTCAAATTTAAATCACACAAAGAAAAGGAAAAGGCGTCTCTGGGTACCCAGATTCGCTCGGCATCGTACGGTTTTTCAAATATGGCGGAGCATAACGGTGGACTAGTTGTTCTTAACTGGAGTTTGAAAAGAGAGCTTTCCCCTCCTCCCCTTCGTTTTAGCGAGGGTGTACGAAAAATCCTTCTTACCGTATGCGATCGTTTCATCGCGTCGATTTGTAAGGTAAAGAAATTTTGTTTTACCCTCGACGATCATTTATCCACAAGCACGCTTGCGCTATGGAAGTTCTAGTTGGGTCTCATGCCGTTGTATCCATTGTGCGCAGATGTTTCCATTATAAAATGCAATGATAAAAACACCTGTTCTAAATCAACGTCCACGGACGTGATTTGAATCGCACATTCTCGATAGACGGAAAAGCGGAAAAAATAACGTTCACATTACACTGGAGACCGAAGACTGTAGACGTTATTATTGAGACTGGTCTGTCTTCAGTTGTAGCTTTTTATATATCCTAAAAATGCTCTATTTCAAAGAGCATACATTTCAATTTTTCATCTATCGTGCTGCGACTTTTGCAGTTTCATCGCCTTGTTGTCCTTACACTAGATAATTCTTCTATGTGACGTTCGCGGTTCCGATGCTTGGATCGACTTGTGAGGATATCCCGTGGTTTTATATCTTATGATTATACAATTGTTTCGTTAGTTTACATCGTGATCATATACGTCTTGTAGGTTGATTGGAATATATCAGTAGTTCATATTCTCTTAACTTGAATAGATTTTATGAAACATTATACTGATCCAAGTGCTCATTATGAATCTTCATACACGGAGAGAAATAGACACTAATGGGTATAAGAAATTTACTAGTGGTTAGTATACGAGGACGAGTATCCAGATTGTACAAATTTATTCTTGTCCTTAGTATCCATATGCTAAGGAGTATTGAATATATTATAAATTTCCCTTAGCATATGGATACTAGGGACAAGAATAAATTTGTACAATCTGGATACTTGTCCTCGTATTCTAACCATTAGTATCTATTTCTCTCCGTGTACTGAATCAGGGTTTCAATATCGTTTATGATTTGTTATAATGATTCATAAGAATGAGGTGATGATCAATATTCTATAAAAATTAATCATCAGTCATAAATATCCATGTATGAAAATTCACAAATCTTTTATCGACAACCTGTTGAACAGTCCGTAATTTTCCATGTTGAACTAAAAGCGTTGATTTGTCAAAAGAAAATCTCTTCCTCAGTATAAGGGCATTGTAAGTTTGCAGACATAAAAACCGGGATGGTTTTATTAAGGTACCTTCAAGATCGAGGTCTTCAAACGCACCTTGATGGTCGCATGGTTAGGCATTGCTCCTGTCTGGTTGAAGAGATATCATACTGTGCAAGATAGGCAAAAGCGAATATTTGAGGTCATTCAAACACCGAGACATTTTGCCGGACAATATATAAAAAAGTAGTCGACCCCGTCATTCAGAGATACAGATTTTTCCGCCATCCAGAGTATGCTGTTGGCAATTACAGTAGATTGAAGAGAATACATACCTTAATTGGGCTACAGAAGAATCATCAAAGCCAGAAACCAGCAGCCAGTACCAGAGGGTGATGTTGGGATCTTTAACGCAAAAGGTGAAAGCGGGATACTTTCATCACACCGTACACCGAAAAAAAAAATTAGTTACCCTTGCTCCAAATTAGTTTCAGCAACTAGATACAGTTGTTGATATTTGGATAACTAAAATGAGCGTTTGCTCAACTAAATTCAAATTTAATTTCTCTGACTTTAGTTGCTGTTACTAATTTGAAGTTGCCTTCACTACAGCTTTTATTACCGGCTTCTATTCTTTTATTACTCGGAACTAATTTTCACAACTAACTTCAGTTCATTCGATCAAATAAATTTTTTTTCCGGTGTAAAATATCTTACCTGAAATCAGCCTCAGCCGTGGAATCATTTGAACTCTAGAATTTATTCTCACCGTGTGGAGATTTTTAAAGATCAAGGTCTTTGATGTCACGATTCAATACGAAATTGGAGTATAGAGGAACATTGGTGTGATTGACCATACCCTAATAGGTTGGGCTGGTTTTGGGTAGGGCTCGATATGGAGACCTTCTCCATGTGGTGAGTTCTGGGTCATTTCAATTTGGAAAATGAAACACGCTGAATTGGACGGAGAGCTGCATTATAACGTTGAGAAGCCACAAACATATGACTACAAATAATAGTTCCGCACACTATTATGAGTAAAACCGATTCGGTCAATTTTTTTGCACGTTTTTGAAAATAACGAATTCCTTGTGATTTTTTCCAAAGTTTAAGCCTTTTTGCGTGATCTCCAAATAAATGAAAATATGCTTGAAAACATTCCTTTCGTTTGAAGGTAGCTGGAAAGCATGGGTTCATGCTACTAGAACAGAAAACATTTTTTCCGACGAATTCTTGCATTTGTTTGAGAAATTGCAGTTTTTCAAAATTTTTTTCAAACTTTGGGCTTTTCTTGGCGCCTCTAGATCCAAAGGGAAAATTTTTCTCCTTCTTTCTCGTCATTAGAAAGCCAATGCCCAAGTTCTTTGCGGCATTTAAAATCGATTCTCGGAAAAAGGCTTCCTTCATTCCATCCTAATATTTATTATTATGCAAAGAAATATATCCTTCGCTCCAATTCAAATCTATTGGGATGCTTGGGAGAAAATTGTATATCATGTTCTCTTTTACAGATACCTATGACTAACAACTTCAGTAAGACCGGTTTCGGCGCGCCAAAAAATGATGTATTATGTGACGTCGGCGTAGATTCACAAACTGAAAAGAGACAAACGGTGTGGCAGAAGACTCGACAACGTTACGAAGAGATCAATAATTGACGCAAATATCTACTTGTCTCATTCGATGTCTCTCTCATCTCTTACTTTGAACTGACGCTTCAAAGCACACTGCGACTCACCAGCTGCATAATATCACTTCATTCAAACAGAGCTATGATGTATTAATATTCTTTTGAATTTCACTGTTGAATAATGGATGAGAAATTTAAATTTCTGTGGAACATTGGAATGTTCTTGAAACGTTTCGGGATGTCCACAAAACGTCCCATGAATACACCGGGGATATGCGAATGTCTGGATTAGTACCAATTATATTCCAGTAGAACATATTTGGTATATTCCGCCCGAAACGTTTCGAACACTTCTCATAGACCTCTTATTAATAATCTTTGGTGATATTGATATGAAACTTCCAGAAAGGTTTTCAAAACATCCCACGTAGAAATTGACGAATGGCTCAGTACCGGTTCGATATAAGCTGCCAGTGTACAACCGTGGACAGCCAACGTTGGTCGAAGTGCGGAATGATAACGCAAAATAACTCCGATCTGGTACCGACCACCAACCGTCGCTAACCACCGGTTATCGACATCAATTCAATATTTGCAACCGATGTTTTTTCAAAATTTAGGACCTTCAGATATTCAGGCACATACGTAATATATAGATCCTGACATGGAAACTATTATATCGAGTTACATAAAATACATTTCTCCATTAAAAAAGAATTCTTCTGAACTTAAATGCATTTGTAAGTTTTTAGTGCGTCGGGGATATATCGATGCTCATGAACTCATGGTGATATCTAACGGAAAACGTAATAATAATGCTATTTTCTACGGAATTATTTTATTTCATAATATTTTTCGGGGTTCAACCGTGCATCGAACAGTATAGGATTATCACATTGTGCAAATCAACAGTGTTATATATGATAAAATTTCTAAAAACCATAAAATCTTTTGTCTAAGTGCACTACATATTTGTTCGCCTTGGTTTGGGATCCATTCAGGGTTGGAGACTAACGCTTGCTTATTAAAATTGTGCCGTTGTTGATTCAACATTGGTGGGAAATTGGTTAACAACGGTCAGTTTAATCATCAAACCAGTACCGATTAGAACATGAACTTACGTTGTTCCAGTACCGACTCGGAATCGGCAGACAACCGTTGTTAGCCAATACCATCTCAATATTGATGCGTTCGTCACTATCGCCTTAAAACTGACATTTCGACGTGGGATGTCATATCCCAGATAGAAAAATGTCTCAATAATGGCCAAGAAATGTTCGCATCATGGTACCAAGGTGTTTCTGCATAAAGCATTGTTATTGGTAGCAAAACGAGGTGATAGCACCATAGTGAAGACATAATGTTTACATTTTATGCATCATTGCAGACTAAGCGGAGTTCATGATAGTATGTTTACGGCAGATTATGTTACAAAATATTCAGAGTATGTTTTTCTATCTGGGTATATGCTGATGAATTTCAATATCGCATATTGACATATTCCATGAGTTTGGTTAATTAAAGTGTAGAATCACGATTAATGAACTTAATCATACGTGTAAATCAACTATCGATTATTCCAAATTCTATGGGAAATATTGAAATTGTCCTAAATCCTAACAGCACACTCACCGATGTCCACGATCTCCGTGGATGCTCCCGATTGCGAGAGCTCTTTGCCCCAGGGGCCATGATTCAGCCAATGGGAATCCAATATTCCAGCCCTAGGGGCTAGCCCCTGCCTGCAATCGGAAGCATCCCGGGGAAGCTCTTGGTGTCTTAATCCGGTGATTGCATTATTTAGAGAAGAGCATTATGCGATAATTTTTCTACCAATTACTAAGTTATAAGGTTGAATTAATTTAAGACATGCGGTACTGGTGTATTTTTACTCATAAACATTCAGAACTACTTTCGCAGAAAATTACTTTGAAAATATAATAAAGAGATCCATTCTCCTTGTAATTTTTTGTCAATGTTTTTTTGGCCTCCCTGTCGGATGATTGCGGGTCTTTCGGGGGGATATTCTTGATACCTGTCCTTGATATCGTTTTTATCCATTCTTGGTAGTATCTACTTCCTTTACGCGATGGGGAGGATAAGTATCCCAGATTTGGGTCTCTTTTTCGGGCGGAATAAACTACTCGAGAGGGAGAATACAAACTGAGAGAAACTAAATCATCTCAACGCCAGGAACATCGGCAAAAACAGAGGGAAAGCAAGGGAAAACTACCTTCCTTGACATCTTTTAATATTCCCGAGAAAATGAAATCTTTTTCCTCCAAACCAAGAGTTTCCAAATTTCAATTTATTGAAAGAAAATAACAACAACAACATGATAGCGTTCTCTCGAGTAAAATATGCCGGAGGTAAAATAGCCTCCCGTTCGGATCTCTGGGTGGAGACTGCTCGAGAGAGCTTCATCAAACAAGATAGAAGATCAAAGAAGATAGGGGAGAAAGAGAACATTCTTCGAGTCGGAGCGTCGAATATTAGATCACTGAGACAAACAGGAAGACTAGAAAATTTGAAATTAGGAATGAATAGGTGAGGTATCGATGTAATGGGAATAAGCGAAATGAGATGGCCGCAAGAAGGGGATTTCTGGAGTAGGGATCATAGAATAATTCATACAGGACCAAAGAATGGTCCAGCAGGTGTGGGAATTATAACGCATAAAAGGGTAGGAAATAGAATAGAAAATTATTTGCAACATAGCGAACGCGTAATGATGGTCAGAGTTAGAACAAAACCGGTAGACACTGTTATAATTCAAGTATACATGCCCACATCTGCGTATTCAGAGGAAGATATCAAAAAAGGGTCCATTCCTACAAATGTCAAAAGCTTTTGGAACTTTGTTAATAGTAAGCGGAATCAGAACGGTATACCCCTGGTGATGCATTTAGACGGTACTATTGGCAATACTGGTATTGCTATTTCGAACTTATTTGCATCTTATTTCAGATCAGTCTATCGAAATTATCCCGTTGTTCCTTGTAATTTACCAGAATCTACTTTCAATGTCAATCTTTCCGATTTATCCATCAATATCGGGGAAGTGTTCAATAAAATCTCATCCTTGAAAACTTCTTCCGGTCCTGGTGATGATGGTATTCCTCCTAATTTTCTAAAATCTTGCAAGTTCGTCATTTCTCGGCCTTTGTGGTTGATCTTCAACAGCTCTTTATCCTCTGGAATATTTCCTTCTCAATGGAAATCCAGCTTAATTACTCCTATCTTCAAATCTGGGGACCGTTCTGACGTGAGAAACTATAGACCGATTAGTATCATGAATGTTATGCCGAAAATTTTTGAAGATATAGTTACTGATAAAATAACACCACTGTTTTCTGATATTATTTCTGATTTCCAGCATGGCTTCACTTCTGGCAAATCTACCGTAACTAACTTGTCTATTTTTTCTCATGTTGTGTCCTCTGCGCTTGATTAAAATGCCCAAGTGGATACTATATATACAGACTTCTCAAAGGCTTTTGACAGAGTTGATCATAATATATTGTTAAATAAATTAAGTAATTTAGGTATTCGAAGCAATTTTTTGTCGTGGTTACAGAGTTATATTCTGAATCGTACGCAATCAGTTCGTGTCTCTCGATATTTCTCTGATTCATTTTTTGTATCCTCAGGTGTACCGCAAGGCTCACATCTAGGTCCTTTATTATTTATTATTTTCATTAATGATATCTCTACGATTTTCAAGTACTGCACACATCTTCTTTTTGCTGATGACCTGAAACTGTTTATGATTATAAGAACTTACAGAGATGCTCAAAATCTGCAATCTGATTTGGATCGGTTACAATCTTGGTGTGTGCTATCTAATATGTCATTAAATCTCACTAAATGCCATGTGATGAGATTTCATAGAGGTAAAAATGCTATTTATTTTCCTTATAACTTGTCTCCTTCTCTGTTATCACCTATAAATACTGTTCGTGATCTTGGAGTTTCATTTGACTCTCGTTTTAACTTCTCAAATCATTACAATCACATAGTTGGTACTTCCATGGAATCTCTCGGATTCATCAAGCGCGTTTGTAAAGATTTTCGTGATCCTGTTGCACTTCGAACACTGTATTGTACTTTAGTTAGATCTCATCTTAAGTATGCGTCTCAAATTTGGAGTCCTCATCTAATTCGGGATCGTACAGACTTGGAAAGAGTTCAGCATAAGTTTCTGCGTTTTGCTGCCTATCAGATAGGCCGTCCGTTGAGCGTCACTTGTCATGATTACTCATTGATTATGGCTCTACTTAACTTGCCTCCCTTGGAATCACGTCGTTTGTTCAATGATTCTTCATTTTTGTATGAAATTGTTAATGGGAAAATTCGCTGCCCTCAACTGCTTGGGCTTGTACGTTTTAATGTCCCTTCTCGTTTATTGAGGCGCCCTAAATTGTTCAATCCAATTTCTTATAAAGCAAGACACGGTTATTCTGATCCGGTAAATCGGATATCTATCCTAGCAAATTCTTACAGTGATGTGCTTGAATTATTTTCATCTCATTCTGATCTTAGGAATTCTCTTTCTCTTATTTGTCAAATTTAATATCTAATTGTCCTTTTCACCTATAATTATACACGTTAACTATTGTTGTAATATAAGATGCATGTGGTCGAGCTTAACATGATGCTTAATGCTTTGATGTATGATATATATATAATGTGGTTCAAATGATGTATATTCTATGTACCAAAGGGTCTTTTATACCCGTATAAACAAAATAAATAAATAAATAAATAAATAAAAAAACGTATGATGAAATAGAAGAAGTGATAGGATATGTAAAGGGAGGAGAGAATTTGATGATCATAGGCGACTGGAATGCGGTAGTAGGGCAAGGAAAAGAGCGCAACATAATAGAAGATTTTGCGTTGGGAAAAAGAAATGAAAGGGGACAACATTTAATGGAATTATGTGAAAGTCATAAAATGGTTATTACAAACACATTATTCAAAAATCATCCAAGAAGGATCTATACTTGGAAAATGCCAGGAGATACAGCAAGATACCAAATTGATTACATAATAATAAAACAAAGATTTATAAATCAAGTGAAAACGTGTAAAACTTATCCAGGCGCGGATATAGATAGTGATCACAATATGTTGCTGATGAAATGTTCTTTGAAATTTGAGGCTCTGAAGAAGAGAAGGAGAATGCAAAAAAGACGGAATTTGAAGAATTTGGAACAAAAAAATACAGGAGGCATTCAAAGTGACGTTGGATAGAAAACGATTTATTTATGATTCTCCCTCGTAAATTTCTTCATCCTCCTCGAAATTTTCCATCGCTTGTATTCCTTTCAACTGATCCCTGCAAAACAACATGGAATTAGATAATTTTCAATGCACTTATTTGATTAGATGATTCACATCTGGAATGCAATTCAAGGGGACCATCCCACGTGCTTGGTTGGAAAACTCGAATTTCTTCTTTACATGAATTGATTATTCAACATGGTAAGGTGATTTTCCAATATTCGAAGCCGTTGGAAAGTTACAGCAGCTAAAGGACGTGTTCGGAGCACTTTGTGACGCTTCGATTTCATGGGACGTTTCAATACATACCATATCTACATGTAATATACACAGTGCGAGCTACATGTATAGGGACCTCCAAGAGGAAGGAGAAGGAATCCCTACGGACCAGGCATAGTGAATTAATGGCGAAGAAAGATTTCATAGTTTAAATTGTATTGAAACTTTGGAACGCGTTTTTCTCAGAACTGGTGGAAAATATATTTTATACCATTCGACGGATCACTTCCAAATTTTAATACCTTATTAAATACTCATAAATACAAAAACCTCACTAGGATTAGTGAGATTCCTTGAACAGTTTTTTTTACACGCTGGGAAAGGCAAAAAAACGCAGAAAATGAAACAAATTTTTGATGTACCAAAAAATCTAATTTTCAATATTCCTAAATGATTCTAGTCTAAAGACTAGTTTTCACTTCACGGATTAAAATTCCGTTTGATTTTTCTTGTTTCCGATGAACAGAACGTCCAAAATTTGAGAGTCACATCGGGCTGAAAAAAAATCTAATTCATATTTGAATCTAATAAATATGTGGTGAAAAATTTGAAGTTGTTCATCTAATTAGCCAATAATTTTGAATAAAAGAAAAAACACAGCCATCACATGAGATCATTTCCTTAAATGAACGTGAAAAATGTTTTTCCATAGGGGAGATCGCGAAAAATGTTATTTCTGCAGTAGCATTTGAAATATCATATTCCTGCAAATTCGCCCCCCGGTTACCTGACTTCATGCCTTTCTCTCCTGCATTTAGCCCAAACCAACCATCTCGATATGGATTGTCTGATTTCGTGATCAGTGGCGTTCGGAAAAGCTAATTCCACACTACCTGCGACAAACATAAGTTATCATCAACATAGTTTCAAACAATGGACCACAAACCGCGAGGGATATTCAAAAAATGATTATTCGTAAAGGTTTGTATTTTGTTTGAACGGATATGGAATAAGGCATGTAGCAAGAGTAATCAGGAAGTGTATTTTTCATAGTCTTTTTATAAAAACAATAATCATCAATTTGAATAAACAATACTCTTTCAGAATGTCAACAACGGTTAAAGGATGAAAACTTGTAGTACATCACTAAAAAAGGAGTGTTGGTAATGGTAACCAAATTGTTTTGTTGTTTAATTTCTTATGATCGTACCATATAAATTTTGAAATATGATCCATATGAAATTCGTTTTCCCAGGATGAGAAACTTTTTTTATCCGAACAGTTTTTCCACAAAATAAATATTGGGTCTGTGAAGGTGTTTGAAAGGATTGAATTGTTCATTTGAAAGTATGAACGACAAAATGTTACAAAATTAGTTCAACGTTCAAATTCTCCGGACTAAACAACATAACTGTGTTGAGAAACTGAATTAATTCCATATTCATGTAAATATGACAATCATATTTGAATGAACAATCGAGAAATTGAAGGGATGTTTGGTGAAAAAAAAACTTATTCCTCACGAAATAAGAAATTTTTTCTGTTGAGACAATTTTCCTCCAAAGTCAATGCCTTATTGATAAAAACGTTATAAATAATCAAATTGTTCATAAAAAAAAATAAATAACGTTTCAAAATATATGGATGAGAATAATTCATGTTCACTCCCCGAGGAAAAGTGAATTAGATCTAATGAGATCTATGTAGATCTCTTGAGATATAAGTAGATCTCTTTGGGTCTTCGTAAATCTTGTTCTTCCAAAATTCAGATCTAAAGAGATCTACATATATCTGAAGAGGTCTACTTATATCTCAAGAGATCTACATAGATCTCATTGGATCTAATCCACTTTCTCTCGGGTCCTTTGAGTTTGGTAGAAATCGGGATGAGAAGGATCGATTTTTCGATCATCAACTGTGAAAAAACTGATCTGAAAGTTGAGAACTTGGTACATGTAATCGAATCGGAATTACATTTTGTTATGGAATCATTTAATCACCAGACATGAAGAAACGATGAACCTTGTGAACTCATCCCTTGAAATGTTCAGAAAGAACGAAATGACACAACTGTTTCCACCCAAAACTGTAACTTCGAAATGTATATAATGTCACGTGCTGTAGAAACGTACCAATGAAATCTTTACAGAACGATTTACTAAAATGATAACTATGTGTGGGTACCCAGAGAGAAATGATTAGATATGAACAGATCTATTGAGATCTGAATACATCTAAATCTGATTTTGTGAGCCAAAATTCGGATCTACTCAGTTCTGATGACATCTAATTTTTTTTCCGGGTACTAATGATGATCGATTTATTGTGGTCTGTTTTTTCTAGAATGGTCATACTTAAAAATGGATCGATTCCAATTCTTGATTCCTATGCTAACGTGGAATCGACGGTTCTTGATTTCGGCCAAGTTTGTGTTCGATTTCGATTCCGCATTTGAAATCTGTGAAAAATGATTCCATCGCTAATTTGAAATGAGTATTTGTTCATAGGGCCAGACTCAGATTGTCCAGCGGACTTGCATACAACCCGCTTGCTCCGAAAGCATTTGAAAAAGTTCCTCAAAAATTCTTCAAGAGTTATTGAGAAATCCGTGTTCTACGCAATTTATCACAGGCTATACGGGATTTTATCGTGAATGTCTTATGAAAAGCAATCCATATATCCAAGAAGAAATTCTCATTTCTTTCCAGAATAACTGTGACAATTTCCAAAAGATGTTTATGATAAAATTCTATACAGCTTCTGATGAGCCCCATAGAACACGATGAATTTGAGCATTCAATTACGATAGGAAAATGAAAATTCACGATTCAAAAACTGCGTCCGAAACGATGGGGAAAATCCATCGTTTCCTATGGAAAAGTTTGAGCAAGGATGTGCCTGGAGAAAAAAAACTCCCGGCACAGCAAATCGCGGTATTGCATAGACAATAGCAAATTTTTCTGTTGGTCCATTTGAAAATTTGCTGCCACAGCTCATTGGATTGCTCAAAGACCAACGTGATTAACTGAAACACCACATTTTTCGCCAAACTAGCAAAAAGTTTTACTGTTATATATATGATACTTAGATTTGCTGTATCAGCGGATTCTTGTTCTTCATGTAGTGTGATGACTTTTGGATTCTGCTCTGTAGTGGATTCTCACTGCAGAGTGAAATTCACAAATTTATCAAACTACACATGCAGAGATATCGCCAATAACATACATGGGACGAAAATAATTCGTCTTAGGAGCTAGGAATTGGCTGTAGTAGCTACTTCGTGTATTGGATATTTGGATAGTCAAAAGTATTGCTGTAACAGTTGAATTCTAATGACTCCAGCCATAAATTTTATTGCTACAACTACAAAATAGCCACCACAGCTAATATTTAGTTATCCGAATATTAACATCATCTTTCCTGAGTCATAGTATCAAAGTATAATAAAACAAGAATCGGAAATTGCGGAAAAATATCTAAAATCGGAATCGAAGTCACAGGATTCTGGAATCAGCCCATTCTCATTATTAAGTATCATCCCTCACAGCATCACGGTCTCAGAAGAATTCTTAAAGAAATCATAAAGAATACAATCAGTTCAATGAGAATTCTTTATGAATTCTTTTGGGACTGTGGTTGAAACGTTCTGTTTCCTTTCCTACAAAAATCTCACTTGCCCTCCACAGTCTCGATGGGAGAGAGAGAGAGAGAAAGAGAAAACATGCATTTATCTATGGATATACTAATATGATGACTATTATGCGCAGAACTGATTTCGAACAGAGTTGATCTCTTAATTGATTATGTAGAGTTTATCAATCACAGAGAACAGTTGTATTCATCTGAACTGCATGCATATGTCTCTATTTATCCGACATCTATTTATATCTTATCGATCCCTCATACTGTAGGCGACTTTCGAAGTTAAGAAGTGTATTCTCATATACCCATCTTTGTCGACCTTGCATATAATCACGGGAATCGAATAAAGTAAGAGTTGGTATAATGCATGCTATTAGTCTCGTGTCTGTAACCTGGTCGTGTACGTTAATACGGATTACGAAATTTAAATGTGTATGGGTCTTAGTATTGTCCAAACCCACCACCTCGAACGAGACACACACACACACACACACACACACACACACCGCTACGCATGTACTAAGCAAAGGTAATTCTGATCCGCTGATTATGATGATTCGATTTATTTTCTTTTTTTTTGCATAATTTGAACAATCGTCAAATATGCTAGGATTTGATCCTTAGACTCCACTACTCTCTTGCCGGGTATCCTCGCTCCTGTCGGCGCACGATTTCCTAGATCCGCGGATTCCCTAGCGAAGAAAAAAATATAGATAGTTGGTTGATCACTAGTCTTTGCGAGAAGCTCATATATCTTCTTAAAGCGGCCTACTCTGAATCTAATTTATCCCCTAAACATCGACGCTATATTTCTCTGACAAAGAAAAGTGAAACAAGATACGCAATTATATCTCAGAACCCTCTTGCATCATCGAGAAATATATCGGCACGAAAAATTGCTGTGAAAAATCTCGAACACCTCACGCAATTGTGAGGTAGAAGAAATCCACGCACAACAAATTCCTGAATAATCGAAACTAGAATTTCCTAATTAAATCTTAGATAACCTGTTACGTATAAGATCACTCTGGTGTTGGGCAGCGCTTTCGCATAGATTCGACACAAGTGTCCCTTTCCTTTAGTTTCGACCCGTATATATACACCTTTCTACCTTTGTTCGATGGATCAAAATTGGATCGAAAACACGGATGTTTTGGTTGTCACACGTGTGTTTTGATTTTCATATTCCATCTCTTTCCATTTTCAGAGCCGACCAATACTTCACATTATGTGTTGGTATATATATACGAGTCGATTTTCGGTTCCTTATTTTGACTCTGTAAAACCTCTTTTGTCCGTGTGAATTTATCCATGTGTCTGTTGTCAATTCCCAACCGTCGTGTCTTTTGATCATTGGTTTGTATCTACACATATATATATACACCTATCATAATCTCTTTCAAACCGTTTCATGTAATATCTTTTATTCCAGTCATATTTCTAATTTCTTCGTTCTTTAATTCTTTACCCATCTTTCCAATTTTCATCCCCAATTGTTCTTATTCTTCATTTCTCTTTTTTTTTCTTTTCCTTTCTATTTTATAATTCTTCTCTGAATTTTTAATTCCGATTTTTTTCTTTTTATGCTTATACGTCCTAGTATTTCTATTCTTCTATTCCTATACAATTCTCTTTTCTATGTTTCTGTTGCAACGGTGTTTTATACCGTTACATGGTGCTGTAAGAGATGTATAATGGAAAACAAAATAATATTTAAAAATTTGGCAGACTGAAGAAATGAGTTCGTCCACATATTTCAATCCATACTCACATGTTTCTGTTAGAATATATGCATGGAATTACAGTGGGAATAATGTGGCGATAAGCGTACGCACAGTATACATAGGCTGCATCACACGTACACATACACATACGTGCATACACACACGCATGCGAGAGTGAATTTTACGTTCCCGATAAATTATATTCAGGTATTTCACTGTTTGTTTTTCCTATTCCGTTTTTATTTGCACCATTTTCTATGAAAAAAAGTACGAACATTATATATAGAAATCTATTGAAGATTTGAGGACTCATTTTGAGCTCATATAGTGTGTGAACCAGGGATGGGCAAGGATGTACTCCGCCGAATACAAAGTGAAAAGTATAATTATACTCAATACTTCATTTGTTACAGGACATCAAATATAATTGTACTCTGTACTCTGACTCTTTTAGAGTATCAAATACAATACCAATCGAGGCTTTCTTTACTTTCGAGTACAGAATAAAATTGTACTTTCACTATTTAGAAGTTTAAAATACAAAATCTAATAATTGTAATTTCCATTTCAAAGGAGAGGGGATAAAGATCACAATACGAACGCGTACTTGCGCTTTGAAGGTGTATGAGGCACACTGATCTCTATATACACTGAATACACAGCACGAATAGAATTGCTCGTGCCCAATTGATGAGCCACGATGTTTGAGTGCCCGAAAGTGGACAAATATACAGGGTGTCCCATTTTAATTTTTATATAGGAATAACTCAAAAACAAGGAGTTTTGGAGGAAAATGTTTCCAACAAAAGTTGTAAGATTCTAAGGGGGACATCTGATGGTGACCTTGACTTTGGCCTCGGATCTCAACTTCAAGGTCATCCAGAGGTCAACTTTTGTTTCTTGAATAAAATACCCTATTTTTGAGTGCAGATTCAGATTTGACGTTGAAAAACAAGAAACTTTTGTCTGAATCACTTTGCCGAATTCCGCACGGATGGCGTTCTAATCGATAAAAAATGAGTTTTATGAAACACTCGTATTGCTTTCTGTGTGAAACGACATTCAACTCTCTAGTGTTTTTTTTCAGCTCCTGAGGATTACCGTTACCATGAGAGTTACCCAATGTGCACCACGAGGAGGTTGAGCGATCGGATTCTGCACATCTTTGTGGCCCTGAGAAGGGCCGCTTGTCTGGACTGTAGAGGTGTGTAATTTTTCACGACAAACGCTCTGCAATATGTATGAAAATTCACCGTATCAAATGTTCGATATTTGCACCGTTGACCTGTTGGTATAATCTAATTCGTTTCTGAAAATGTGGTCCTAAAGACAAAAGCACATGACGTGGAATTGTTCGGCAGACAGTTCGTATTCGGCGTTTCATGTCATCTCTGGTCGTTGGTGGTCTTTCACAAACTACATCTTTGATGGAACCCAATGAGTAAAAATTCGAAGGGGTAAGATCCGGAGACCTAGCCGGCCAGGCAATGTATCCACCGCGACCAATCCATCTGTGTGGGTAAGATGTGTTTAAGAAATCTCTGACAATTGCAGCGTTATGAGGTGGTGCCCCATCATGTTGAAGCCACATCCCGTTCCGTGTGTAGAGATCAACATCTTGCAACATCCTTGGTCATTTGTCCCGAATCAATTGCAGATAATTTTCCTTCCTAACAGTATGTTGGAAGAAATGAGGACCAAAGATCTGACCATTCAAAATCCCATACCACACATTCAGAGTCCAGCGATGTTCATTGTCAACTTGTCGATGCCATCTGGGATTTTCAATTGACCAATAATGACAATTAGGTCTGTTCATAACACCGTTACTGCGAAATGTTGCCTCATCATTAAACATCATGTAATTGAAAAAACCAGGCGGTTGCTCCGAGGCCCATCGACCGAATTCAACCCTACGTCTAAGATCATCTTCATTTAATGCTTGCGCCAATGTAATGTGGTAAGGATGATATTCACCAGATTTAGTGTGCGGTGTGCCGTTGATCTTGGGATACCTAATTGGTGCTGGATTTCTCTGGTACTAACGTGAGGATTCAGGTGCATGATTCCTAAAACGGCTACTGAGCGTGCATCCATACGATTTCCATCATAACGCCTTCTGACTCGTGGGATATTCATTCTTCTAACTCGTCTTTCTATTGAGCGTATCGCCTGAAGTGAAGGCTGGCGTCTATTTGGATACCTCTCTCCATACAATCTTGATGCTGCAGCGTAATTACGTCGACATTCTCCTAGTATCAGGAGAATATCAAGTATTTCACCCCAAGGATAATCCATGGTATTGAGACCTTCACAACACTGATCAAAGATCTTCTTCAAGTTTGAATCGTATATCGAAAAGAATTTGTGAATGAATGAAGGATATTAAACATTCCGTTTCACTTATGTTTGTAAACAATGCTCTAGTATGAACTTTCTTGTTCATGAGAAACACAATTATTGTTGTGTACATGTGTTTGGCAACAGTTCACAGTAACGGTACTACGAACAAACATAATTGTCAATATTGGTCGATGGAAAATCCCAGCTAAGTCTCGGGATCTTACCACTTTGGATTTTTACCCATGGGGTTTCATTAAATTTTCAGGGCCACAAAGATGTGCAAGATCCGATCGCTTAACGTCCTCGTGGTGCACATTGGGTAACTCTCATGGCGACGGTGATCCTCAGAAGCTGAAAAAAAAACACTGGAGAGTTAAATATCGTTTTACACAGAAAGCGATACGAGTGTTCCATAAAACTCATTTTTTATCGATTAGAGCGCCATCTGTGCGGAATTCGGAAAAATGATTCAGACAAAAGTTCCTTGTTTTTCAGCGTCAAATCTGAATCTGCAGTCAAAAATAGGGGGTTTCATTCAAGAAACAAAAGTTGACCTCTGAATGACCTTGGAGTTGAGATCCGAGGCCAAAGTCGAGGTCACCATCAGATGTCCCCCTCGGAATCTCACAACTTTTGTTGGAAACATTTTCCTCCAAAACTCCTCGTTTTCGAGTTATTCCGATATAAAAATCAAAATGGGACACCCTGTATGTACACCGAATATTATGAATGTGTGAGTGCATGTGCATTTGTGGTGATCATCAACGAAATATACTAAAGTAAAGCCTAATTAATTCACGAAGGTGAGAATAACTCAAAAATGGATCGTAATTCTTCATAATTCACAAATCAGAACGCGATTTGAAGATTCAGCGGGAATCCGACTCACACATTCGCACACATATGTGAGCCACACGCAACCACTCCCGGAGCACAGATAAGTTTGGTTTAGTTTATAAATTAGTATATAAAGTATCCCTGCGGGGAACAAAGAACGTCAAATGATAGTCGCGAGATCTCAGTGGGACTCTCACTACGAACAAAAGATGAATTGATAGCTGAGTTGCAGAGCACTCAATACACCTGTGCTCTACGAAGGGGTCACGCGTGAACTGGTGAAATTTGAAATAGTTCTCGCAATTGCGAAAAGTAACGATGTTACCCGACGATAATCAGGTGATCTGGCGATCGATGAACCCGGATCTAAGCACACTGATATACCAACTTGTACAAAATATGTACACATACACGCTCGCAAATCAAACTACATCAAATCCTGAACAATATTAATACGGTTACATGGTTATAAATTGTAGCTCGAACTTGACCACGAACATGAACATATAACATATTGGGTGATCCCTAACCATTCTTCATTAGTTGATCGTTTTCGAATTTTTATCATAAATTGAATAGTCTGTACACAAAAACCAATGTATGTTCCGAGGAAATTATAATTTCAATCGAATTTAAAACATCGAATCTCTGAGAGTGGATTCTAGGTCTTTTGCGCGCAACCATGTCCGCGACAACCCTTACCGCGCAACACTTACCGCGAAAAAAAGCACCGCGCAAAACCGTTACCGCGCGCGCACACTTTCCGCGCGAAACAATCACCGCGCACACACTCCCACGTCATATATATAACTTTATACAATACGAACTTTATATATAACACTTTATATATCACTTTATACAATGCGAACAACTAACTCCAACACATACTACCGTGATAATACCATGGAATAAACAGAATAACAGCGAATCAAAATATAAGATTTATTCGAACTACATGTATTGAATTTCATGTACCAGGATTCAAAGCTTCCTTCACACACAGTTCAACATTGAATGTATAGAACTGGAATAATTCATTTGATTTAAACAAACAGATATTATCATCCATTCACCATTCCATCACCATTTCTTCTACCAATATCTACTATACTTCTCAAAACTTCCAAAAATTCGAAAAACAGCTATTACCATCCATTTGATTTCTTCATTATATGATTTGCGCCAAATTTTGATCGAAATCATATAAAAAACAATAGAAAATTGATAAAGTTCATACAGAAAAGAAACAATTCTTCATAATACACGGAATTTCCAGTTTACGCGGTACTTCACCATGCGCGCACATCTCTTACGCGGTAACGGCCGCTGCGCGCTCATTTCCACCGCGCGGAAGGTACCGGCGCGGGACTTGTCGCGCGGTAATTTTTGCGCTCTTAACGTCGGTCACACTGAGAGTGTCATGAAACTATTTGTAAAATAAACAACTCTTATTGTATGAACTTCGCTCCCAGTTTCATGCAGTCATCATACTATCGCAAAGACATCTCATCCTCGTCTTATATTCAAACAGAAAATAGGTACAGAAATTTGAATGAATTCTTCACTCTGCTGTTGCAAGAAAACAGAGTATATTCGTATTTGTAATTCGATTACATACGAGTGAAAAATGAATTTGTAATATATGTAACATTCAACTGTCGAATACAAACTACATTTATAATTGTTATTCTGTAGATGTGTGAAATATCGAGTGAATTTGTATTCATCACTTTTCCATCAGAGTATCACTGAGTGAATTTGTATTCCGTACCCTTTACTGTAATCGAGTCAAAAATTATTTGAGCCTGTCCATCCCTGGTGTGAACTGGTTTCCCGAATTCATTAGAATGAAGAATATGTGATAATCGATGACATTCCAAATGCTTTGAGAATGCAGTGTGTCGAGTATGGGGCTTGGGTCAAATTCCCGAGTTTCCCGAGTGCAAGACACAAACTTTTCCGGGTATTGTTTCAATAGTAGATTGTGCAACGGGGGACGAAAGTTGGTGATTGGCAGTCACCAATTTCCATGCCGAGTTGCGTATACTACTTTGTGTAACAAGTGCCTTCAAAAGACCTCTTTTCTGCCTCGTTTTTGGAGACAAAATGAATTTATTTCTGAGTAACTATCACGAGGTTCTGTGATCGAGGTTTCTGACCGATGACGCGTGATGGCACCATTATTCACTCGCTCGTAGGGATTTATGTATAAATTATGAGTCACGACACGTGCTGGATGGGTTACAAAAATCCATTAATGAATCGATGATTATATAAACTTGTAGAACGTTAATAATTCATCTTCTATAGACGAATAAGTTATATTCGGTTGCCGTATACTCTAACGAACATGAAGTAACGATACGTGTATAAACTCCGGACATTACGCGTGTTTTTCTTGACTCGAATTATTACGTCAGTCCTGTTCGGCTGACCGTGAGAATCTCTGCGCAACTCACCCACTATCGGTTGATCACCGTCTAGCGCAGGCGCAAAGTAAGAGATCCCTACACGCTTTCTCCCCGTCAAGCAGTTTCCCTAGAGTTGAAAGTATATCATTCTTTTTACGCGCATGCGCGAGTTAGTTTGCAGCCTACTCGTATGCAATTGACGATTTTCGTCTCCAAGAACGAGTAAAGGGGTACTTTCAAGGCACGCGTTACAAGGAGTGTATTACCTGTACTTCTTGGATATCTTCCATGGCTATGAACAAAGAGCCGAATGTCAAAGGAGTATTGATTTGTTTCACTTATTCTTTTGCAATTTGGTACGTTGAGAAAAGAATCACTTCAGATGGAAAAGCTCTCGATACCTTAACAGCAAACTCGTCTCTGGGACAATTTCTGAACGTGAAGAAGGATACATGTAAGAAGTTGGAGATTTTCAGGGTTGAATCTTCATATGGGTCTCTCAAGAGCAGGAACTTAAAATTCGAAATGACGTATTTTCAGGAGGTAAGTACGCTATTACAACTAATGTATTGTCGTCCCCACTTCTCTCTGGCAGCAAATTGTCGTTGGTCATGACCGACTTTCTTCCCTTGATGTGTATATTATTTTTCACAACACTCGTGCGAAAAGTCTACACAACGCAAGGAGTGAAAGAATTTCAAAGTATATAAGAAATAGAGACGTTCGCAGAATGTACGGATGAAACACGAGGAACATATAATAAACGTTCATAGGATATTCGAATGAGACTCTTTGAAATATACTTAGAACGTACATAGTACATTTCAAATGTACGATATCCATTAAATCGATGTTCGATTGACGTACCGTCGTATATTTGATTTCATACGTTTGATGAATATGCATAGCACCTATAAAACGGTCTCATTGGAATGTACATAGAACATATTCCGAATATTCGAAGAACGTTCATAATATCAGGTGTGCAAGTTGGAACTCGACTTTTTTTTTGTCAAATTCAATTTTGTTAAAAAAATACTCCTTTCAAGAATTATCATTCAACATATTCGCCGTTATTATCTACAGTCTTTTGCCATTCATCGGGTAGTAGATAAACCCTTCAGAATAGACACTTGGTGGTTTTGAAACAAAATAGTTATCCAGCCATTTCCGGACATCTTCGATATTCATGGAGTGCTGTTCCTTTAAATATGATGACATTGATCTAAATGAGTGATAATCAGAAGGAGCTGAGTCTGGTGAATATGCCGCATGAGGTACAACTTCCCAGCCTGAATTGAAGATGAGTTCCTGGGTTGGTTTCGCTGTATGTGAACGTGCATTATCATGCAGCAGCATCACTTTTCGCCTTCCTTGCCCCGTAAATGGTCTTTTTTCCTCCAGAGCATCACTTACTTTGATCAGCTGGGCCCGGTAACGCTCAGCTGTAATAGTTTGGCCAGGTTCGAGAAGGTTGTAGATTCCTTTGTAATCCCACCAGACACAGAGTAAAACTTTCTTTGCATGAATATTCGGTTTTTCAACTGATGTAGATAGCTGGCCCGGATCAACCCATGCTTTTCTGCGTTTAGGATTGTCGTAAAAAATCCATTTTTCATCACTCGTAATGATTTTATGCAGAAAATTCTTCTTCTTGAACCGAGAAAGCAAATTTATGCAAATGGCAACTCTTTTTCTTTCATTTTCTTCCGTCAGTTTATGAGGAACCCATTTTCCTTCCTCCTATGTTTTTCCCAATGCATGCAATCGAAGTGAAATTGCTTGACGAGTAACTCCTAACTGTTCTGCAAGCTCTTCTTGAGTTTGACATGGATTTCCATTCAGTAAAACTCCAAGTTCTTCATCCTCAAATTTTTTGATTGCACCTGGACGTGGATCGTCCTCTAGACTGAAATTCCCATTACGAAATCTTGTAAACCACTTTTTCACTGTCGAATGGCTCACGGAATGTTGACCCAATGTCGTATTAATCAATTCCATAGTTTGAGCGGCATTTTTATTCAGTTGAAAACAGAATAGAATACAATGGCGTGAATGTTGCTTATCGAAATCCATCTCATAAAATTGATACGTAGGGAATTACTACTTGAAAATGACTGATATGACAACTGCAATGTCCACGCTACATATATCCAAAATGGCGGATGAATTGGATGCGTTCAAACATTTTTTTTCATGCAACCTGCTCAGGCCGAGTTTCAATTTGCACACCTAATATATCCTGGTGCTGCTTTGGAATTACCGCAGAACGTAAAAAACATAAGAATGCCCGAACACCATTCAAAATCTACGAATGATTCTTGTAACATCGAAATATGGAATTCATCTATCTTATCTGGCTCTCTCCCATCCTCCCTTCTCTCTCTCTCTCTCTTTTATGATTTGTATTATATGATGCTTGACTTTCGGTCACAAAGAGATTATCCATTCGCTTAATTTCCATCCTCCTTGAAATACAAAGCTCACTTGTGTAGGATGGACGTGTTGAAGTCACTGGAAAAAATCAAACCCCTTGGTTTACAATAAAGACAGGGCGATATTTTATTTCAGAAACACATTTGAATTCACAATGATTATATATATATATATATCACACGCACATGACCCAATAGTAAAACACATTCATCGATTTCATCAGGAGAGCCTTTGACTCATTACACTATAATGATAGCTTCACTTTTGAGCTTTAACTCATAATGATAGCTTCACTTTTAAGCTTTAACTCACTATTGATTATAATTACACAAATCACCCAGTACGTGCAAACGGCGAACTTCTGTAGATACGTGAATCACAACGGTGCGTAATAGCATTCGCGAACCTGATCAACGACAATTCGATGAATTATAATTATTCGAACTCGCGATTCACAAAGAGATCTACACACTCCTCTTGTGTCTTGTAATTCAATCAAAACGCCCAATTTCACAATGGCGCGTCAGTCCCGGGAGGGCAACATCCGTTCTATACGGAGCTGCTCAAGCTTCTGCCCTCAGCCTTCGTCTTCCCACATTACCACTCTATCTAAGTTAATTTATCACGTGCTTTAACCCTCAACCACGCACCTTCGGAAAAATCCCTAATCCACGCACCCGGGTCTTTTGGACCCGGCTCATCTTATTTTGGCTGTATTTTCTTCAAATATTATCCTTTTGAGATGATTTTTTTTCCAATCGATTCGTCGTAATGTCAAGAATAGTGATCAGCATTGTGAAAGAAGATTGTCTTGGGATTTCTGTGAGTTATGTAGGAAAGAAGGAACATAAATCTGAAAAAAACAGTGAGAAAAACGATTTTTTTCAAAAAATCATATCTATCCCGCACAAAGACGTAAAGACAAAAATAACCACCGTTTTGTAATCAGAAAAAGTTCAACTTCCAGGAAAAAAATAGTTCCCAATGATAGCTAGGAAAAAACATAATTATTTACAAGAGTGAAGTTTGGGTATTTTAAAGAATCCACAATTAGTGAATTAAAGATATTTATCGGAATATTAGAGGGAAAAAATATAGAAACCGATAAGAATAATGTTCGAAACACTTTTATCCTTCAAGACTATCCTTTGTTGATTATGAATACCCTCAGTGCATATAAGTACATATACACTCAAGAAAAAATCATTTAAACTGAATATCGATTCGTTCTTTATCCAAAAAATATTCATTGCTATCAAAACTACGGTAGATGGAATGGAACAAAAACGATTACAATGGCGAAAATTAACCGTAAAAAATGCCATGGAGTGTGGGTGAAGTTAGAAGCGAATGTACCCTAGAGTCATTTTGCGCTTTTGGAATGTAACATGTTACAGTTCCTTACGCGAATGTACATTATATTTTTCCCAGAGGATTTGTAGGAATAGAATTCAATTACTTCAATTCAATGCTTGGCCAAACTACACAACAATTCTGAAAGAACTTTAATGTACTCATTTTGAACTTTCATAGTTCCCAATGAATTCATTATGGACTCCTTCTGAACTCGTGTGCAGCGTAGGTAATCAATACCACTAAATACTTGCCAGACAAAAAAAAAATGTATTTGATGCAAATATATATTTTTTAGTGTAGTTGAATGGGTTATGATTCAATCCCCTCGGAAGGGGGGGGGGGGGCTGCACACATATGTATACTTTTATCATATCGAAACAATACATCCTCCCTCAAAAGGATACATGAACATCTTCTATGCAGTCTTGAAACATTTTCCAGTTTTCCGCCAAAAAAAGTTACACCACCACGCACATCGGGTCCACAGGACCCGAGCTGAATTTCAAATACATGCTACTCGAAAACTAAGTGGCGAATCCCGGATTTCCAAAAAGCATTCAAAGCAGGAAGGTTCGAAGTTGCTTACATTACAATAGCAGCCCTTGCCTGTGCATTGCAACAGAATGAGAAGTAAAAGAAAAAATTGCTCGGGTCCAAAGGACCCAGGTGCGTGGTTGAGGGTTAAGACGCGTTCACAGTGCTTAGAGTTCCATGCCCCCGAATTGGCTACAGTTCGGCCAGCCTGAGTAACAGCTCGTCACGAGATGTGTTGTCAATATACCAAATATACAAAAATTTCATTGTTTTTTTTTAGGCTGTAGATATACAGTTAGTCCACAAATCAACGTATATGTCTTGTCCTCTAAAAATCAATCATCTATTCACACGATATAACAATGAATGTGGTTTGGGATTTAAAGCCAACCGGGATTCAACATGGATTGTGCAAAGGAATTCACACGCAATTACATCCTGCACATAGATGTTGATCCTAATTGCCTCCAATAAACCAATCACCAGAACTATGTAACATTAAATCATTGAATTTATCCGTCATCATTCTGTCTAAAACTATCGTGGACGTTATCTTCATCTTCGGTCGCTTTGCCGATGGAAATCCACGGCTGTAATTTATCTGGAGGCAGAATTGAGTTATTAGGCTTCTGAGTCAGATTATACCCAGGAATATCAATAACCACGTCTCGATTCTTATTTAAAACGCGATCAATTTTGTAGGGACGTCTGTATTTTGGTACCAACTTGTGGTTTTCTCCCTTTTTATATGACAGGTTTCGAATCATGACCAAGTCACCTACTTGATATGTTCGCGGTTTATTATGATGTTTATCGTACATCCATTTATTATATTCCTGTACCGTTCGATTCATTTCTCTCACCTTATCTCTCAATTCATCCCGTTCGTCATGGTTATTATCGTCTTGTTCGAGTAAAGACGATAAAACGTTGCGTAACTCCGAGTCGTCCTTACGGCGCTGCTCATAACTAAGTAATAATTTCGCCGGTGTCGTATCGATCGATCGGTTTATGGTATTATTTAAAACATGTTGTACCAAGGACAGTTTCTTAGTCCATTCACTAGGGTTATCGACCACATTGGCTAATGTAGATCTTAAGAATCGATTTACTCGCTCTATCTGGCCATGAGCCCAGGGAGAGGCGGTAGCTACCTTGACGTGGGTAACATCCTGCTGTGCCAAGAATTCCGCAGACTCGCTTGACGTAAACGCCGTACCCCGGTCGCTTATGATTCTTTGTGGCACACCAAAGTGAGTGAATATAGTTTCCAAGTGTTGTATAACTTCACTTGTACCCGTAGAGCTAGTCGGCATGAGCCAAACAAACTTCGTAAAAGCGTCGACGATGACTAATATAAATTTATAATTATTCGATTCTTGTAGTGGCCCAGAGTGATCAATGTGGAAGGTACTATTTGGACTAGTTTCTTTATCAATAATTTGCATTTTTTTCCTTCTGTTTTCCCTGATGCAACATTATGTGTTAGGCATTTGACGCAATCGTCTATGTAACTTCTGACTCGCTGTCTTAAACAGGGAAACCAGTGAGATTTCAAAAGAGCGCCACATGTTTTGTCGTGTCCTACATGACCCATGTCGTCGTGATATATACGAATAATATCATTCACAAGAGAATTCGGCACCATAAATGAAGATCGATCATCCATTTTTCTAAAAACTGAACCATTCACTAATTCAAATTTATCGTGAGCTTGACATTCTAACGTTTCCGCTAAACGCTTCATGTATGGATCGGTTAGCTGTTTATACATCAAACGGTCTTCAATGTTATCGATACTCATCACGATTCTACTTAGAGCATCAACGTGACGCATTCTGTCAGCCGCTCGATGTTCCATTGAAAAATCCAGAGTCTGCAGAAACAGGCTCCATCTTGCTATTTGAGAATTCACGTTGATTTTTCTCATAGCCAATACCAACGCGTTACAAGCAGTCACGATTTCAAAACTGATACCCTGAAGATAAATACGGAATCGTTCTAGAGCTCTAACGATAGCTAGAGTCTCTAATTCGGAGCTATGGTATCTTTGTTCCGCTTCGTTTGTCGTCTCACTGAAATAGGCAACCGGAGCCAGCCTGCCGTCCTTTTGCCGCTGCAAAAGCATTGCACCCAGTCCGTGCGAGCTTGCATCAGTATCATCATGAAGTAATCAGTCTTACGACTGGTTTGATGAAACCCTCCACCCCTGTCTATTATCCGCCAAACGTTTAATTTCTACATATCTACTACATCCCTTGTCTTGTACGATTTGCTTCATATAACTTGCTCTAGGTCTACCTTTACCAGTTTTACCATTCATTTTACCTTCCAATATTGTTTTCAATACACTCTCATGCGTAACGTGTGTCCTGTGAGATTGCTTCTCCTTTTCACGATGTGTTTCAAAAGATTTCTCTCTTCGTTTATCTGCTCCAGTACTTCTTCATTTTTGACTTGGTCTATCCATTTTATTCTGAGCATCCTCCTATAACACGACATTTCGAAAGCTTCAAGTCTTCGTTGATCAGTTTTCCCCATTGTCCAAGTTTCGCAACCATATAATGCTGTGCTCCAAACGTAACTTTTCAAGAATTTCTTCCTTACTTCCAAGCTTATATTTTTTGAGCATGATAAATGTTTCTTTTGGTGAAAAGCCTGTTTCCCTTGTGCCATTCTTGCTCCTATATCTCTTTCGCTTTTGCCGTTTTCTGTAATTATGCATCCTAGATATTTGAATTCTTTCACCTGTTTAATTGTCTCGGTATCTATTTTGATTGGCGTTCTTCTAGCTGTTTCCGCTGCTGTACACATCATGAATTTTGTTTCGTCTTTATTTATATTCATACAATAGTTTTCCAATAATATTGTTCTCATAGTGTTGAGAATATTTTCTAACTCAGTACTACTCGTGGCAAGTATGGCTATGTCATCCGCGAATCTCAACATACTTATATTTTCTCCCTGAATCTGTAATTTCGATTGAATTTCCTCCTCCACTTCGTTCATTGCTTCTTCTATATATAAATTGAGAATCAGTGGCGATAATGAGCATCCTTGTCTCACCCCTCTCCTTATTTGTGCTTCCCTTTCCTGACCCTCTATGTCTATCATTGCACTTTGATTCTTATATAATTCGTATATTATTCTTCTATCTTTATAATTTATTCCCACCTTCTCCAGGATCGCAAACATCTCCCAGTTCACATTATCGGAAGCCTTTTGTATATCTACGAAACCTATGTACACAGATTTCTTCAGCGCTATTCTTTTCTCTATTACTGCCCTAAGTGCTAAAATTGCTTCTCGCGTTCCCCTATTTTTTCTAAAACCAAACTGATCTTCCGCCAATCTACTCTCTATTTTATTATCCATCCTCCTGTATATAATTTTGGTCAGTATTTTTGAAGCATGTGAAGTTAAATTGATCGTTCTGTAGTTCTCGCATTTGTCTGCCCCTTGTTTTTTCGGGATAGTGACAATTTTATTCTTTTGGAAATCTTGCGGTACTTCTCCTTTTTCGTACATATCTCCAATCAATTCAAACAGTGCGTCCCGAGTTCCTTCACTGGAGGCTTTTATAAGGTCCGCACTTATGCCATCTATGCCTGGCGCTTTATTATTTTCCAATTCTTTCAAAGCCTTGTCGAATTCTGATCTAAATATCGAATCTCCCAGTTCTTCCTCATCTACATCCTCCTCCTTCTCTAATAGTGCTATATCATCGTTTCCTCTATACAAGTCTTCCAAATGATTGATCCACTGTTCTATTTCCTCTCCCGTTTTTATCAATTGTCGTCCTAGAGAGTTTCTAATCTTATTGCTTCTAGATTTCATTTGACCGAAGAATCTTTTAATAATCCTATATGCTTCATCTATTCTTCCTGAATGCAATCTTATTTCTATTTCTCTTCTAACCACTGTTCTTTTGCTTTCTTCGATTCTCTTATTATTCTATTTTTCAATGATTTGTATCGTTGCTGGCCTTCTTGGCTATCATTATTCTTGTATTTTCTTCTTTCATTTATCAATTCCAAAATTTCTCCCGTTATCCATGGGTTTTTAGGTTCTACTCCATTATTCTTCAAAATCTTATCCGCACATTCTCTTATATTCCCCTTCATCTTTGTCCATCTCCTCTCTATCCTCAAGTCTTTCTCTTTTTGATCTCTCAATTTTTCATCCAACATTTTCTCGAATGCCTTACGTGTTTGTTTCTGCTTGAGGTTTTCCAAATCCCATCTTTTCTGCATTTTCCTTTTCTTCTTCAGAGATTTGAATTCCAGAGAACATTTCATCATCAACATATTATGATCACTATCTATATCTGCACTGGGATAAGTTTTACAGTTTTTCACTTGGTTTCTAAATCTTTGTTTCACTAATATGTAATCAATTTGGTATCTTGCTGTATCTCCTGGCATTTTCCAAGTGTAGATTCTTCTTGGATGATTCCCAAATAAAGTGTTTGCGATAATCATCTTATGATTTTCACAAAATTCGACTAAACGTTGTCCTCTATCGTTCCTCCTCCCTAACGGAAAATCTCCTATTATGTTGTCCTCTCTTCCTCGTCCCACTACCGCATTCCAACCCCCCATCACTATCAAATTCTCTTCTCCCTTCACATATTCTATCACTTCTTCTATTTCTTCGTACGTTTTTCCAATATCTCCCTCCGAATATGCAGATGTGGGCATGTATACTTGGACTATGACTGTGTCTGCCGGTTTTGTTCTGATTCTAACCATCATCACACGTCCATTATGTTGCAAATAATTTTCTATTCTATTTCCTACTCTTTTGTGCATTACAATTCCTACAGCCGCTTGACCGTTCTACGATCCTGTATAAATTATTCTATAATCCCCACTCCAGAAATCGCCTCCTTGTGGCCATCTCATTTCGCTAATCCCCATTACGTCTATATTCAACCTATTCATTTCTAATTTCAAATTTTCTAATTTTCCCGCTTGCCTCAGTGATCTAACATTCCACGCTCCGACTCGAAGAATGTCGTTTCTTTTCCCTATCCTATTCTTCGGTTTCCGTTCTTTGCTGATGAAGCTTCCTCGAGCAGTCTCCACCCGGAGATCCGAACGGGAGACTAGTTTACCTCCGGAATATTTTACCCGAGAGAGCGGAATCATGTATTCATTAATTTGTTCGTTTGTTTTTGTTACATAATATTCCAGGTTTGGAAAAGGTTTCATTTCCTCGGGAAGTATTGAAACATGTCAAGGAAGGTAGTTTCCCCTTGCTTTCCTTCCGTTTTTGCCGATGTTTCTGGCATTAGGATGATTTCGTTTCTCTCAGTTTGTATTCTTTCTCTTGAGTAGTTCATTCCACTCAAAAAAAAAAATTCAACTCTGAGATACTTATCCTCCCCACCATGTAAAGGAAGCAGATACTACCAGGGATGGATAAAAAGGATATCAAGGACAGGTATCATGAATAGCCCCCTGGAAGACACGCAATCATCCACGGGGCATAAGTATGCAGTTCGGTATACGCTTTTGGATTGTACACTTTCAACAATGGGAACGGAGTTGATTCTCTTTTCAGATTTTCGAAATCATCAACACAATAAGGATCAAAATGAAAAGGTACCTCTCTGCGAGTCAATTCGTACAAAGCTTTCGATTTGATAGAATAGTTGGCTATAAACCTCCTAAAATAATTTGTAATTCCGAGAAATCCTTGTAATTGCCTTACGTTAGTTGGAGTCGGATAATTAAGAATGGATTCGGTATGCCTATTGCTCAATGTGATACCGTTTTCAGAAACTATATATCTCAAGTATTCAATTTTCTTTTCTACGAATAAACATTTGCCATAATTTAATTCGAGTCCGTATTTCTTCAAAGTTATCAATACCTCTTCTAAGATTTTTAAATTGTCTTCGACATTTTCTGTGGCAATCAACAAATCATCAAGATATACTAGAAATTTCCCTTGTCGAATAAGAGGCTCAAAAATTTGAACTATTCGTTTTTGGAACTCGGCAGGTGCCTGAGAGTAACCAAAAGGTAATTTGGTGAATTCGTATTGCCCGAAAGGCGTGGCAAACGGAAAATACTTGGTGTCGTCTACATGTACGTCGAGCTGATAGAATCCATCCCTAAAGTCCAACACCGTAAATATTCTTTTCCCGTACAAACTATCGAGATGGTCTTCTATTAACGGATAGGGGTCTTTCTTCTATTTTATACACCCTCTCGTTCAACGGGCGGAGATCGACACACATACGCTCCTTTTTAGTCGTAAGTACAACTCTCGCGCAATATTCAGATGAACTTGATTTAATAATTTTCCTATCCAACAAATCGTCTATGATGGTCTGAAGTTCATTCTTTTCGGACCACGACATCCGACGAGGAGCGTATGCGTATGGTGTCTCATTTTTCAATCTTACTCTTACTGCAAACCCATCTTCTACTTTGGTTACGGGCAGCTCGTCGCAACGTTTGAAAACCGAAATCAATGCGTTTTTCGCTTTGACATCCAAGTTCACATTTGAATTATTATAGACGACTCCTAATCTATCGAGGTTAGGTTCGGGTTCAATCGACATTATTTCTTCAGCTGCCTTCATAAATTCTACTTCCCGAGCTATTTGCAAATGACTACGTCCCCGATAGTATAAAAGTTTCGAATTATTGTCGTCCATAAAATCCCTTCCCAACAAAACATCGAATGTCATAGTGTCATCCGGTACGACGAGCAACCTAACCTCAAAAGTGTGCCCTTTTATGTCAGATACAGAAATACATTCGAAAATATATCCTATTACACAAATACGAGATTTATTCACGCCCCTATATACAGTATCGCACGCGCTCGCGGAAATTAGAGCATAATCATTGAAATCACTCTGTTTAACCAAACTCACTAGACTGCCGGTGTCCACTAACGCTTTAAAAACGCCGTTTCCTCTTGTTGATCTTTTTATTTCGGCGCAGGAAGTCGGTTGCTGCATCCCTGAGATCGTGTTGATAGGAAGAATTTTCTCACCACTGTCGTCGACGGATGTGTTCGCTGTACGATGATTTTCCTTCTCGTGCCTCCAATTCTCCACGCAGTTCAACGATGAGGTTCCTGATGAAAGCGATCCCTTGGGGCATCCAGAGCTGAAATGCCCTCGCTCACCACATTTGGAGCAGGTGATATCCCTTTTCACTTGCGATGGACACTTTGATGACACGTGCCCAGGTTGTGTGCACGTATAACACACCTTCGTATCCCTGCAATCTCTGGTCGGCCTGCATGGTTTCGTTGTTGGCTTGATGTATGTTGGAGGAGAGGTTTTGTTTTCGTCCTCTGCTAATTCACGCATATGGTCAATAAACTCTGACACTTTCCATATACGTGCGTTCAGGGCCAGCTCCCTCATCATCGGTTCGCGAATCCCGATGGTTATCATTTCTACTTGTTCTCTTTCAGTTAACTGTAAAGAATTCATCAGTTTAAGTTTCGCTTCAGCATACTCGATGAAGGTCTCAGAGAAATGTCTCCAAGTTCGCTCCTGGATTTTGGTCAGGAGCATGGCACTGGATTCTTTTTTCTCAAAGTAATCTTTGAGACTTTTGGCGAACTCCGACCAGGATGATATTACCTGTGCAGTCTGTCGTCCATACCATTCTGAAGCCCTACCTCGTAGCTGGCTAGTCGCAGCCAACAGCAGACATGGCTCATCGATGGTGTATAATTCGCCGACCACCTTGGCTTGGTCAATCCATTCAACGACGTTCTCATTGGTTTCCCCCCAGAAACTAGGAATCTGCTTCGCCAGGGTGTTTATAACCCTCCGTCGGCATACTGGGTCGTTTACGGCACAGACGATTTTTGTACTTTGAATTATTTTCGAAGAGGGCGTAATCAATTCATCTAAACCCGACGTAAAAAATTTTATAGTCTGTCATGATATACTGGTGAAGCCGCTTGTGAGTATCTTGTTCCGTCATTGAGTTATAAATATATAAAGTGGAACCTGGGTCATAAAAGACCCAGATTGCAGGCTACGTAAGTATTTCTTTAATTATGAGATTTTGTTTTATTGTTCCTTTTTTCTTTCTTCCGAGTGTTCTTGTATATTTAAAATTCTTGTTTCGATATTAGAATCGATATTCCAAAGATGGAAGGTGAAATCCCTGAGAGTTTAAAATATTTCATGCGAGAACGACCACCTCCAGCTCATGATGAACAATCTGAAGGAGAAGAAGATAGAGAAGAGGTTGACAAAGTTGAAAATGATGAACAGGAGGCTGATGAGTCTCCAGATATCAACCACAGTGGTGAAGAAAGTGTTGACAGTGATAATGAATATCATTCTGAAGATAATAATAATCATCTGAAGATACCAGGACGTCCTAGATCTGTTCTACGGGGAAAAAATAAATTCAAATGGAACACCAATGGTCCTGAAACTCGTGGAAGGCGCTCAATTAAGGTATATATACCAACAGGGAAAGGTTCTGCTAAAAACGTCAATACACCACTCGGAGCATGGTTTTCACTATTCAACGACAGTATTTTAAATATAATTGACAAATATACAAACGAAGAAATACAGCGAAGAGCAGAGACATATTCAAATCGAAGTTATTATCATGGAACGGATTTAATTGAGCTCAAGGCATTTATTGGATTATTATATCACTGTGGTGTTGATAAAAATAATCATGCGGTATTGGATGAGTTGTGGAATCCCACATATGGTAATTCTTTATACAGAACTACCATGACTTAACATCGATTTGTGTTTTTGTTGAACTGCTTGCGATTCGATGATAAAAACACACGATCTGAGCGAAAATTAGAACACGAACTAGCACCAATTAAAGAAATATGGGATATATTCATTCGCAATTGTGAAAGTTATTATTCCCCATCTACCAATATGACTATAGATGAGCGACTTCTTTCATTTCGTGGTCGTTTCAAGTCACATGTCTATATAGCCAATAAACCTGATGAATATGGGATAAAAATTGTCATGATAAATGATGTTCAGACATCGTACATGTACGATGCAGAACCTGATGTTGGGAGAGTCAATACTACAGGCAGTATACCATCATACTACGTAAAACGATTGACAGAGAGTATTCACGGTTCTAAACGTAATATCACTTGTGATAATTGGTTTATGTCTGTGCCTCTAGTTCAAGAAATGCAACAAAAGCATTCTCTCACAGTCGTAGGTACATTACGTAAAAATGAGCCAGAAATTCCCTCTTCATTCACGAAAACAACGTCGGCGGGTATTGTACGATTCGCTTAAGCTGATAATATGACACTTCTTCCGTACTGTCCCAAGAAAGATAAAGTGGTGTTACTTTTATCCAGCTTACATGAGGTTGGTCGAATGGATAAAGATGAAGAGAAGCCGGAAATTATCACATTTTATAATAAAACCAAAGGGGGTACTGACACATTCGATCAACTATGTAAAAATTATACAGTTGCCAGGATCTGTGGGCGATTTTTTATGGAATGCTTGATCAATGTGGTATCAATGCTGGTATTTTATATCATCTCGATGGGGGAGATGAAATCATGAATCGACGCTGTTTCCTAAAACAATTATCAATTTCATTAATGCGACCTCACCTGGAAGGAAGATCGCAATCATATATTCCTCACAACATAAAGAGTCTGATTCGTGATGTGCTCGGAGTGATACCTCCTCCTAACAATCCTTCGTTATCAAATAAAGGGAACGAAAGACAACGTTGCGCGATTTGTTCGTGGAAAAAAGATAAGAAAACGAATTTTTATTGTTCACTTTGTGATTTACCGGTATGTGAGGAACGTCGTGTGTATTATTGCCAGAATTGCAAACCTTAAAATAATTCTATTCTATACTCTTCATGTTAGTTTACTTATCCATACTAATATACTAATATACTTTACTATACCAAAGTTGATGTTTTTCCAAATTATAATGCCATAATTTCAATAATTCTAATAATGATGATATATTTTAATGGAAAATCCTGATTTTATAATGAGTGAAAATATAGCTACATTCAAGTGTTGAAATAAATATACTTTTTGTACCTGATCAAACCAAACTGTACATTTTTTTCCAAGCCTATTCTAGTACTACAATACCCTGGAGTTTCATTTCTCAATATTAATTTACTATTGAGATATACATTCTTCAATCATTTATCGTTTTTCCTCAATTCATTGTTATTTAACAATTGTTTGAACATTTTTTTTCTTCTCAATATCAATAAATATAGCTGAATGATGGTTTAAAGGGGTCAAAAAATAACCATGAATTTTAACAGAATTTTAAAACACGGGATAATGTGATGAATTCGCTCCAGGACATGAACGACCCAGGTTGCAGGTCGCGTTAGTAAAAATAGCCTTGCCGACGGAGGGATAATATTCCAATCTCCTCTTCGGTTCGTCGCTGGAGCTGGGCTCGTTGATTCACGTTCTGGTGCAGCCGGGGTGCGTCTCGCGAACTCTGTCATCATCGCACGATTGCTTTCCAACAGCAACTGCGTGGTCGTCTTGAAAAATTCATGGATATCAATGACAGCATTACTATTTACATTCTCCCTTACCATACGACGATCACGGTTTTCTCCCTCCGTAGACGATTCTCTCGTATCTTGCGTTTCTAAGGGGTCATTCCCTGATCTGTCGGACCGATCGTCGTCGTCAAGGTGTTGATGTAGTTCTAAATGATCCAATAGACGGTCTCTTTTTCTAACTAGAGTACCTCCAGTATCAAGTCCTCTTTCCTCCAACGCATCCTCTAACTCGCTCTCAAACAAAGCGTTGATTTTGTCTCGATCCATGTTGTTGTTGTTCACTCACTCGCGACAGCGATCATGCACGTTGCCGAAATAATACGATTCGCCCCGAAATACCACGGCTCGTCACGACATAACACGACTCGCCACGATGTACTACGACTCGTCACGAACTAACTTGCGAATTGTCACGTACGCACGCACTTCCAAAGACCGCAACTGTTTATCTTTGCGCGACTTCTTGTCCCATTGAGCTAAGGTGAACAACCGATGTCACCTTGCAACTGAGTCGAATGTTCTCGAACGTTCTAGAGATTTCGAGCACTATCACCATGTGGGAAAATCCCACTTCTGAAAAATTACACTGTAGGATGGACGTGTTAAAGTCACTGGAAAAAATCAAACCCCTTGGTTTACAATAGAGAGAGGGCGAAATTTTATTCCAAAAACACATTTAAATTCATAATGATTATTTATCACACGCACATGGCCCCATAGTAAAACATATGAATCGATTTAATCACGAGAGCCTTTGACTCATTACACTATGATGATAGCTTCACTTTTAAGCTGTAACTCTAGCGTTCCCGCGCCCTCGGGTGGCAGAAGTGGCCAATCTAGTCCAAATGTAGAGTCTGACACGACCCCACGTGACTCCCAAACACAGTCGGGTCTTCACACGTCGGCGCGGTTGTGCGTGCAGTGAGAGCGTCAACCGCATCGTCGGCTTCTGCGCGCCGTTCTCCGGCAGCATCTTTGGCGTCTGCTGTGTCCGCAACGACATCATCCACCACGAAGCAGGTTGTCGCGAGTGGGGCCACGTCCCAACGTGGTCTGCGGAAGACAGCAGCAGCAGCAACAACATCAGCGGGCACATCCGAGTTGCCGTTGACTGCAACGACATTGCGGGGCGAGGAAGGTTGTCACCAAGGACCAGTGCCACGACGTCCAGCAGCATCCTGACCTACCTAAAAGGCAGCAATCCACCGGCACAGAGAATAACATCCGGCCAGAGTAGCAACGGGTCGTCGTCGAGGACTCCATCTCAAACTACAGCTACAACTACAACATCTACATACAATTATGGGGTGGAGTACAACCTGCGGCGGCCGAGGGCAGCCAGTGTGTCGGTGGAGCCAAGAGCTTCAACCTGCAACAACACCAGCAGAGGTAGGTTTGGAAGTGATCCCGGGGAAAGGGGGAAGAGGGGGACCAGCCTCCAACCAAGGTCCCCCCCGACGAGGAAATTGAGATCCAACGCATCAGCACCGGGATCACGAATGGCTTCCGCAACCACCACCTTCGCGGAACTCACCAAAGGCGTCGTGAGGTCAGCGTCGAACACACCACCAACTACGGCGGGGGCATCGGTGGCACGCAGGGGGGCAGCAACAGCCATCGGAACTCCACCTCAAGCTGCTCCCCTATCGAGGAATGTCAGACCCGTACTGGTGCAGCCCAACCGCACCAGTGGACTGACGCCAACCAGTCAATCACCCCCAGCGTAAGTTCCTCGTCGGGTGTGACGGACAGCGGACCATTGATGACCTCCATCGCCACGACGCTGACTACCCCGACAGTCACAGTATCAACGTGTGGGGCCCCAATCATTGCCACCGGGTCACACTTGTCGGGAAGGGCCACTACCATCGTCGCCACTCCACCTGCTCTTCCCGACATCCATGAGGAAAGGCTGTCCAGTGTTGTTCTCGAGCGGCTCGAAATCCCACCGGCGAAATCCCTCTCTGGCTCGCTGGAGGGGGAATTCCAAAGGGATGCTCAGGTGGGCCCCATGTGGTCGAGAGTGCGGGACGCCATTATAAGACAATCCACTCAAAGAGCATCGTGATAGTGGACGTTACCATCCCCTTTGAAAACCGGAGGGAGGTGATGTGGAAAGCCAGAGAGCGTGAATTTGCACACCATACGCCTCTGGTTGGACACCTTCGCTCAAAAGGGTGTTAACACGCTTACCGTGTTGCTATCCATGCGTTCGTGATAGGAGCGCTCGGCTCGTGGGATCCGTCCAATGAGGGGGTTCTTAGGTGTGCCTTTTAACTATTAGCTTCTGTATGTAAAATCTTTGATTTAGCCGCCAGGGTCAAGATTTCAACCGGTTTTATTTATACAATTGTATTTTCATCCATACAATTTCATTTATAAAATTTTATTCATGCACTTTTATCTATACACTTGTATCCATTTATTTATTTATTCATTTATGCATTCATTTATTTATTTATCTAAATTTATCTAATTACCTATCATCATTTCATTGCTGTTTCTTTATCCATACTATACGCGGTCATTCGTATCGCCAATGTGACCGAGATTTTGGATTATATGGCGCTCAGAAGACAAACATGGAACGCGTTGAAATCGACAAGCAGTAAACAGAGATGATGAAGAACCCGAGTACGAAGCCGTTCATCATGACCGATCAAGGAATGTGCCCTATCAAAGACTTCGAATCGAAAGTACAAAGGAAGATGAATGAATTGAAACAAATGAAAAATTTTCAGATAAGCTCTGCAGTCAAAATCGTATATTCAACCAATGGTATTATCACGGTGTATGAAACTTACGATGATTCAAATCCTGAAGAACTGAATTTTGAAAAAACACATGGAATGTTAGATTTGGAACAATCAGTGTTGGCTGAAGCCATAGGGATTTCATATGAGAAAGAAGAGGATTTGAAAGAACCTTTATCTGTCACCTGTAGAGGTGCACACGAGACTCGCGTCAAGAACTTGGAAAATGATGTATATTCATCATTCTACTGTTAGTAAGACATGGTTTACTAAACTCAATTGAAGCTCCGCATCAGACGGAACAAATTCGTGACAGGTTTTGATCTTGCAAATGAAAATGATCAAGATCTATATCGAGATCAGCATTGAGCGTTACACCGAGACGAGACTGACAAACGATACCGGAAGCATATCTTGGTTGATCTTGTTTATGAAATCGGAATGGTCGATTATTCCGTTTCGGAATTCTGATACGAAGTCGGAATTCTGTGCGGTGGATACCTCATTGGAACACGTTTGAATTAAGATGATGTATTCTTTTTCAGTCTCGACGAGAATATCGTGTGCACCCCTAGTCACCTGCAGGGAAGGAATTCTTCGAGAAACATTTGCAAAGTGTTCCAAGGAAACCATCAGAACATTCGAAATTGGGGAATAAAATGAAATCATTATTATTTTGAATCTGAATGCAATAAAAAGAAATCGGGAAACTTGAATTTCAATATTCTCTAAGATTCAGCTGGAACATTTTACGGTTTGTTTTCTATGAATGAAACTTTTTTTCTATTTCCGATATTATGAAAATTGAGTGTTCTTTTTTTTCTATACCCCAAGCGAATGTTGCAGTGATTGCGACTTCGAAAAAATTCAGTAACTGGAAATATACAGAAGACAGTCTAGAAATGAATAGTTCGAAAACTAATTCCGCTGATCGATTCAATAATACCTGAGGATATGATAAAAATGTGGTGCAAAATATATTCAATTTCAGCGGGATATCCAATGTTTGAATCATTTGTGACTCTTTCATGTAATAAATGTAGACATCATGTAACCTCACTGGAAATCTGATTTTTTTCATAAACAATCCATTTGTTTAAAACAATTTCATGTACAAAAAATTGATGGAATGCTGAGAAACTTTTTTCTTTGAGACAATGTTTCTTTAAAGTTCATAGAAACTTCATAACGAAATCATAACGAAATCGCTGTACCTTGCATACTAATAGTGCAATCGATCTGAAACTTTTCAAAAAGTTCGTCCATATACTGACGAACAATTTTGTCACTGGAGGTTTTTTGTAGCTCAAACTGTAGCCCCCACTACTTTCTCAATGCGAAGCATGGAAAACATAGTTCCCACTTCGGATTAGAAAATTAATCATTTGTTATTAACATTTACCATTTCTTTCAACATAGTCGTCTTTGTTGAAGCCTTACGAATCAGAATCTGCAAGGTTCATTGTGATACATCCAAAAATCACCGAGTTATGATGAGTTTAGTGTTGAAAAATATTGATTTTAGTTGCAACAAGAAGAGTAGTTTTTATTTTTCATCTCCAAAACTATCGCTTATAAAAAAAATCGTAAACGGAGGCTCATATTGATTTTTCAAGCCCTACCTCCCAGTATTTTTAGATTTCCGAAATTCCAACTTTCAATTTTGGTGTGTGACGTCACGGCTTGGACAATACTTCTTCACATTTCCGCGCGTCCAACCGGTTCTTGCATGGGTGTATTCAATTCGTAAGCACTGTACTTACATGAAAAATCTCATGAAAATGAATGATGAGTGATGAAAAATATTAATAAAACAGGGTTGATTTCTCCTTTACTACCTGCTTTGTCTAATGTAATGGATGAGCCTGAAATTCTGTATATGCAGTTGAATGTATCCCAATAAAAAAACTGCGAAAAAGTGAAAAATCAACGCCAAGCACATGAGAATGCGATCAATATTGTAATGTATAATGCAGCTCTGGATGATGCCTGATGGGGATTATGATTTCATTATTCCTTCAAATTCCCATGACTTTTAAAAGAATTCGTCCTCTTTCATAATACGGTATCATATCATGGATTCCTTTCTATAATGTCTCAATACTTACCCTCTCGTTAGAGGGACAAATAATTTTCAAAGAGATAACACCCCGAATGGATCACAAAATGACTTAAAAATTAAAGATCGACAGGGAAGTGGAACCGTTAAAGGTAAATCGAAATGAGCAGAGAAGAATTATGAGGTTTCACTCTCCTCTATTTCGTATTCGATCAAGTCGAAGCGAGAATTGAATACACAAGAAAATTATCGAGATGTAATTCAGTTCGACGTTTTGTCGATTCTGACCCTTTATTATAATATTGGAAGTTTATAATGAATCACGTACGAATCAAACATCTATCGGATTCGTGGTTGTGTTTTTGTATCGAATGATCTTATCGAAGAGATCAATCGCATAAATTAATCGAAAATACCTCGTGTTATCATTGACTCATTATTCGTGCCTCTCGATATCTCAGTTTGAATTCAAATCAAACTGTGATTTTATTTCGATTTCAATTAGAATAGGTTTAATTATATATACTGGCTCTTTGAACTTCCTTTGATTGCAAATCATTATTTCGACGCGTTCTTTCCTTCTTCTTTGAAATCCGTCTAATGCATCCACACATGATTCTTTTTTTCCCTTCCCGTAGTTCCGTCGATCAAACTCTCTTATGTCATCGCCGCATACTTTCGACGAGTGTCTGTGTAGTTCAACACATGCGGAATTTTTGCGTAGTGTGTGTTGACGTTTTTTCTATAGAGGTTTGGTCGACGAAACTTTTATGTACAATCTAACTACCGATATGTGATTTTAGAATTTCTATGCATGAATTTTGGCTATCGCATGGCGTTGTAACCGTACGAATATTTGATCATATTCGTACCGTTACAACATGAACACAAAACAATATATAAACCCATTCTCAACAGGAATTTCATTACATTTGGAATTTCGATGCAATACAACAGGATATTCCTCATCTGGAAAAAGATGTGAAATCAATAAAAGCTGCCAAGTACATTTGGTTACCCAAATGGTATGTAAACGATTTTTTCTATATTGCAACTTCAATTTTTTCCAATTCTATTCACAGTGATGCATGATCACCGAAAAACATCATTGTATTAGAGATGAATATGAAGTGGAGTAGAAGAAAAATTGGGTTCAATCATTTGGCATACCTACTAGAAAGAACTCTGACTTATTTTGAACCAAACGTGTTGGTCATTTCTGAACAGCTTCGAAATTCATGTCGGTGCGTAACACTTGACGTGTCTAGTGGAAAATTTTGAGCTCTTATTATTAAACACTCCTATCATAATAGTACATTGTGTAACAAGTGCGCAAAGTTGGTGATTCCCGCGCGAGCCCGAAGCTTGTCGCCCGAGCGTAGCGAGGGCGACGAATCACGTGAGTGGGGGAATCACCAATGCGCACGAGTTGCTCATACTATTTTTCCTAACAAGGTGCGTGAACTTCGGTTTTCGAAGCCTGTGTTGCGTGCACAGAGTGAGTGATTCCTACATGGCAGTCGGACCAGTGCGGGAAAGTGATAAGCGTGCGGTGAAGTTACTTTTCCTAACAAGCGTGCAAAATTGGGTTCTCCAAGCTTGTGTTGCGTGCGCAAAGTGAGTGAGTCCCACACGGCAGTCAGACCAGTACGGGAAAGCAATAAGCGAAGTAACTTTACCGCACGCTTATTACTTCCCCGCACTGGTCCAACTGACGTGTAGGAATCACTCTGTGCACGCAACACAGGTTCGGAAAATCGAAGTTCGCGCACCTTGTTAGGAAAAATAGTATGAGCAACTCGTGCGCCTTGGTGATCCCTCCACTTGCGTGATTTGCCGTGCGGAAATCACCAACTTTACGCACTTGTTACACAATGTACTATTACCGCACGCTTATTGCTTTCCCGTACTGGTCTGACTGTCGTGTGGGAATCATTCACTTTGCGCACGCAACACAAGCTTGGAAAACCCAATTTTGCACACGCTGTTGGGGAAAATCCTTATTGGCCACGCCAAGTGTTTCGCATCGACATGATTCTCAAAACTGTTCCGGAACGACCATGACGTTTGGTTCAAAATAAGTCAGAATGTTCCCAGTGCGTATGCCAAATTATTGAACCCAATTCTTCTTCTACTTCACTTTATATTCATTTTTGATACAATGATGTTTTTCAAAGATCATAAATTACTTTGAATAGAATTGAAAAACATTCAAGTTCCAATATACAATGAATCGTTCACATACCAGTTAGATAACCACAAGGGCGGCGGAACTCGAGTCTAGCAGGTGTGGAGTTCAATAAAAAAATCGATGACCGGGGGAGGAGGTGAAAAAATTAGAAAAAAATTTTGTCCTCTAGTTTTCGTGACTTATTTTATTTCTTTTATAGCAAATACTAACTTTCTACAATTTACTTTATTAATAAATTCATTAATCAGTACTTCCTGGTTTGAACTGTCTATTATATCACTGTGAACGTATAATACCGCTAAGTTACTCAATCGCAATTGTGACATAGTAGATCTCATATATGTTTTTGATCGTCTCAAAGACGAAAACGATCTTTCAGCTGTACATGTTGTTGAAGGGATGGTCATCAAAATTCGTATGAATTCAAAACATTCAGATTTCTTTGGAAATACGTTATTACATCTTTCGATTTATTGATACTTGTTTTATTAGCTCCAGTGATATCAAGGAACATATCTCAATGAAGAATCTGACCGATATCTTGCCGGAGCTTTTCGAATATGAGGGACTTCTGGTTCCTGAATATCTAAATCCTTGGCTCGTTGGAGGCTTCTATTCCACAGGGGTGAAAATGCTGAATTTTCTAATTCTTGTAAGGCATCCAATAATCTCCTGGACTTTGGAGTGAGTTTCATGAATATTCAATTGACAAGTTTGCAATTCTGTATTCAGAATTTCTACTCTTTCCATTACGCTAATCACGGCCAGTAACATAAAATAGTAATTGAATTTGTCTGAAGCTTTCAAAAATCCCGTTATTTTTGATGCTACGGCTGCTGTGGTCGATTTATCATCATAAACTTCCGATAAGAAGAGTGAAATAGATTCATAATTAGCTTCCACTGTTTTCAAGGATTTTATCCTCATACACCATCTGAAACATAATAGGAATATGTCATACGAACTGAAGTTGGATTCATTTTTTCAAATCATTTATTATATAGTTCATAAGTTATATTCACCTAGTTGGACAATAAGGAACAAGATTCGGACATTCCTCTGCTTGAAGATTTTTGAAAATAGCTAATCTTTTCGGAGGATCTCTAATGAACGTGATTATTTCTTGCATGATGCCGATGAAATTTTTTATGCATTCAATTTCTTCCAATGCATCCTGGACCGCCAGATTCAGAGTGTGTGCTGAACAGTGTACATATATAGCTCGTGGTTCTACTTCACGTACTCGAGTTTGTAACCCTGTGATATTTCCACTCATATTCTTGGCACCATCATAACATTGACCTCTTATCAGACTCATGTCTAAATTGTATCTCAATAAAACGTCTTTCAATATTGTAAAAAGAGTTGCAGCAGTAGTGTCTGATGTTTCGTAAAAACCCATAAAAATATCATGGATAATCAAATCATTATCGACGATTCGAAGTGAGATTGATACTTGTTCTATCCGGCTCAGGTCCATGGACTAATCAATCAATATTGCATAGAATTTTGCTGATTCAATTACTTCAAGATTTCGCTGGGTTACTTCGCGGGCCATTAGGTCTAATATCTCATTTGTAAAATCGTGATGCAACCATTTTCGACCACTTTGGCGTAGCCAAGATTGGAGTGCTGGTACATCTTCACCCCTCATATGTAACAATTGGAATAAATTAGAATTTCCGTCATTTCCATGTCCTCGTGAAGCCAGACCTTGTTTCGCTAGAAAAACAATGGAGCTGGATATTTTATCCAAAGCCAAGCGTGCTTTCTCGATGTTTTCGATTTCCTTCAGAAAGACACTGCACCACACTTGATTTTTGTGACGTGTGCAGATTTACTATGGGAGTACAATGAAGCTCACTTTTCTCGTGGGCCCTCAATCTTTTTCTAGCATTTTTCCAGCATGTAAATCATTCATTTACAGAAAAATCTAAAGATGATGAAACTTGTCGACCTTTGACAAGGGAAGGCATATTTTTATTCGCAGCATCAGTACAAATACTACAAATAGCTGCGTTATCGTCTCGTAATTTCAACCACGGATGTTCTTTTTGCCATGCAGGAAAAGCTTTGGGAACTTTTGTATCTGAAATCGAAAAGATATTTACTCGAATTTCTCGAGTGGAAAATTAAAAAACTAATTGACATTGACTCACATATATACTCATAAAAAAAAGTATTCGAAATTGTTCCGGTATAACAGTTTAAATTGAAAATCGTCCGTTATGATAGTTTAAAATGAGTTCTTTATGAACTTTCGGTATTCAAAAATAGGTCTCAAAAAATTGGTCAAAATTCATCACCAATGCTTTCAGATTCAGAATGATAATTGCACAATCAAAATATCGATAAAACAAATCAAATGTTTTTTGAAATACACTAGAACCCCGCGATGAAGACACTCTCTTTCTCCCTCCAACGCATGACAACAGCCGTTTGGATGAGAGAGGGGGAGAGCTTCACTATCGCGAGGTTCAAGTGTATATCATAATTTCGGTTCGCGTATATTCTATAATAATACGTCTAATCGAATTTGTATGATATTAAAAATCTCAATGATTCAACATTTTTTTATTCCATGTGCTCCTTTCTGATAAATCGTGAACAATACATGTATTATATGTATATATCAATGTCAATATATTTTATTTAAAAAAAAAACAAATGATGAAATTATGGTAAAATTACCTGTATTTGATTCAAAGTCCTTTCTTGTACATTCTTGAAAACCAGAAGCGGTTGATTTTTTTAACCTAGAACTTGATTGTGAATTGAAGGTGGAACAACTTTTTGAATCACTAACACAATCATTCCCACCTTCAACAATCACTGCTTCGCCGTTTGTGTTATTTTCCTCTCGAGTTGGAAATCTTTTGACCAAAAATTTATCCATTTCTCAGGTATACACGGAGGATCAATAAATTCCCTGTCAACTACATTGATATTCACAGTCCCAAGCATACAACACAAAAGAATCAGGCGCCACCGTCTGACGAGTAAAATATATACTGCTATGTTATAAGTATTATGTAGATAACAAATTACCGACTTGTCATACCGATAATTCATTCTAATGCTGTTTGAAAGATGCAATGCATTTATATATCACAGTTGTTCTATGGGTAGCAGGTTATTGGCAGAAGAACTCGATTGCGAACTGGTTCAAAACATTTGATTTCAATCAATTTGAGGGATTATGTAATTTCCAAATTTTGAAAATCAAGCAATTCAGCGGGTGTGGAATTCCACACCTTCCGTTTTAGCAGGTGTGGAAATTCCACACCTGCTAATTTAGTAGGTGCAGAGTACTCCACAGCTCCACACCCGTTTCGCCGGCCTTGGATAACCACATGTACCTGGCAGCTCATATTGATTTCACATCTTTCTTTTTCAGAAGGGGCATATCCTGTTCTATCGCATCGGAAGTTTAAATGTGATGAAATTTCTGTTGAGAATAGGTTTATAGATTTTTTTGTAGATATTGATCGCATTTCATGTTCTTGCCGTTATTTTTTCATTTTTTTGGAGTTTTTTCATTGGGATTGCATTTCTTTTTCTGAATATGCCTTCAATCGAAAACAAATGAAAATTAAATACTCATGTCGAGTTTCATAGGAACCATAGCATCTTCTCAGATTATTTCTGTGATATGGAAAACCACTTGGGCTCTCATTATTCATCTCATCATTGGACAGGAATAGATTATTGGAACTAAGAATGAAGAAAAGAAGGGAAGGAAAGTGAATTTCGTTAAATAGGTATACATGTGAAGGATTCTGGAAACTGAATGTGAGTTGAACGATAATTTGACGCTGAAAGTTGCCCGGAGTGCTCACAGCAGCTCACAATTTTGAACAATTTATTGTCCACCTTTCCATCGTCATGTACTAAATCCTGGATTCATTAGTCCTAGCCAATCGTAGAGAAAATCCAAGACTATGAACATATTTTATTGCGAATTCTTTTACACATGGGCTTTTCCCTTAATGAACTTTAGAAATGGAATTATGAAGCACACCCAGATGGCACAAATGATCATTCATATTGAATATAACTTCAATGAACTCGAAATGAATACATTTTGAATCTTCAGAAAATTGATTCCGAACTTGCAATATAAATTCCTCCTGAACACTAAGGTGTTGATGAGAAATTCAATTTGAATTAGAAGTATTTATAATTAATTCTTTTTCTACTCTCAAACTGGAGCTCTTTGTTGAGACTCTGGCGCTATCTGGGATAGAGTGAGAATAGAAATATAATTCAGTTTGAAGGATAACAAGAATGATCAAACTTTTGGAGAGATCTTTTTGAAATCAATAGGATTCTCAGTCCTTTCAGCCAGACGAAGCTGCCCTGATGAAACTGACCGTTAAAAACGGACAGAACCTCTATCCGAATCCAACGGAGTCGATACGAGGTGTGTTGAAAAAATAACGAGAATTTTCGTTTTATGAGAAAAATATTTATTTATTCATCAATATCTATTTTGTCCCCTCCAAAATAATCCCCCTTGGATATAATACACTTGTGCCAACGCTTCCAATCCTCGAAACACTTTTGAAACTCGATCTTTGTAATAGCTTTTAGCTCTCTCAGCGATTCGCTTTTAATGTCATCTATGCTTGTAAAACGACGGCCTTCTAATGTTCTCTTTATTTTACAAAATAGAAAAAAGTCACATGGAGCCATATCTGGCGAATATGGAGGCTGAGGCATCGTTACAGTTTTGTTTTTGGCCAAAAATTCACGAACAAGCAATGAAGTGTGAGCAGGTGCATTATCGTGGTGCAAAAGCCATGAATTGTTTCGCCACAGATCCGGGCGTTTTTTTTCGGATTGCTTTTCGACTGATATGCCAACATCATCAGCGACTTCTCTGATTGTGATTCGGCGATCGTTCATAACCATTTCTTTCGCTTTTTCCACGTTTTCATCGGTTGTTGATGTGCTTGAGCGTCCGGGTCGTTCGTCATCTTCAACGTTTTCGCGGCCATCTTGGAAACGCTTATACCACTCATAAATCCTTGATTTACTCATAGTAGAGTCACCATATGCCTTTGTCAATAGTTTACAATCTTCACTACACTTTATTTCATTTTTTACGCGAAATTGAATACAAATCTTTGATCCATTTTTTTTCACAGACGAAAATCGCCGAGCTCGAAAAACACGTCAGAACGTTAGCGGCTGCCACTTAGAAAGTAAGCAATGAATATTGCTGAAAATTTTATCGTACTTCAGGGGCACGTGTACCAACATAATGAAGAAAAATTTTATACAGGCGGACTTTCCAAACCCGCGAAATTTGAAAATTCTCGTTACTTTTTGAACACACCTCGTATGTGTTCTTGAAAAACAGATATTGATTCTGTTAAGTTCAGCTGAAGGTTCTGTCTGTTTCTAACGGCTATTTTCATTAGGGTGTAGTTATGCTACATGCATCATCATCTTGATGATGATCTCGTTCATAACGTATACATACATATAGGATGCTTGCGATTGCAGGCATTCATAGCCTCTGCACGGAGGGAAATAAAGGAGTATATTTTACTCATACAATTCGTCAACATTTTTTGGTAGCTCCTAGGGTATTCGCAGCACAGCTCACTCCTTGAAAAGTATATCTTCCTTGTAAATTGGTGGAACTTATTCCAATGCAGTAACTTCTACTCCGAAAATAGTCATCCATACATTGACTGGGCGCTGGAGTAACAGCTGCCGTGATTGAAATAGCAGTTGATTCTTTGTTTCCTCCGTGTGGGGCTTTGAGAATGAATTCCCATTGACCAATTCATGGCCCCTGGGGCCGAAGACTTTCGCATTCGGAACGATTCATAATACTCCGAAATGTCCTTATTCTTAAATACTTTATTCTCCATTAGATATCCGTAGGGAAGGAGCATGCAGGTTAGGCCAGGGAGTTTTTTGTATTTTTAACCGTTGGCAACTCTGTTTTCATGACGATTGAAGTCGAGTCTTATCATATGTTGACTTTTCATGTGCATAGAATGCAAAAACAGACACCTCTTATGAGTATTTCAGAAGGCAAGTGGAAAAACGTGCAAAAAAGTTTTATTCCAATTTATTTCATTTTGTACAAAGAGGATAGTGTTCATCGATTGATGAAGGTAAATCAATCTATTATGTTTTTTTCTTAATTCCTTCGAATCGCACAAAACATATTTCGATCATATTGTGAACTTAGAATAATGCTCTTGCAATTGCAAAGTTGCATTGAATATGTAGATTGGGCCACCCAAAACATGCAGGTTGGGCCACTAGTTTCGTTTGTCATATAAGTATTCAAACACCATTCCGATCATCTTTGATGATCAGAATAGTGTTTACATTGGATGTAATTTCAAGTCTTCGGTGATTTTCTCATTTTAGGATGGAATGCCGAAGGGAGAGAAAGACAGACCATGGAATCAGTGATTATGATTTCATGGTTAGTGATATTTCATTATTCTAATGTTAGAACTATTTGAAATAAATAAATATCGGCTACAAATTCCATACCTGATGTATAGAATGCATTTCTCTACCTTTTAAGTGAATTTTCAGAAGTGGCCCAACTTGCATGCTCACTTTTTTTTAACCAAGTTTTTCCAAGTTCAGAAAATCGCTCGTATTCCGCAGTATTTCAAAGCAATCAAGAAGCTTTCTATCACGAAATATACATGAAGGTTGTCACTTTTCAGTGGTATATTGATATTGATCAAATAATTTCCTGTTCTGATCTTATAAGTCAAGAACAAAACACGGTCCAACCTGCATGCCTCTCCCCTATTTTTAATTCTGTTCAATTTTAGATAATGCTTCTCTTGAATATTGAAGATGATGAATATCTATTTTCACATCCCACACAGCGCCATAGTCTCAAAAGAATTTCTATTGAACCCTTTTTTTTCTAAATGAATTCTTTAAGAATTCTTCTGAGCCTGTAGTGCTATGTGGGATATTTCTACTCTCACAGATCCTCATTGTTGAACATATATTGGAAGGATGAGAGGGATATGTTGTTGAATAAGATTGTTCTCCATTCTCAATAATACATATTTACAAATCAAGATCTGTGAGAGTGCAAATACGTGAAAATGAAGTTATTTGACTTTGATCTCAAGCAGCACAAATGACCAATTTGAATTTATAAAGACTTCTTCAAGACCACTTGAATATTTCCCGTTATACCCCTAGTAACACACAATCTTCGTCAAACGTTCTGAGGATGTTTGCAGGACGTTTAAATATTCTAGGAACGTTCGGAGAATATTTTACGCACATTGGTGTTACTTGGGTAATCAATATGTACACGGAAACACCGGGTCTATAATTATTTAGAAAAATGACTGTCAATTTAGGGAAAACCAGGATTGCTGAAAAATATTCGTAGTGGGTCTACTAAAAATTCATAGTCGATGTATTAACAATTGATACTTTCACTATGAAAAATACCGATGAAACTATCAACTGTTGATATTTGGACTGAGAATTTTTGGTTGACTCATTACGAATATTTTTCAGCGATCCTCTTTTTCCCTAATTTGATAGTCATTTTTCTAAACGTTGATAAATTCTTTCTAAATATTAATAGACCCGGTCTCTCCGTCTATTCATTATGAATATTTTGAATTCGAAATGAAAATGTCTTGAATGCCCGGACAATTCATTAGGAAATCTCGATATGAGTCCTTTCTAAACATTAAGTTGTTCATTGATAGTTCATTTTGAATTCAAGATATTTATAATCAATACATATTGATTAGCATACCGGGAACTCTTTGCGGGAACTCGTGTGCTGTATGGGATGACACCCCAGGTAGCATAGAGTTCATTGATTAATTCCTCAATAACTTTTTGAGAACTTTGGATTTTAAATGAAGTTTTTTGAGGATTCTTTATGACCTCCATGTTACCCGTGATTTGAGAACAAAAAATCAAGTGAACGACACAGAAACAAGTGTGAATGTACAAACAATTGAAGGTTTGTAAGAATAGAAATATCATTCAGCTTGAATCCGAAGAGAACATGAAGCTCCAACAAACGTTCAGAATAGGTCAACATACATCAGCCTGACGCTCAGTTGGAGCCAACTTTTAAGATGTAATTTCATGGGGCGTCGAGCATCAAGCGTCAACATTAGAAGGAAAGAGAAGAACTGTGTGACCTCTCTTTCGTTCTAATGTTGACGCTTGATGCTCGACGCCCCATGAAATTACAGCTTTAGGTTCATAACCGTTCAACTAAGTTCAGATGAACATTGGAATGTCCGCTTGAGGATGTTTCCAAGAAAGGTTCGTAGAACGTTCATTAAAGATTCTATGAAGACTCATTTGATCTTCAATTCAGTATGCTCCAGAGGGAATTAAAGTTATGATTGTAATAGTTATTGTTCATTTTCTCGTGAAAAAAACATATTAGAAGAAAACTTATATCGAAGAATTGAAATTCTAGTGGATCTTCAGTGAATGTTTAATGAACGTTCAATAAACCTTCCTCAAAAGTATTCTCAAGCGGACATTGTAACGTTCATCAGACCTTCGTCGAACGTTTATGAATCTTAACTAGAGCTCCAACGGATCTATTCTGAACCCTTGTCGGAGCTTCATGTTCTCTTCGGAAATGTAACAACAGGAGAGATAAAACTTTTGAAGCGATCATTTTAGAATAAATCGTATCTTCAGTCACACGAGTCATGCTACTAATAGTTATTCTACAACGATTTTTATGATTTTTAACTCATTCATAACATATATAATATTCCGGAATGTTTTTACTTTCAAGTACTTGGTTTTTCATGAAATATTCGTATTTTCATTTTTGTTTATGTTCAAGGAATTCTTCTCTATAATATCATATCTGATCATGAATATCCATTTCTACATATTTGTTCTCCAACAGGTCTTTATTGTTGAATATAATATAACAGGTCTTCATTTTTTAGTATATATTAAAAGGGAAGAAATCGCTGTTGAATGAAATTTCCTTTCATTCCCGGCACATATTTGGGAATACAGGCCTGCAGAAGTGAAAATATGTGAAGTTAAAGTATTCAACGATGATGATATGAAAAAATAGAATTATTCGAAAACAAACGTAATTAAAACAAAGATAGAAGTTCATAAGGATGGGAATACAATTCAGCTTGAATGAAACAACTGGAGGGTTCAAATTTTTGTAGAGAATATTTTAGGATCAATTCTATCTCCAGCTACATCAATCAGGTTGATCCTCATTCATTCAAAAACAATATCCGTAATTATAATATCATTTATAACATATTTAATACTCCGAAATATTCTTTCTCTCAAATACTCTATTTTCAATTAAACATTTCCCATTAGAGATCTGTATTCTCAATGATCTTCATTTTCAGATAATTCTTTCCTACACATCGCTGTTGGTGGATATCTATTCTCACATATTTCCACTCTCACAAATCCTCATTATTGCATATATGTTGGAATGAGGAGAGAAATGGGCGATCAAATAAGATTATTTCCACTTGTAACACATATTTCAGAATAATGATCTGTGAATATCAGAATATATGAAAATGAAGATATTCAATATTCATGATATTCGAGAATTGAATCATTTGAGAACAAAGATAATGGAAGATAAAAATAAAAGTTTGTAAGAGTAGAAATGTAATCCAGCTTGGATGGAACATCTGGAGAGATGGAACTTTGGGAGAAAACATTTAGAATGAATTGTATCTCCAGTCATATCAGTCAGGTTGACCCGTATTTATTCTACAAAAATTTCCAAAAAGACCCAAAGATTCAAGACGATGATTTTTTTGATAGAGTTTGAGTGGTTGAAATTTTCACAAATGTTGTTTATATAAGTTTTTCAAGAGTATTCATGGTTTTTGAACAGGTTTTACTCATATATTCTTCTTACAGGGTTCCGTCAAGCTCACGATAACTCTTTGGTACCTTGGAAGTACTGTATCAGTGGTTATCGAGTAGCGGAGGAAGTTTGTAATTCAGATTGGGCTCGGAAGAGAGTGAACTCTCTATTTCATTCAGCGTACTTCCTATTCTGGATTCAGGATCACTGAAAATTCTATTCTTCAAAGTGAAAATTACAAGGTATTCCAGGAGGAATACTTTATTGGTGCTACGTGCGTTAAAACAGCAAAAAGAGAAAGTTATAGTGGAGTGTTGTGTTATAAAAACTCAGTGATATGTGCTTCGAGTGAGATATATTTAGTGAATGTGAAGCAACAAACAATGTGAATCGTTTAGGAGTGAAATTTCTTTTCGAACTTCGTAGTTTAACAGTTTGTGGTTAATACAAGAAGAAGTTAGTGAATCAACAAATTTTTCCGTTCAATTTAATAGTGTGTATGTTCAATTACGAGTTTGGACTATCTTTGTAGTTATTGTTCTTTTATATTCCTCCAATTTCCAAATCTTTTCCTTCCCGTGACAAATTTTTCAGATTCTCTTCTGACGATTACTTGTTGACTTGATTTATTAATCATTCATCGATAAAATCTGATTTTACTTAAATTTCCTTCGTTTCAATGACTCAGATCCTCAATTTTTCTTGTCGTTATCCAACTTCTTCTTTCAAATTTATTCATTCGTTCATATATTCTTCATACCTTTTGATTTACTCGATACCCTCTATATATTTTCAATTTTATATTTGCTTTATTCTTCAAATCCTCAAAATACCTTCTCATTGATATTGTGAAACACGTTTATTTTCCAATATTCTTTTTCAACTTTGAATTTATTTTCCAATTATTTTTCAATTACGTCTTGTTTCTTTTATATTCCAACGATTTATTTCAATTTTGCAGGATAAACATCTGCTTTTACTTTTGTTTCACTTGTTTTACTTACATTCTGATTTTCTTTTATACTTTTATTTCAATTTCTTTAATCGTTCATTTCAAATTTCTTTCTATCTTCAAGCAATTTCATATACTGTTATTTCAAATCTTACGTACTGCAAATTCTAATTCTTGTGAGTCATTCACGTACATTAACCTTTCAGTCGTGGTTGTTGTTTGCATTCATTGTATTTCAAAACTCAGTTTTAGTTTGTAAAAAAGAATACGAAAGTTTACTTATCGTGCAGTTGCAGTCAACATTATACGTGAATGAGCTTAATTCTTCCGAATGTTGTAAGTTGACCTGTTGTTGCGGTTGTTTTTCAACATTCTACAATATCTGAAAGAGCAGGAATAGAATAATTTTGCACTTTTATGAAATAATCATTAAATTGAATTTATTTCCTTTTTTAATAGTCTTCATGGAATTTATTCATGCGTATTTACATATATTCAATTATTCGCAACGATTCCTGGCATTTATAGACACTTTTCGCTACATAATTTGAATTTCTATTCCACTGAATTTGGATATCAGTGTAGAATTCATTTGAATTACTTCAGATTACATATTCAATAAAGGTTCTACATTTATTTCATTCATTCATAATTGAATTTCAGACACAGTCTCTATTTAATTCAAACTTGTATTTTTATCTTCTTCTCGTGAATGATTATTCCTCTTTCTCTGCTTTTTTTTTCTTTTGTGAAAAGATTAGTGTTCACTAAACATCAATGACACATCGATATAACATTCGATCCACTGGTATCGAAGTTCAACACCGCAAACATCGATGTTACTGAGACGCGATTGGTCGTTGGTTTACGAATAAGAACTTCATGTCAGCCGTGTATCGGGAATACAAGATTCAAATTTGATTGAAAAATCGAAATATATTTTAGCTGTTGCCAATCTCATGTGAAAGATTTTATCGTTGGAGGATTACATATTTTTTCAAAAGGATTCTCTGTTCATAATCCTTGTTAGTATTTACATGTAACATTAGGTTATTTTATTGGTCAGATATATCTAATGCGAATCATAGAGGATTTTTGTTCAACATTTGAATGATTTATGAATGAATTTTTAATAATTTAATTTGTTTATCCAATCATATCGAACGAATTTGAATTAATCTATTTCTTAGGAATAAGCAAACAATCATGTACTGTGATGGATATTCCTGGGATCCATGCACAAAGGCGCTTGGGTCATTGAGCGCCTCCACGACTCCTGTCGTGGATATTTATTTGTCACAGCGGGACCTGAAAAATATCGAGGGGGAACAAGTAACTTGCCCACAACAATTTTGAGGGCTCAAGGGAAAAGGAATGAGCTCAGGGAGAGGGGGAGGGTTGATTTTAATTCACTACAATGATCAAACTCCGAATGAGGTTGACCACGTGCCAGAGCACGTATATATTTTCACAATTTATCAACGTTATACACAACAAGCGACCCCGTCGCGCATGGAAAAATACAAACAATTCTTTCGTTTATCAATTTGCTTTGGGGGAACACGGGGGCTAAGGAAAGAGTACGGAGGGCGCGGCCGCGAGGGAACATCTATAGACGGACTATGCCGTTTACATGAATCAGAACAAAGGGAACTAGAGGGCAACCGCGACCATACAATTTAATCGGGGGAGGACAACCACGGGCGAAGGGGGTGACTCGATGTCGAAATACGAAGGGTCAGGAAGGAAAAATGTAAAAAAGAGGGACACGTGGAGGAGGCCACGTGAACAACTTTACTATGACCACACAAAATCCCGCGAAGGGAACACCGCACGGGCACTGAACACCAGTTGACTTCCTCGACAGAAACGAGGAAGAAAATTCGACTGGAATTGGACCCCGATGGTACGACACACTCACCGTATCCAAAATTCAATAGCGCGGGAAGATCCTGGAACGTCGCCGTAGCTCAGTTACACAAGAAGTGACAGGCAACATGGCCATTTCCTTCTTCTTCACCGACGGGTGAATTCACAAAATCATATCCGAAACCCCGTCGGTGACTTTCCGTTGGAGCGCACTCTCGAACTCGACTTGCGCGCTCGGGGGGTGGTGGCTTACTACTCGTTGGGTAAGTGTGCGCATGTGCGTTTTGGAGATCTTCTGGGTGCGGATGTTTATGCCCTTTTCTCTCCTTTGGTGGGGCCGGGAGAAGGGGTACAGCGTGGTCGGGTTGGTCTCTGCCGTTGTTCCGCCGATCCAGGAACGGGGTGGCATCCTCGGAGACGACTCATCTTACTTTCTCTCTCTCTCTCTCTCTCTAGTCCAGGGTTGGAGAGGGATGGTGTTGTCCACGAGGGATTTCCAGTCTCCTGGGGGTTCTCGATTTTGGAAAGGCCGAGATGGCGTTGATATCGCCTCCTGGCGTTGAACCTATCCTACCAAGCATCCGTGGTATAGGTGGCGCTGCCTCCTTGGGGACGGGAAACCTCAACAAATAGAAGGAGGGCAGGGATAAGAGGAGGACAGGAATAGCGAGGGAGAGGAGATGTGTTCCCGATTCTCGTGTAAGCGAGCGACAGCTATGTTCTTTCGAGTGAATTAACTCGTTATGGAAGCTTGCGATTACGATCGAAAGGGATCGTGCGCGGTGCCATCCCGCGACTCTTTTGTGATGATTTGTTACATCACAGTACGCATATAACACAAGTGTAATTTTTTAGAAATGTTTTCATTACATTTCTCCTAAATAACGACATTTCGATGAAATACAATCACGTTTATTACTTTCTATAAAACTGCAAATCATTATTTACAATCACACAGAGTTACCTTTCTTGTTGTGAATTCCCCAACCTTCACGAACACATGAGGCCAGCATCTCAAGTATGGATTTTGTTCGAAAAGCAAGGGCAAGGATTAGCTTCGTGTGAAATCTGCAGAGAAATCGAGAAAACATCTTCGAACACATCCAATCTTTTCCAACATGCGTATAGTAAGCATCCGAATGGAGCGGTTGCAGCTTTTGGAGAGGAGCATAGACCCAAACCCTGATCTTCTACATTCAGGACAGCTAGATCAATATCAAAAACAAGTTCTGTAACGCCTTACGATCGGAATTCCTCACGAAGCCAGGATCTGGATAGAAAATTGGTCAAATTCATTGCCTGGGATTCTCAATCTCTTAATATTGTAAATGCGAAGGAATTCAATACTCTCGTTCACTCCCTCGATCCAAGATATTGTGTGCCAAGTTATACTCATTTGACGATAACTGTAATCCCCGAAGTGTATTCAGAAGTGGTCAAATCGCTTTCTGCTAAACTTGATGCTACTCAATTTCTTGCCTTATCAATGGATATGTGGTCTTCTCCTGCCAATGAAGGACTCATTACCGTTACTTGTCACTTCATCCACGAAAACAAATTACAATCTCCGGTTCTCTGTACGGACGTAGTTCGAGGAAGTCATACCGGAGATGCAATTAAAAATGTAAGATTTATAGTGAAAATCCGAAAAGAAACCCAATAGACATTTTGTGTCCAACACATATCTTATAGACACATTTTGCGTCTAAACGACATCTCTTAGACATGAAATGTTCATTGGGAACTTACTGAGTGAAATTTTATTCGTACTTGGCGGTTTTTTTCTGATATGCTACGAATTTGTTTAGAAAAAATATTTAAATATCAATATCATCTCCCTTTTTCCTTTCCCTCTCCCCTTCTCGTAATTATCGTATTGGGATCGGTATGAATAGGATCTTACGTTCAATCATATCCTTCGAAAACTGACACAATCATGTATCATTTATATTAGGCGATTGAAAAAAATTTGACTCTGTGGAATCTTGTCGGTAAAGTTGTGACGATCGTAACGGACAACGGTGGTAATATCCTCGCTTGTTGCAAACTTATGAAAATCCGGCAATTATCCTGTTCCAACCACACACTCAACCTCGTCGTCACTGATGCCTTGAAAGTCGGAGGAATTCCAGAAGTGATAGGAAAAACAAGAGCAATTGTTACCCATTTCAAAACGAGTAATGTGGCCGCTGATGAACTACGTGAAGTGCAGGGTCGTTTGGAGGTTGAAGAACTGGAATTGATTCAAGACGTCCGAACAAGATCGAATAGTACTTACTACTAGGGATGGAAAATTTGTATAAAAGATCGATTTTCGAAAATCGATCGATTCCTACTTGGGCCGATTTTGAAAATCGATTGATCGACACAAAAAATCGGTTTTTCCCGATTTCAATCGATTTTCCATATAAAAATGTAGAGACCTTGGCATGGTAAACCATAATTAACCCGAAGTGCAATAGTTCCGAAGTACAGTAGACCCGGAGTCAGTAAACCCGAACGGCAGTAATCCCGAAAAATCATAGTTTGTTACTAGCCGCATGCGAATGAAATAAAATATGACTAAATTTTTTTCGGGATTACTGCCGTCCGGGTTGACTGACTTCGGGTCTACTGCACTTCGGGGCTATTGTACTTCGGGTTAATTATGGTTCACCCCTAGAATAGTGCATTCAAAATACAATTTATTCATTCTCTCGCTCTTTTAAAACTATTGTGCTGTTGAGGAAATATAAATCATCACACAAATCTTGATCTCCAGAATTTTCATTCTTATTTATAACTGATGGAATTATCGGTACCAAACCACATTTTCTCATTCAGTGAATTAAGGAACACCAACATATTGAGGTGTTTCGGCGTTAGACGATTCCTTAATTGATTTGCTATAAGGCCAGCATGGGAGAACAATCTTCCGCAGGGAACTGAGGTAGCTACTATCGAGAGATGTCTTCTTGCAACAGCCCACATTTGGGGATACTCATTTCCTATTGAGTTCCAAACTGTTAGTGGATTAGGGTTTGCTTTCCTATCCACAATTGGTCTATTCAAATATTGGCGTCATTGTATTGGCATTCCACCTGCCTCGTCAGCATCTGATTGCACTTGAGAAAGATGGACAACTGGATCCAAAAAGTCTAGGACATTATCATTATCCGAATTGGTTTGCGGATCGTCCATTTCTTTCTCTTCCTCACAATTCTGTATATTGAGTTGGATTTCCGCTCGCACTAAATTACCTAAAAAGTGGGATAATATTCAGTTTTCATGTCGGGTGGACAGTAAGCCAATCAAGATAGCACAAGGAGAACTAATGAATTCTGAGAAAATAACTCTTTTCAAACTCTTTTATAACATTCTTGAGAATGATACATACCCACAGAAGTTATGGCTCGAGCAACCTCAGAAACATTTTGGAAGGCATGTTTCTTGAAACGGGGATCCAATATTGTTGAAATTGCATAGGCTTTGACTGATTCGATCGATTGAAATTTAGTTTCAATTTCTGTAAGTAAATTCTGCTTGAATTCTGCTCATACATCTTTGAATTTTGTTCGGAACATTTGAAGACGTTGAAGTTGACGCCGTTGAAGTTGATGTCGTTGAGTTTGAAGCTGTTGAAGACGTTGACGGTGACAAGTTGGATGATGGTAATGTTGCCTGAATAATTGACATCAAAAGACATACAATATAATATGCTACAGCCTAAAATTGAACTTTGATTTCGAAAAAAATTTTGAACTCATGCTTTTCAACACAGATTAAATTGATCTACTGTATAAAAATTCCAATTCAGGTTAGAGTAGAAAGCATCATACACATATTATACAATAATTTAAATAATTCGAATATAATGAAGGTGTATGAATATAATAAAAGTGTTTACCTGCTTGTGCCGCTTACTTACACCTTCACTCACATCATTTTCAATATGGTCTAATTGTCTTTCACGCGATTGCGAATCACCTGAATTTGATAAATCAATTTTATGAATCGATTTCAAGTGAGCGATTGAGTTTGTTGTGCTTTGATAATATTTCAACTCCTTGCCACATTCATGACATCTAGCTTTTGTTCGGTTGTGAATTTTCGTGTAATGGGACCACACTGCACTGATTGAAGCCATTTTGTTCAGAAGATAGAAATGTAATTTCCAATTTTTACAATCCAATCAATTCAATTTCAAATGCACCATCATATAAGGGAAATTGAGAACAAAACTTCGAGAATCACAGATCCACATAACCCACATAACTAATTACCGGAGAGGAATAAATATCACACTGTTGCTACCGTTAAGATCGTTGTTCATTTGTTATCTATCAAAAATGAAATTATTTACAGTGAAGGCCTCTTGCATTCGTACCGAAAAATGAGGATATGATAATTAGGATAATAGATCAGACAAATTTTATGGTGATAGAAGTTTTCAATATAATTTATTTTCAAAAATACATACTATCATTACTCAAACCCATCAGAGGTACATTTGAAATAAAATAATCCTGTATTGGCTCAGTTTTCACCGCACCAAATTGTAACTGAATTCACCAATCAAAAAATTGGCATACTAAGGCTGCGTTCCAATACTCCACCCTCGTACTGTGGAGTATCTGTATATCTATCTCCTACCTACTTAAGAGATAGAGAAAACCGATACTCCAGAGTAAGAGAGTAAAGTATTGAAACGCACGGTAGGGGGTCTTTTGGCCGAAAAAGTTTTTGACCGAATCGAGATGATTTGACATTCGCTAGTCGCTTTCAGAGAACACTAGAGAATGACTAGCGATTGTCAAATCATCTCGATTCGGCCAAAAACTTTTTCGGCCAAAAGACCCCTTACCGAAACGCACCTTGAGACTGCGTTCCTTCAGCTGTGTTCGTTATAACGTGTTCTCAGTTATCCCAACCTTTACCAAACCAATCAATTCATTTTTATAACTAGAAGAGTGAATCACAAATATTTGGAACAGGTTGGGGCACGTAGCACAAACACAGCTTTTATGTGTCGAGTAATCACTCGGTTAATACATCATCTCTGTTTACCAAAGATAATGGAGAAACATGACATATTCTCGAATCTCCTCAATATTTGCATCCTCTTCCATCTTACGAAATTGATGATTGGATATGCATCATGTTTCGGGATGATCGCATTGGGGGTCTTCGAATTTTGGGATAACGGTCAGCATTGCCAGTATTCCCTGGAAAAATCTTCAGCATCTGATGATTGGTTATTTCTTGTATAACAGGTCAATCATATTTTCAATTTAGAAAGGAATGACCAATGCCAACAAATCTGAGGATTTTTCTAGGGAATACTGGTATCACTGATAACGGTGCTTCAGACCAACAGGCTTTCGGACTAACGGATGTTCACCCAGTCAAACAATCGGAAAAAATCGGAAATCGGAACTCAGAAATCGATTTTCTCTCGATTTTAATATTGAGGAATCGATTCCAAATAATCGATTTTTTCGGACGGAAAATCGATTTTCGATTAAAATCGATACCGATTTTACCATCCCTACCTACTACTGTGTCCAAAGATTGTTGAGAATTAGATCTTCTGTTATCTTGGCGATGACAGAATTGATTCATGCTCCAGCAATCCTTACACGAAATGAATCAACGATTCTGGACGGATTGTGCGAGGTGCTGCGTCCCTTTGAAGAAGCCACAAAAATAACGTCCGGAGATGAATATTGTACAGCTTCTCTTATCATTCCCACAATTAATGGACTGTTTGAGAAATTATGTAATTTTCAAACACGTGTCCAAACTGAAGGAGCCCAAGCAGTGGTTCCTGAGTTGATACGTCAGGTGGTGAATCGGCTTCCCCCATATGAAACCAATGAAACCACCAAACTTGCAACAATGTTAGATCCTCGTTTGAAAGCCGCAGGATTCAAATCCTCAGAACAAGGTAATGCTGCGAAAGAGTTGCTGATATCTAAGCTCACTCCCGAGATAAATCGGGAACGTGTGGAAAACCAAAATTACAATCCTTCGAATGGAACGCAAACTAATCAAGAAAATTTACCAAACAAATTCTCTTCACTTCAACACGTAACTGAACGGAGAAACGCCAATGCCAGTAGTACTTCGGTGCAAGCCGAAGCTATAATTACAATTAATCAATTCATTCAACATCCATTGATTCCTTTCGATGAGAATCCTTTTACATTTTGGAAAGAATTTCCAGTCCCGGCGCTCAAAAAGATTGCATACAAATATTTATGCATACCAGCGTCATCGGTTCCATCAGAAAGAGTTTGGTCTGACGCAGGTCAAATCATGAATGATCGAAGAAACAGATTGAAACCTGAAAATTTAAATATGCTCCTGTTTTTACGAAAAAATTTGTAAATTGATACCAAATGAAATAATTTTCATTTCGAAGTGATAATTTCATGTTGCCGGATTTTGAATCGTTTAGGCCATCCATAAACTACGTAGTTCTGTTTTTGCAACTTTTCAACTCCCCCTCCACCATGTAGCACTACCGTGGCTTTTTTCTGAAGAAAAATAACACTAATCCATCAGATTTTAAAAGTTTGAATTTTCGTTTTATTGCTATAAACGATTTCAATTCCGATAAGATATATTCTTCATATTTGTCTCCTTGTTTTCATTCAGATATAATTTTTACTAATGTATTGTCAAGTCGAACGTACGTGTTCGATGATGTACATTTGTGACCCACAATGAGGTATTATAAGAGATGTCTCGTGGAACACTAAAAGATATCTTTTTGAAGTCTTTGTGTGGAATTTTTCTCAGAGTGACCTGAGGGTGTTCTTTTAACTAAGCTGTCCGGCAGAGTGCTCGGTAGCTCATGAAGAATACCATGTGGTAATAAAGAACTCTTTTCGAACTCTTTCGCTATCTGGGTAAGGCATGGACAATTTGTGACGGAGCAGAAAGGAAAATATATTGGTGGAGGGATGTGGAACATGTTTTCAGAATTGTAGTGAAAATTTGAATCGAATTCCGATATCAAATCGTGGAACAGATGCCTATCCTGATTTCATAACTATTTGAAGCTTTGATGATAAATTTCCCTCAATAAAGATTCAGATCAGATTATAAACACCCACGGAAAAAAAATCAGTTGGAATAACCATCTAACTTGAATTTTTTTTCCGTTTATCACTATTATTTTTGTTGATCTAACCAATTTTTTGGATGAATTATTCCAAAATCGTTGAGTCAATGAATAAATTTTTTAGTGTAACTTTGAAAAAATGGTTCCATATGCGCTTACAAGTGAAATATTGGTTCAACTAATCTTTTTTTCCGTGCAGCGATTCATGAAATTTCACATTTCAGTTCTGAGTGCCCATCTATCAGAAAAGCTCAAGAATAGTTTGGAAGATTCTTTGGAATTTTCTTAGAAAATCCATAAAGAATCCTGATCAAATTACATAATCTTTTATGCGTGAACTATCTTTTATGAATCGGGATAAAGCCTCAACGTAGTACTGCAGTATGGAGATAATTGAGTAATTTCTTCCACATGCTTATCTTCTGACAAACATTTTGAAACTATCATAAGTATGATGCGATCTTGACTCCCACATCATTCTATTCAAACATCATCATTCACTTTTTTGACAACTCCTAGTGATTTCAAAAAAAATCACCACCAACTCTTCAATCATATATTTTCTCCACTGAAATGACATTTGGCACAAATAAGCTAAAGTACACAACTTCACATCGATGTTACATCGTTTGACATGGTAGAAACATCGATGTTAACCGATTTCTCAAGTATCGATATTTAGTGAACACTAGGAAAGATATATTCTTACATAAATTCAATCTTGTGAACAAAGAAAAAACAAACTCAAGATCTGTCCAGAATTTATGAGTTTATGGGGTTCAAGTCTACAAGGTTAGGATTTTTTTTTGGATTAGAAGTTTTTATCACGTGCAATAGATTATCGTGTTTCACCAAGGGTTTCTTGGTTGAAACAAGAATAATCATAGAGATAGGAAATTCGGTTTTTCTTTGCAGGTATATACGTATATTTTCAAGTTGTGAAATATATTACAGGGAAAATACATAGGAATTCGTATGGGAGAATAGGATTTATGCATAGAATAGATGAAAATATCGTGTATATTTGAAATTTATGTTTTTATCGTTAATTTTATAGAATTTTTCTGTTCGAAGAGAATTTTATTTCATGATTATTATGTTAAGCATGAAAGATTCGAGCTTCCGTGTGAAGCTCACAAGAGATTTTCATATGAAGAATTTCAATGGTGGAAATATAATGGATTAGTGTTCACTGAACATCGATACTTGAGAAATCGGTTACATCGATGTTTCTACCATGTCAAACGTGGTCAAACCAGAGAAAAGCTGAGAGCGCTTACGAGCACCTATGCGCCGCTAGTAAAAGTTCCACTGGCCTCCTGGCGGTTGGATCATGGAAGTAGACCCACAGCGATTTTATTTTCTAATAACAAAAAATAACGCACTTCTATTGAATACTACTCAATACCTATTCAATCAAAATTTAATTATGTATCGATACCGAATGGATATGATTCTTCATTATCATGAATAGAAAAAGTGAAAAATGAAAGATGGGGTCAGTGGGTCTGTTTCATGTGATCCACTTACTAGCAACGGAACCCCGGCCGTGAGCGCTCTCATCTTCTCTCTGGTCAAACGTTGTAACATCGATGTGAAGTTGTGTACTTTATCTTATTTGTGCCGAATGTCATTTCAGTGAAGAAAATATATGATTGAAGAGTTGATGGTGATTTTTTTTGGAATCACTAGGAGTTTGGTTGTCAAAAAAGTGAATGATGATGTTTGAATAGAATGATGTGGGATTTAAGATCGCATCATACTTATGATAGTTTCAAAATGTTTGTCAAAAAATAAGCATGAGAGAAGAAATTATTCAATTATCTCCATACTGTAGTACTACGTAAAGGCTTTATCCCGATTCATAAAAGATAGTTCACGCATAAGGCTGCTCTCCCATGGACCGGAATTTCTAGGGAACGAAACGGAATCCACAGACCCAATTGGTTCATGGATAGTAACTTACTAGAATTCCCTGCAAATCCCCCAAAAATTCCGGTCCATGGGAGAGTAGCCAAAGAGATTATGTGATTTGACGTAGGATTCTTTATGAATTTTCTAAGAAAATTCCAAAGAATCTTCCAAACTATTCTTGAGCTTCTTCGATAGATGGGCACTCAGAACTGAAATGTGAAATTTCATGAATCGCTGCACGGAAAAAAAGATTAGTTGAAACCACTATTTCACTTGTAAGCGCATATGGAACCATTTTTTCGAAGTTGGACTAAAAAATTTATTCATTGACTCAACGAATTTGGAATAATTCATCCAAAACATTGGTTAGATCAACAAAAAAAATAGTGATAAACGGAAAAAAATTCAAGTTAGATGATTATTCCAACTGATTTTTTTTCCGTGGGTGTTTATAATCTGATCTGAATCTTTATTGAGGGAAATTTATCATCGAAGCTTCAAATAGCTATGAAATCAGGATAGGCATCTGTTCTACGATTTGATATCGGAATTCGATTCAAATTTTCACTACAATTCTGAAATTGTTCCACATCCCTCCACCAATATATTTTTCTTTCTGCTCCGTCACAAATTGTCCATGCCTTACCCAGATAGCGAAAGAGTTCGAAAAGAGTTCTTTATTACCACATGGTATTCTTCATGAGCTACCGAGCACTCTGCCGGACAGCTTAGTTAAAAGAACACCCTCAGGTCACTCTGAGAAAAATTCCACACAAAGACTTCAAAAAGATATCTTTTAGTGTTCCACGAGACATCTCTTATAATACCTCATTGTGGGTCACAAATGTACATCATCGAACACGTAAGTTCGACTTGACAATACATTAGTAAAAATTATATCTGAATGAGAACAAGAAGACAAATATGAAAAATATATCTTATCGGAATTGAAATCGTTTATAGCAATAAAACGAAAATTCAAACTTTTAAAATCTGATGGATTAGTGTTATTTGTCTTCAGAAAAAAGCCACGTCAGTGCTACATGGTGGAGGGGGAGTTGAAAAGTTGCAAAAACAGAGCTACGTAGTTTATGGATGGCCTAAACGATTCAAAATCCGGCAACATGAAATTATCATTTCGAAATGAAAATTATTTCATTTGGTATCAATTTACAAATTTTTTCGTAAAAACAGGAGCATATTTAAATTTGCAGGTTTCAATCTTTTTCTTCGATCATTCATGATTTGACCTGCGTCAGACCAAACTCTTTCTGATGGAACCGATGACGCTGGTATGCATCAATATTTGTATGCAATCTTTTTGAGCGTCGGGACTGGAAATTCTTTCCAAAATGTAAAAGGATTCTCATCGAAAGGAATCAATGGATGTTGAATGAATTGATTAATTGTGATTATAGCTTCGGCTTGTACCGGAGTACTACTGGCATTGGCCTTCCTTCGTTCAGTTACGTGTTGAAGTGAAGAGAATTTGTTCGGTGAATTTTCTTGATTAGTTTGCGTTCCATTCGAAGGATTGTAATTTTGGTTTTCCACACGTTCCCGATTTGTCTCAACAGTGAACTTAGATATCAGCAACTCTTTCGCAGCATTACCGTGTTCTGAGGATTTGAATCCTGCGGCTTTCAAACGAGGATCTAACATTGTTGCAAGTTTGGTGGTTTCATTGGTTTCATATGGGGGAAGCCGATTCACCACCTGACGTATCAACTCAGAAACCACTGCTTGGGCTCCTTCAGTTTGGACACGTGTTTGAAAATTACATAATTTCTCAAACAGTCCATTAATTGTGGGAATGATAAGAGAAGCTGTACAATATTCATCTCCGGACGTTATTTTTGTGGCTTCTTCAAAGGGACGCAGCACCTCGCACAATCCGTCCAGAATCGTTGATTCATTTTGTGTAAGGATTGCTGGAGCATGAATCAATTCTGTCATCGCCAAGATAACAGAAGATCTAATTCTCAACAATCTTTGGACACCGTAGTAGGTACTGTTCGATCTCGTTCGGACGTCTTGAATCAATTTCAGTTCTTCAACCTTCAAACGACCCTGCACTTCACGTAGTTTATCAGCGGCCACATTACTCGTTTTGAAATGGGTAACAATTGCTCTTGTTTTTCCTATCACTTCTGGAATTCCTCCGACTTTCAAGGCATCAGTGACGACGAGGTTGAGTGTGTGGTTGGAACAGGATAATTGCCGGATTTTCATAAGTTTGCAACAAGCGAGGATATTACCACCGTTGTCCGTTACGATCGTCACAACTTTACCGACAAGATTCCACAGAGTCAAATTTTTTTCAATCGCCTAATATAAATGATACATGATTGTGTCAGTTTTCGAAGGATATGATTGAACGTAAGATCCTATTCATACCGATCCCAATACGATAATTACGAGAAGGGGAGAGGGAAAGGAAAAAGGGAGATGATATTGATATTTAAATATTTTTTCTAAACAAATTCGTAGCATATCAGAAAAAAACCGCCAAGTACGAATAAAATTTCACTCAGTAAGTTCCCCATAAACATTTCATGTCTAAGAGATGTCGTTTAGACGCAAAATGTGTCTATAAGATATGTGTTGGACACAGAATGTCTATTGGGTTTCTTTTCAGATCTTCACTATAAATCTCACATTTTTAATTGCATCTCCGGTATGACTTCTTCGGACTACGTCCGTACAGAGAACCGGAGGTTGTAATTTGTTTTCGTGGATGAAGTGACAAGTAACGGTAATGAGTCCTTCATTGGCAGGAGAAGACCACATATCCGTTGATAAGGCAACAAATTGAGTAACATCAAGTTCAGCAGAAAGCGATTTGACCACTCCTGAATACACTTCGGGAATTATAGTTTTCGTCAAATGAGTATAACTTGGCACACAATACCTTGGATCGAGGGAGTGAACGAAAGTATTGAATTCCTTCGAATTTACAATATTAAAAGATTGAAAATCCGAGGCAATGAACCAATTTTCTATCCAGATCCTGGCTTCGTGAGGAATTCCGATCGTAAGGCGTTACAGAACTTGTGTTTGATATTGATCTAGCTGTCCTGGATGTAGAAGATCGGGGTTTGGGTCTATGCTCCTCTCCAAAAGCTGCAATCGCTTCATTCGGATGCTTACTATACGCATGTTGGAAAAGATTAGATGTGTTCGAAGATGTCTCCTTGATTTCTCTGCAAATTTTACACAAAGCTGATCCTTGCCCTTGCTTTTCAAATAAAATCCATACTTGAAATGCTGGCCTCATGTGTTTGTGAAGGTTGGGGAATTCACAACAAGAAAGGTAACTCTGTGTGATTGTAAATAATAATTTGCAGTTTTATAGAAAGTAATAAACGTTAATGTATTTCATCGAAATGTCGTTATTTAGAAGAAATGTAATGAAAACATTTCTAAAAAATTCCACTTGTGTTATATGCGTACATGATTGTTTGCTTATTCCTAAGAAATAGGTCAATTCAAATTTGTTCAATATGATTGAATACACAAATTAAATTATTGAAAATTTATTCATAAATCATTCAAATATTGAACAAAAATCCTCTATGATTCGCATTAGATATATCTGACCAATCAAATAACCTAATGTTAAATGTAAATACTAACAAGGATTATGAACAGAGAATCCTTTTGAAAAAATATGTAATCCTCCAACGATAAAATCTTTCACATGGGATTGGCAACAGCTCAAATATATTTCGATTTTTCCATCAAATTTGAAGCCTGTATTCCCGATACACGGCTGACATGGAGTTCTTATTCGTAAAACAACGACCAATCGCGTCTCAGTAACATCCATGTTTGCGGTGTTGAACTTCGATACCAGTGGATCGAATGTTACATCGATGTGTCATCGATGTTTAGTGAAACTATAATGGATATTGAAATAAACGATCAACGATTCGGAAAAAAAGAGGAATTTGAAACGATATCTTCTTGCAGTGTAATTGTAATATGTGTATGAAATTTTAATAGAATTGGAGTGATAGATTTTGTATAAAATGTGTTTTGTGGTTTGCGATTGTCAAAGTCGCTAAACTTATTTTCAAGAATTTTATGGTTCTGTGTGTTCTTTGTGTTTGTGAAAGAAATTTGTTCAATTTTATTTTCCGGAACAATGAATGTGATTATTTCAACCTTTATTCTCTTAATAAGTGTTCGTGTGTTGTATTATTCTGTCAAAAACGTTGAGAGGAGCAGAGTTTTAAAACAGTTTCAAAACGAGATCCTTGTATGTCCTCCCGACTGCGTCAAAACTTTTTACTATCGTCTGTTACGTCCAAAGTATTGGGAATTTCAGTTCCTTCGCAACTCACGGTAGCTAAAGGGAAGCATCGAATCATCCAGTCTGATGTTCCCTTCATTACCCCACTTCAGCTAGAATAGGATCTAGACAAGGACTGGGGAAAGGATATCGATTCGAAAATACTAAATGTTTGTGCTGAAATGTATACAATTTATATTCTAATTTTAATGTTGTACAATTGTTGTGTATGAGAGGAGTTGAGTGTATTGTGTTATTTTTATGTAATTTTCTTTGTAAAATTAAAGATAATGGAGTGTAAATTTTCTTTTATGATAAAGGTTGATAGATTTCAGAAATTTAATACTTGTTTCTTCTGAGGGTTTCTCAGTGAGAATTGGAAGACGAATTGGAAAAGGAATTGGAAAAAGAGATAAGAAGGGAATATCTAATCGAAAAGAAAATTATATTTGATTAGTTGAATTTTTTTTTAGATCGGAGTTCGAGCTTGCAAAGCTCTGATTTCGTTTTCAATATATCTTTCCACAACAACAAAAAAAAGAATAATCAAAGAATATCAATTTCATATGATGGAACAAATCCACTTACTTTTGATGAATTGTTGAGATCAGTTTATTGTTCAAAATCAATAGATCAATACAATAGAGTTCAACTGGAGAGTCTCTCCAGTAGTTATGTTCATGCTCACTCAAACAAATTGTTGAGATGAACTCCTAGCAGGATTGTAAGGGCACTGAATTTACACTGATTTTAACTATTTAGAACTTCAACTTTAATTTGAAACTTTTACTGAAAATTGAACAAATATTTTGAACTTTATATCTTTTAACTAAAAATCGCACAGATACTTGAAACTTTTCACTAGTAATAGAACCTTTCTGTAAAAATGATCAAACGAGAGAGAATTTTTGATGCATTTTTGCTCAATTCTCAACTCGGTCTTTTGGTAGTGAGAGGAAAATTTTAGTTGTAGGGATATGTGGGTGGGAACAACAGAATTTTAGGAGAAAAAGATGGGATTCAGATAGGTTGAAGAAGCATGGATTCGTGCATTACCTGAGGGGAGGCCTGTCCTTGAGAAGGAAATCCTCCATTTCCTTTAATTAGGACTTCCCACTTACCCTTCCTCTTGATCATGATGCCTAATTTATGTGCTCTCTTTAATTTGTATATATATCTCTTTCTATATGTACAATTTAAAAGAATTCTTATTTTTAGTTTGGAATCAAATATCAATTAGAAAATCTGATATTTATCAATGATTACCTGTATTATTCACTAAAAGAACATTTTAAAAAAATAATGATTCTCTATTTAAATTATTATAAAAGGAATTTCAACATTTATATTCAGTTTACCTACCTTCAACTTACCAAAACTTACCATTCCAAAGATGTAAAACTTTCATTATTCCAAATAATGTTTTATTCTGGTTTGAACTCAGAATTGTGCATTATATGAATGCTAGATTGGGCCAGCATCGGCAGCCAATCTTCAATTTCAAAACCAATGGTTAAATTGGTGTTGAAATTGGAATTTCCATGTGTGTTAACACAGTCAAGGCTGAATTCAACTAGGATCGATGAAGATCGGCAACCGATTCTCCGCCAACCCTGGACCAACCTTGGCCCAATGAGAAATTTTGGGACTTTTTAATTGTAAAAAAGAAAGGAATTGAATGTTTTTCGTATTCTCAACAGTGAATTTATTGAGAAATTTTAAAACAGAGTTGGCGAAACGATTCTTCGCTCTAATCCTCTGCTGTCTATATTTTCAATGAGTTTCTTTATTGTAGGGTGGTTTGGAACGTGCTCCTATTTGAAAGAGGAAGCAATAAAAGATAAAGAAAGGGGTCTCTGGTTTTCCAGATTTGTTGGTCCCTTTTAAATATGGTAGAAACATAGCGGGAACACAAGTTGTTCTCAACTTGTGTTTTAAACGAATATTTCTTTTTCTCTATAATTAGAGTGTACAGGAATCTTCGTTTACCGTATGCGTATATTTCCCAGGATGAATTTGTCGATAGAGCAACAGGTTTCTGTTTTACCCTTATAGACAATTCATCCATAGGAATTGAACAAAAGGGGAAGATTGAGAGAGCAAATAGGAAACAGAAAGAGGAAAGGAATAAAATTTGAAGAAAATTTACGTCCTCGTCACCCTGCAAAACTATGCATAATCTCTGAAAACCATTGCACTTTTTCTGAAAAAATCTGGAAAACGCTGAAATTTTGATGCGAAATTCAATAAATTTGGGACATCCTGTACAGAATCCTCTCAGAGTTTCTTGATTTATTCCAGACAAATATAAATAAAATTGCGCTGTGCAAAGATTCTGACCAACTTCCCATGAATTATTAACATGTTTATGATCATTGAAAAATTTCGAAATCCTATAAAGACATCCTATGCTGAATTTGAATATCAGATGTGAAAAAGTGTTTGGAGATTTTTCAATTTTTATTTGATGGTTAGAAACATGTGAACAATTCATCAAAATTTCGTCAGAATTTCGTATGTCTGTCTGTCTGTCTGTACCAGCGATAACTCTGGACCGAGTGGACCAAATTGGATGAAATTTATAGAGGAGCCATCGCCCGATACCATTATTTTTTTATTGCAATCGGACAAGTCCTTCTATTTTGTTTTCATCTTTTTCTGGAGAAATAGGTGATCTCGGAGAAAATTTTCTCCGCTGTATAGATATACAGGGTGGTCCATTTGGAGTGATATAGTCAAATATCTCGGAAACTGGTGGAGATGGAAAAAAATGTTTCAGATAAAAAATTTAGGGTTCCAAGGGGGAAGTATGATGCTGACCTCCAAAGATCCATCAGAGGTCATTTTGGAGGTCATTTAGGGGTCAAGATGGTTTTTTCGAATGGGACCCCCCTTTTTTTATCATGGCAGGGGGAAGCTGGTTCCAAACCCTTTACGAAACACTGGTCATGGACCCCTTTCCGCCCATTGGGGTGCAAGGTATGGACCGTCGGAGTTATTGATGAACTACCCTTAGCGCTAGCCAGGAACAACGACGTGGACGTGGTAGTTCTCTGTTCCCTCCGCAGTGCTTGTTTATCGTGAGTCCCCTTGCCTCTCACATGAGGGGTGCTTGATGCTGTTACAATAATTGCTCGAAGTTACCCCCCTCTGCCTGGATACATAATCCTGGTATGTTGGCACAAACAGTGCGGATGCGATCGATCATGTCCTCCCTCATTTACAAAAAACTTCCAAATTTTGAAATCAAGCACTCCGGAGGGAACAGAGAACTACCACGTCCACGTCGTTGTTCCTGGGTAGCGCTAAGAGTAGTTCATCAATAACTTCGACGGTCTATACCTTGCACCCCAATGGGCGGAAAGGGGTTCATGACCAGTGTTTCGTGAAGGGTTTGAAACCAGCTTTTCCGTGCCATGATGAAAAAATGGGGGTCTCATTAAAAAAAATCATCTTGACCCCTAAATGACTCTCAAAATGACCTCTGAGGGATTTTTCAAGGTCAGCATCATACTTCCCCCTTGGAACCCTAAACTTTTTTCCTGAAACATTTTTTTCCATGTCCATTAGTTTCCGAGATATTTGACTATATCACTTCGAATGGACCACCCTGTACGTATACCTCATTTTCTCCGCAGTCCTTGAATATTCGCTATCTTGGCTCGGATCGATGAATTATTATGGAACATGGGTCCTAGGGGTTTTGAAGGATGAGAAATTCGAATCTGACGTCGAAAAACGAGTTCCAGATGGCGGATCCAAGATGACGGACGTGAATTTAGTCAACTTCGCATTTGTGGACAGATTCATAATGTATTCTAGGGGTTTTTGAGTGTGCTGAATTCGAATCTGGGGTCAAATCCCGGATTCATGATAGCGGATCCAAGATGGCGGACGTGAATGTAGTCAGCTTTGCATTTGTGGACAGATTTATATGGAACATGGGTCCTAAGGGTTTTGAAGGGTGAGAAATTCAAATCTGACGTCGAAAAACGAGTTCCACATGGCGGATCCAAGATGGCGGACGTGAATTCAGTCAACTTCGCATTTGTGGACAGATTTGTATGCAACATGGGTCCTAGGGTTTTGGCGGGTGAGGAATCCAAATCTGACGTCGAACAACGAATTTAACATGGTGAATCCAATATGGCACACGTGAATATAGTGATTCTTGCTCTAATGAACAAAATTATATTGTTTCATGTAACACGGGCTCTAGGGATTTTCCAGAGTGCTGAATGAAATTCTGGGCTGCAATGTTGAAAGGAAATAATAATTCCGATCTTCCCGTGTAAGCTTCACTGCATCCGAAGACTCTTCAAGAGCTGGTTGACGTTATGACAACTGCGCACTAGTGAGAATTCAAAAGTGAAGGGAGTAGCTATTGAAACAAATGAAGCCTGAAAATATTCGGATTCTTTTCTAAATTACGCCCAAATAACCCTTCGGTATCCTTATTACGCTTAAATTACTTTGAGCTCACGCTTTCGTCGCGCTTTCAGGCTTCATTCCCACCAGGACAGTTGAAATTCTACAGTTCTCCAGGTACATGTTTCTGAATCATTCGGAGATGGTATTAAGGATGGTAGGCAATAAGTTCCAGGCTATCTGAACATTACATTTACAAAGTTTCTCAATTGAGGTAAAAACCGATGAGTGCCTCCCCATATATCCCCGGATATCTGAATTGTTCAAAATGCGAGCGAAGCGGGCATATGCAGGCTACGCTCTATTCAAAATGAGCGAAGCGAATTTCAAAGGGGGTCGGACTGCTGAGCAAAGCAGAGCAGTCGAGGGGTGGACCCCTCTGGTTTCAGATGGGGTATATCCTGTTGCATCCATTCGAAATCTTGAACGTCATGAAATTTTCCATTAGGATGTGTTTGTAGATTTTTTTTGTGAATACTGATAAATGATTGCAATTCAATGAAAACGTGGGAAGACCTCCCCGTGGGATGATTGCGGGTCTTCCAGAGGGATATTCTTTATACCTGTCCTTGATACCCTTTTTATCCATCCTTGGTAGTATCTGCTCCCTTTACGTGGTGGGGAGGATAAGTATCTCAGATTTGGGTGCCTTTTCGGGTGGAATAAACTACTCGAGAGGAAGAGTACGAACTGAAAGAAACTGAATCATCCCAACGCCAGGAACATCGGCAAAAAAGGAGGAAAAGCAAGGGGAAACTACCTTCCTTTACATCTTTCAATATTCCCGAGGAAATGAAATCTTTTTCCAAACCTGGAATTTTGAAATTTTAATTTATCGAGAGAAAAAGCCACAACAATATGATGGCTTTCACTCGAGTAAAATATTCCGGAGGTAAAATAGCCTCCCGTTCGGATCTCCAGGTGGAGGCTGCTCGAGAGAACTTCATCAAACGAGATAGAAAACCAAAGAAGATAGGGAAGAAAGAGAACATCCTTCGAGTCGGAGCGTGGAATGTTAGATCACTGAGACAAACAGGAAAGCTAGAAAATTTGAAATTAGAAATGAATAGGTTACGTATCGATGTAATGAGAATTAGCGAAATGAGATGGCCGCAAGAAGGGGATTTCTGGAGTGGGGATTCTAGAATCATTCATACAGGATCAATGAATGGTAGCAGGTGTGGGAATTATTATGCATAAAAGGGTGGGGAATAGGATAGAAAATTATTTGCGACATAGCGAACGCGTAATGATGGTCAGAGTTAGAACGAAACCGGTAGACACTGTTATAGTTCAAGTATACATGCCCACATCTGCGTACTCAGAGGAAGATATCGAAAAAACGTACGATGAAATAGAAGGAGTGATAGAATATGTAAAGGGAGAAGAAAATTTAATGATCATAGGTGACTGGGATGCGGTAGTAGGGCAAGGAAAAGAGGGCAACATGACAGGAGATTTTGCGTTAGGAGAAAAAAATGAAAGAGGACAACGTTTAATCGAATTCTGTGAAAGCCATAAAATGGTTATCATCAACACATCATTTAAAAATCATCCAAGAAGGATCTATACTTGGAAAATGCCAGGAGATACAGCAAGATACCAAATTGATTACATATTAGTGAAACAAAGATTTAGAAACCAAGTGAGGAGCTGTAAAACTTATCCAGGCGCGGATATGGATAGTGATCACAATATGTTGCTCATGAAATGTTCTCTGAAATTCAAAGCTCTGAAGAAGAGAAGGAAAATGCAAAGAAGATGGAATTTGAAGAATCTCAAACAAGAACAAACACGGGAGGCATACAAAGTGATGTTGGACGAAAAATTGGAGGATCGACAAGAGAAAGACTTGAAAATAGAGAGTAGATGGAGAAATATAAAGAGGAATATAGAACAATGTGTGGATGAAATTTTGAAAAACGATGGAGTAGAACCTAAGAAATCATGGATAAGAGAAGAAATTCTTGATTTGATTAATGAAAGGAGGAAATACAAGAATAAGAGTAGCGAACATGACCAGCAGACATACAAGGCACTGAGGAATAAAATAATAAGAGAATCGAGGAAAGCAAAAGAACAATGGTTAGAGGAAAAATGTCAGCATGCAGGAGTAAAATTACATTTAAGGAAACTAGATGAGGCATATAGGATTGTTAAGCGATTTTTCGAACAAATGAAATCTGGAAACAGTAAAATTAGAAATTCACTAGGGAGACAATTGATAAGAACGGAGGAAAAAATGGAACAATGGATTATTCATTTAAAAGATCTTTATAAAGGAAGCGATAATATAGGATTTTTAGAGAGGGAGGAAGATGTCGATGAAGAAGAATTGGGAGATTCAATTTTGAGATCAGAATTCGACAGGGCTTTGAAAGAATTGAAAAATAATAAGGCACCAGGAATAGATGGCATAAGTGCGGACCTTATCAAAGCCTCCAGTCAAAGAACTCGTGACGCACTGTTTGAATTAGTCAGAGACATGTACGAAAGAGGAGAGGTACCAAAAGATTTCCAGAAGAATAAAATTGTCACCATTCCGAAAAAACGAGGAGCAGACAAATGCGAGAACTACAGAAAGATTAGTTTAACTTCACATGTCTCGAAAATACTGACAAAAATTATATACAGGAGAATAGAAAATAAAATAGAGAGTAGATTAGCCGAAGATCAGTTTGGTTTTAGGAAAAATAGGGGAACGCGGGAAGCAATATCAGTACTCAGAACAGTCCTACAGGAAAGTTTAGAGTTGAAAAAGTCTGTGTATATAGGTTTTGTAGATATACAAAAAGCATTCGATAATGTTGATTGGGAGAAAATGTTCACGATTTTGAAAAAGGTAGGAATTAATTTCAAGGATAGGAGAATAATATATGAACTATATAAGAATCAAACCGCAATAATAGAAATGAAGGGTCAAAAAGGAGAAGCACAAATTAAAAGAGGGATGAGACAAGGATGCTCACTATCGCCATTGATTTTCAATTTGTATATAGAAGAAGCGATGACGTGCAATTGAAATTACTGATTCAAGGTGACAATGTAAGCATGCTGAGATTTGCGGATGACATAGCCATATTAGCTACGACTGGTGCTGAGTTAGAAAATACTCTCAACACGATGAAAACAATATTACTAGAAAACTATTGTATAAACCCGAAGAGAACATGAAGCTTCAGCGAACGTTCAGATTAGATGTGTATAGATCGGGCCGAAGGTTCATTAGAGGTAACTTCTAGATTCACAAACGTTTGACAAAGGTTCTACGGACGTTGAAATGTCCGCCTCGGAATACGTTCAGGAAACATAGATGGAACGTTCATTGGAGGTTTATCGAAGGCTTGACGAAGCTTTACAAAAATATCTATACTTATATTAATTTTGATTAATTTATATGAAAAATAAATGAATTAATAAACATAAATTATTATAAATTAATCTAAGTATAGATATTTTTGTGAAGCTTCCTCAAACCTTCGATGAACCTTCAGCGAACGTTCCATTTATGTTTCCTGGACGTATTTCAAGGCGGACATTTCAACGTCCGCAGAACCTTTGTCAAACGTTTCTGAAGCTAAAAGTTAGCTTTCATGAACCTTCGATCCGATCTATACAGATCTAATCTGAAAGCTCGCTGAAGCTTCATGTTCTCTTCGGGATTGCACTGTAACTACAGTGTAAAACTTTATTTTCACCAAGGATTCTCTATTGCGAAAGTCTTTCTATATCTGAGCGCGAGAGTATGTGTGCGTGCATGTGTATGCATTCGCGTAAACATAAACAGCCCAGGTAGCACACGCATGTTCTGAGAATGTTCTGAGAATATACGTTGAGGATATTCGAATTTTCTATGGAGATTCTCATCACGTGCGAATATATTCTACGCACATTCTCAGAATGTTTGAATGAGACTGTTTCAAATATTCTCGGAATATAATGCTACGAGTAATCGTGGGTATATTACAAAAAAATGCTAGTAAAATAAAAATATAAACTGCTACATGTGACCGGAAACTACTTCACAATCAATTTTTTTGATCATTCAACATCTGTAATCATGAATTGTTAGCAATATTATGAATTCACATGGATAGATAAGATACTTATGATCGCAACAGGCAATCATAATATATACGGCATTTCTTAATATTTTATTACACTTTTGAGGATTATTTTCCACACATGGCACTCTTAGAGAACATTTGCGATACTAGTATTAATATGCACCTTTCATACATTTATTATTCCCCAAATACAAATTAAAATAATGTTTTACCCAAGAGTCTGTAGCCTGTCAACAACATTATCCGCCATTACTGAATTCATGTCATCACCTTCACTTGCGCATGCGCTGTTCATCAATCTCCCCACAAACTTTGTGCGCATATTGTACGAACGTTCCTAGAATATTCGAAACAGTCTCATTCAATTGTTCTAAGAATCTTCTATGAATATTCACGAATCTTCTACGCTTTTTGTGAGAATATTCGATCGAGTACATTTTACGGATGTTGTGAGAATATTCTCAGAATATTCTGTGTTACATGGGAGAGTATCCTAGGAAACATTCCGCCTCTTCCAAGTGATCATTTCTGGGGCAAAAACAAGACATTGAGGTCTTTAGGAAGAGACTTTAAAATATTTAGTTTCGAAGTCGACTTCTATCAATCAACTGAATGTTACACCCAGATCGCACAAATGATGTGTTTGAATTCTCCAAAGACTCCTCAAAGAATTCTTGAACGGTCTCCGTTATGACAGTGAAAATGAATTCAATATGAATTCATTTTGAATCCCTGGAGAATCTTGGATGGACTTGCAACATGAATTCTTTCTGAACACTAAGGAGGCTTCCAAAGTAGCTGATTCAATTGATCCGGATCACTCTTCCAGCTTTTTGATTGGTTGAAAAGCGATCCAGATCACTCAGATCAGCTACTTCGGAAGCCTCCTAAGGTGTTCATTAAGACCTCAATTTGAATTCAAGGTATTCATAACGAATTCAATTTTACCGTTATAACTGGAGCTCTTTGTGGGGACTCTTGTGCTATCTGGAACATGAGTATACTCATCAGTCATCGGAGTAGCCGATGTACCTGCGACCTGAATGGTCAATTTATTTTGATTATCATTCTGAAACAGCATTTACAAATATTTTGCTAAGGGCAAAAGTCTCTTGTTTTCGCATCAAGAATCATCTCTTGGAAGAGGTTGAATGTCACATCCTATGTATGTGAGATCCGCACACGGACTAAAACATGATAGTTGAATGAGCACAGTCGAGTGCACTTAAGTCCACATAATTATGTTCTTTCTCTGAAGTAAGTTCCGATATGACTCCTAATTACCTGGTAATGAAATTTCCGTTTGAATTCCTTTTGAATTCTCACACCCTCAATTACTTCACTAGAACAGAACTCATTGATGTCTTGAATGGTCCCGATTTGATTCCCTACATGCTTACCATCTGTCACATAACAGTTTGAAGGGTCAGAAATTTGATCTGTAAAAAATCCAAAATATGATCACATCAATAAAAATTGATCCTTATTTTCTGTTCAAAATTATGAAACAAGAATAAACAATACAAAATTCCAATCAATGCTCATTCTATTACTACAAGATGTGCTCGTATGGTTTTCATCAACTTTTGGATTCACATCGGTTTGCAGTGTATTAGAATTCCGACCTCATCCCGGATACTCATGCTAGCGACTGTCGCGCGCGACATCATTAGAAGGAAAGAGAGATCCGAGTTGAAAACATCATTCCTCTTTTTGCTACTAATGATGTCGCGCGTGACAGTCGCTAGCGTGAGTCTCCGGCCTTAGGTTCACTATTGTTCACCACTGTTCACTTTTCACGACCTTACCTTATTCACAATCGTCGCCCCACTGCAAATATAGCATCTCTGATTTTAAATCAGGGAGAGGGAAATCAAGCCAGGTACACTAGCGGCGCCTGGTTCTGTGGATATTGAAATACGCCAAACTTTCTCGCCACTTGAGGTTTGTGTACCCTGCTGCTTGCTACGATCACTTGTGAGACGGCAGAATGATTGCTTGTAGTACTCTAGGGAAATCTGGGGAATTTCACCACTGCTTGCTTCGAGCAAACTCCAAGTAATTGTCGTAAACGTCCACTCAAAATCTTCAACTATGTTTCTCTGACCGAACCTAAGCTGAACTAGCTACCCGAAGGGAACATGAAGCTCCGACAAATGTTCAGAATAGATCATGATAGATCAGACTGAAGCTCTGTTGGAGCTCAAGTTTAGATTCGTAAACGTTCGACGAAGGTCCGATGAACGTTGAAATGTCCACTTGAAAATAGTTTGAATGAACGTTCATAAAACATTCATCGAACGTTTGCTAAAGGTTCGTTCGAGTTGCAATTTTTCGATCAAAGTTTTTTTCAAAGTATATTTTTCCATGAAAAAATGAAAGATTGAGGCATTTCTAACTATAATTGTAATTCCGTCTGAAACATAAAAAACTGAAGATTGAATGAATCTTCGTAGAATCTTTAATAAACGTTCTATGAACCTTCATTCAAGCTATTTTCAAGCGGACATTTCAACGTTCATCGGACCTTCGTCGAACGTTTCCGAATCTAAACTTGAGCTCCAACGGAGCTTCAGTCTGATCTATCATGATCTATTCTGAACGTTCGTCAGAGCTTCGTGTTCCTTTCGGGTAGGAAGCTAGGAAGTGCTTACTCCAGCATGGATCATAGAGATATTATACACAGAGGAACAAAAAGATCCGAGTTGAAAAACGTCTTTCCTCTTTTTTCTTCTAATGATATCGCGCGCGACAGTCACTAGCACGAGTCTCAAGCCGGATACTCATGCTAGCGACTGTCGCGCGTGACATCATTAGAAGAAAAAAGAGATCCGAGTTGTTGAAAACATCTTTCCTCTTTTCTTGACGCTTTGATTTTGAAGTTCATCAAAGGAGCCACTAATTTGAATCAATCTCACTATGATTCAAATGAGAAGTACAAAACATAAGTTGATCAAATTTCCCTGTCAATACTCCCATAATAGTAACATGAAGTGTAACATAAAAACCTTAACATAAAAAACATAACCTTCAACATAAAGAAAAGAGCCTCAAGAAAACAGTTCATCGACTCACCTTTTGCTAAACATGTACAATCTCTTGAATTATTCCTATAAACTTTTATCATTGGAAAGGATATTTCCAATTTGTATTTATATTTATGGGTTTTTGTGATAAAGATTAAGCCTTGCGACATAGTATTAGCAGTTATAATTTTTTGGTTGACCTTTGTATCAAACCCAAGTTGCAAATGTATTATAAATATTATCCATCTTAGAATTCTAATGATATTTATAACACATTTGAAACTTGGGTTTGATACAAAGATTAATGGAAATAATTCAAGGGATTGTACATATTCAGAAAAAGGTGAGTCGATGAGATATTTTCTTGAGGCCACGTTTTTATGTTAAAGGTGCACACTTCATGTAACTATTATGGGAGTATTGACAGGGAAATTTGATCAAATTGTGTTGTGTACTTTTCACTTGAATTATAGTGAGGTTCATTCAAATAAGTGGCTCCTTTGATGCACTTCAAAATCAAAGCGTCAAGCCCTCTATCGCAGCAATTCATATTGTGTAAGTACAATTCTAATACAATGAATATGGAAGAATAGTACATATTTAAACACCTCTTGTTCTAACAGAACAATTTTGGTACAAAGTAAGCACTTACACACATTTCTCAACATACGTACAGCACTTTTGGGATTTCTACCAAGACTTGCATCGATGAACAGGATTTTTTCTATTCAAACTTTGATATTTAGGTTGATCAAAAGAATCTCCAATTTTATTGAATCTTTATACTTATGGGAGTGATGTATGGATCATAGAATCTACCTAAACCAGGATTTTTTTTTCTAATTCTTGTTCAATGTCTTTTCAACTTTTTTTCAGATCTCAATTCAATCAACACCAACTATACCAAGTAAACCTGGACCTCCTCTTCAAAATCCAAGTCAGGCTGTAACGGCACCGGTTAAAGAAGTGGTACGATAATTGGTTCTATTAAGTTATATATATATATATATATATATATGGCCAGAATATAATATTAACGAAATAATATAATTTGTATGAATTTTAGGTGCACGAGCTCATGGACGATGCGTTACACTCCTCGTGTGAAATTCTTCACGTGTCTGCATACACTTGGATGATCGGGAGAGAGGACTTTATTGAGAACTGGTTGCTCTTGCTGCCCCTTCGCTGGAAGCATATCCAGTGTTCTTTGTAATTTTTTCCAATTCTTTCCCATCTCAAATTCCTCACTCGGTGGAGAATCAATGTTCAGAGAAAAATGAAATCAAGCACAATGTAATAAAACATTTAACATACATTACCCATCCAATCTTTGGAAAAATCAGTCTTTGGTGAAAATACTGTGCTCAGCGGAGAAAAAATATACTTTTGATTGTAACAGTCCTACGCTCAATGTTGTGATATCACCAAACTCTTGTAAACTTTCAACATCCAGCGTAGGAAACTTTATGACTTATGCTGGATGCGAACAGATTACAAAAGTTTTGTGATATCATAACATTGAGCGTAGGGCTGTTAGAATAAAAAGTATATTTCCCTAACGCTGAACACAGTACTTTCACAGTTGATTGTGATTTCTCCAAACTTTGAATAGGTAATGTACATTGAATATTTCCTGCAGTGTAACCCTAACGTGTTTTGTAAACATGGAAAAAACATAAAAATGAAATTCTCCACTGTTTTCTTTGGAAAATTTCGTGCAGAGCAATGTATCAAACATTCTGTTTTTACATTTTCTGTGAACATTGATGAGATAATTTCAATATTCAAGCGCGGTGTTTTTAAGTTTTCATATAATATTTATACGCTTCATATGTGTACACGATACTCACAGTTTGTTACATAAGTGGAGTAAATAAATTTTTATAATTCTCAAATTCTCATGAAGCATATTCTAAAGTATATTCATAACACGTAATAGAAACATAAAATACTTTGAAGTGCAAAATTGTACAGTATAATTTGTAAAATATGGATTATGAAACCAATTTTGGTATATAAAGTGGATATATATGTTAATATTTTTCACTTACCGAATACACACCTTTTTTTATAAATATACTTTTGAATATTGGCTAAGTTGATGTAATTCCAAGTAACCACCTCCAATTTACTCATAATATATTTATTTTTGAATTCCAATAATAACTTTTTTCATTTCAGATACTTAATTACTTGATTTATAGGAATGTTGAGTTATGAATGAAATTTCATTTTCAGTTGAGAAAAATCAATATCAGTTGAGATGCTTGAATTTATGATGAAATTTTGTGAAAAATGATTATAAATGAAAAACAAGCATTCATGTCATTTTTATTCATTTTACACTGAATTGAATTGTGAATTTATTCATTCCAATTAATATTGATTTTTTGTAATTGAAATTGTATTTTGTTAATAAGTTAGCATTTTTAAAAATCAGGAAATTAAATATCTGAAATAGAAAAAATGATCATATATTAGGTGTACAAATAAGTTTCCGCGGTTTGTCAAAAGATGGCCCCACCAGAAGGTTATGGAGAAATTGTCAGATGTAAAACGTTATATCCCAAGTTTAGTCCCCGAAGGGAACATGAAGCTCCGATGAACGTTCAGAATAGATCATGATAGATCAGACTGAAGCTCCGTTGGAGCTCAAGTTTAGATTCGGAAACGTTCGACGAAGGTCCGATGAACGTTGAAATGTCCGCTTGAAAATAGCTTGAATGAAGGTTCATAGAATGTTTATTAAAGATTCTACGAAGATTCATTCAACCTTCAGTTTTTTATGTTTCAGACGGAATTACAATTATAGTTAGAAATGCCCCAATCTTTCATTTTTTCGTGGAAAAATATACTTTGAAAAAAACTTTGATCGAAAAATTGCAACTCGAACGAACCTTTAGCAAACGTTCGATGAACGTTTTATAAACGTTCATTTAAACTATTTTCAAGTGGACATTTCAACGTTCATCGGACCTTCGTCGAACGTTTACGAATCTAAACTTGAGCTCCAACAGAGCTTCAGTCTGATCTATCATGATCTATTCTGAACATTTGTCGGAGCTTCATGTTCCCTTCGGGTCATCTGGCAACACCATAACCTTAAAGTACTAGTGATTCCGTATCAGCATCACGTAATTTTTTTCGTGCAAAAATGTCAAGTTTTATTCCGAATAAGCATCATTTGCGGGAACTTTTGATTTACTTCTTTAATGTGAAAAAATCTGCAGCTGAAGCGCATCGATTGCTTCTAGAAGCATATGGTGAAGCTGCTTTAAGTGAGAGAAGTTGTCAGGAATGGTTTCAAAAGTTTAAGAACGGTGAGTTTGACGTTAAAGACAAAGAACGCAGTGGAAGGCCGAAAGTGTACGAAGACATGGAATTAGAAGTACTATTGGAGGAAGATTCGTCCCAAACGCAAAAAGAACTTGCACTTACTCTACAAGTGACTCAACAAGCAATTTCACATCGTTTAAAATCGTTAGGAATGATTCAAAAACAAGGAAATTGGGTTCCATATGAACTAAAGCCGAGAGACGTTGAACGCCGATTATGCATGAGTGAAATGCTGCTTGCCAGGAATAAAAAAAAGAGTTTTTTGCATCGTATAGTCACTGGTGACGAAAAATGGATTCACTACGATAATCCAAAGAAGAGAAAGTCATGGGTTAAGCCCGGCGAACCATCAATATCGACAGCTAAGCCGAATATTCATGGAAAAAAACTCATGCTGTGTATTTGGTGGGATCAGCTTGGTGTCGTGTATTATGAATTGCTGAAACCAAGCGAAACCATTACTGGAGCTCTCTACCGAACACAATTGATGAGATTGAGTCGGGCACTTCAGGAAAAACGCGCCCATTACTACTCCAGACACGACAAAATTATTCTTTTACACGATAATCCTCGTCCACATGTTGCGGCGCCGGTAAAAACATACTTGGAAACACTCAACTGGGAAGTTTTACCCCACCCGCCGTATTCACCAGACTTAGCCCCTTCTGATTATCACCTGTTCCGGTCGATGGCACATGGTCTGTCTGAGCAGCGCTTCACATCATATGAAGACACCAAAAATTGGGTAGATTTGTGGATAGCGTCAAAAGATGAAGAGTTTTTTCGACGGGGTATCCGAATGTTGCCAGAAAGATGGGGAAAAGTAGTGGCAAATGATGGAAAATACTTTGAATAAAACGTAATGTACTTTTCCTTTACAATAAATCCCTAATTTTTTATAAAAAACCGCGGAAACTTATTTGTACACCTAATATAAGTATACCTATATATCTATCACACGTATATTCAGTACCCTGCAGGTGTGTGTAGTAGCCTATGGGATTCCCCGCTCACATATGAGAACGTATTTGTGTAGGTAAAATTCCCCAGACACACTAACGCCACCTGGTACTGTGGAAGATGAAATACACAACTTCGGTGATTAACACGGTGGCTTGCGTACCCTGGCAAGCAGTATCAAGCACCATCAAATCCAACGGAATTATTGAGCCGGTAAACAATTTGGTTTTCTTCATTTAATTAATCTAATAATTGATGTTTGAAATGTGAAAAATCATTATCCACCTGTGCTATCCTTTCTTCTTATTGAAATGATTCAATAGCATATATAATATGTCGAATAAATAATGAAAAGTGGTAAATTAACCTCAACCTTCAATTTCTCATTCAGATGAAAATTATCGATGTTCAATATTGAGATAATCGAATTGTATTTTGCAAGTCCTTTGTGTAATTATTGTAAATTTTTAATCATTTTAAACCATCAGTTTTCTCATTTAAAAAATCTACATTCTCATCCATTTGAAGTGAGATTGAAATATTACAGGACATGAAGTATTTGAGGTTATAACTCTATAGAGTTCTTACTTCGAATGATTCACAACGTAGATTTTTTAAATGAGGAAACTGATTGTTTAAGATGATTAAAAATTTACAATAATTACACAAAGGACTTGCAAAATACAATTCGATTATCTCAATATTGAACATCGATAATTTTCATCTGAATGAGAAATTGAAGGTTGAGGTTAATTTACCACTTTTCATTATTTATTCGACATATTATATATGCTATTGAATCATTTCAACAAGAAAAAGGATCGTACAGGTGGATAATGATTTTCCACATTTCAACCATCAATTATTAGATTAATTAAGTGAAAAATTCAAATTGTTTACCGGCTCAATAATTCCGTTGTATTTGATGATGCTTGATACTGCTGGATACTGCTTGCTACGATCACTTGTGAGACGGCAGAATGATTGCTCGTAGCACTCTAGGGAAATCTGGGGAATTTCACCACTGCTTGCTTCGAGCAAACTCCAAGTAATTGTCGTAAACGTCCAGTGTTTCCCACAGTACCTGCACAGTGTGCACCTAGGGATCCTTTAATGAGGGATCGGACAATCAGTCGCCATTAGTGGGATACTTTCGGTTTTTTCTATAGTTTAGTTAAGCATGCATAGTGTATGTTATTTTATTGAAATCATTTTTCTCAAATGTATTCACATGCTTTGTTCGAAGAATGTTCCAGATTCACTTAATTGTAAGTATTATACATGAATAAGCTGACTTTAAATATGTATCTCGAATATTTTCATAAATATCAGTACCTATCCCACTAATGGCGGCCGACCAATCCGTAATCAGCAGTTGATTGTCCGATCCCTCATTAAAGGATCCCTGGTGTGCACCAGGGTTGGGTAGGTATCAAACTCAATGTAATAGGTTCGTTCGTTCTACGTGCTCTGAGTTGCTCCAACATGTACCTAACCAATCATCTCGTCGCTTAAACTGGAAGTAGCGAATCCAAAATACTTGGGGCGAGTTGAGGTAACTTGGGACATCGGTAAACGAACTCAGCTAATAATACGTAGTAAATGTTACGTATCATACCGTGTAACAAACCCCTTTTTTCAGGGTCTTCTCACGTAATATATGTAGTTTATGTATTGATACATGCTACATATTACGTATCATACTCGCGTAATAAATGTAACAAATCCTCCAATGACGTGTCTTTACCCAACCCTGGTGTGGCTGGTTGTGCACAGTGCGCGAAGCGGTGCTCAATTAGGCTGGCCTCCCATGGACCGGAATTCGTTCCGGCGGAATGAAAATTGAGCCAATGCACAATTTTTTATAGATTTCTGATAGAACGCTCTGAAAGAAATTGTGAAAGCGATCGGTTCAAAGTCATTCCGCCGGAACGAATTCCGGTCCATGGGAGGTTAGCCTTAGTTTCATTCTCTCATTTGGGTAAACACCCGTTGGGCCGAAAGCACGTTAACGGCATTCACCACCTTCCCAAAAAGTTACTGGATTCCAAAATCGCCCCCCCCCCCCAGTTTTCTCAGAAATGAACTAATAAAATGAAAAATAAAGAGTAGCTGCACTTTCTTTGATATGCTAAGAAGATGCACCTGCTCATTAAAATCGATTATATTCATTATTCGTTGAGAAAACTGGGGGGAGAGATCTAGTAACTTTGCCTCTTAGGCTGGCCTCCCATGGACCGGAATTCGTTCCGGCGGAATGAAAATTGAGCCAATGCACAATTTTTCATAGATTTCTGATAGAACGCTATAAAAGAAATTGTGAAAGCGATTGGTTTAAAGTCATTCCGCCGGAACGAATTCCGGTCCATGGGAGGTTAGCCTTATGAATGTCCTTAAGCCGAAAGACCGTTGGACCGAAATTTATTTGACCGAATGACAATAATCCGAAAAAGTCTTGGTGACATTTCATCTTATTCGCACACGACTATTAATGTATAGTAGGATTTCGGATTATTGTCATTCGGTGAAATAAATTTCGGTCCAACGGTGTTTCGGCCTAACGGGCTTCCGGTCCAACGGGTATTTACCCCCATTTGTTTGGTTCAGAATGTCCAATCTTGAATGAATGAGCACCCCTCCACGCACCGTGCACACTGTGCAGGTATTGTCGGAAACACCCTATTGTGCTTTCCGAAGTGTTTGATCCTGGGCGTCTAGGGCGTGAACTACGGATTCCTATTGGTTCATTCCACCCCCCTGACGCCCCGGGTCACACACTTCCGAAAGCTCCTGTATGTTAACAAGAAATAAAAATTCACTTCAGTGGTGGGGGTGACCCGCCTATGGACCAAATTTTTGATTATATTTTCAGCCATAAGGTATCGCCTATCGCGGTAGTATGCAAGAAGCCCGACTCCACCATTATTGGTTGATCATTAGGAACATTTAGTGATTTTACAAGGAATCACCAGTTTTCAGCCAATGACAAGCAGTCGGGCGTATTACCAGTGGATGGGGGCCAAATCAACGAAAAACCAAATCAACCAAACCGTTAGTTGGAAAGAATGAGACATCATACATTTTACATCTCTCCCTTTCCAACCATTGAACTCTATACATACTGGAATGAGCACTCCCTAGATTAGCGCCGTCAGAGAGAGAAGTCATATACGCAGTGAATGTACGACAGTCATCGCCTTACCCTGCCATTTACTACCTTAGCTAAAAACATGGATGATTTCCACAATTTTTGTGGCAAAGGTAGTAAGTGACAGGGTCAGGCGATGTCTCTTGTACATTCATTGCTTTTTCTCTCTCTGACGAAGAATTTCTATTGAATATCTGGGGGGTGCTCATTCCAGTATGTATACAGTTCACTATTTTCAACCAATGGTTTCGTTGATTCGGCCCCCATCCTTACCAGTCGGGCTTCTTGCATACTACCCCTATAGTTCGGGGGTAATGATAACTCAGGTAGCTACTTTGGAACCCTCCTATAAAATAGAAAAGGAGGTAAGGATCAAACAGGTTTTAGAATGCATCAGTCAGCGATGCCATTATTCCCTAGAAAAATCCATAGCATCTGATGATTGGTCATTGCTTGTACAACCAGCCAATCATGTTTCCAATTTGGAAAGAAATGACCAATCACGAAAAATCTACGGATTTTTCTAGGGAATAATGGCATCGCTGGCATCAGTGAACTCTATAAATTACGTGCCAACCCTGGCTAAACCTATAATTATGCGTTCGCGTGCTCAAGGCTTAGGCTGGCCTCCCATGGACCGGAATTCGTTCCGGCGGATTGAAAATTGAACCAATGCACAATTTTTTATAGATTTCTGATAGAACGCTCTAAAAGAAATTGTGAAAGCGATTGGTTTAAAGTCATTCCGCTGGAACGAATTCCGGTCCATGGGAAGTTAGCCTAAGGCTTCTCTCCCATGGATCGGAATTTTTGGGGGATTTTCAGGGGATTCTAGTAAGTTACTATCCATGAACCAATTGAGTCTTCGGATTCCGTTCCGTTCCCTAGAAATTCCATTGCATGGGAGAGAAGCCTCAAGCTGACATTTCATGGGGCGTCGAGCGGCAGCGTCAACATTGGAAGAAAAGGGAGGTCCGATCGGTACTCTTTTTTCTTTCAACGTTGACGCTTCCGCTCGACGCCCCATGAAATGTCAGCTTTAGCTACACAAGCTTGGCTCATGTTCCAAAACCTTACTCTCGTACTCTGGGGTATTGGTTTTCTCTGTTTTCCTGATGAATTGAAAAGAGTTACACTGATACTCTAGAGTACGAGGGCAAGGTTTTGGAACATGAGCTTGGTGAAGCAAATAGGTTCGTTCGTTCTACGTGCTCTGAGTTGCTCCAACTTGTACCAAACCAATCATTTCGTTGCTTAAACTGGAAGTAGCGAATCCAAAATACTTGGAGCGAGTTGGGGTAACTTGGGACATCGGTAAACGAACTTAGCTAATGTAAGCGGCTGCGCACAGAGCCAATTTTCGGTAATGCTCATCCTTCCGTTCTTTACGTTCACTTTGGTAAACACCCGTTGGACCGAAAGCCCGTTAGGCCGAAAGACCGTTGGACCGAAATTTATTTTACCGAATGACAATAATCCGAAAAAGTTTTGGTGACATTCTATCTTATTCGCACACGACTAGTAACGTATAGTAATATTTCGGATTATTGTCATTCGGTAAAATAAATTTCGGTCCAACGGTCTTTCGGCCTAACGGGCTTTCGGTTCAACGGGTGTTTACCTTCACTTTCACATACTTGTGTAGCTATACCTTAAGGCCTTATGTGTTGAGCTGAATGCTTTGTTGACAAACCTGTCTGAATTACCCACCACTTTACAACCGATTGAAAAAGTCTAATAGTGTTTTGAATCTTGTTGAATCTCTCCTTAGTTGGATCATTAATCTTTTGTGTATCATGAGTAATATTTATATTCAAGAACCACCTACTTCTGGTAAAGTGAGTATCAAATATGTAAGAATTAATGCAATTTACACATATGAAATCATATACTATGAAACCCCATTTGAGGTTAAAGACATGTATTCATTATATCTCTATTACACGGAGAAAATTGCATGCGTTCCGTGCATGAAATACATCATGCGTATGAAGTAAACTAACTATCGAGCATTAGATGTATGATTTTATATTTTTCGAGTACACTATCATGCATTTAAAGCATGGAGCAGGAATGTTGATCGCATAGACTGTTTACCTTCTGAGTATAGATATATTCGAACTCTGCATGAATTTTTTATGCATATAATGTGTGAATTTTTTCTCCGTGTACAACTTATAATAAAGGTTTCATTTATCATCCAATGAAGTGATCGCTATTGGATTGAATTTGAAATATGAACCTTCTTTTTTGTCCTCTCCGAGTCCCTGGTTAAAAGAATCCATTGATTCTCGCCACATTTCATCGATTCCCGCTCAATCTCATTGAATCTTGTATAATGTTCTAATTGAATCTCATCCGGCGATTTTTTAATGAGATTTGGTCAGATGAATGAATTTGTTCTATGTGTTTTTGATTGAACTTTGCCAAATCTCACTGAATCTCAGGAAACGTTCTGACCAAATCTCATGAAATTTCATTTGTCAGATTCAGTGGATTCTTTTAACCAGGGGTATCATAATATCCTGTGAGTATTTTACATATTTTGTTATTAAATGATTGAGAAACTTTTTTTACATTTCATATTTATAATAGAAGTCTACCCTGATAAAAATGTCCGTTAGAAACAGACAGAACCCTTATTCGAATCCAACGGAATCCATATGTCTTTGTCAAAAACATATATTGACCCCATTAGATGCGGATAAAGGTTCTGTCTGTTTCTAACAGCCATTTTTATCAAGGTAGTTCAGGAACGTTTTGGTTTCTTTCATTAATCATTCAACCTGGATTTATGATTGACCTATTCCATTGGAATTTCCAACTGCTAGGTACCTTGTGTAATTATATTTATTTCCTTTCCTCAGTTAAAAATATTTTTAATGGTTTGAACAGTGAAATCTTACTGATTGCAGTAAAAAGTCGACCACTGAGAATCCCTATCACAACTTATGATGAAGTTTTCATTCAGCATCCAATGAAATGATCAGTATTGGATTGAATTTGATATATGAACCTTCTCAATTGTCTGTATGAATATCATGATATCCTGGGAGTATTTTATATTTTGTCTGCTATTGAATCATTGAGAAACTCTTTGTACATTTCATATAGTGTAACAGAATGTCTAGTCCAGGAATTTTTTTGTTTCTTTCATTGACCATCCGATTCAATCTGAATTTATGTTCGACCTATTCTGTTAGAATTTCCGACTGCTAGGTACCTTGTGTAATTATATTTATTCCTCCCTTCAGTTGAAAACATTTTTTATGGGTTATATATGAAATTCCTACCCTCTAAATTTGAAACAGTGAAATCTCACTGATTGCAGGGTCACTCCATGTCAAATCGACCCAAATTTTTTAATTTTATAACACGCCACCTCAGATTTTGATGAAACTTGGCACATTCATTCTAATTTAGGTTCCAAGAGCGTATATCAATTTTTATTTCATTACGACTAATGGTTTTTTTTAAATGAATTTTTGAATATTTGAATCTGAAGCCCTATAACTTAATCGAGCACGTTTACGGAAAACCATACTGTTTTATAAAATAAATAATTCCTCACGCCCTATGAGACATTTTTCTCTGAAAATTGGTAGATGTTACAAGTTAATCATGTAGATTCCGAAAAAACATATATGAAGAGCCGGAAGTCGATGAAAAAAAATGGATGACAATTTCTTCCGTTGAATTTTATAATTTTCGAACGAAATTCATATCATCATCATCATACATTTCATATATTTGGGAAAATACTCATATGTCGAGTCTCCCAACCTAGTAGGGAGCTGAATTTTTTTTCAAATTACTCGTGAAACTATAGGCTTTGTATAGAAATATTATAATTGTTATTTTCACGTATCTACACGGAGAGAACAAAATAGTACTGGCTACTACACCGGATAGTACTCAGTGACATCTGAAGTAAAAAAAATTTCAGATAGCAGCCACTACCATCCAAATAGCATCCAGTACAATCTACGTTATACTCAGTAACATCTGACATAGCATTGAATATAACGTAGATTGTACTGGATACTATTTGGATAGTAGTGGATGATATCTGAAATGTTTTTCACTTCAGATGTCACTGAGTACTATCTGGCGTAGTAGCCAGTACTATTTTGTTCTCTCCGTGTACTTCACTCATAATAATTTTGAATTTCTCGTGAAATGGAAACATGAAACTGTACTAAATAGATAGAATTACGCTTTTTTGTTATAAGTGAAATCATTTGATTCAAAAACCTTGCTGCTAGGGAGTTGGGGTAACCTCGTCAACTCTTGCGGCTCGTATGAACTTGAAACATGAGATTGCACAGTGACATTGAGTTTCATCAGTTTTATATTTCGTACTATGTATGAGTCATTCCACTGAAAATTTGCAATTCAAAAATCAAATCGTGTGGAATTTTTTCTTGTATCGAATAGAAAGGACGTCAACCCGTATTTTTTTATTTCATTATGATACGGAGCATTTAGGAGTTGGAAATTTTTGAAGTTTGGAAATCAAAAAATTCCAACTTTCTTAAAATGGTTCTAGTTTATGAACCATTCCGAGGAAAAAAAAACGAAATTTTCAGGAAAAGTGTATAATTGGTCAACCTTTACATGTAGCAATGAATGAAATATTTACTTTGTTTATTTACACTACAAATATGCCATTTTTGTAAACAAATCACAATTGAAAAAATAGGCATTTTCAAAATCGTTTTTTCTAGAATTGAAATGTCCCTCATAGTCCATAGAATATCTGTAAATTCAAGAGTGAGCTTTTGTAGTAGTTTTTGAGATACGATTATTTGGAACAATCACGTCGCCCTCGAGTGCATGATAGTGGGCTGTCCATACATGCGAAACGCCGTCTACGTTCGTTTTCGATGTTATTTTAAGTCTTCATCCGCTCCAACACGTTTTTGCAAGTTCTTCCTCTAACGTTTAGTTTTCCATATCAATTATTCAAGCGATAATTTAGTGTGATTTGCTCAAAGATCACTTTCAAACATGTTGTCAACACAATTTACCAATCGTTGCAATCCTTTGATCCTTTCGAAGAAAAATCACACTGTTCGAGAGTTCATGTAACTAATTTGCGTCCCGCATCGAAGCCAATTCGCGGAGAGGTATCAGCGTTGAAACCAACTGATGTTTTATGTACTTCTTTTGGAATAAAAATTGGAGAAATGAGAGAGTATATATTGTTGGAAAGTCTATTGAGATTTTGAAAGGAGTTTTTCCATCAATTCAATAAGTCTTTTCAAATAATCTAGCTGCCTTCGAAAAAAATCCAATCTGTAAACTGAAAATGATGAGGAATCCGAAATATCAGATGACAGCGGCAGTTATTCATTTTCCGATTCTGAATCAGAAGTACGTCAACTGAGGTGAAATTTTTCTGCGGACTCCAATTAATTGCTCTGATGGACCAGATGTTTGAGTTCTTACACAGTAAAAAGAAAGACTTGATTTCAGTTAGAATATGAGCTGAACTCAAGATGCAACCGAAAGAAGACTCATTAGGCTTAAAGTCAGCCACTAGAGAACCTTCTCAAACTGGAACCAGAATACAGCTTATATTAATTCCGATTTGACTGAAATTAAAATTGATTTTGAACTGAAATTCAAAGCAAATTGTTTCTGATGGATGGGTTCGTCCATTGTTTTTTGTCTTGTTCTGCTCAACATGGCGTTACCTATCGACGATGAGAAATATCAGGGTGTCCACCTTCTGAAAAGTCAGGGAAGTGAAAATCGGTCAGAGAAAGTCAGGGAATTAACAAAAAATCCTGGAAAGTCAGGAAATTATTAAGAAAAGAAGAAAAAAGCATTTTTTCTGGTAGTTTTGTATTTTAATGAAATAAAAGTTTTTAATCATATTTTTTCAACTTCCAAAGTTGGTCAAAAATGAAATTGTGTATTCAAGACTGAATTCCAGATACAAAATGTATTATTACACGGAAAGGAAACTAACGCAAATCGCATGGACACTTTCCGTACACGGAAGGAATTAGTCAACCGAATTTTCGTTAACTACACTGTTAGAAATGTCATTAAATTTAATATATTTTTCATGTACATTTGTAAATGAAATTTCCAATTCTTAGTAATTGAAATGAAAATTCATCTACACGTAACTGAATTTTCAATTTTGCTATATTATAGCATACATTAATATATATTTTTGTCACTGAAATTCCATTGGGATGTAATTGAAATTTCAATGAATTTTTCATTTACGTGAATAACTTTTGCTTCCATTATATGTAGGGGAGACTGTCCTTGGTTGAAACACGTTTTGTTTTCCGCTGAAATTAATGACAAATATCCAAATTTAATTGAACTTATATTCTTTTACACGAAGATCAATGTCCATCTCCCACTTTAATACGATTAAACTCGAATATAAAAACCATTTGTTCATTAGAGAATGATTTCTCCAAAACTGTAAAGTTCCTTGGTTGAACCACGTCGATTTTTGATTGAATTGCTTCATTGCAATGATGTTTTATCAATAAGGCATCAGAGTTGAGGCATAAAATGTGTAGGAAATGAAATAGAATGGTATCTAGCGGCCAGTTTGCTAGCGGCCACTTTTGAAATTTTTGACACAGACTGTACCGCATATTGAAAAACAGGAAAAGAGTGTTTCTGGCTGGAACAAGGTTGATAAGATGATGGTTGCATATTAGATTGATCGTTTGGGAACCCATGAACAGTTTTATGTAGCGCAAGACCCATAAAAATGTTTATTTAAAAAAAAAAGTGGAATAAGAACCATCAAATATAAAGGCCAATGTCTCATCATGGCAACATGCGTTTTTTTTCTAATCAATGCCAAACGACGAGGAGTACACCAGAAAAGATGCAGGAATCAATTCGGAGAGGGATCGCGGTTTATAACATTGTTTATTTAACAATTTACGGTGGGGAACAGCAGAATCTTGGATGTAAACTGTTATACCACCACTCGGCAACATTCGTTTCTTTCCCAAGTGATTCCAAACGACGGAGAGAATGCCGGAGAAGACGCAGGAATGAACTCTGTGGGGGATCGCGGTTGTTAACATTGTTTATTTAACAATTTACGGTGGGGAACAGCAGAATCTTGGATGTAAACTGTTATACCTCCACTCGGCGACATTCGTTTCTTTCCCAAGTGATTCCAAACGACGGAGAGAATGCCGGAGAAGACGCAGGAATGAATTCTGTGAGGGATCGCGGTTTATGACATTGTTTATTCAACAATTTACGGTGGGAAACAGCAGAATCTTGGATGTAAACTGTTATACCTCCACTCGGCAACATTCGTTTTTTTCCCAAGTGATTCCAAACGACGGAGAGGACACCGGAGAAAATGCAGGAATGAATTCTGTTGGGGATCGCGGTTTATAACATTGTTTATTTAACAATTGACGGTGGGAAACAGCAGAATCTTGGATAAAACTGTTATCTCTCCACTCGGCAACATTCGTTTTCCTTCCAATTGATTCCAAACGATGGAGAGAACACCGGAGAAGATGAAGGGATGAATTCTGAGAGGGATCGCGGCTTATAACATTGTTTATTTAACAATTTACGGTGGGAAACAGCAGAATCTTGGATAAAACTGTTATTATATCTCCACTCGGTAACATTCGTTTTCCTTCTAATTGATTCGAAACGACGGAGAGAACACCGGAGAAGATGAAGGAGTGAATTCGGTGAGGGATCGCGGTTTATGACATTGTTCATTCAACAATTTACGGTGGGAAACAGCAGAATCTTGGATAAAACTGTTATATCTCCTAATTACCTGAACCATCATAGGACTCATGCGTCCTGTATCAACTAGGATCGATTTGAAAGGAAAGGAATGTGGCCGAGATATGTGGATGTATATCTAAGATTCCGCTGTTTCCAACCGTAAATTGTTGAACCAACAATGTTATAAACCGCGATCCCTCTCAGGATTCATCCCTGCATCTTCTCCGGTGTTCTCTACGTCGTTTGGAATCACTTGGGGAAGAAACGAATGTCGCCGGGTGGAGGTATAACAGTTTACATCCAAGATTCTGCTGTTTCCCACCGTGAATTGTTAAATGAACAATGTTATAAACCGCGATCTCTCACAGAATTCATTCTTTCCTCTTTCCCGGTGTTCTCTCCGTCGTTTGGGATCAATTGGAAGGAAAACGAATGTTGCCGAGTGGAGGTATAACAGTTTACATCCAAGATTCTGCTGTTTCCCACCGTAAATTGTTAAATAAACAATGTTATAAACCGCGATCCCTCACAGAATTCATTTCTTCCTCTTTCCCGGTGTTCTCTCCGTCGTTTGGGATCAATTGGAAGGAAAACGAATGTTGCCGATTGGAGAGATAACAGTTTACATCCAAGATTCTGCTGTTTCTCACCGTGAATTGTTAAATGAACAATGTTATAAACCGCGATCCCTCACAGAATTCATTCCTTCATCTTCTCCGGTGTTCTCTCCGTCGTTTGGAATCAATTAGAAGGAAAACGAATGTTGCCGATTGGAGAGATAACAGTTTTATCCAAGACTCTGCTGTTTCCCACCGTCAATTGTTAAATAAACAATGTTATAAACCGCGTTCGTTCTCAGAATTCATTCCTGCATTTCCTCCGGTGTTCTTTTCGTCGTTTGGAATCACTTGGGAAAAAAACGAATGTTGCCGAGTGGAGGTATAACAGTTCACATCCAAGATTCTTCGGTTCCCCACCGTAAATTGTTAAACAAACAATGTTATAAACTGCGATCCCTCACAGAATTGTTACTTCATCTTCCCCGGTGTTCTCTCCGTCGTTTGGAATCAATTAGAAGGGCAACGAATGTTGCCGAGTGGAGAGATAACAGTTTTATCCAAGATTCTGCTGTTTCCCACCGTAAATTGTTAAATGAACGATGTTATGAACCGCGATCCCTCACAGAATTCATTCCTTTATCTTCTCCGGTGTTCTCTCCATCGTTTGGAATCAATTAGAACGAAAACGAATGTTGCCGAGTGGAGGTATATGAGTTGACATTCAAGATTCTTCTGTTTCCCACCGTAAATTGTTAAATGAACGATGTTATGAACCGCGATCCCTCACAGAATTCATTCCTTTATCTTCTCCGGTGTTCTCTCCATCGTTTGGAATCAATTAGAAGGAAAACGAATGTTGCCGAGTCGAGGTTTAAGAGTTCACATTCAAGATTCTCATGTTTCCCACCGTAAATTGTTGAATAAACAATGTTATAAACCGCGATCCCTCACAGAATTCATACCTTCCTCTTCCCCGGTGTTCTCTTCGTCTTTGGGATCGATTAGAAGGAAAACGAATGTTGCCGAGTGGAGGTATAACAGTTTACATACAGGTCCTGCTGTTTCCCACCGTCAATTGTTAAATAAACAATGTTATAAACCGCGATCCCTCTCAGAATTCATTCCTGCATTCTCTCCAGTGTTCTCTCCGTCGTTTCGAATCACTTGGGAAAAAAACGAATGTTGCCGAGTGGAGGTATAACAGGTTACATCCAAGATTCTGCTGTTCCCCACCGTAAATTATCTTCTCCGGTGTTCTCTCCGTCGTTTGGAATCAATTAGAAGGGAATCGAATGTTTCCGACTGGAGGTATAACAGTTTACATTCGAGATTCTCCTGTTTCCCACCGTAAATTGTTAAATGAACAATGTTATAAACCGCGATCCCTCACAGAATTCATTCCTTCATCTTCTCCGGTGCTCTCTCCATCGTTTGGAATCAATTAGAAGGAAAACGAATGTTGCCGAGTGGAGGTATCAGAGTTTACATACAAGATTCTTCTGTTTCCCACCGTAAATTGTTAAATAAACAATGTTATAAACCGCGATCCCTCACATAATTCATTCCTTCATCTTCTCCGGTGTTCTCTCCATCGTTTGGAATCAATTAGAAGGAAAACGAATGTTGCGGAGTGGAGGTATAACAGTTTACATCCAAGATTCTGCTGTTTCTCACTGTAAATTGTTAAATAAACGATGTTATAAACCGCGATCCCTCACACAATTCATTCCTTTATCTTCTCCGGTGTTCTCTCCATCGTTTGGAATCAATTAGAAGGGAAACGAATGTTGCCGAGTCGAGGTATGAGAGTTTACATTCAAGATTCTTCTGTTTTCCACCGTAAATTGTTAAATAAACAATGTTTTAAACCGCGATCCCTCACAGAATTCATACATTCCTCTTCCCCGGTGTTCTCTTCGTCTTTGGGATCGATTAGAAGGAAAACGAATGTTGCCGAGTGGAGGTATAACAGTTTACATACAGATCCTGCTGTTTCCCACCGTCAATTGTTGAATAAACAATGTTGAAAAACCGCGATCCCTCTCAGAATGCATTCCTGCATTCCCTCCGGTGTTCTCTCCGTTGTTTGGAATCACTTGGGAAAAAAACGAATGTTCCCGAGTCGAGGTATAACAGTTTACATCCAAGATTCTGCTGTTCCCCACCGTAAATTGTTAAATAAACAATGTTATAAACCGCGATCACTCACAGAGTTCATTCCTTCATCTTCTCCGGTGTTCTCTCCGTCGTTTGGAATCAATTAGAAGGAAAACGAATGTTGCCGAGTGGAGAGATAACAGTGTTATCCAAGATTCTGCTGTTTCCCACCGTCAATTGTTAAATAGACAATGTTATAAACCGCGATCCCTCTCAGAATTCATTCCTGCATTCTCTCCGGTGTTCTCTCCGTCGTTTCGAATCACTTGGGAAAACAACGAATGTTGCTGAGTGGAGGCATAACAGGTTACATCCAAGATTCTGCTGTTCCCCACCGTAAATTATCTTCTCCGGTGTTCTCTCCGTCGTTTGGAATCAATTAGAAGGAAAACGAATGTTGCCGAGTGGAGAGATAACAGTGTTATCCAAGATTCTGCTGTTTCCCACCGTCAATTGTTAAATAGACAATGTTATAAACCGCGATCCCTCTCAGAATTCATTCCTACATTCTCTCCGGTGTTCTCTCCGTCGTTTCGAATCACTTGGGAAAACAACGAATGTTGCCGAGTGGAGGTATAACAGTTTACATTCAAGATTCTCCTGTTTCCCACCGTAAATTGTTAAATGAACAATGTTATAAACCGCGATCCCTCACAGAATTCATTCCTTCATCTTCTCCGGTGCTCTCTCCATCGTTTGGAATCAATTAGAAGGAAAACGAATGTTGCCGAGTGGAGGTATAAGAGTTTACATGCAAGATTCTCCTGTTTCCCACCGTAAATTGTTAAATAAACAATGTTATAAACCGCGATCCCTCACAGAATTCATTCCTTCATCTTCTCCGGTGTTCTCTCCGTCGTTTGGAATCAATTAGAAGGAAAACGAATGTTGCCGATTGGAGAGATAACAGTTTTATCTAAGACTCTGCTGTTTCCCACCGTCAATTGTTAAATAAACAATGTTATGAACCGCGTTCCTTCTCAGAATTCATTCCTGCATTTCCTCCGGTGTTCTTTTCGTCGTTTGGAATCACTTGGGAAAAAAACGAATGTTGCCGAGTGGAGGTATAACAGTTCACATCCAAGATTCTTCTGTTCCCCACCGTAAATTGTTAAATAAACAATGTTATAAACCGCGATCCCTCACATAATTCATTCCTTCATCTTCTCCGGTGTTCTCTCCATCGTTTGGAATCAATTAGAAGGAAAACGAATGTTGCCGAGTGGAGGTATAACAGTTTACATCCAAGATTCTGCTGTTTCTCACTGTAAATTGTTAAATAAACGATGTTATAAACCGCGATCCCTCACAGAATTCATTCCTTTATCTTCTCCGGTGTTCTCTCCATCGTTTGGAATCAATTAGAACGAAAACGAATGTTGCCGAGTGGAGGTATATGAGTTGACATTCAAGATTCTTCTGTTTCCCACCGTAAATTGTTAAATGAACGATGTTATGAACCGCGATCCCTCACAGAATTCATTCCTTTATCTTCTCCGGTGTTCTCTCCATCGTTTGGAATCAATTAGAAGGAAAACGAATGTTGCCGAGTCGAGGTTTAAGAGTTTACATTCAAGATTCTTATGTTTCCCACCGTAAATTGTTGAATAAACAATGTTATAAACCGCGATCCCTCACAGAATTCATACCTTCCTCTTCCCCGGTGTTCTCTTCGTCTTTGGGATCGATTAGAAGGAAAACGAATGTTGCCGAGTGGAGGTATAACAGTTTACATACAGGTCCTGCTGTTTCCCACCGTCAATTGTTAAATAAACAATGTTATAAACCGCGATCCCTCTCAGAATTCATTCCTGCATTCTCTCCGGTGTTCTCTCCGTCGTTTCGAATCACTTGGGAAAAAAACGAATGTTGCCGAGTGGAGGTATAACAGGTTACATCCAAGATTCTGCTGCTCCCCACCGTAAATTATCTTCTCCGGTGTTCTCTCCGTCGTTTGGAATCATTCAGAAGGAAAACGAATGTTTCCGACTGGAGGTATAACAGTTTACATTCGAGATTCTCCTGTTTCCCACCGTAAATTGTTAAATGAACAATGTTATAAACCGCGATCCCTCACAGAATTCATTCCTTCATCTTCCCCGGTGTTCTCTCCATCGTTTGGAATCAATTAGAAGGAAAACGAATGTTGCCGAGTGGAGGTATAACAGTTTACATCCAAGATTCTGCTGTTTCTCACTGTAAATTGTTAAATAAACGATGTTATAAACCGCGATCCCTCACACAATTCATTCCTTTATCTTCTCCGGTGTTCTCTCCATCGTTTGCAATCAATTAGAAGGGAAACGAATGTTGCCGAGTCGAGGTATGAGAGTTTACATTCAAGATTCTTCTGTTTTCCACCGTAAATTGTTAAATAAACAATGTTTTAAACCGCGATCCCTCACAGAATTTATACATTCCTCTTCCCCGGTGTTCTCTTCGTCTTTGGGATCGATTAGAAGGAAAACGAATGTTGCCGAGTGGAGGTATAACAGTTTACATACAGATCCTGCTGTTTCCCACCGTCAATTGTTGAATAAACAATGTTGAAAAACCGCGATCCCTCTCAGAATGCATTCCTGCATTCCCTCCGGTGTTCTCTCCGTTGTTTGGAATCACTTGGGAAAAAAACGAATGTTCCCGAGTCGAGGTATAACAGTTTACATCCAAGATTCTGCTGTTCCCCACCGTAAATTGTTAAATAAACAATGTTATAAACCGCGATCCCTCACAGAGTTCATTCCTTCATCTTCTCCGGTGTTCTCTCCGTCGTTTGGAATCAATTAGAAGGAAAACGAATGTTGCCGAGTGGAGAGATAACAGTGTTATCCAAGATTCTGCTGTTTCCCACCGTCAATTGTTAAATAGACAATGTTATAAACCGCGATCCCTCTCAGAATTCTCTCCGGTGTTCTCTCCGTCGTTTCGAATCACTTGGGAAAACAACGAATGTTGCTGAGTGGAGGTATAACAGGTTACATCCAAGATTCTGCTGTTCCCCACCGTAAATTATCTTCTCCGGTGTTCTCTCCGTCGTTTGGAATCAATTAGAAGGAAAACGAATGTTGCCGAGTGGAGAGATAACAGTGTTATCCAAGATTCTGCTGTTTCCCACCGTCAATTGTTAAATAGACAATGTTATAAACCGCGATCCCTCTCAGAATTCATTCCTGCATTCTCTCCGGTGTTCTCTCCGTCGTTTCGAATCACTTGGGAAAACAACGAATGTTGCCGAGTGGAGGTATAACAGTTTACATTCAAGATTCTGCTGTTTCCCACCGTCAATTGTTGAATAAACAATGTTATAAACCGCGATCCCTCTCAGAATTCATTCCTTCATCTTTTCCGGTGTTCTCTCCAACGTTTGGGATCAATTAGAAGGAAAACGAATGTTGCCGAGTGGAGGTATAAGAGTTTACATTCAAGATTCTTCTGTTCCCCACCGTAAATTGTTAAATAAACAATGTTATAAACCGCGATCCCTCACATAATTCATTCCTTCATCTTCTCCGGTGTTCTCTCCATCGTTTGGGATCAATTAGAAGGAAAACGAATGTTGCCGAGTGGAGGTATAAGAGTTTACATTCAAGATTCTTCTGTTTCCCACCGTAAATTGTTAAATAAACGATGTTATAAACCGCGATCTCTCACAGAATTCATTCCTTTATCTTCTCCGGTGTTCTCTCCATCGTTTGGAATCAATGAGAAGGGAAACGAATGTTGCCGAGTGGAGAGATAACAGTTTTATCCATGATTCCGCTGTTTCCCACCGTCAATTGTTAAATAAACAATGTTATAAACCGCGATCCCTCCCAGAATTCATTCCTGCATTTTCTCCGGTGTCCTCTCCGTCGTTTGGAATCACTTGGGAAAAAAACGAATGTTGCCGAGTGGAGGTGTAACAGTTTTATCCAAGATTCTGCTGTTTCCCACCGTAACTCGTTAAATAAAGAATGTTATAAACCGCGATCCCTCACAGAATTCATTCCTTCATCTTCTCCGGTGTTCTCTCCATCGTTTGGAATCAATTAGAAGGAAAACGAATGTTGCCGAGTCGAGGTATAAGAGTTCACATTCAAGATTCTTCTGTTTCCCACCGTAAATTGTTAAATAAACAATGTTATAAACCGCGAGCCCTCACAGGATTCATACCTTCCTCTTCCCCGGTGTTCTCTTCGTTTTTTGGATTGATCAGAAGGAAAACGAATGTTGCCGAGTGGAGGTATAACAGTTTACATACAGATCCTGCTGTTTCCCACCGTCAATTGTTGAATAAACAATGTTATAAACCGCGATCCCTCTCAGAATTCATTCCTGCATTCTCTCCGGTGTTCTCTCCGTCGTTTGGAATCACTTGAGGGAAAAACGAATTCTCCCGAGTGGAGGTATAACAGTTTACATCCAAAATTCTGCTGTTTCTCACCGTAAATTGATAAATGAACAATTTTATAAACCGCGATCCCTCACAGAATTCATTCCTTCATCTTCTCCGGTGTTCTCTCCGTCGTTTGGAATCAATTAGAAGGAAAACGAATGATGCCGAGTGGAGAGATAACAGTGTTATCCAAGATTCTGCTGTTTCCCACCGTCAATTGTTAAATAAACAATGTTATAAACCGCGATCCCTCTCAGAATTCATTCCTGCATTCTCTCCGGTGTTCTCTCCGTCGTTTCGAATCACTTGGGGAAAAAACGAATGTTCCCGAGTGGAGGTATAACAGTTTACATCCAAGATTCTGCTGTTCCCCACCGTCAATTGTTAAATAAACAATGTTTCAAACCGCGATCCCTTTCAGAATTCATTCCTTCATCTTCTCCGGTGTTCTCTCCATCGTTTGGAATCAATTAGAAGGAAAACGAATGTTGCCGAGTGGAGGTATAACAGTTTACATTCAAGATTCTCCTGTTTCCCACCGTAAATTGTGGAATAAACAATGTTATAAACCGGGATCCCTTACAGAATTCATTCCTGCATTCTCTCCGGTGTTCTCTCCGTCGTTTGGAATCACTTGGGAAAAAAACGAATGTTCCCGAGTGGAGGTATAACAGTTTACATCCAAGATTCTGCTGTTCCCCACCGTAAATTGTTTAATAAACAATGTTATAAACCGCGATCCCTCACAGAATTCATTCCTCCATCTTCTCCGATGTTCTCTTCGTCTTTGGGATCGATTAGAAGGAAAACGCATGTTGCCGAGTGGAGGTATAAGAGTTGACATTCAAGATTCTTCTGTTTCCCACCGTAAATTGTTAAATAAACAATGTTATAAACCGCGATCCCTCACATAATTCATTCCTTCACCTTCTCCGGTGTTCTCTCCATCGTTTGGAATCAATTAGAAGGAAAACGAATGTTGCCGATTGGAGGGATAACAGTGTTATCCAAGATTCTGCTGTTCCCCACCGTAAATTGTTAAATAAACAATGTTATAAACCGCGATCCCTCTCAGAATTCATTCCTGCATTCTCTCCGGTGTTCTTTCCGTCGTTTGGAATCACTTTGGAAAAAAACGAATGTTCCCGAGTGGAGGTATAACAGTTTACATCCAAGAGTCTGCTGTTTCCCACCGTCAATTGTTGAATAAACAATGTTATAAACCGCGATCCCTCTCAGAATTCATTCCTTCATCTTCTCCGGTGTTCTCTCCAACGTTTGGGATCAATTAGAAGGAAAACGAATGTTGCCGAGTGGAGGTATAAGAGTTTACATTCAAGATTCTTCTGTTCCCCACCGTAAATTGTTGAATAAACAATGTTATAAACCGCGATCCCTCACATAATTCATTCCTTCATCTTCTCCGGTGTTCTCTCCATCGTTTGGAATCAATAAGAAGGAAAACGAATGTTGCCGAGTGGAGGTATAACAGTTTACATCCAAGATTCTGCTGTTTCTCACCGTAAATTGTTAAATAAACGATGTTATAAACCGCGATCTCTCACAGAATTCATTCCTTTATCTTCTCCGGTGTTCTCTCCATCGTTTGGAATCAATCAGAAGGGAAACGAATGTTGCCGAGTCGAGGTATTAGAGTTTACATTCAAGATTCTTCTGTTTCCCACCTTAAATTGTTAAATAAACAATGTTACAAACCGCGATTCCTCACAGAATTCATACCTTCATCTTCTCCGGTGTTCTCTCCATCGTTTGGAATCAATTAGAAGGAAAACGAATGTTGCCGAGTGGAGAGATAACAGTTTTATCCATGATTCCGCTGTTTCCCACCGTCAATTGTTAAATAAACAATGTTATAAACCGCGATCCCTCCCAGAATTCATTCCTGCATTTTCTCCGGTGTCCTCTCCGTCGTTTGGAATCACTTGGGAAAAAAACGAATGTTGCCGAGTGGAGGTGTAACAGTTTTATCCAAGATTCTGCTGTTTCCCACCGTAACTCGTTAAATAAAGAATGTTATAAACCGCGATCCCTCACAGAATTCATTCCTTCATCTTCTCCGGTGTTCTCTCCATCGTTTGGAATCAATTAGAAGGAAAACGAATGTTGCCGAGTGGAGGTATAACAGTTTACATTCAAGATTCTCCTGTTTCCCACCGTAAATTGTTAAATAAACAATGTTATAAACCGCGATCCCTCACAGAATTCATTCCTCCATCTTCTCCGGTGTTCTCTCCATCGTTTCGAATCAATTAGAAGGAAGACGAATGTTGCCGAGTGGAGGTATAACAGTTTACATTCAAGATTCTCCTGTTCCCCACCGTAAATTGTTAAACAAACAATGTTATAAACTGCGATCCCTCACAGAATTCATTCCTGCATTTCCTCCGGTGTTCTCTTCGTCGTTTGGAATCACTTGGGAAGAAAACGAATGTTGCCGAGTGGAGGTATAACAGTTCATATCCAAGATTCTGCTGTTCCCCACCGTAAAGTGTTAAATAAACAATGTTATAAACCGCGATCCCTCACAGAATTCATTCCTTCATCTTCTCCGGTGTTCTCTCCATCGTTTGGAATCAATTAGAAGGAAAACGAATGTTGCCGAGTGGAGAGATAACAGTGTTATCCAAGATTCTGCTGTTTCCCACCGTCAATTGTTAAATAAACAATGTTATAAACCGCGATCCCTCTCAGAATTCATTCCTGCATTCTCTCCGGTGTTCTCTCCGTCGTTTCGAATCACTTGGGAAAAAAACGAATGTTCCCGAGTGGAGGTATAACAGTTTACATCCAAGATTCTGCTGTTCCCCACCGTAAATTATCTTCTCCGGTGTTCTCTCCGTCGTTTGGAATCAATTAGAAGGAAAACGAATGTTACCAAGTGGAGAGATAACAGTTTTATCCATGATTCCGCTGTTTCCCACCGTCAATTGTTAAATAAACAATGTTATAAACCGGGATTAGGAGTTTCAAAATGCTCTATCTCATCCGGATTTAGGGTACAAACGATGATACTTGGTGAAATCATACTCTGGCATGTGGGGATCATTGTCATCCACGCAGAATTTTTGCCGGACTCCCCTAAGTCATTTTATAGCTCCCGAAAGTTGAAAAATTACAGGATTAGGAGTTTCAAAATGCTCTTTCACATCTGGATTTAGGGTACAAACGATGAAACTTGGTGAAATCATACTCTGGCATGTGGGGATCATTGTCATCCAGGCAGAATTTTTGCCCGAATCTCCTAAGTCATTTCATAGCACCCGGAAGTTACGAAATTACAACTTTTTTGACTTCAAATGCTCTATCTCATCCGGATTTAGGGTACAAACGATGATACTGGGTGAAATCATACTCTGGCATGTGGGGATCATTGTCATCCACGCAGAATTTCTGCCGGACTCTCCTAAGTCCTTTTATAGCTCCCGAAAGTTGAAAAATTACACGATTAGGAGTTTCAAAATGCTCTATCTCATCTGGATTTAGGGTACAAACGATGATACTTGGTGAAATCATACTCTGGCATGTGGGGATCATTGTGATCCAGGCAGAATTCTTGCCGGACTCTCCTAAGTCATTTTATAGCTCCAGAAAGTTGAAAAATTACAGGATTAGGAGTTTCAAAATGCTCTATCTCATCTGGATTTGGGGTGCGAACGATGATACTTGGTGCAATCATACTCCGGCATGTGGGGTTCATTGTGATTCACGCAGAATTTTTGCCGGACTCTCCTAAGTCATTTTATAGCTCCCGAAAGTTACGAAATTACAACTTTTTTGACTTCAAATGCTCTATCTCATCCGGATTTAGGGTACAAACGATGATACTCGGTGAAATCATACTCTGGCATGTGGGGATCATTGTGATCCAGGCAGAATTTTTGCCGGAATCTCCTAAGTCATTTTATAGCACCCGAAAGTTACGAAATTACAACTTTTTTGACTTCAAATGCTCTATCTCATCCGGATTTAGGGTACAAACGATGATACTTGGTGAAATCATACTCTGGCATGTGGGGATCATTGTCATCCACGCAGAATCTTTGCCGGACTCTCCTAAGTCATTTTATAGCTCCCGAAAGTTGAAAAATTACACGATTAGGAGTTTCAAAATGCTGTATCTCATCTGGATTTAGGGTACAAACGATGATACTCGGTGAAATCATACTCTGGCATGTGGGGATCATCGTGATCCAGGCAGAATTTTTGCCGGACTCTCCTAAGTCATTTTATAGCTACAGAAAGTTGAAAAATTACAGGATTAGGAGTTTCAAAATGCTCTATCTCATCCGGATTCAGGGTACAAACGATGATACTTGGTGAAATCATACTCTGGCATGTGGGGATCATTGTGATCCAGGCAGAATTTTTGCCGGACTCTCCTAAGTCATTTTATAGCTACAGAACGTTGAAAAATTACAGGATTAGGAGTTTCAAAATGCTGTATCTCATCTGGATTTAGGGTACAAACGATGATACTCGGTGAAATCATACTCTGGCATGTGGGGATCATTGTGATGCAGGCAGAATTTTTGCCGGAATCTCCTAAGTCATTTTATAGCACCCGAAAGTTACGAAATTACAACTTTTTTGACTTCAAATGCTGTATCCCATCTGGATTTAGGGTACAAACGATGATACTCGCTGAAATCATACTTTGGCATGTGGGGATCATTGTGATCCACGCAGAATTTTTGCCGGACTCTCCTAAGTCATTTTATAGCCCCCGAAAGTTGAAAAATTACAGGATTAGGAGTTTCAAAATGCTCTATCTCATCTGGATTTAGGGTACAAACGATGATACTTGGTGAAATCATACTCTGGCATGTAACTGTTCGTAAGACAATCTCCCACTTCTTCATTCCCATCCTCCGTGATGCACTGGCCACATCACCCGTAATCGTCGTCTGGCGCTCTCCTTGAAATCAGGTTTTGCGTAAGGGTACTCCCGTCAAGCTTCGGAACAAATCACCCCCCCCCCCCCTTCCCACCCAATTTCCCTCCTCGTTGATGAAACGTGGGTACATGAATTGTGATTGTTGAATGGCGCCTCCTCCGAAGTCAGATTGCGCTCTCGGGATGCCTTTGTTATGCTTTGAAATCAAGTTACCCCCCCTAATTCTCTCCCTCCGTGATAAAATGGGCATATGACCCATGATTCTTGAATGGCGCCCACCCCGGAATCGGATTCCGCAGTCAAAATTATTCCATCTCTCTTCAAAACGGAAATATCGCCCCTAACTTTTTTCCCTGGGGGTAAAATCAAAAATCCTTATCGGTACAAACATCTACGCGTCATCCTCTTTCCAATGAGCCCAAGATCATTAAAATCGGAAAAAGTCGCCGGCAAACTTTTTTTCCAACCCCCTATAACTTATTTTCCCTTAGGGTACAAACAAAAATCGTGACGGTACATTGGGGTACAAACGATGGACTACATTTTGGCATGGAAAAAAAAATTTTTCCTCAAAGTTGCCGGCTAAGTTCACAGGGGTTATCCAATACAATCCAAATTTCACTCTAATATAATCGTATTCATGGGAGTGTAAGGAAATTCAATACATTTTTATCCATTTGAATCTGTAATCCATCTCAATGTTGAATTCAGTATATAATTTCTATCGCATGTTATGAATTTCCAAGTCATGGTCATTCAATCCATTTTTATACTGATTACGATATAGACATTGAATCCGTTTTAATAATTTATGATTCCCTATCAATTTCGATCTTGGATTCGGAATACGATTCTTTTTCAATTGGATTCCTCAAAACCGATGATCTGCATGGATTCCAAGTGAAGAGAAAATCCTATCCAATTCAATTCGAATTTCATTCCAATATAACTTTATTCATGAACGTGTAACAAAATTTAATACATTTTCTCCCATTTGAATCTTTATCCTCCTTAATCCAAAATTCGGTATATAATTTTTGATCCATGTAATGAATTTTCAAGTGGTAATCGTTCAATCCATTTCTATACTGATTACGGTATAGACATTGAATCCATTTCAATCATTTCCAATTCTCTATCCATTTCAATCACAGATTCGGAATAAGATTGTTTTTCAATCAAATTCCTGAAAACCTTCAATCGGTATGGATTCCAAATGAAGAAAAATTCTATACAATTCAATCAAAATTTGATTCCAATATAACTTCATTCTTGAAAGCGTAAGAAACTTGATTACATTTGTATCTATTTGAGTCTTCAATGCATTCCCAAACCTGAATTTCATTACATGGAATAAAAAGTATACACTATAGAACCTCGCAATAGAAATGTTACCCCGCTCTCTTCAACGCACGGCAGAAACCGTGAATGAAAAAGAAGAAGAGTTGTGTTATTGCGAGATTTTATTGTATACAGAATTCAGGACGAGAAAGAATTGAAGATTCAAATACATACAAAAAAATCAAATTTCATTGAATTTTCAACAATACACTTGTATTGGAAATGAAATTTGGATTGAATTGGATAGGCTTTTTCTACACTTGGAATCCATACAGATTATCGGTTTTCAGGAATTCGATTGAAAAACAATCGTAAAAATGAATCAAATGGATAGGAAATAAAAAATGATTGAAACGTGAAGATATCATATAATATCAATATTAGAAGTCAAACATTTTGGTCAGGGAAATTGGACTTGATAGTCAGGGAAAAGTCAGGGAACTTTTTTTCTCAAAGTCTGTGGACACCCTGAATATGTTTATGTTTATTCGGAGTATACAAAGAAAGGGCATTCTTGTCGTATGCGGTCTACCGGGACCTGGCTCATGTTCCAAAACCTTACTCTCGTACTCTGGGGTATCGGTTTTCTCTGTTTTCCTGATGAATTGAAAAGAGTTACACTGATACTCTAGAGTACGAGGGCAAGGTTTTGGAACATGAGCCTGGTGGTCTACGAGGGTAGCACGCATGCTGCATCGTATACGCATGTCGTATGCGGTCTACGGAGGTAGACCGCACAGTGCGTCATATACGAACGCTGTATGCGGTCTACCTGAGTAGACCGCACGGGGGATCGTATATGAATTCCGTGCGCGGCCTACCTGGATAGAGCGCATATAACAACGGTAATAGTTGTTACATGCGGCCTACCTGCAGAAGTACATAAAAACACGATATACGCATGTGTTTGTACCCAAACGCATACAATGACATACAATATATGTACACGTTTACACATAATGTACGGATATCTGCAGTGTTCATATGTGTTTATGAGTCTCTGCTGCGGGGTAAATGTAAGTACAAGCGCGGCCGCTACCTCTTGGGAAACAACCCTGCCGAGGAAATCGATTCCGATGACGTGAGTTCTGACAACGAAAGTGAGTTTTCCCCGCGGAATTACGGGAAAAGAATTGAGGGACTGTGGGTGTTTGGGATGTGCGTCAAAACCGCGGATGAATTGAGTAACCGATGCGCGCTTCTTCGTTGTCGAATGCCGAGACCATGAAACTCTCATGCGAATTGTGAAGAACGAAAGTGCTCCCGGCACCGAAATACATTCTGACGAGTGGCCAGCTTACCGCACCCTCAACCAACACAGGTACAGCCACAGAACAGTTAATCACAAAGAATTCTTTGTGAACTCGGATGACGGATGCCACACACAACGGATTGAAGCGCTGTGGAGTGTGCTGGAGTCAAAGGTCTTGAAAAACATGCGCAACACTACACTGTTAAAAATTTCTGGACAAAACTTCAAATACACGTAACGGAAGCAGTTTCCAATCACGTAGCTGAAAAATTAAGTTACATGTGTATGAAATTTCAGTTACGAAAATATACATAAATCCGTAATAAAATGTAGTAAAAATTTGAAAATTCAATCACGTGTAAATGAATTCTCAATTCAAATACCAAGAATTGGAAATTTCAGTTACGGATGTAATTGGAAAAGTTAAGAAATTTCAAAACATTTTCAACAGTGTACCGAGCAGCTGCTGGACGGATATCTGATGGAGTATTGGTGGCGGCTACGTAACAGGAACGAAGATTTGTTCGAAGCGTTCCTCCGCGATATGCAGGAAAAGTTTGCTACAAACGGCTAAACGCGATCGGCCTGCCGTGGTAGACCGCACAATGCAACCTACATCGCTGTTATATGCACTCTCCTCAGGGTAGACCCCATATAACAACCGTAAGGGGAGTTGTATGCGGCCTACCGTGGTAGCCCGTGCAATGCAACCCACCGGGTTGCAATATGCGGTCTACCACGGTAGACCGCACACTACAATCAAAGGACCCTGGTAGCACTCATATGACAAGAATGCCAAAGAAAGTTCCCTGCTTCGTGAATTCATTCACTTCGCTTATCAACTGTTCAATTGTATCGCGATCGTAGTCGTAGAAGATTGAAAATCTCTTAACCCTCATCGGGAGATTCGAACCCACGTTGTTGCTAGAATAACCTGTCGTAGTCCTTTGCGTTTAACCACTCCGCCATGGTACCGTTTCGATCAATGGATGTGATAAATCATTTCATAACAGTCTCATTTGATAGTATGTGTAGTGTGAAGTCAAAGATGAATTTGGAAAACATTTTACGGGAACTGAGAATTAGTGCAAATGTGAATACCCCTGAAAGTCTGAATCAATCCCAACTTGTGTTGTAATGTTGAAGTGAAAGGGTCGAAATAAAAAATTCATTAACGGTGCGGAAAATCCAATAACAAGCTTTTACGAAGTTGGTATTACAAATTGTTACCGAATTAGTTAGTCGATCATGGAATCAAGATTTATCTTTTACTGTGTTACAAAACCTAGATAGGGCGAGGGGATCTATTTCGGATCAGGAGAGATTTGTTGAATAATTCAACAAGAATCACATTTTCAAGCAAATTAAGAATCCTGATCCGAAATAAATCTCATCATATCAAGGTGTCTAACAAGGACTGCTCACTTTAAATTTGACAGATATTCTATGGACTATGAGAGACATTTTAATTCTAGAAAAACGATTTCAAAAATGCCGGTTTTTTCAATTGCGATTTGTTTACAAAAATGGCATATTTGTAATGTAAATAAACATAGTAAATATTTTATTCATTGCTACATGTAGAGGTTGACCAATCATACACTTTTCCTGAAAATTTCGTTTTTTTTCCACGGAATGGTTCATAAACTAGAACTATTTGAAGAAAGTTGGAATTTTTTGATTTCAAAACTTCAAAAATTCCCAACTCCTAAATCCTCTGTATCATAATGGAACAAAAAAATACAGGCTGATTCCCTTTCTATTCGATATAAGGAAAGATATTCCACGCGATTTGATTTTTGAATTGTTGAGCTCTGGAGATCCCTAATGAACATCCTTGAGGAATGACCCCGAGTATCATAAATTTGCGAAAACGTGGAGAAAAATGGAAAATTCGATTGAATGATTTCAGAATAGACAAGACTCCAAAATTCTAGGCATTGGGGAGTCGCATTCGAACTCCAAAGTCTACATCAAAGCTGCTACGGCCAGAGAAAAAAAAATCGATCCCCATACGATGATATGCTGACCTGGGACCGCCACAAGGGGAAATCATGGTTTCTCGGGGAAGATGATATATGAGAACTTACAGCTGTTTTAGAGCTCTGAGAATCTTGAATGAACATTTCTGATAAATCACCCAGAGTATGGTAAGATTGAAAAAACGTGAAAAAGAATTGGGGATGCGAGCGAATGATCTCAGGTTCAGGCATGGTACAATGTCACTTTCTTTTGCAATGTCACTTTTTTGTCACTTTCTCCTAAATTTGTCACTTATCATCACTTTTTTAATGAAAATGCATCAATGAAAAGAAAAAGTTATTTCACTTCGCATCACTTCTCCTTCCCGAAAAAAAATAATTTACATCCAAGTGGATCTAATTAGATCTTTTTGGATCTCAAAAATGGAAAATGTAGCTCTGGTTAGATCTAAATAGTTCGATTTAGACCTAAATTAACAAGAATTTTACGGTAATTAATCGCAATTTGCGTGCATCAACTGCACATTTCCTCTACTATTAGATGGTTGCTGAGACGTATTTTTGCGAAGCATTAACTCATCTTCTGAGATCCAAGTCGACCTGCACAGAAAGAATTTTTCCATTTTTCAGATCCACGTAGATCTGATTTGTTTTTTCCCGGGATCTTCTTTTAACGGGTTAATTGGGATTAAGTCATTAGGTCCCATGGCTGGTACGGCACAAATAGCGCCAAACCATCGATGCCATTGATTGTATTGGTAAAAACTAAGATATACTTGTTTTTTGTTTGACGATTCGATTTCTTATCGCTGAAATTTTGTGAACTAATCAATTAAAAGTTTCTACTTTCGAAGACGAAGAGTGCCGCCGATTCTATGGGAAACATCATAGAAAGGAAGATATTCATTTTATCTAAAGAAAACAATTGTTTTGCAATGAACTTATAAACAATGATAATAGAAGAAATAGCGTTTATCCCATAGGCACGCTTTCGTTGGTAGGTTCAAACTAACAATGTCGTCGATTGTATTAGCGAGAAATTAGGTATATTTTCCTTATTTAACCAATCGATTATTTATTGCTAAAATTAGTCACAAAACGCTATTTCTCAAATTATCATTGTTCATAATAATTCAATTGCAGAACCATTTTTTTCAATCTCAGGTGAAAATATTCTCTCTTATGATTTTTCCCGTACAGTCGATTGGCACCCTTCGTTTTTTAAAATTCGAAAGTTTCAACTAAGTTGTTTACACAATTGGAGCATTAAACAATCGTATCATCCAATAAAAAAAACACGTATTTCTTATTTTTCGTCGATCCAATCGATGACGTTGTTGATTTGAACCTATTAACAATAGGGATCCTCAAGTGAGGGATAAGACAACGAGCCACCGTTAATGGGATAAACAAAAAATAAATACTCAATTTGTGCGTTATCTGAATAATGAAACTGAGTAATCTATCGAAAATATATCATAAATCCCATTGCTATGCTATACTCTAAATGAATAATTCATTTTTATTTATTGAATGACACGCAAACTAACCCCTATCCCATTAATGGCGCCAAGTCTGAAGCTCGGTTTCTTATCCCCCACTTGAGGATCCATCATCAACAATAGTGTGTCCCTGGAACAAGACGCTTTTTCTCTTATGATCATTGCTTGTAATAATTTTTTTTTGATAAAGTGAATATATTTCCTCCTGTGATTTTTCCTGTAGAATCGATTGAAATCCCGCTTTTTTCGAAATTTTTCACTAATTTGATTAAATAATTTTAGCAGTAAGCAATTGAATCATCAAACAGACAATCCAATATATCTTACTTTTGCTAATGCGACCCTGTAAAAAAATTTCCAAAATGAATTGTATTTTTGCATCTTAAATTCGTAATTGATTACGATTCACTGAAATTGCATGCAGAATATATCTATATATGAGTGTATATGGAGCATTCGACATTTCATGACAAATCTAATACTTTGAGAAATTTGGATTTTTGATTTCCTCAATTTTTTTGACATTTTTTAGTACCCATCAAAGCACCTTGCCTGGTGAATTTCGAGATTTTTTTTATGAACCGTCCAAAAGCTATCGATTTTTTATAAAAATCGCGTTTTTTCAGTTATTTACTTATGACTTCCCCAAAAATGGTCCGAATTCAAACTGTTGAATCTCAACATTTTTTTTTTGTGTACTTCCAAGACAAAATATGAGAAAAATTTTCAACGCGTTCTAATATGCGATTTTCAATTTTCAAAATTTAAGTCTCATTTTTCAAACTGTATGTACTCTCCAATTTTGTTTTCTATCAATTTCACAAATTCTAAGCTCGAATAGATCGTCGCATTATGTTATCACCATTTTTTTTCATTTTTGAAAATTAAAGAAAATTTTCCCCCGTTTTCCTTAGTCTTAAAATTACTTCCCTGCATTGTGTAATCTTTTTTTTTGTCATTTTGAATCTGTTCTTCTATAATTATAGTATTAAAGAGATATCAGCATACCATCTGAATAAACATTTCGCCTGAAAGATTTCTTTGAAACAAAATTTGAAAATTCCGTAAATATCGCTATCTTGCCGGATATCTTCCATTTCTATCATTCGATTGTCATGAAATTTTCACTACAGTTTTATGCAGTGCCGATAATGAACCCATACAAGTTTTCAATCTGAGCCTGACAAGAAAACGGGTGAGAGAAAGGAAACATCTTACCGAAAATTATTATTTTGCGACAAAGCAAGTCTTCGCTTTCTGTTAGCCGATTAAAATGAAATTTATACTACGATTCTTTTATGGTTCCATGTAAGTTCTTCCCCAGTTGGTTGAAGAAAGTGGAAAAAGAGCCTTCCCCTGGTTAAGAGAATCCATTGAATCTGACAAAGGAAATTCCATGGGATTTGGTCAGAACATTGTACAAGATTCAATGGGATTTGGTAAAAATCAATGAGATTTGGCAAGAATCAATGGATTTTATAACCAGGGTTTAGCAATCTGCATTTGGCGATATTTTCGTCCAACACGAAGAGAAAGCCATGTGCCAATTGGCAAAGTTTTTTTCAATGATGTATATTCACTGATTCAATTGGATGTGATAATCCCAAATAATAAAACAAAGACGTTTTCTTTTCTTGTCTTATTTTATTTCCTTTCTTATTTGTATGTCACTTTTTGTCACTATTTCCGTTACTTTTGCGTCACTTTTTGTCACTTTTTTCTGACAACTTGTCACTTTTCTCACTGTTTTTGATGTGCCGAACCAGTATCATGCCTGCAGGTTGAAGGGAAATTGTAAATTCTGGGCATTAGGCAGTGGAATTCGAACTCCACAGTCTTCATCCAAGCTGATACGACCGGAGAAGAAAATTTGATAGCCATATGATGATACGCTAACACGGAATCGCTACAAGGGACAATCACGGTTTTCCGGGGAAAATGATATATAAGGATTTAGAGCAATTTTAGAGCTCTAAGAATCCCTAATGAACATTCTTTAGGAATGACCCCAAGCATGATAAATTTGCGAAAACGTGGAGAAAAATGGGGAATTCGATCGAATGATTTCAAGATAGAAAAGAATTCAAAATTCTAGGCAGTGGGGAGTGGAATTCGAACTCCAAAGTCCACATCAAAGCTGCCACGGCCAGAGGAAAAGACTTAATCCCCATACGATGATATGCTGACCTGTAACCGCTACAAGGGAAAGTCACAAAGATTTCAGGACATCAATGATTGTACCACAAAGGATTTTCCGAAGGAGTCAAAGGGGGGAGAGTTAGAAACGAGAAACTGATTGGGCATAAAAGGAAAATTTTCCAATGAATCCGAGATTCTTGACGGGGATCAGAAACCTTCAGGGTGTTTTTGGAACTATTTGTGATGCACCGAAGTAGTGTCAGTGGGATAATGGGTGGTACCTATCAGTGCTACCGTTTGCACTTTCTTGGGTTAGAAGTTATGAGCCTGGGAATATCGAAAAAACATAAATTTGGAACTTTGAGAACTCATACAGAATTGCCCCTGACTGGGGCAACTTTACTATGTATTGATTATAGTTCGGGGACCAATTGAGATTATCCCCTGCAAGTTTCATCGTTTGTTCCTCCTTGGTTTGGAAGTCATGAGCCTTGGAATATTGAAATAACAGAATTTTCAAAATTTGAAAAATGATACAGAATTGCTCGTGACTGGTGTAACTTCTATATGTATAAATTATACAGGATGTCTACTCTTATCGAAAATTCCGGTCCAGGACTTTTCCAGGAGTTTCCAGGACAATCAATTGAAAAGTTTCAGAACTGTGATAATTTTGCTGCATTATGCATCTTCAAGGATGATATGAGTTCGTTAGACGGTCGAATAAAGAGATAAAGACATCAACATGTATATAGGGTTGAGAATTTGGAAGTGCATTCTCCAAAACAGATTCTTCTCAAGTCCTATTTGTTTTCCATTCCAGAAAATTCTTAATCGATTGGTCTATATCCTACGGAGACGAATTTCCGGAAGTTTTCCATCTATTTGCTCTAACACTACGTTTGAAAAAATCCTTATTCTCATGACCTCCATTATTTATCTTTCATTCCAGAAGATTCTGAATCCATTGGTCTATATCTTATGAAAACGAATTTCTCAAAAATTTTTCAAAGACCCGAACCAGCTTTTGTTAAAATTAACAACCCCGGCAATAATACAACGTGTGAACAACGTACACAGACAGTATTTGTATCATTTTCGACTTTTCGCAGGTAGTTCGATTATTATTCCATATTACCTTTTATTCTCTTTATCTAATAACATCCAAAGTATTCCCGATTTTCAATTGATTGCATGTACCTACACGATTTGATGATGTTTCTCTTCGACATTCACCATTTCAAACTTTAAACCTTCTTCGATACTTGTTCTCTTCCATGTTCGACCAGCTCGGATTTTAATATGAACTTGTGATTAAATATGATCTATTGATGGAATTTTTCGATCATTCAAATCATATTTCTGACTTCGGCCAAAGTCCAACGAAACAAGATCCAAAGTCTTATAGTTCAATCAGATTTCACCAAGTAATCGTGATATGCGTCTTCTAAGACATCTATTTGAATAGGGATGAAATTTTCAATTATTAATTTTCATTTCATCAAGTGATCGTGGAATAAAATTGGGACTTGAAAAAATGTTTCTTTTGATGAATATTAGTAACAGGTACGTTTCATCTTGAACTCGAACAGCATGTTCGATCAAGTTTTGAGCTCCAGGTATTCAATGCAAAATATGAATATCGCAATTTTTTATCGAAAATGCAATTTCAACTTTCACAGGACAAAAAAGGATGATTCTAGGTCATTCCCCAGATTTGAGGAACGATTCTGGTTCCCCGAGGTATTCCCAGGATTTGAGGATGCTTGTGAGGTATTAGATACTCTGATTATAGTTCAGTGACCCCTTGAGATGATTCTCTGCAAGTTCCATCGTGTGTACTTCCTTGGTATGGGAGTTATGAACCTTGGAATATACAATAACATAATTGTAAAACTTCGAAAATTATGTCTTTTTCATATTCCGAAGCTCAGGACTTCTAAACCGGGGAGGAAAAAACGATGAAACTTGCAGGGAATATTCTCAATGGGTCTCCGAACTGTCACTTGTACTTAGGAAAATTACCCCAGTCCGAGGCAATACTGTGTGATTTTTCAAAGTGCGAAAATTCTGTTATTTCGATATTCGAAGTCTCATGACTTCCAAACCAAGGAGGTACGAACGATTAAAAAATGCAAGAAATTTTCTCCATAGGTTCCTGAACTATAATTTATACATATAAAAGTTGCCACAGTCAGGGGGAAAATGCTGTATGATTTTTCAAAGTTCAAGAATTAGGTTTTTCCGATATTCCAATGCTCATAACTGGCAAACCAAGGGGTACAAACGATGAAACTCGCAAAGAATATTGTCAAGAGGTCCTCGAACTGTGGTTTATACATAGAAAAGTTGCCCCAGGCAGTATTGATTCTGTCTGATTTTTCAAAGTTCAAAAATTCTGTTATTCCGATATTCGAGGTCTCATAACTTTCAAACCAAGGAGGTAGAACCGATTACAAGTTGCAAGTAATCTTCTCACGATGTCTTTGAACTCTCATTTATACATAGAAAAGTTGCCCCAGTCAGGTGCGATTCTGTATGATTTTTAAAGTTAGAAAATTCTGATTTTCCTATATTCTAAGGCCCATAATTTCCAAACCAAGGAAGCGCAAACGATTAAACTTGCAAGGAATTTTCCCCAATAGACCCTGAACTATAATTTACACACAGAAAAGTTGCCCCAGTCAGGGGCAATGTTGTTTGATTTTTCAAAATTTGAAAATGATGTTTTTTCGTTATCCAAGGCTCATAACTCTCAAACCAAGAAAGAACACACGACTAAAAGTTACAAAGAATTGTTGCCATCGGTCCCCGAAATATAATTTATACATAGAAAAGTTCCCCAGTCAGGGGCAATCCTGTATGATGTTTTAAAGTTAGAAAATTCTGATTTCCCTATATTCGAAGGCCCATAACTTCCAAATCAAGGATGTAAAAACGATGAAACTTGCAGGGAATATTCTCAATTGGTCCCCGAACTATAATCGATACATAGTAAAGTTGCCCCAGTCAGGGGCAATTCTGTATGAGTTCTCAAAGTTCCAAATTTATGTTTTTTCGATATTCCCAGGTTCATAACTTCTAACCCAAGAAAGTGCAAACGGTAGCACTGATAGGTACCACCCATTATCCCACTGACACTACTTCGGTGCATCACAAATAGTTCCAAAAACACCCTGAAAGTCTCTCATCCCTGTCAAAAATCTCGGATTTATTGAAAAATTTTCCTTCCATCCCCAATCAGTTTTTCGCTTGTAACTCTACCCCCTTTTAACTTTTTCGGAAAATCATTTGTGGTACAATCATCTACGTCCCGAGACCTTCCAAATGAGCAATCATTCAATAAAATCGGTGGAAATCTGGGGCAACCCATTTATTCAAATCCCTGTAACTTCTTCATTCTTGAGGTACAAACGAAATTTTTTGGTACAATCAGATACTAACGAAGCTCTTTCGGATGCCATAAAGAAAATTTTTCCCCCCACTTTGGGGGCCAACTTCATACAGGTCAAATTTTCAGCTAATTCAGAGCTCCGATATTCCCACATGAACATTCTTGGAGAACCATACTGCGTGAATTATATTGAGGAGACCGGTAAAATAATTGGGTAATTCACTCGAATGGTTTTGGCATCATATGGCATTCAGGATTCTCGACAGTGGGCAGTGAATTCGAACTTCGAAATCCATATCCGAGCCACTACGAGGTAGAGGAGGATTTGTGATAATAGGATGGTTCGCTGAGCTGGTACCGTCATGAGGGACAATTTTTTGGGGAAAACATAATATGAGAATTTAGAGCTCATTCTATGCTCTAAGAATCACGCATGAACATGAGAAACCACCCGCGTATGTTGGATTCAGAACAACGTGGGATATAATGCGAAAATTAACCGAATGATTTAAAGATGAGATGAAATTCAATATTCTAGACAGTGCGGTGTGGAATTCGGACTCCAAGGTCCATATTGAAACTACTACGGTGGTAGAGAGAATTAGCTCCATATTCTCATGTAATATTTTCTCCGAAAAAAACGTGATTTTCCCTTGTGATGGTTCCAGGTCAGCATATCATCTTCTGCACGGAAAAAAATTTACTGTTGCTGCAACAGGAGGCAGCCATGTCGCAGCAACAGGAAAAAATCCTGTTACAGCAACAGGAGTAGTTTTGTAGCTGCGGCAATGTTACAAAATCCTCCATTACGGGATGAATAGGCTTTATAAAATCAATAAAATACGAAGCTTTTATTTCCTTTTTTTATGACTTTATTAAACCCTCAAATGTTCAAATATTGAATTACAGTAAATGTCTTGTTGCAATGTCATCTAATCCTTTTTTTTCTCACAAGAAGACAAGGCCCAATATGAGGTAACAGGTTTTGTTTTTTCATATAATTACGATTATTATCAATTCGAACATTCCACACATGGTAATGTTGATCAAATTCCACAATAGATATATAATTCAAAACAAAGTAAACATCATTTGCTACATTGTAAATTTTATGAACTTTTCCAAATTGAGGTCCTTCGTTTTCATTAATATCTACTACTACTACAGTATCTAATTGATATCTGTATCTATTATACGAGGGTGGATTGATAAGTTTCCGGCCTGACCAAGAAAAACAACGTTTTTAAGAATTTTTTTTTTTTTTATTTCTCAACATAATCTCCTCAAAGGCTGATACATTTCTCATAGCGGTGTTCTAGTCTAGTAATGCCATCTCTATAGACTGATTCGTCAAGCTCCTCAAAATACCCATTTACAGCTTCGATTACTTCTTCATTGTTCGCAAATCTCTTACCGCCAAGCCATTTTTTGAGGTTAGGAAACAGATAATAGTCACTCGGGGCTAGGTCTGGAGAGTAGGGAGGGTGCGGCATTAATTCAAACTTCAGATCGTTGATTTTAGCCATCGCAACGATTGACGTGTGCGCTGGTGCGTTATCGTGATGAAACAAGATTTTTTTCTTCGCCAGATGAGGTCGTTTAATTTTCACTTCGTGGCTCAAACGTTGCAATAAGTCTGCGTAGTATTGACCAGTGATAGTTTTACCCTTTTCAAGGTAATCAATGTATATAATACCTCTTGCATCCCAAAAAACAGTAGCCATAACCTTGTTCGCCGGAAAAATTGTTTTTGCCTTCTTTGGAGTTGGTTCCCCTGGTCCAATCCACTGTTTAAACTGTTCTTTGGTTTCAGGAGTGTAGTGGTGGACCCAAGTTTCGTCAACGGTTACGAATCGACGCAAAAATTCGCTTGGATTACGCTTATACAACGCCAAATTGGCGGTAGAAATGTTCTTTCGAATCAATTTTTGGTCGACTGTTAGCAAACGCGGCACCCATCTTGCACAGAGCTTTTCCGTTTACAAATGTTGGTGCAAAATATTTTGTACACGTTCATATGACATCTTACAGGTCTCAGCTATCTCACGAACTTTTAATCTGCGATCTTTCAGCACTATTTGATGGATTTTTTCGATCATATCTGGAGTTGTGACCTCAATGGGGCGTCCTGAGCGAGGCTCATCAGAGGTGCTCACACGACCCTTTTTAAACTCGGAAACCCACTGCTTAACGGTTGAATATGATGGGGAGGATGTCCCCAGTGTTGAGTCCATCTCTTTTTTAATTTCCTTCGGCGTCAACCCCTTCAAATAAAAGTATTTGATGACAGCACGATTTTCCAGCTTTTCCATTTTTATGAAAAACACAGAGGCGTCTTGGTCAGCGTGCTCTCAAAACTAAACTCACATGGCGATCAGACTGAAACTATAGCTACAAGCTATCTAAGGATGGTACTATAGAACGCCACCTCAAGGTAGGCCTAGTGGCACCATCTGTTGGTCAGGCCGGAAACTTATCAATCCACCCTCGTAGTCTATGTATTTCAAAGCTTGGACATCGGATATTTTTGTATTATGGGCGTATTTCATTTTGTCTTCGTTACATTCTTCGCATTTTCCTTTGATAATATTATTTTCAAAGTTTTTGGAAATCGATACATAAATCATTTTTAATTGGTCTCGAAAAGCTATAGTGACTAATAAATTTTTGGTAGAAGATGACGTCACGACAGGCATTCTTATATCTTTATTTTTTGACTCACATCTCATGCACCAAAAGTGAACTAAAGGTCCATTTTGAAGCATAAGTTCGTCGTAATGAGTCATAAGGTGCGATTTGAAGGTTAAATTTACTATTAAGTTGCAACAACAGTAGTAATCCTGTTGCTGCAACATGGCTGCCTCCTGTTGCAGCTGTAGGAAAATCCTGTTGCTGCAACATGACTGCCTACTGTTGCAGCAACAGTAAATTTTTTTCCATGTGAGTGTGATGTGCCAACCAAAAACCTTATCTATTGTTTTCATTCGTAATTGGAAATAATTCGGATCGCATCGTACAATGCCTTCACAATGTATGAGAATCCGAATTGTTCCTACATTTTCAACAAAGGAGAAGAATCCAGAAAGCTGTACAATATAATAATAATTTCAGAAAATGCAATTTGTTCGTTGAACTTCGTTTTTCAATGTTTTCTATTTTGAGAGGAGAAAAAAAAATCCTGTTGTATCTCAATGAAATTTGGAATTGTTCGCACTAGTCTGCCACGAATAGGGGTCCAAGAGAGACGAAACAAAAGCAACGCGTGCTCGATGTGCACGACGGTCGTCTATCTTATTCTCACTGAGTGTAACAAACGAGTTATCGTTTGTGATTCCAAATAATTCTCCCTTCTCCTTTTATTAGTTTGAATTTGCACAAATTTAGAAGTTAACCCGAATTTTCGAGAGATCGATTCGTATGGGGATTGAAATTCTCGCTGTGCTCGGATTCGGAGAATTTATGAGGTAAACTCCTGGTTCCTCTGGTTCTTCTTTTGGAGTATAAGGTGAACGTTCGCTAAGAGGTTTCGCTAATTCAATTTCCAAATCAAAAATTCTGTGTAACAATTTAGCTTTTTCCGATTCAGATAGAGTTGGGTCTTTAAATAATTTCCGTTTCAATTGCTTAAGGACTGCTCTTCGTCCAGATTCAGGCATTCATACAAAAAAATTACTTGCTCAAGAGAAGAACTCACCACAGACTGCAGTTGAGCTTTCTCGAAATCAAGTAAAAAAAACTTCTCAAGAGAGACTTCTCCCCTTTAAGATTCCTCGTTTAGGAGAGAGGTTCACCACTGAATGTAGTCAAACCTCCTCGAAGCCAAGTGGAAAATCTCAATATAAAGGGTCCTGTCCTGCCGATTCCCTGTTCAAGAGTGAAACTCACCACAGAATGCAGTCAAGTCTTCGTCGAGAACAAGTTGATTTGGGCCAAGAGGACCCCTTTCGATGTAAAAGGGGGAGGGAAAAAAAAATCTCTAACAATTTCCTTTGAACTCCTCTCCGAAAACTGTTTACGGCTCTATCAACGATCAAGCACCACCCGTATCGGCAGTCACCGACAATCGAAAAAGCCCGTCAGAAGAATTCGAATTTTCCCGTTAATCCTCTACAGTTAGTGGAACAACCACCACAGAATGCAGTCAGAAGTCCCACAAACAGAGAAGAAAATAACATGGAAAAAAATCGGTTCGGAGATTCAGAAACTTCACTTGAACAAAACTATTTTTCGGACGAACTAGAGCACTCAAATTTTCTTTCTGATGAGAATATTGGGAAGAACACAAACAAAAATGATAAATCCGAACAAAGCTTGTATTTCAATCGAAAGATAAGACAAACTTGTTTAACGCGTTCGCGATATACGAAGCTACTCGTATACTTCCTATCGCGGTTAGTAATTCCCTAAGTTCTCGACTGTAAAAGATTGGGGTTCCTCGAGAACTGTTGTGACGTTAAATGCGATAACTTAGGTGTGATTGCCGTTTGCAATCACACTACATATGTAAATATTCGAATCAGGTCACAATAGTAATGAAATATCAAACAAAGTCTGGATTCCAGTTCCTTCTGGCACCCGCTTGTATCTGGAATGGGTGGAAGTTATAGAATGCTTCGAAAAAAAAATGACTTGGGTAATAAAAAGAACTGAGATTTATTGAATCTTGGATCGAATGAAGTGAATCTAATTGTTTATGGGTTGATCAAAAAAAAAATTTAGTGGTATTGAATGAAAAATGCGTTCGTTCAATGAGTTATGAGGAGATCAATTTGACAAAGAAAGAAAAACTTTATGTAGAAAACTTGATTCGTACATTCAAAGTACCAAAAAAAAACGAAGGGAGGGTGAAACAAGCGCGTGGCACTGCTTCAATTAAAATACCTGTAAAGGATAGAATAGAAAAAAGAAAAAGAAACACATACATATGAACTTCAAAAATACAATTGGTAGTCTCCTCCGCACCTGCAATCTTTGGCAGCTGTTTATTCCTGGAAGGAATGCAAAGAAACGATAGGAGAAGAAGAAAAAAAAAATGATGTGCGTTGGTTGAGTGAATTACAGTTTTTTTCTTCAAAAAAAAAGGGTAGATATAATTTGTTGAGACTCAAATAGTCTCGACCTAACGAAGATTGTAAAAGGAAGAACGAAATTTTCGAAAAAAAGGATTCGAAAGAGAAGAGAAGAATCTTACCTCATGTATATAGATGGAATGAAGGAAGCGAGCGATACAATGAAGAAGAACGAATGCTTTGGCGCAACGAGAACGATACGCGTGCAACGTACGTGGTCGTCGTCGACGTTGAAGAAGAATTACGATTCTTCGTAAATAAGGGCGAGAAAAAGAATCTACAAAGCGTATGTGTTGTACACTCGATGGGTGAGAATAATAATGAAGAAGATGAAGAGGTGTGAGGGAGCATGAAAATGTGAATAGAGAGTTGAATGAACTCACAGTTTCTATAGATGATTGATCGAATTATGAAAAATTTGTTGGATTGAAATAAATTGAATTCTCAACTAAAAAAAATGAATTCAATAGATAACAAATCTTGATAATAACTTTTTTTCAAGAAATGTCAAATTGAAATTAAAATGAGATGAACGCCCTACGTTGTTGAATTAAAAGTTCATCGATCACTGCCGGTCAATTTCACTCGATTGAATGGTAGAGACAACGAAATGTCATTGATGAAATTCTACAACCCCACACCCGGCACCAATTTAGTTACGTAGCGAAACAGGGTTTCACTCTGTAGCAAATTTATTTATTTGTCGACACGACCTGAGCGGCTAGGTCGAGTCGCTTATGTGGGTTTGTTCAGATTCTAAGTTCGTCGAAGGTTGTCAAGAAGACCTAGGGCGGCAACCGTAGTCGTATTCTCAAAAAAACTTCAACATAAGTTCTCAAGGATTGTAAATGACAATTCGAACGAAATGAGGATGTGCAGTTTGGAGATATTAAAAGAGAAAATCGTTAAGTAAGGTAAGTGACAAATATATTTCTCTATTTAAATTAAGAACAAAATTACATTGATACTTGGAGTTATGTGAGTGTGGGAAATGGAGCTGAAGCTAGCGAACGACGTCCAGCGAACGACTGGCATTACTTTTGGCACAGACTGTACTTGAATGTCTTCATGAATTCAAACTTGATTATTGGGCGATTCAATGGGGCTAGATGGATGGACCTGGGGTTTTCTCATAGATTTTGAGTTGCTGAATCGATTCAGATAGGTTTCAAGATGGAAAAATACAATATCCTATGAGTTTTGACAAGTTGAACATAAAAATGAGTATTAGGAAGTACGCGAACATGGTGTCAAGAGTGGTTTACATCCACGTGGAACCTCCTGAGTCTGATTTTTTTGACATTTCCTTGGAGTCGGGAGTGTTGAAAAAGAGTGATAGCAGTGTAATTAATTCACGCGATGATCTGATTGGAATATGAAGGATAGTTGTGCATGAAAACGATGGATTTCGACAGAAATTACAGTTTTCTCCAAGTTTTACCCCCGTAGAGTCTGGATTTTTCGACATTTTCTTGCAGTCGGAAGTGTTGACAAAGGGTGATAGCAGTGTAATTGATTCACGCGGTGATCTGATTGGAATCTGAGGGGTAGTTGTGCATAAAAACGATGGATTCCGACAGAAATTACAGTTGTCTCCAAGTTTTACCCCCGTGGAACCTTCTAAGTCTGAATTCTTCGACATTTTCTTGCAGTCAAAAGTGTTGGCAGAGAGGGATAGCAGTGTAATCAATTTACGCGGTGATCTGATTGGAATTTGAGAGGTAGTTGTGCATAAAAACGATGGATTTCGACAGAAATTACAGTTTTTTCGACTTTCACCCCCGTGGAACCTTCTGAGTCTGAACTCTTCGACATTTTCTTGTAGTCGAAAGTGTTGGCGAAGAGTGATAGCAGTGTAATTAACCCATTAAGTCCCAAAATGACATTTTTGCGTTGTATTTCTCAACGGCTGTACTTTCTAAGAAAAAGCGTTATGAAAAATTCCAGACCAACCAGTTTTGATGGAGAATTGACTGATCTTTCAGAATCTGATATTAGTTTTTTCAAGAAATGCACCTGTCACAAGATATACAGGTTTTTTTCCGAAAAAACGCGAATTTTAAAACTTCTTTTTTACTTTATCCCACGTTTTCACATTGGAATCGTGTCATAATTCTTCTTGTAACTACAGAAACCGCGTCAATTCACTTCAAACTTTGATTCATGCCTCGGACAATCGGAAAAACTCATGTGGAAACAACCAAAATGGCGGCCTCAACGTGGAAAAAATGTCAAAACTTCAAGAGTTTTTCATTCGAAAACGATGGACTCGAGGCGAAAATTTGACTGCACAAAAAGTTCTTAGAATTGATCAAAAAACACGCTCAAATTTTTTCAGAATTTCTTGGCAACTTTTTTGAATTTCCAAAATCGCCAAAATTCGAAAATTCAAAAAAAGCGTCAAAAAATTCCGAAAAAATTTGAGCGTGTTCTTTGTTCAATTCTAAAAACTTTTTTCAGTAAAATTTTTTCCTAAAGTCCATCGTTTTCTAATAGAAAATCCTTGAAGTTCTTGTCCACTATTCTGCGTTTTTTTTATAGTTTGGCATTTTTGAATATGCCTCTTATAATATATTTCATATAGGATGTAACACGTTATTTCTGGTGGACATGTTTCATTTATATATGTTTCCATGTGGTGAATTGATTACGTATTATTGAAAATCTTTTGAAAACGTTACCCAACACCTCTTATCGTAAACTGTTCCATTGACTCCATGTGTATACATTCTTCAGCCGTCAAAATTTTGTTGCCGTTGTCCGGTCCTCACCACGCAGAGGTAAATGTATAAAAAGACCCTTTTCTTCTTTTTTTTCGATTTTGAAAATTTTTTGGTAGTTTTTTTATTTTTTGAATTTTTTTGTTTTCTTGTTTTTTGTTTTGTTTCCTTCTATACATGAAGATAAAGTTTTATGTTGCACTACAGGTCGATGTAAGGCAGGAATTGCAAAAGTAAGAATTGCAAATTGTACACATTTTATATGTCCTCATCCTACATTCTCTATAATTCCTACAATTTTTTCCTGCTATACCAGTAACAATTTCATGGACTTCTTTCCCTTTGATACCTTTTGCGAAAAAAATTTCAGCAAGTTCCAAAGCCATCTCCTTATATCCAATTTTTTTGTCACGATTCGATAAATTATGGATCACAAGGGCATTTGTTATCGATGATTGGATTAGTCGAAGAAAAATGGCCCAAGTCCATCTTTTTGCTCTTATGCATGGCATCAAATTACTACAATGTCCATCATGTAGATCAATACCACCCATGTATTCATTATATTGTGAGAAAGCTCTGGGAAATAGAATATCGTTTTTAGTTCTTGATTCTTTCGAATATCTTTTGACTGTTGATATTGGAGTTACACCGGCCGCGGTGGAAAGCAAAGATACTGGTTTTGAATCCATGATTGTGATATAGTCCAAACGGCTTTTTTCTTCGTGTTTGATTGAGAACGTTCCTCTTACTACTTTTTTATCCAATTCATTATCGGTATTCACTCTGTTTCCCCTCACAGTACCAGTTGCTCTCGAGCCGACTGTTTGGATCAGTAAGTCTGGACTACAAAAAAAGTTATCAAAATATAAATGATATTGAATTATTCTCCGTGGAACAACATCAACAAGTAGCTTTTGGATCATCTGCATAACAACACGACTTCCTAAGGGACATTTGGATAGTTTTACTTGTTTATCAGACGAATAAATATTCGACTCCTTGCCACAATAAATCTCACAATCGAACAGATATCTCTATGAGTTACAAATGCTCCACATTTTGATGCCGAAGCGCGCGGGCTTATCTTCCATAAACTGGAGCAAAATGGTTCTTCCGTGAAACTTCACCATCATTTCATCTATCGACAAAGCGGTAGAGAGAAAACCAAATTGCAAAGCATTCCTCTTGAAAATTTCGAAAATACCACGTACTCTCCAAGCTCTGTCATTATAATTCTGATCTTCAGGTTTCGAAAATTTTGATTTTGAATTAATCTCGAGAAATTTATTATGACTCATTGCTTTTGCCACAGTAGGACAGGCCAGTAATGGCCGATTAGACCAATAGTCTTCCTGAGATTTCCTTTGATTGAAGATTGACATTATAATTATCCCCAAAAAAATATCGAATTCATCTAATGTTAAATCGCAGTCATTCATACGAGTACTTTCGATGGTATATTTTTTGAAATCGGCGGAGAAAAAAAGTTCGAACAACTGTACAAATGAAGATTCAAGAATACATTTTTTCGTTTTCTCAGAGAGTGAGTTTTCATTTTCAGGATATTGTTCACACTTTCTTTCTCCGTTCTTCCATACGTAAATATGATGAGGCTCCAGTTTCGACTGATCTTCTTCATAGTTACTCATAACCTGATGATAACTAATATTTGGAACTTTATTATCAGGAATTTGACAACCTTCAGATTCAGATTCAGAATCAGAGTCAGATGGTCCAGAGCAATCATCCTGAGGAACAATTATTGCATCAAAGTCACCATCTTCACGCTCTTCAATTTCTACATCTTGCTGGTGACTTGATCGTTTCCGGCGTTTTCCTGATGAAGCAGACATTGTTTGTTTTACTTTTAATGAATAATATCACCAGTTTCGTCAGGCTAAAGTACTATTTGTTTATTTTATGGAATCAATGTTTTTCCCACAATAGATAAGTTTATTATTGAATTCTATTTCTGTGGACAATGAAGTATTCCGTCGATATATTGTCCTAATACGGTTCGCGATTTTTAAGATAATGCAATCTAATACCAAGTCACAAAAATACCGATTTTCTTTTATATGTTAGATGATATGTAATCATTGGTCATCTATCAGAGTCATCACGTCGATAGTGTTTAGAGAACATATGAGGCATGGACTATATGTTGTAAAAAGACAATTTTGTGAATAAAAAATATCAAAGATACTCATAATATTACATGTGAAATATATTATGAGAGGCATATTCAAAAATGCCAAACTATAAAAGAACTGCAGAATAGTGGACAAAAACTTCAAAAATTTTTTATTAGAGAACGATGGACTGTAGGAAAAAATTTTACTGAACAAAAAGTTCTTAGAATTGATCATAGAACACGCTCCAATTTTTCCAGAATTTTTTGACAACTTTTTTGAATTTCCAAAATCACAAAAATTTGAAAATTCAAAAAAAGCGTCAAAAAATCCTGAAGCAAATTTGAGCGTGTTTTCTGGTCAACTCTAAGAACTTTTTGTTCAGCAAAATTTTTTCCTAAAGTCCATCGTTTTCGAATGAAAAATTCTTGAAGTTCTTGACATCTTTCCACGTTTGAGACGCCATTTTGGTTGTTTCCACATGAGTTTTTCCAATTGTCCAAGGCATAAATTGAAGTTTGAAGTAAATTGACGCGGTTTCTGTAGTTACAAGAAGAATTATGACACGATTCCAATGTGTAAACATGAGATAATGAAGAAAAGAAGTTTTGAAATTCGCGTTCTCTCGGAAAAAAACCTGTATATCTCGTGACAGGTGCATTTCTCGAAAAAACTCATATCAGATTCAGAAAGATCAGTCAATTCTCCATCGGTTGGTTGGTCCGGAATTTTTCATAACCCTTTTCCTTAGAAAGTACAGCCGTTGGAAAATACAACGCAAAAATGTCATTTTGGGACTTGATGAGTTAATTTACGTGGTGATCTCATTGGAATAGAAGGGGTAGTTGTGCATAAAAACGATGGATTTCGACAGAAATTACAATTTTCTCCAAGTTTTACCCCCGTGGAACCTTCTAAGTCTGAATTTTTCGACATTTTCTTGCAGTCAGAAGTGTTGGCAGAGAGGGATAGCAGTGTAATTAATTCACGCGGTGATCCGATTAGAATTTGAGGGGTAGTTGTGCATAAAAACGATGGATTTCGACAGAAATTACAGTTTTTCTCGAGTTTCATTACCGTGGAACCTCCTGAGTCTGAATTTTTCGACATTTTCCTGCAGTCGGGAGTGTTGGCAAAGAGTGATGACAGTGTAATTAATTTACGCGGTGATCTCATTGGAACATAAGGGGTAGTTGTGCATAAAAACGATGGATTTCGACAGAAATTACAGTTTTTTCCGAGTTTTAGCTCCGTGGAACCTTCTGAGTCTGAATTTTTCGACATTTTCCTGCAGTCGGGAGTGTTGGCAAAGAGTGATGACAGTGTAATTAATTCACGCGGTGATCTGATTGGAATTCGAATGGTAGTTGTGCATAAAAACGATGGATTTCGACAGAGATGACAGTTTTTTCCGAGTTTCACCCCCGTGGAACCTTCTGAGTCTGAATTTTTCGACATTTTCCTGCAGTCGGGAGTGTTGGCAAAGAGTGATGACAGTGTAATTAATTCACGCGGTGATCTGATTGGAATTCGAATGGTAGTTGTGCATAAAAACGATGGATTTCGACAGAGATGACAGTTTTTTCCGAGTTTCACCCCCGTGGAACCTTCTGAGTCTGAATTTTTCGACATTTTCCTGCAGTCGGGAGTGTTGGCAAAGAGTGATGACAGTGTAATTAATTCACGCGGTGATCTCATTGGAATATAAGGGGTAGTTGTGCATAAAAACGATGGATTTCGACAGAAATCACAGTTTTTTCCGAGTTTTAGCCCCGTGGAACCTTCTGAGTCTGAATTTTTCGACATTTTCCTGCAGTCGGGAGTGTTGGCAAAGAGTGATGACAGTGTAATTAATTTACGCGGTGATCCCATTGGAACATAAGGAGTAGTTGTGCATAAAAACGATGGATTTCGACAGAAATTACAGTTTTTTTTCGAGTTTCATTACCGTGGAACCTTCTGAGTCTGAATTTTTCGACATTTTGCTGCAGTCGGATTTCTGACAGAGAGTGATGGTAGGGTTATTAATTTACGCGGTGATCTCTTTGGAATACAAGGGGTAGTTGTGCATAGAAACGATGGATTTCGACAGAACTTACAGTTTTTTTCGAGTTCCACCCCTACTTCCACAACTACCCCTCAAATTACAATCAGATCACCACGTAAATTATTTACATCACTATGACTCTTTGCCAACACTCTCGACTGCCAGAAAATGTCAAAAAATTCAGACTCAGAAGGTTCCACGGGGATGAAACCCGAAAAAAACTGTCATTCCTGTCGAAATCCATCGTTTTTATGCACAACTACCCCTTATATTCCAATCAGATCATCGCGTGAATCAATTACACTGCTATCACTCTTTGTCAACACCCCCGACTCCAAGAAAATGTCGACAAATTCAGACTCAGAAGGTTCCACGGTAATGAAACTCGAAAAAAAACTGTAATTTCTGTGAAAATCCATCGTTTTCATGCACAACTACCCCTCAAATTCCAATCAGATCATCGCGTGGATTAATTACACTGCTATCACTCTTTGCCAACACTGCCGACTGCAAGAAAATGTCAAAAAACTCAGACTCAGAAGGTTCCACGGGGATGTAAACCACTCTTGACACCATATTCGCATACTTCCTAATACTCATTTTTATGTTCAACTTGTCAAAACTCATAGAATAATGTATTTTCCCATCTTGAAACCTGGCTAAATCGATTCAGCAACTCAAAATCTATAAGAAAATCCCAGGTTCATCCATCTAGTCCCATTGAATCGCCCAATAATCAAGTTTGAATTCATGAAGACATTCAAGTACAGTCTATGCCAAAAGTAATGCCACTCGTTCGCTGGACGTCGTTCGCTAGCTTCAGCTTCATGTGTGGGAAGATGTGTGTGTGCGTGTGTAATAGAGTTCTCTTTTCTCACTCTTTGTTGTCTATTGAGAATCGCTGGTGATCCCGCTGGAGCTGGTCCTGAAGGGAGCAGTGTGGATGATTGGACGGTAATGAGGAACAAATGGAGCCAAAATTCGGAGCCTAGGTCCCTCGTCTTGGATGGTGTTTCGCGCACTGAGTTTACACTACGCCATTTCTTATTTAACCTAACTCGAAAGATGAATTTTTGACTGCGAAAATAAATAGAATGATATGGGAGCGTTAATGGTCGGTTCTTCTGACGAGGTGAAATTTGTCAGAGAAGAATGTTACCGGCACGTGGAACTTGTGAGACGGTGTCACGGTACCATGAGACTAGTTTATAACTTTGATTGGTAAAGCCGCGAATTACACGATCCCTTGCACAAGACGTGTCCCCGATAAATCCCGAAAATGTACTCTAGTGTTTCCATCATGCATGCTCTATTTATAAGAGTGCAGATTTCTTAATTATGGGAGTGGGGAATCGCGTGATTGCGATTTTTGCTGTATTCGGCGAAGTTCCACGGTTGTTATGCTCAATAATTTCGTAGTGTGTGCGAGAAGGAAAAGAGGTATTAGGAAAAGGAAGGAAACAAAGGTGAAGGTTTTTGAGAAACTATGTTTCAGTAAATGAAAATAAGTTGATGAAAGAATGCAGAAGAGAAAGATCGAAAAGAAATCAGGGTGGCTACGGAATTTCGTAGTCGTGAATCTCGTATAATCGAATGTGACTGGATGTAAGATTGCTGAGGTTGCAATCATGGTTCACTTTGGTGATTTCTGTTCGTTCTTAGGAAGCTTAATATTTCAACTGTATAAGATAATGTTTAAAGAGTAAGGATCGAGGAAGCGAAACGAAGTTGAACGAATAAATTGCATTTTCTAAAATTATTATTATATTGTACAGCTTTCTGGATTCTTGTCCTTTGTTGAAAATGTAGCAACAATTCGGATTCTCATACATTGTGAAGGGATTGTACGATGCCATCCGAATTATTTTCAATTACGAATAAAAACAATAGATAAGGTTTTTGGTTGGCACCTCACACCTCCCCACCCAAGAACAAGCATGGGGGAACGGAACGTTTCCACATGGTTGGACAAAGGTAAAAAACAAATGCGGAGACCAAAAACCTGATCGCTGTGTGCTGGAAAAAAAGAGGAAACGGAATCTATATGAAAATTATCTTTAAATGTAGAGAGAGAGATGAGCGGAAAGGGAGAAACAAATCATTTGTTTGGTTTTGGTCCTAAAATTCTCTTTGTTCACGGTTCTTGTCTTATGTTAGGTACTCAAAACGAAACAATATTCTAGTGCAGTGATCAATGTTACATCAATTTGTTTCTAAAGCCTGATAGATGTTATGTAATTATTTATCAGAGGCAGTCTGTGATATCGAGAGAGCTTGTAGATCGTGTCTTTAATTTCGATTGTTGATCCTCAATTTCATCATCATGAAGTAATCAGTCTTACGACTGGTTTGATGAAACCCTCCACCCCTGTCTATTATCCGCCAAACGTTTAATTTCTACATATCTACTACATCCCTTGTCTTGTACGATTTGCTTCATATAACTTGCTCTAGGTCTACCTTTACCAGTTTTACCATCCATTTTCCCTTCCAATATTGTTTTCAATAAACTCTCATGCCGTAATGTGTGTCCTATAAGATTGCTTCTGCTTTTCACGATGTGTTTCAAAAGATTTCTTTCTTCATTTATCTGCTCGAGTACTTCTTCATTTTTGACTTTGTCTATCCATTTTATTCTGAGCATCCTCCTATAACACCACATTGCAAAAGCTTCAAGTCTTCGTTGATCAGTTTTCCCCATTGTCCAAGTTTCGCAACCATATAGTGCTGTGCTCCAAACGTAACTTTTCAAGAATTTCTTCCTTACTTCCAAGCTTATATTTTTTGAGCATAATAACTGTTTCTTTTGGTAAAAAGCCTGTTTCCCTTGTGCTATTCTTGCTCTTATATCTCTTTCGCTTTTGCCGTTTTCTGTAATTATGCTTCCTAGATATTTGAATTCTTTCACCTGTTCAATTGTCTCGGTATCTATTTTGATTTTCGTTCTTCTAGCTGTTTTCGCTGCTGTACACATCATGAATTTTGTTTTGTCTTTATTTATATTCATACAATAGTTCTCCAATAATATTGTTCTCATAGTGTTGAGAATATTTTCCAACTCAGTACTACTCGTGGCAAGTATAGCTATGTCATCCGCGAATCTCAACATACTTATATTTTCTCCCTGAATCTGTAATTTCGATTGAATTTCCTCCTTCACTTCGTTCATTGCTTCTTCTATATATAAATTGAAAATCAGTGGCGATAATGAGCATCCTTGTCTCACCCCTCTTCTTATTTGTGCTTCCCCTTCCTGACCCTCTATGTCTATTATTGCAGTTTGATTCTTATATAATTCGTATATTATTCTTCTATCTTTATAATTCATTCCCACCTTCTTCAGGATCGCAAACATCTTCTCCCAGTCCACATTATCGCAAGCCTTTTGTATATCTACAAAACCTATGTACACAGATTTCTTCAGCGCTATTCTTTTCTCTATTACTGCCCTAAGCGCTAAAATCGCTTCTCGCGTTCCCCTATTTTTTCTAAAACCAAACTGATCTTCTGCCAATCTACTCTCTATCTTATTTTCCATCCTCCTGTATATAATTTTGGTCAGTATCTTCGAAGCATGTGAAGTTAAACTGATCGTTCTGTAGATCCTCAATTTGGTTGGCTATATTTGTGTGTGGGTGTTTTGGTTTGTGTAAGCGGTGTTGTTTTGATGTTTCCATTGCAGAATATGGTTCTGGCTAAGGTAGTGGTGGTGGTGGTGGTAGAGCTGGCCTAGTCGGTGCTGAATGCATTTCTTCGGCGATGTGATCTTCAGTGCGGGGATAATTGGTTCTGGGTTGTCTGGGGCGTTTTGATCTCGGTGATAGATACGTGTTATTGAAAGAACAGGTGTTTTTAAATCTGTATATCAATTTCTGTATATCAACACAATGATTGCTATTGTTGATATTATTCCTATAAATGACGGTATTCCCATGAATGTTATGTGTGAGACAAGTTCATTCCATTGTCGGTGTTGTATCTCTTTTGCTTCTTCTTCGATTTCATCCAGAGATATTGCATCTTCACTGTTGTCCCAATCGTTGGTAATTGGTGATTCTTTTGTTTTCATGGATCTCACGGCTCCTATGTGTTGGGAAGTAGTGTGTGGTATTAGGTTCGAGATATTCAGAGTTGATAGTTTTTTTTTGTATACTCGTGTATATATCGGTGGTTTTGTACACTGTCAAAATTTTCTGATGAATATTTTTGGTGGTAATGGCGACAGTAATGATTTTATGCGTGTGCTTCGATTCATTGATAGAGTGATTAGATTCTCCTATTATTAAGAGAGAGAAAAAAAAATTGAAGTTTGAGTTTTCAGAAATTTTTGACAGTGTAGGGTATGAGGAATTAAGTGATGGTTTCTTCTGTACACCAGTTTCTTATGTGCTTCCTTTCGCCAAGCTCCTCCAGTGTCCTGGGAGGTTCCTTGAGGATAAGGTGTTGATGAACAATGCGGAAGTTCGATGCAGAATTTCACGAGAAGAGAGAAAGAAAGTGAGAGAGAACGGGGGAAAAGAACTGTCAACTTGTCTTACGAGAAATTCTTCGTCCGAGCTGGATTTGAGTTGTTGAAGGGAAAAAAAAATTCATTATTAGGTTTTATTGTGTTCTTAATTTCGTCTCTTTATAAATTTCCTAAGTTGTAATAGTGAGTTCTAAAGGTTAGTATTTCTGCTGTGAGGTAATTCGAGGAGTCTGTTGATAACATTCTGCTGAACGTGACTTTTGCCTACGCAGGTCCTTTGTCTTGATCATTCATTGCTCGTTAGTATTGTTCGTCCGACTGTGGTCGTGAAGAGACGAGATTTTTAGAAAATTTATAGAAAGTTACCTTGTTAGAATAAAAAAATGTGCTTTCCGCGCCATTGGGCGATCGAGTGTGTGGATCCTCCATTTGAGGTAGGAGTGTTGCTTGTGTTGTAATGTCTAATTTATTTGCGAAGAGCGTACAATAATAAAAAAAAAAAATGTGTGAGATGTGCCAGACTTGGTCCCGGCGTTTGGAGTCGTGGGAGAGGATCGGGAGGCGAGGTGGAGTTCCTGATCTCCACTTTCTTTTCGGAAATTTGAGGGTTACGGGATTGGGCATCCTCGATGAGGATTTTGATGTGGTGGATCCATCTAACGGACGGGTCCTGACAGCGTGGCCTCCGCACCTTAGGGTATTGATTTCACTTGCCCTTCGTGCCGGACGACTTGTTTAAAACCATTTTTTTTCCGTTTGGTGCCACAACTCTTATGTATTTTAAGTTTGGAATGGGAAATAATTCGGATCGCATCGTACAATCCCTTCACAATGTATGAGAATCCGAATTGTTGCTACATTTTCAACAAAGGACAAGAATCCAGAAAGCTGTACAATATAATAATAATTTCAGAAAATGCAATTTATTCGTTCAACTTCGTTTCGCTTTCTCGATCCTTACTCTTTAAACATTATCTTATACAGTTGAAATATTAAGCTTCCTAAGAACGAACGGAAATCACCAAAGTGAACCATGATTGCAACCTCAGCAATCTTACATCCAGTCACATTCGATTATACGAGATTCACGACTACGAAATTCCGTAGTCACCCTGATTTTCTTTTCGATCTTTCTCTTCTGCATTCTTTCATCAACTTATTTTCATTTACTGAAACAGAGTTTCTCAAAAAAAATACCGTTAGACCATAAACACCTTTTAATTGTAAACATTTTTAACTAAACACAATTGAATTATTATTTTCTTTTAGATGACTTCAGAATGATTCATACAATCTTTAGAATACAAGTCGACTTTGAAAATCGCTGATGATGCTTCGAGCAGAGTCCAAAGTGCGGTATGCACCTTTGTTTCCTTCCTTTTCCTAATACCTCTTTTCCTTCTCGCACACACTACGAAATTATTGAGCATAACAACCGTGGAACTTTGCCGAATACAGCAAAAATCGCAATCACGCGATTCCCCACTCCCATAATTAAGAAATCTGCACTCTTATAAATAGAGCATGCATGATGGAAACATTAGAGTACATTTTCGGGATTTATCGGGGACACGTCTTGTGCAGGAGATCGTGTAATTCGCGGCTTTACCAATCAGAGTTATAAACTAGTCTTTGGGTACCGTGACACCGTCTCACAAGTTCCACGTGCCGGTAACATTCTTCTCTGACAAATTCCACCTTGTCAGAAGAACCGACCATTAACGCTCTCATATCATTCTATTTATTCTCGCAGGCAAAAATCCATCTTTTAAGTTGGGTTAAATAAGAAATGTCGTAGTGTAAACTCAGTGCGCGAACCACCATCCAAGACGAGGGACCTAGGCTCCGAATTTTGGCTCCATTTGTTCCTCGTTACCGTCCAATCATCCACACTGCTCCCTACAGGACCAGCTCCAGCGGGATCACCAGCGATTCTCAATAGACAACAAAGAGTAAGAAAAGAAAACTGTATTACACACGCACACACACATCTTCCCACACTCACTTAACTCCAAGTATTAATGTCATTTTGTTCTTAATTTAAATAGAGAAATATATTTGTCACTTACCTTACTTAACGATTTTCTCTGTTACTATCTCCAAACTGCGCATCCTCATTTCGTTTGAATTGTCATTCACAATCCTTGAGAACTTATCTTGAAGTTTTTTTGAGAATACGACTACGGTTGCCGCCCTGGGTCTTCTTTACAACCTTCGGCGAACTTAGAATCTGAACAAACCCACATAAGTAACTCGACCTAGCTGCTCAGGTCGTGTCGACAAATCAATAAATTTGCTACAGAGTGAAACCCTGTTCCGCTACGTAACATGGGTATCAAATTTTTTCCTCTGGCCATAGCGGCTTGGATATCGACTCTGGAGTTTGAATTTCACTGCCCACTGCCTAGAATTGTGAATCCCATCTCATCCCGAAATCATTCCGTTGAATTTCCCATTCCTCTTTACGTTCTTCCAAATACACCTTACGAGCGGTGATTTTCCAAGAACGTTGATTTGGGCTTCTGAGAGCTCCGAAATAACTCAAAATTTTCATACAACATTTCTCCCGACAAACCGTGAATTTCCCATTGTGGTGGTTGCATTTCAGCATATCATCGTATGAGTATCAAATTTTTGCATTCGGCCGTAGCAGCTTGGATATAGATTCAGGAGTTCGAATTTCACCGCCCAGTGCCCTGAATCTCGAATTCTATCTCATCCTGGAATCATTTCCTTGAATTGCCTATTTTTCATTACGTTCTTCCAAATATATCATACGCGGGGCGACTTTTCAAAAATGTTCATTCGGGATTCTTAGAGCTCTAAAATAGCTCTTATTTCTCATATATTATCTTTCAAGCAAAACCGTGATTCTCCCTTGTGGCGGTTCCAGTTCAACATATCTTCGTACGTGTGTCAAATTCCTCTTGCTCGTTGTATGTGTCTAGATATGGTGTACTAGGTTCAGTCCTCTTGTTCTTTGACTGGAATTCCATTCTTTCACTCATTTCACAATCGTTCGATCAGTTCACTCCCAAGTTCACTTCTTCCAACGGCCCAGGACGGCTTTTCAAAAACCCTCATATGGGATTCTTAGAGCTCTCAATTAGCTCTGAATTCTCGTATGCCAGATTTTTTGAGAGGATTTCCTCCTCCTTCGTGACCGTTCCACCTTCTCATAAACTTGAAACCGCCACAGTTTTCAAGATTTTCACCGGAGCTGAAAATTTTTGGATTCATCACTTAAGTAGCTCTAAATTAGATCTAAAATATCCAATAATGACATCCCTCAAATTTGCTTGTGGCGGGTCCACGTTCATGGACCTAATGAAAGAAATTGTTCGATCAAATAAAGTTTCTTATCCTGTGAAAAATAAATTTTGTACAGATCGTTGTTCAATATCTCACTTGTTCATTTGAATATAATCATTATATTAATTCAAATATAATAATTATATTGAAAGGATCAATTGAGAAATAGAGGGACAAATCGTCGTACAAAATTTCTTCCTCGCAAGACAAGAGACTTCTTTTTCAGCACAAGTTTTCTTCACAGTCCATAAAAACGTTTAGAACACTGAAATTGTTAAAAGAAAAATGAGATTGATAATGAATCTTGCAAAAATAATTTAATATGGTAATCGGATTTTGCGACCAAAAAAACATGAACCAAGGTTGAAAAATTGAGTGAATACAGTCCTTCCTATGGATCCTGATATTCAGCTGGTAAACGACGCAGAATCGTGACAAATTTCCATTGCGCGCTAATGAATAAATAAATCGTTGTATCTCGCAAACTAATAGTCCAATCGATCTAAAATTTTCCAAAAAGTTTGTCCATACATTGGCGGACAACTTTATCCCTGGAAGCTTCTTGTAGCTTATACTTCCCTCACCAATTTTTTAACGCGAAGCATAGAAAACAGGGTTTCCACTTCGGATTGAAAATTAATAATTTGGTATTAACTTTTACCATTTTTTCCAACACTGTCTTCTTCGGGGGAGTCTCACAAATCAGAATTCGTAAGATTTATTATGGTGCATCGGAAAGTGACCGAGCTACAAGGAGTTTAATGTTGAAAAACATTGAATTTTGGTCTGACAAAAAGAGCGTTTTATTTTTCTTCTCAATAACTATTCATCACAGAAAAAAATCGTGAGGGGAGAATGAGATTGATTTTTCAAGCCCTACACGAAAAGGAATTTGTAGTTAAATTTACTATGTGATTATTGTGTCCGAGGAACATACTGACTTTCCAATGGCATTTACTGAAAAACATAGTGAATTTGATCATACTTCTATTGTCTCGTCATAGTAAATTTTATCGTAAGTTCAGTCTGTTCCCCGGTTACAAAGTCCCATAGTAAATTTAACTAAAAATTTTTCTCCGTGTATCTTCCAGAATTTTTTTTTCTTTCCGAAATTCCAAGTTTAGATTTTGGCGTGTGACGTCACTGCTTGGACAGTACTTTTTCAGATGTTCGAGTGTACAACCGATTCTTGCATGGGTCTACTCAATAACGATATTGACTGATTAAAATTGTTGGATCCGAGTATTAGGACTGTGGAATCGCACTGAAATATACTCAGTCTTGTTGCATTTCTATGAAATTTGTGAACAATGTTGAAGTGCATTGCTGAATTTCAGCATAAATAATCGATGCTAGCGAATTGGGAAATGCTAAAATGCGGTGAAATACGATTCCTGTTGTCGAAATGTCTTGAAATATAATTCGTGTTGTTGAAATTTGATTGAATTTGTTGAATGTGATAGAATATTTTTCACCGCGATCACCCAAATTTGACTAATAAGATGGATTCACATGGTTATTCGAAATGTGGAATAACGTTGAAATGTAATGAACTGCGCTGAATTCCAATCAAATTTTCGGAGATCTTCGGAATCATGGAACAAATTCGGACGAGAGTAATTAACGGAGACATGATTTTCATCTAAATTTTTGACATTTTTTCGGAAATCTTCAACGCATTTCATCGGAATTCAACGAGATTAATTACATTCCAACGCCATTTCGCATTTCGACCACCCGTCAGCAAATTTTCATTTCCTCCTCGATCTCGTACTGATTGAACCCAATCACATACTATTTTCAAATTTTTATTCATGTGGCGAGAATGTCCTCCGAATACTTATACAACAATACTTATGTCATTTGTTATTCATTATGAGAATATGCGACGGGGTTTATAATGACAACACTGAAAAAAAGTAGTGAGGCCAACCTCGAGGCGAATTCAAATACGGCGAATCTCACCATCAAGTTGAATTAACTGAATATCGATTGAAGTCAATGGTTAGTCGATCAATTCAATCGATATTCAGTTGACTCAACTTCATGGCGGGATTCGCCGTATTCAAACTTGCCGGAAGTTTGGCTCCAATACTTTTTTTTTCCAAAAAAATGATATTGCATTTGTTATGAAATGGTATACTCTACCGTGCAAGGCAAAAAAATGGTTGACTGAATTTTTTCCTCTAAGATGAGATTCTTGTACCATTCGATTCAGAAAATTTCCCTGAATCAGATGATATCAAAAGAACTCTGCCAATTGATAGGCACAAAGCTTCCTCGTTTCTGTCCAAGTAACACGCAAACGTATTTTTACCCTGAAACTCTGCCCAATAATCAAAATGTATATATAAAATACGTTTGCATGCAAACAAATTTTCAGATTTTTCAACCGATTGAGATGAAACTTATGTAGAACCACTATGGGATCATAACTGAACCGAGGTATAAATTTCACTGCAATCGGATAACACCCCATGCAGAAATTGACGAACGACCCAGTACTGGAATAACGTTATTTGCCAACTGCCAACTGTTGGCAAACAACGTTGGAATAAACCCGGAATGATAACGCTGATCAACACTGGTACGGCGTCGTTCACCAATACTGGGTCAACGTTAACATCAACCCTGAATCAGTACTGGTTTTTCATTGTATACCAACATTGCAACTATGCGTTAACCTCAATTATTCATGATATTTACTATTCCCCCATCCAGAATATCCAGCTGAATATAGATTCGTGATAATAAATGTTTTGCAAAACATGACCCCTTTCATATTTCAATTACGTGGTGATATGACATAGAATAATTTATGCGCACGTATGATATTAAACGTGCACATAAATGATTCAGTTGACTATGAAATAATATTCATTCTTGCATAATATTATCATATGAATGAATATAATCTCTTAGTTTAGTTCTAAATTCGATGAAAGAAATAAGAAAAATGAACGCTACCCATATATTGCAGCAATTGTAAAATAATTTCAAATCATTCACAAAAAAATTATTGGAATCCTTGTCGATCTCGTACTGTATGTGTAATACATGTATGGAAACATGTTCCAATGTCAATTGCTAGAACCGCGTTCTACAGCAATCGAACTCCCTGGTGGAAATTATCTTGATGAAGATATTTAATGATAACAAGCGTTCAAACCGTGGGGGTCAATAGCGAAAATCTCATAGCCCTACACGCGGAATCGAACCTAACACAAAATCCTAACCCTAATGAGAGAATGACGCTTTGACCAATACAGCTGTACGCCAGTTATGAATTCTGACATCATAAATTAAAGTAATATTGTATAGTAGGTGTGAGGAGTCCGGTAACAGATCTAACGGGAATATTTTTGAACACGTTGTTATTGATGAATTTCAAATATTCTTCTCCGACTGTATACTATTAAGAATGTTTCTCTCATCATTCTGATGAGTTACAAATTTTCAAATAACAGCAATAACATATTATATAATTATAAAGATATTTTCGTTGAAACTTTTACCGGAGTTCTTACACCGACTAGACTAGACTTGCAAATTATTCAAATTCAGTATCAGTAATAATTTTTCTGTACCGTCAAACCGGTACCTACGCGATGCATTAGAAAAGATCAATTAAAGTGACGTGTTTATCCGATTCAATCATCCGTCGGTTGAATATAATAATCTATGAGCCTGTGTGAAAGGTGCAGTTCGGTTGACAGATGTGAGGTTGAATTTATGTGATCAAAAAATGGATGAATTATTTTTGTGAAATGTGTGGTGGTTATTTCTTGAATAATGTGTATCAGAAAATCTATTAGTAAGTGCAAAATGAATTAGTAAATCAGTCATAGCTGTTGTAACATGTTGAAAAATCGTAATTTGTTGATCCAGTGAAAATGAATTTTCTTCAAATACTTACATCAGTACTTCTAGGCAAAAACTCAGAGATCATATTAATTTTGTAATGAATATGAGTCATGAAGAACTCATTTGATCAAAAATATGTCAAAAAAATGTTTCAAATGAATTGCAAAAAACTTGGATTATTCACTTGCAGCTCGACGGATGGTTTTACTTTTCAAATTGAAGAGTACTCTTCATGTTGAAATTTTCAAATTTGAGAAAAAAGCCTTATGTTCCCGTACAGCACGCGGACATTTCTCCGTCGCCTCCACGTCGCTTCTCCGTTCTTTCCACCTTGTATCCACGTCTCCCTTTCTTCCACCTCGCCTCCACGGAGATGCGACGTGGACATCGGTGGATGTGCTGTGTGGGTTCTGAGTTGAATTTGTTGTTAGGGTGATGATAAACTTGTAGGAAGAGTTTGAAAGTTGGGTGGAATCTATATTGATCAGGAAAGTCTAAATCGTGTGGCAAAAGTTAGAAAATCTGTCAACTTAGCTTACGGCACATGGCTATTCTATCAGCTTTTCTTCACTAAATGAAATCTAGGCAGGAGAAATGTATCAAAATTTAGTGAAATCAAGTTGGTACAGAGTAAGAGAGGACAGATATATTCATTGAATTTCATTGGTTATTATAAAAATGTTGATAACTAAGTAAAGGCTATGTATGACTCAATTTATCGTCTCTCAATATTTTTGTTTCAATGATTTTGTATTGTGTGCATTTGTGTATCTTTTCACTAGTAGGTTGAGGAAACATGTGTATTGAACCTGTTTCATAAATATAATAACATATATTTGTAGGACCATGATACAACATTATTGGAACAAAAATATTAAAAGACGACACTTCGGATCTTCTATAGCCTTTCCTTATTTATCAACATTTTTATAATAACCAATAAAATTCAACGAATATATCTGTCCTCTCTCACTCTGTACCAACTTGATTTTACTAAATTTTGATACCTTTCTCCTGCCTAGATTTCGTTTAGTGAAGAAAAGCTGATAGAATACCCATGTGCCGTGAGCTAAGTTGACAGATTTTCTAACTTTTGCCACACGATTTGGACTTTCCTGATCAATATAGATCCCACCCAACTTTCAAACTCTTCCTACAAGTTTATCATCACCTTAACAACAAATTCAACTCAGAACATAAGGCTTTTTTCTCAAATTTGGAAATTTCAACTTCAAGAATACTCTTCCATTTGAAATTTTCTCATGTTTAGAATGACTTTTATACGAATATTGTGAATTTATAAGTCATTTTACATCTCAGGCTAGATAATTTAGAAGATTATTTTGTACAGAGCGGTTATTTGAAATGATTTGGGAATATTCTTATTTCAAGAATTTATTCTAAAACGAAGAATATCTTATGAAGTCACTAAAAATTAGAGGGGGTTAGTCTTATAATAAGAGGATTGGTTTAGAGGAAGAGTGAAGAATAAATTCCTCTCAATCCTAGAATATCATTTTTTCGGTGTATCCTTGAAATGGGAATCCTGTAGTATTCTTAAAATGAGAATACTACACGTCATTCTCAGTATAAGAGGAATGCTCACTTACAACAAGAATATATTCTTGGCGCTTATTTTAGATGCCAATGTTCTTAAAGTTAGATGCGCCCTCTCAATCTTAGAATATGGTTTTTTCGGTGTGACAATTGATTTTCAACCGGTGATGGTAATCCATTCAAGCCTTTGTACGTAGTTAATGAAAATAATTATATATTTTCAGCTAATGTCCATGGTTATATCGAAAGTAAAAAATATAACACATCTGTTCGTATGTTGCTGAAGTTTGAATCGTTTCTTGAAACGAATGAATAATCCGAAAACATGTGAAGAAGTCAATTCGAGAACATGAATAATAATTTCTTCAAAATTTTGCCGTATTAAACCACACATAATGGAAAACGTTGAACGAGTTTTGAATCAACGTTGGCAAATCAGCATTGACTATCGGCGTTACAACAACATTGTACTGGTTGTTACTTAAACCCCGTTACAACGTTGGCAACCAACCCTGGTAATCAGTGTTGTACCAGTACTGTTTCGATTGTTATGGTTGGTTGGAAGTCGGCATTTTCTGCATGGGACGAAGCGAGAATATGCCCGGTCGCGGAATCACAATTTTTGATATCATGTTTCCTCCCTCTCTTTCATTTTGCTGTACGGATCAAGTTGAAACTTATACGGAAGCCTTATCAACACTGCATGGAATTGTAAAAATTTCGTAACGATCGGATGATAGAAACGAAAGATATCTCCACGATAATGGCATTTTCGAGATTTTCAAATTTTGTTTCGAAGCTTAGTGCTTACCATTCTCTCCCCTCAATTCCGATTCGCTTGGAATTCGGAACGTGCAACTAACATCTCGTAAAATGAATATGCTCCAAGTTGCAAGGCATTCGGATGATATGAACATAGCGAAGACATGCTTTCAAAACATTGCCAAAGACACAGATAGCAGAAGAAAATTTTCCACAGTTTTCAACCGATTGAGATGAAACTCATATAGGACCACGATCGAGTCATGACTAAAACGATGCATGAGTTTCATTGCAATCGGATAATAGGACCCGGGGATATGCGAGGTCGCAAAATCCCCATTTTTTATGACATTCTTCCCCACTCCTCCCGTTCTTCTGTAAGAATCAGGTTGAAACTTATATGAGACCACTATCAACACTACATCTAACCGTGGTTAAAATTTCATGACGATCGGATGAAAAGAACGAAAGATGTCCCTGGCCGCAAAATCTGACCGAAGGACAAGTCAAACTTCTTCAAAAAATTACTGTGCAGCTTGTACAAATGAGTGAATTTCTGAATAGTTGAGAGTGATGTTTTCTACAAGTTTTGCAGAATACACAGTAATATTTGAAAAAATTTCTACTTGTCTCTCGATCGCTGCAATTTCACGGTGACTTTTCAAATAGAATCCTTTCAATGTACGAGGCAGCAAACCACCGTGCGAGCTCAATGTTGACGTTCTGAGGTTTCACGGTTTGTTTACATCAGGGGTGTCCACGATGTGCCCAATTCGTGAATGTGAAGTTGGCATATCAAATGCTGGCATTGCACGGAAAACTGACAGTTCCAGTAGCATTCACCATAGGTCTATAGTTCTTGATATTTTGGAACAATAGTTCTATTCATATTACTCAGAAAAATTGAATTTTAAATAATGGTATGCCAAGTTCTACAATGATATGATAACATTCCAGCAATGAGAGGTTGGAACGATCAGAACTCGAGAGTTCTGGGATTGTGAGCATGCGGAAGAGTGAGAAATGGATGAAGCTGAAACTAGCGGCGGTGAGCTAGTGACGAGGCGGGGTACAAAATGAAACGCACTGTATCACATGGAGTAAGCGCGAATGAAATGAAATGACGTCTTAGAAAAGAATGTTTCGAACATAAATGAAAGTGTTTCTTATAGATTTTGAGACGAGGAATCCAAATAAAATGGTGTCAGGGACGTACGGCCAAAAATTAAGGCAGTTTTGAGGTGATTAATAACGATGGTCAAAATCAGTTACGCGGCTGCGTTGACCCGGATTTCCGCCTTAAAGGTGGAGAAAAAACGCTATTCTTACGATTCGTATCGAAGTTTCTCTATATGTCTTGCCTCCCCTGGGTCAGGATTTTATTTGAATTTTTCGAGATAAATATTGTCCAGGATTTTGACCTGCTGAATCCAATGGTAGGGGTCAAAATCAGTTACGCGGCTCCGTCGACCCGAATTTCCGCCTTAAAACTTAAGCAAGAACGCTATTCTTACGATCACTGTAAAAAGTCCGACTTAATGTTGCTGCATCTTACTTGAAAACTTGACTGAAATTCAGTCCTTTCCATTGTGTTGCCTTTTGTTTTCCGTGCTTACTTTCAGTCAAAATAGGGCCAGTTTTGGCTGCACCTTAGAATAAGCTGATATTCGAGTTGAAAGTGAGTTTTACTTTTTAGCGTGATTCGTATCGGAATTTCTCTATATGTCTTGCCTTCCCTGGGTCAGGATTTTATTTGAATTTTTTAAGATGAATGTTCCTGGAGGTCTTGACCTGCTGAACCCAATGGTGATGGTCAAAATCAGTTACGCGGCTCCGTCGACCCGAATTTCCGCCTCAAAACTTGAGAAAAAACGCTATTCTTACGATTCGTATCGAAATTTCTCTATATGTCCTGTCTTCCCTGGGTCAGGATTTTATTTGAATTTTTTGAGATAGGCATTGTTGAAGGTTTCGACCTGCAGAATCCAATGGTGTTGGTCAAAATCAGTTAAGCGTTTCCGTTGACCCGAATTTCTGCCTTAAAACTCCAGAAAAAACGCTATTCTTACGATTCGTATCGAAATTTCTCTATATGTCCTGTCTCCCCTGGGTCAGGATTTTATTTGAATTTTTTGAGATGAATATTCTCAAAGGTTTTGACTTGCAGAATCCAATGGTGATGGTCAAAATCAGTTACATGGCTCCGTTGACCCGAATTTCTGCCCCAAAACTTGAGAAAAAACGGTATTCTTACGATTCGTATCGAGGTTTCTCTATACGTCTTGCCTTTCCCGCGTCGGGATTTAATTCGAATTTTTTTCTTGAATGGTGGAGAACATACCTGCAATGATGGGGATAAGGCGGCAACCAATTGATCAGAGACGCGGCTTCACTCCGGTAGCTCAAGATTCTTACACGGTGAGAAAAATACAGTTAAAATGGGAAACTATAAATTTCAATGGAATGTCAATCTCGGTGCAGCGTTGATATGAAGCACACTGAAAAATATTGTATTCCTTATGAGAAAGTAAGCTATTATTCTCTCTGTGTAAGGAGATATGTACTTTGGATAAGATAATTTCCCCCCTATGACGCTGGATAGCTTCAAACTGACTGAATGTTCCCTTCTTCTCAAGATACATCTGTCTTCTCAAACAAATATCTAAAGTTCTACGCTCAACCCAATACTTTCTCAGTTGAAGATTCTTTTTTGTCTCAGTGCATCGACACCAGTTTCATGACCTTACGAAAATCTCACCAACGGTAACATCCCGCGTCTCACATCTCCGACCCATCAGCTTCATTTTCATCGATATGGGGCTGAAACTAGCGCCCAAACGCTAGCAGCAGATTGTTGTAACTTTTGATTCCAATTGATTTGAATACTTTCCATACCAGGAATTGATTAAGTAGCGTCTAAGTGAACGCTTCCACTACTGAAATACTCGATGAAATGGTTCCATCAAAAGTTATATCTATTGGCTGTCCGCTTTTGGCTGGTAGTTCCAGCTCCATTTCATCAATACAGCAAATCAATAACCCCTCAAAACATTGTGCAAAGTATCAGATTGTATGTATTTTTTTTCTACTGTCGTCATAAAATCGTCAATTTACAAAATTGAAAAGTCGTTCACAAATTTACAAATTCTGAAATATTTTTTTAATAACATTCGTTGAACGTTCAACATGATCCCTCTTCCTTCGTGTATTAATGGTCATCAATCTCTTCCTTCCCTATTTTCCTCAAGTTCGCACAGTACTGAAATGCACTCGACACATCACCGTCTTTCTCAGGTAAAGGCATATAGTAAACAATCCGATCTACTTTTTGGCGATACCGTTTGAAGCAGACATCCGATGTCAGGTTTATAGAGAATATCAAAGTTCTCGGTTGGCTCGTATTCTTCATTCCCATCAATCTGCTGATGATCATTTCCTAATTGTGTCCATCTCAGAGTCTCCGAATTGTATATGAATTCCAGTAAAAATTATATGGCTCCAACATAACGAGTGTACACCACAATTCAGTGTACCTCCTTGGTGAGGAACATCCTTCGGCGCATACAGAACCCATTTTCCCCACTGTATGTCAATGTTTGCCTGATTGAACACCGTTTGCGTGTAATCACACAAGTTTGATACCAAATTTGGTGGTGCATTTCCATGCATTGAATCGATGTACGTTACAATTTTACGATGAAAATCCATGACGATGAGGGTCCAATGTCGATTGTAGTAAATTGGTACAATCCATATCTCATAATCCCAAGCTTTTACTCTGATGGCCCATTCAAAAAATCCGATCGACACATTCGGTTCCAATAACCATACGCCAAATTTCGTTTCAAACGAAAGGATCACGGAGAGAGAAAATTTGCTGACGCAGCAAATCGAGGTATCATATATAGAATGGCAAAATTTTTTGTTGACCTAGCTAAAAATTTGCTGTCACAGCAATCGTGTTAGCTACGACAGCAATTCTTCAGCGGTGGCAGCAAAAAATGTTTGCTCCGCCAGGAAATTTTCAGTAATATATACAGAATAGCAAACAAATTTTGCTAGGATAGCAAACATTTTTTGCTGTCACAGCCAAAAATTCGCTGTCGCAGCTAACAAGATTGCTGGAACAGCAAATAGCTTGCTGTCACAGCCAAAAATTTGCTGCTCTGGCAAAAGCAACCCAGCAAAAATAGATTTCGCTGCCACAGCGAATTTCTTCTTCTCCGTGATGATTTGGTGGTTGTCTCCAAAATTCAAACTTGATCAATATGTATCGGTAATATTATCTTCTACTTCCTGGTTGGGCTGTAAAGTTTTCAAAAAGTGTTTCTGTCTATTAAAATATCAAATATATGGAATGGGTCCACTTCCCAGTATTTCAGATTATCGGTGATGTCACTTCAAGGTTTTTTGTTTCCAATCGCACAACCAGGTATCGTGATTTCAGAATGCTCACACCCTTCTCCTTTCAGTTTTGTTTTTGATGTGGAAGAATCAAATTTATCATCGTCATCGACAGTTCCGATGGATTCTTCAATATCCACAATGTTTTCACATAGTTTAAATATTTCATTCGTACGAGAGGACCTCCTTCCTCTTTTCTTGTCGATCCAAACTTCTTTCGCCAGCTCTGGTGCCCCAGATTGTTTCCTAATTCGCTTCCGCTGTCTGTCAGTTCTCAAATCATGCTTCCTCTCTTCTAAGCGTCCATCTATACATGATTCCAAGTTCCGAATAAACTTTAGAAGAGGAACATGCCTTTTTCCTCGTAACACGTACTGTTTCAATATCTTGAATAAATTCTCAACAGTAGCGTTACTGTCTCTCCTGATTCCTATTTTTGAGATCACAGTGGGAGACCAAAGTGGAAAAAACGGTATGATAAATTTCATTAAGTAATCAACGAACGGTTCACAATGAAGTTAATTTCTCGTATTACCGAATCGTATTGGTTTTTTTTCATAATTTTCCATAGAAGACACATTGCCATTCATGCGTTTCTTGAGTTTTTTCAATGTCATACGTTCGAAATGAACGTCGAATGGATACCTAATTCTGTGGCATGAATTCCGCTGTGGAGTTTTATTTTTTTCAGGTTTACTGCCTGTTTCGTCAACACGGTTTGAGCGGGTACATTTTTCGGAGCGCCTCTCATCCGATTTTCACGATAGTTGAGGACTTTTTTTCGAGTCCGTCATGCATTGTTGTGAAAACTTTCAGATTTCAATCCTGAATTCTGCATCAATTTCAATTTCTATTCCACAACAGAGACATATATGTTATTGAAGTATTGGAAGAATGGTGAACTATGTCTCAATTGTGGTGTACTTCTGTTTGCAATTTTAATAATAGTGGAATCACTTTTTGGTGAAACATTCACATCATCGTTTTCCTCCCTTACAACATCTGATGAGGTTAAATCAGGTTCCCATATAACAGTAACGTTCTTCAAATTATTTACAATTTTTTTATGATTCACCGTTTGATTTGGAATGGTGAAAATAATAATTATGTCCCGCATAACTTGTTCAGCCTTTCTCATATTGTCACAATGTGAGAGTTTCGATATCGAATATGCCGCTAGAGAATGAACTTCTTTGTTCGAACTGAGTTTTTCAACTTTTCGAACCACCGTTCGTAGAAGGTGGGTGGCACAAATATGTAAGATGGTGAACGTACTTAAAAATTCCTTGAAATCCGCATTCATGATACAATCGAAAGTTACCTTCAAATATTATAACAATCCCATTTGATTGAAAGCAATCAACGATGCCGTGATTAAAGCGAGACTGAAATCGACTTCTATTTTCGTTATTATGAGTCTGCCAGTGATGGTTTGAATTATGTTGTTGAATCTAATGAGGAAAGATGCTATGGCTGGAATATCGTGAACTTCGGAAATGAATTCTGCTACCGGAAGAGGACCGTAATCTTCATTTTCAGGCAAAGTTAAAGCATAATAAAATATTGGTCTATGTCTGCCGCTTTTGGGAACTTTCAACATGTTTGGCTCATCATGTGGAGAAACGGGACGAGCAATCACAGATCCTGTGCTATCTAAATAGCAAAATATCGAATTTGACGCGATTTGAATTAGATACTTTATGACCGTCTCGTTGAAGAGCATAATTTTCAGTGGTTTGATTGAAATTTCTTGAATGTGACCTAGGCAAATATCCCCGGGCCATTTCTCTTCAAATTCCTCTGATAATTGACACAGCGTTTTTGTCAAAATTGTGTTTTTGTCAAAATTTCCTGGCATTTTATTTTCATCGCTTTGTATTTTCTGTATCAACATCTTATTTGGAACATTATTCAGATTACCTAGCTTCAATTGATTTGGCGCAGCTTTTGAAACTTGAGATAATCTGTTCTTTGCAGAAATATGTGGAGGAATGCCTTGTGAATCTTTTTGCATTTTTACTTGTTTATTTCCACTAATGAATCTGCGGTGAGCTTCACCTTGGGCATGATTTAGATCTTCATCGATGAAAACCAGTAGCGACATCGTCGTGAAAGGTTCAGATATTGGTTCAAATCTGATGAACTTGAAATTTGCACAGTCAGAATGTTTACAGCTTGCTTGAATATCCACGTATCCTACTCTAGAGATTTTGTTATCATAACACTTATGCCATTAAAATTTCAATACACAAGCTGGATAATCAATTTCAAAGTATTCATTTAAATCATTTTGCCAACCCTTTTGGAGCCGTACATTTCCATAATCATTGCCACTGCTCCAATACTTGGTCCAGAACTTGGGTGGGATTGACAATTTACCGTCTAATTTGAAGTTCGGTATGTGATATTTATTTTCAGCTCCAGAAAAATCTTTTTCAGCTTCACAAAAATCTTGTAAGACTGCGGAGGGAGCTGCTTGAGTTTTTGGAATAAAATTACTTCCACTGTGAGTATTTACACTTACAGTGTCCAATCCCGAAACACTTGGGTCCAAAACTTGCGATGCCACAGGCTTGTGCTGCGTTATTACGTATATATCGTCACGAGGTGTATGAGCGTCTGAACCGATATCTGCAAATTTTTGAAGCGAAATTTTATAAACCAGTCACAACATACTGATAGTCCACAGCAAGCAGAGGATTGTAAATATTATATAAATGTTTCATACCTTCATTATCAATGTCGGGATTGAAAGATTCTGACAAGGAAGATTCTTCAAATCCGATAGGGAGGATTTCGTTATTTCCAGATTCCAAATAACAATCGTCGTTGTTTTCTATACCAGGGACTGTTACCACTTGCAATGTACAAGGCACATAATCATCTTCTGATCCTTTGCTTGACTCGAGATCACATTTACGCTGTGATGTTGTAATCGCTGTTGGATCATTATGTTTCCAAACAATACGTGAAACGGGTCCAAGATTTCGCGAAAATTGAGCGTAGCACCTGAGTATGTGTTTGTCGATAGTGTCTTGGGAATAGCCCTTCAAAATATGAGAACATATCTCTTTCCACACACTATCACTCTTCTTTCGACAAGGTTCCTTTGATGGGGTACTCATTATTTCATCAAGGTGTTTATTTGGGTAAAGTGAAACAAGAGCTTTAGCAATATCCTCATTACTGATATACATATCGAATCTGATGGAGGTTAAAACAATCGAATGATACTATACATTTTGCAACTCGTGTTTACTATCATACAATTGTTTTAATCTCCATCAGTTTCGATATGTATATCAGTAATGAGGATATTGCTAAAGCTCTTGTTTCACTTCACCCAAATAAACACCTTGATGAAATAATGAGCACCCCATCAAAGGAACCTTGTCGAAAGAAGAGTGATAGTGTGTGGAAAGAGATATGTTCTCATATTTTGAAGGGCTATCCCCAAGACACTATCGACAAACACATACTCAGGTGCTACGCTCAATTTTCGCGAAATCTTGGACCCATGTCACGTATTGTTTGGAAACATAATGATCCAACAGCGACTACAACATCACAGCGTAAATGTGATCTCGAGTCAAGCAAAGGGTCAGAAGATGATTATGTGCCTTGTACATTGCAAGCGGTAACGGCCCCTGGTATAGAAAACAATGACGATTGTTATTTGGAATCTGGAAATAACGAAATCCTCCCTATCGGATTTGAAGAATCTTCCTTGTCAGAATCATTCAATCCCGACATTCATAATGAAGGTATGAAACATTTATATAATATTTACAATCCTCTGCTTGCTGTGGACTATCAGTATGTTGTGACTGGTTTATAAAATTTCGCTTCAAAAATTTGCAGATATCGGTTCAGACGCTCATACAACTCGTGACAATACATACTACTGTGGGCAAAAAGTAAGGTGAATTTTCAATTTAAACTTCGCGGGCTTGACATTTCAGGCTAGTTCTTTTTTTCTTGAGTTGGCAGGACTGTTAATGACATCTGTGCCGAATTTCATGTCAATGTCATTATCATTCATACATTTACGCTTGTGTTTACCAAACGACCAAAAGTGCATTTTTCGATTTTTACAATGTCTGATTTAATTGAGCAGAGAAGTGCAATCAAATTTTGTTTGCGGAATGAAATTTCGGCTGCGGAAACTTTGAGGATGTTGCGGAAGGCCTTTGGTGATTCTACCATGTCGCAGAAAAATGTTTATAAGTGGTACAAAGACTTCGGAGAGGATCGAGAACGTGTTGATGACTTGGAGCGCTCCGGACGACCATCGACGTCAACAGATGACCAACACGTCGATGAAGTGAAGGAATTAGTGCTGAAAAATCGTCGGTTGACTGTTAGAGACCTTACTGATATGATCGGAATATCAGAAGGATATTAAGACCAGAATTATGGGCCAACAACTCTTGGTTTTTGCATCACGATAATGCACCGTCTTATACTGCACTCGTTCTTCGTGACCATTTCGCCAAAAATTCGACGCATATCGTTCCGCAACCACCGTATTCGCCTGATTTGGCTCCGTGTGACTTCTGGCTATTCCCAAAACTCAAGAGACCACTCCGGGGAAAGCGTTTCGAGTCGATTGAGGAGATAAAAGCTGAATCGAAGAGGGATCTGATGGCTATACCGGAAAGGGACTATTTAGCATGTTTCGATGATTGGAAAGAACGTTGACATAAGTGTATTTTATCGAGAGGGGATTACTTTGAAGGGGATAAAATTGATGTGGAAGAATAAATGGAGATTTTTCATTTTACAAACAAATTCACCTTACTTTTTGCCCACAGTAGTACGTCATAACGTAGCACGAGACTGTGACATCGCAAGTTTTAGATCCAAGTGTTTCGGGATCGGACACTGTTAATGTGAATACTCACAGTGAAAATGATTTTATTCCAGAAAATCGAAAAACATTACCGACGCATATTGATCAAGGTTGAATTTTGGAGGCAACCACCGAATCATCCTTTCGTTTGATACCAAATTTGGCGTATGGTTATTGGAACCGAATGTGTCGATCGGATTTTTCAAATGGGCCATCGGAGTAAAAACTTGGGATTATAAAATATGGATTGTACCAATTTACCACAATCGACACCGGACCCTCATCGTCATGGATTTTCATCGTAAACTTGTAACGTACATCGATTCAATGCATGGAAATCCACCACCAAATTTGGTATCAAACTTGTGTGATTACACGCAAACGGTGTTCAATCAGGCAAACATTGACATACAGTGGGGAAAATGGGTTTTGTATGCGCCAAAGGATGTTCCTCACCAAGGAGGTACACTGAATTGTGGTGTACACTTGTTATGTTGGAGCCATATAATTTTTACTGAAATTCATATACAATTCGGAGACTCTGAGATGGACACAGTTAGGAAATGATCATCAGCAGATTGATGGGAATGAAGAATACGAGCCAACCGAGAACTTTGATATTCTCTATAAACCTGACATCGGATGTCTGCTTCAAACGGTATCGCCAAAAAATAAATCGGATTGTTCACTATATGCCTTTCCCTGAGAAAGACGGTGATGTGTGGAGTACATTCCAGTACTGTGCGAACTTGAGGAAAATAGGAAAGGAAGAGATTGATGACCATTAATACACGAAGAAAAGGGGATCATGTTGAACGTTCAACGAATGTTGATAGAAAAATATTTCAGAATTTGTAAATTTGTGAACGACTTTTCAATTTTGTAAATTGACGATTTTATGACGATAGTAGAAAAAAAATACATACAATCTGATACTTTGCACAATGTTTTGAAGGGTTATTGATTTGCTGTATTGATTAAATGGAGCTGGAACTACCAGCCAAAAGCGGACAGCCAATAGATATAACTTTTGATGGAATCATTTCATCGAGTATTTCAGTAATGGAATCGTTCACTTAGAAGCTACTTAATCAATTCCTGGTATGGAAAATATTCAAATCAATTGGAATCAAAAGTTACAACAATCTGCTGCTAGCGTTTGAGCGCTAGTTTCAGCCCCATATTGATGAAAATGAAGCTGATGGGTCGGAGATGTGAGACGCGGGATGTTACCGTTGGTGGAGTTTTCGTAAGGTCATGAAACTGGTGTCGATGCACTGAGACAAAAAAGAATGTTCAACTGAGGAAGTATTGGGTTGAGCGTAGGAATTTAGATATTTGTTTGAGAAGACAGATGTATCTTGAGAAGAAGGGAACATTCAGTCAGTTTGAAGCTATACAGCGTCATAGGGGGGAAATTATCTTATCCAAAGTACATATCTCCTCACACGGAGAGAATAATCGCTTACTTTTCCATAAGGAATACAATATTTTTCACTGTGCTCCATATCAACGCTGCACCGAGATTGACATTTCATTGAAATTTATAGTTTCCCATTCCAACTGTGTTTTTCTCGCCGTGTAAGAATCTGGAGTTGCCGGAGTGGAGCCGCTTCTCTGATCAATTGGTTGCCGCCTTATCCTCATCATCGCAGGTGTGTCCTTCACCATTCAAGAAAAAAATTCGAATCAAATCCCGACGCGGGAAAGGCAAGACGTATAGAGAAACTTCGATACGAATCGAATATATTTATATATATTCATGTCAGAGAATTCAAATAAAATCCTGACCCGGGGAAGGCAGGACATACAGAGAAACTACGATACGAATCGTAACAATAGCGTTTTCTCTCAAGTTTTAAGGCGGGAGTTCGGGGCAACGAAGCCGCGTAACTGATTTCGTCCATTACCATTGGATTCAGCAGGTCAAAATCCTCGACAATATTCATCTCGAAAAATTCAAATAAAATCCTGACCCAGGGGAGGCAAGACATATAGAGAAACTTCGATACACGCAGAAAATTGCCTCTTTGGAACATAGCAGAGTTCACTATTCAATGTAGCAATGAATGCTTTTAATACGTTTCCAGTAGAATGAGCTATGTGATGTGCTGATTATTCGATGTGAAGTATTACAAAGTGTAATGCCACGTAGGATTTTTGTGAATCACTATGAGGATTAGCAATTTCTGTTACTTCTATCCCTGGATTCGAACCTCATGTACCTACAGATCAGAATGCGACGAAGTATAATTTACTATTACACATATCGAGGGCGGGTGTGCTACGTATGTCAGCGGACTTCACGATTTTTTCTCCGTGTACGAATCGTAAGAATAGCGTTTTTTCTAAAGTTTTAAGGCGGGAGTTCGGGTCAAGGAAGCCGCGTAACTCATTTTCACCATCGTCATTGGGTTCAGCAGGTCAAAATCTTCAAGAATATTCATGTCAAGGAATTCAAATAAAATCCTGACCCAGGGAAGACAGGACATATAGAGAAATTTCGATACGAATCGTAAGAATAGCGTTTTTTCTGGAGTTTTAAGGCAGAAATTCGGGTCAACGGAAACGCTCAACTGATTTTGACCAACGCCATTGGATTCTGCAGGTTGAAACCTTCAAGAATATTCATTTCAAAAAATTCAAATAAAATCCTGACCCAGGGGAGGCAAGACATATAGAGAAACTTCGATACGAATCGTAAGAATAGCGTGTTTTCTCAAGTTTTGAGGCGGGAATTCGGGTCGACGGAGCCGCGTAAATGATTTTGACCATCACCATTGGATTCTGCAGGTCAAAACCTTCAAGGATATTCATATCAAAAATTTCAAATAAAATCCTGACCCAGGGAAGACAGGACATATAGAGAAACTTCGATACGAATCGTAAGAATAGCGTTTTTTCTCGAGTTTTAAGGCAGAAATTCGGGTCAACGGAAACGCTTAACTGATTTTGACCAACACCATTGGATTCTGCAGGTTGAAACCTTCAACAATTCCTATCTTAAAAAATTCAAATAAAATCCTGACCCAGGGAAGACAGGACATATAGAGAAATTTCGATACGAATCGTAAGAATAGCGTTTTTTCTCAAGTTTGAAGGCAGAAATTCGGGTCGATGGAGCCGCGCAACTGACTTTGACCATCACCATGGGATGCAGCAAGTCCAAACCTTCGAGAATATCCACCTCCAAAAATTCAAATAAAATCCTGACCCAGGGAAGGCAGGACATATAGAGAAACTTCGATACGAAATGTAAGTCACTCATGCTTTGATCACCTCAAAACTGCCTTAATTTCTGGCCGTACTCCCCTGAAACCATTTTAATTGGATTCCTTATCTCAAAATCTATAAGAAACACTTTCATTCATGTTCGAAACATTCTTTTCTGAGACGTAATTTCATTTTATTCGCGCTTACTCCATGTGATACAGTGCGTTTCATTTTGTACCCCGTCTCGCCGCTAGCTCACCGCCGCTAGTTTCAGCTTCATGAGTAATGGAGAGTTCCAATCATTGAAAGCGATATATGAAATTTTTGTCAATATTTATGGAAATGATATGCTGGATTCTATGACGAATCCAAGCATTGCAAGGAATATTGAAGGAAGCGATCAGTAACTCCAACTTTTGGGATAGCGTACACACGGAGGGGTTGGGAATGCAGAGTTCCAACGTCAACAATGGGTGAATTCGTTCTTGCTTTCATGATGAGCCGAGCTTGAAGATGACGCGAGGAGACGAAATATTTGTGTATGTTGAGAATCGGGGCTTCGATACAGCCTGGACGGGCACTTTGATTAACTGACAGCCTGTCTGGTCACCCGTCCGACTTTCTGTCTGAACTACAGTTCTGACCAACATTACAAGGGATTCGAATGGTTCTGACCAGCATTGCACGGAATTCGAATAGTTCTGACCAGCATTGCCTCGATCACAACTAGTTCTGGCCAACATTGCACGAGATTTGGAGACTTGTGGATAGCATTCCAGGAAATTCAAATAGTTCTGGCCAGCATTGCCCCGATTTCAACCACTTCTGGCCAGCATTGCACGGAATTCGAATAGTTCTGAGCAGCATTCCCTCGATTATGAGTAGTTCTGGCCAGCATTGCACGTAATTCGGATAGTTCTGACCAGCACTGCCCCGATAACGGGGAGTTCTGGGCAGCATTGCACGGAATTTGAAGAGTTCTTCACACCATTGCACGAAATTTGAATAGTTCTGGCTGGAATTGCCCCGATTTCAAACAGTTCCTGCCAGCATTGCACGGAATTCGAATAGTTCTGAGCAGCATTCCCTCGATTATGAGTAGTTCTGGCCAGCATTGCAGGGAGTTCGAAAAGTTCTGACCAGCATTGCCTCGATTTCAAACAGTTCCTGCCAGTATTGCACGGAATTCGAATAGTTCTGCACAGCATTGCACGAAATTCGAATAGTTCTGGCCAGCATTCCCCCGATTTCAACCAGTTCTGGCCAGCATTGCCTCGATTACGGGTAGTTCTGCTCAGCATTGCGCGGGATTTGAAAAGTTCTGCACAGCATTGCACGAAATTTGAAGAGTTCTTGACAGCATTGCAAGAAATTCGAATCGTTCTGGCCAGCATTGCCCCGATTTCAACCAATTCTGGCTAGCATTGGACGGAATTCGAATAATTCTGGTGACCATTACCCCGATTTCAAACAGTTCCGACCAGCATTGCACGGAATTCGAATAGTCCTGACAAGCATTGCATAGAATTCGAATAGTTCTTGCCAGCATTGCATGGAATTCGGATAGTTCTGACGAGCATGTAATAATGTAAAAATATCTGGAATTTGTGTCATTGGTTTTCATCCAATGAATATTCACTGAGTTGCTTCGTCGAATGTGAATTGAAATCTGATTTTCCATATTACATTATACATTTTCAGTCAAGACACGTGTTTTTTTTCCCTCTTGGACCAATTAAAATAAAATTTGATAGAAAAAATTATTTGTGTCACTCCTTCAAATTCATTCGGTTGTGTTAGGGAAACTGAAATCTTCAGACCTCGTACACGGATTATCGAATTTTGACCCCCCACACTCTGCGGATTTTTCTCTCACTTTATCAATTTTTTTTTGTTATGTTTGCTTCGTCATTTTTGGATTCTCTATTTTGAAATCTTATTCAAATTCTCTAATAACCATTGTATACGTCAATATTCGGAATATACGATCGTTTTCCAGGTTCGTGGATAAGAAACAGGTGATCGCACAATATCAAAACGTAAATCATAACGTAAAATGATGAAAAATTTTAAAAACCACGGATGCGATCAAAAAACCAGAATTTTCTCTTCATATTCTCGAAGCGAGCATCTTTAGCTTTCATTTGAAAAAAAAACAGTCCTGTAGCTGCTGCGCCTCACCTCGAAATATGAATTTGAAAATTACTCGTCCAGATGGTCCAAAGTTCATAAAGTCTGCGTTGAGAACCCCCTCACAATGAATCCAAAGTGATGAAACGTGTATTTTCCGAATCTAAATATCCCCACGAGACTCTCATATAATTTTGAGCATGAAATACCGTTTGGATCAAAAGTTATTGGAATTTTTGTCACGTGGCGCGTGGTCTGTCGGGGAGCGTTGATACGCAATTTCGCGGAACTTTATTATTTTATACCTCGAAAAGTATGGGAAAAAAAAAAACGGTTTTGGATTGGTCGATAGAATGGTGATAAGATTCGATGAAAAAAATTTCATAGAAATCCGAGGTGGTGGGTGGCACGGCTGGATGAACTGACATGGAATGACTCATATGTAATATTCCGAGCTATCCTTTTTCTCAGATACTCGATTTTTGATTGAATCCATTAGGATGATGCCTAGAATCAACTTTCGAAAAAAATAAAGGCCCAGCTCCAACATTGTTCTGAGCCATGTAATATGCACTCTAGAATTTTATGGGAGTTCCATGATAATTTTTGAGGGTTGCTGCCGTGCTTTGGAATACAAAAGAAGAACCTTTTTCATTCAGCAAAAGAATAATTTCGTTATGTATTTCAGTACACGTTATATATGTTCATTCTTCAATATTATTGCAATTAAAACCTTCAAGAATACAAAGTTATATTCTCATAATATTTATAATGTGCTCCCGTGTGGGAGAATATTCAAAACTGTTTACAATTGTACACAATTTGTATACAATTTGATACGATTTTTATATAATATGTGTAGAATTGTATCCATATTTGGACATTTTTCCACACGGGCTCTTACCTGCTCATTTCTTTTAAACACCCAATCTTTACTTCCGCGTTGTTCAGTACATATTCCAAACAATATATTCCATTCCAACCCTACACAGTTGAGAATTTTGTGTAAATGTGTGAAAAATCCGTGTGTCATGAATTTTCTGTTAAATATTCAACACAACCACGTGTAACTTCTACAGACAGTCCTTGTGTAATCAGGTCTCAACTGATTTATAATGTCAAATCATTCAAACAAGTAAAAAAAAGTGTCAAAATGACACAAATCTTATTCAACTCAAGATTGAACGTAAAAATTGTGTTATTCTCGACTACCAAAGGGAGATCGCTAGTGGTGGGAGCTATTTTTTTATGAAACTTCTATGTACGTGTAACTTTAGTAGTCGTCGGAAGAACTATTCATTCATTTTGGTTTTAGCTTTCATTCTAATGGAAATTCGTTTTCTATATATGTGAATTTGAAGATAGAGTGCGAGTTGATATACGCAAAGAAAGTACACTCAATCAAAGGACCGGCAGTGGCTTGGGTGATACAGCCTCAACATTCGGTCCCGACGATCCATGTTCAATGCTTACTGAAGTACTGTTTTTTTTTCAATTTATTCTTATGCATTGTTTCAACACGAAATAAGTGTGATGCTCACATTTGATTGATGTAAAAAAATCCATAAATTACACTTGTGAACTGTTGATTCATTCCTTATTTTGGATTTTATTTGACAGTACTTATGTGTTGAATTCACACGATCGGAAATTCCAATCAAAATTTTATCAACATCTTTTTGTGTTATATTATTTACATCGAGCTTGAGTTATTAGCTAACACAAATACATTATGTGATATCGACACAAAAATATGTGTGGACCGTTTGGGACATGTGAAATGTGTTGAATTTGACACAAAATTTCCAACTGTGTAGAGGCGTATCATAATGATCCAAATTACCATTCTCAGAAAACATGCACTCACGAAACGACGCACATGGATCAAGTTTAGCACGCGATGTGCTTGTACGCTCAAAAAGCGACGCACGTGGATAAGCTTCTGCACGAGAATTGCATGCAAACCGAGGGGATACTCCGAAATGCTCTCTGAGACCCTGATCCAACATAATCATCAAAAGCTAAGCCTCAAAATTCTGTAAGAGTTGTACCAAATAAAAACCATACATCGAATTGTTTTAGTCACTCTATTTGATTTGTTGATTCGCGAGCATAATTGCGATCAAAGATACGAGATTCTGGTATTCTAAAGATGAATGAACTATTGTTAAGGACTTGAGAACAAAATGTGCAGATAGGAAAGAGAGGAAATTTTTAAAATTGGGGGGTTATTGTCAAATAAAATTCCCCTAATAAAAATGTTACATCGTGTTTTTTTGTTATAAATTTGGCGTCGATGCAAATCAAGTGAAAGATCAGTGATATGTTAGTATACCGGAAAATGGGGCTGTACGGATGGAATTTTTCCGTCTCACAATATATTTTTCATATGCCATCTATGAAAAGGGCGGAAACCCAGTCAAAGTATCGGATATATTAGATGGAAGGGAGTTTGAAATACATGCGATTAAAAAAGGATTTTGATCAAGAACCATGTGTAAAATAACCATACCCTGTCAGAAATATCTGGAAGTTTTTTCCCATCACGTAAGGAAGAGTTGCGTATATCGTACCGGCGCCTGAATCGTACCACTTCGGTATCTCAGAAGGTAATGGTGATTAATGCCATACAGCGACGAAAACGTAACCTGCATCACCTTTTAGCACTTCTCATCGAAACCCGTCGCTATCAAGTGCGTATTGTATTCATAGTGGTGAATTGTAGGAAATTCGATGTGTTCATGTAAAATTCAAGTCCCGTGTCTAAGGGAATAGTATGAAACAGGGTAAGAATTAACGTTTTAGAGAATTTGTTTCTCAAATTATGTCCTTTCAACTATTTTTCAATATATTGAGAGTTCATGAACGATAGTTTTGAGGTTACGTCTCTCTTGTTTGTTTTCTTCACATCACAGTTGCCTATATCGTACCACCATGTAGTTTCCTAAATCGTACTGACCCAATTTCGGATATTATTTTTATACGTTGAATTCATTCATAAAATTTCAATTTTTTCGTGCATAAATCAACCCTATTGCAGAATGAGTGGCAAGAGGCAATACGGGAATTGGACATCAGATGAAATGTCCATGGCAATATCGGCGTACCGAAATGGAGACTGTGGTTTCAATGAATGTTGCCGACAATACAACATACCAAAGCCTACCTTCAAGAGGCACTTGGAGTCTCGTAATATTGTAGCAAATGAAGAAATCAAAAGTTTTGGAAAACCCACCGTTTTATCTCTAGAAATAGAAGCAGAACTAGTTAGTCATATTCTGAAACTTGGAACGTGTATGTTTGGATTAACAATCAATGAAGTCTGCCGCTTGGCATTTGAAATAGCAGAAAAAAATAAAATCCCTCATAATTTGAATAAAAAAGAAAGAATGGCTGGGAAGAAATGGTTCTACGCTTTCAAAGCAAGACATCCAGAGATTCCTCTTAGAAGCCCCGAATCTACTTCTTTGGCAAGGGCCAAAGGATTCAATGAGAAGAACATATCACACTTGTACAAAATTTTAATCGAAGTAATTAATGAAAATAAGTTAGATGCCATAAAAATTTTCAATATGGATGAATCGGGCTACAGCACAGTACAAAAGAAAAATCGGAAAATTCTAGCCCAAACTCGGGAAAAACAAGTAGGAGCTATTTCCAGTGGTGAAAGGGAAACAAATACAACGATGGTCTGTTGTGTAAGCGCATCTGGCCAACATGTGCCACCTATTTTTTGATTCTAGTGATTTATTCATTCTAGTGAATTCGAGACTGATAGAATTTAATAAATTATTATTTATCCTCATAAAACATTCTCACATTTTATTTATTCTCATGAAAAACATTTTATTTTGGCCTAAGATTTGGAAACTATGTTTATTTTTGCTCTTAATCTATATTAACTTGATATTCAATCTACTAATATAATGAATTATTTAATCCTCTCAAAACACCAGTCCAATGAAAAGATTGATTTTATAATACCGATATACAAAATTTCGAGTCATTATGTTTTTTAAAGTTTGACTGACGCGGAAAAATTGAATTTTATTTCTTTGAAATGTGAATTTTTCTTCATTTCATGTTTAATTTGTCTTAATTTCAAAATTCGTGTTTGAATACATTGGGAATGGATAATGTTTATCATGTATCAATTCCTTTCATCATTTTAGAACACACTCTTATCCAAAAATTATTGGATCTAATAATTCTTCTTTATTCTCGGTTTCGGTTTTCGGCCGAAAATATGTAAAGTGCCGAATTTCGGTTTCGGTTTCGGCCGAAAAAAAAACCCCGTTTCGGTCGGTCTCTATATCGTGTATTATGAAATTCTGGTGAATGGACCTGAGAAAAGAACATTTTTGTTGAAAGAATTTTTTACCCAAATCATCTCTCTTTTTATAAGTAACTTTCGATTGGGAACGAAGCTAGGAGCGCCAAGGTCAAGGTCTCACCCGAAAAAATTGGAACCCGGACGAAGATGAGGTCCTGACGAACGAGGAAGTAACTTTGCGTCGAAGATTTTGTCGAGACGCCAAGTCAACTTTCGAAGTGAGGGGGCCGAATCTGAGTCCAGGGAGACAATTTTTGAGGGGGGGGGGGTGAGAGTCTCGCGCTCTGCCCCACTCAACTACCTTTTGTTGCAGACCCTTTCAAGATAGAAGTAGAGAGGGCAGCAGAGGGAGTGTAAAAAATTCCAAGAATTACTCAAAACTGAAAAAAACCGTAGAGAATGAGAACAGGTCTGGTCATGACATTGAATGGACGGCAGATAATGGGGGGGAATCAGGTGATATTCAAAAAGGGGTGATATTTAAAAAAATCACGAAAGGATGACATAAAATCTCTATCGGGACCACAGGATAAAATCTCATACAACTACGATTCAAAGTCCATATTCAAAACGATAGAAAACTTTTCTATCGTTTTCTATCGGGTTTGGTCATCAGGGCTACCTTATATAGTAATGTTTAAGAAGTAGTGAATTCCACTATGAATTTACATCATACCCATTCCATTGAACCCTTCAAAACCATTCGTGAGGTCCACACGACTCAGTCGTATAACAGTACGATAGAGTAGTGTACATGGTACTACTCTAGACTGTATCAGCATTCGTGTGGCTGACACGAATGGTTATTGCTAAGAAACGAATGAATCGTGCCAGTCCACTACTGATTAGGAAGAATCTTTTTTTTTTGCAGCCACACGACTGAGTCGTGTATTAAAAAGTAATGATTAGTGTAGATTTCTCTCCGTGTATATAATATAATTCATGCATATCTTCTTCTTTTATAGTCGAATATTTCATCCACATGATATACACGCAAATAATATAGTATACGTTCTTCATAAATATGTGAAATACCTCGTGTTGTAGGGGTTAGTTGTGTCAGATAATTTCTGACCAATTCTGCTGTAAAAAAAATATTCGGAACGTTTCAGTTGAGCAATTTTCAAAATCCTGTTACCATAACTAATATTTTCTCTCAGGATTGTATACAATTTCTTTGAGATTCGAAAATCATTTACAAATTTCATCTTAAAAGATTCCACAATACTTGACATATTTTCAAAATTGTACTTCACTTTCGATATTTGACTGTAAGATTTACAGTAGGATGTATGTGGGACGAAATATATCTAAATTCTAAACGTATAATGATTGAAATATCATTGATATCAAGAGATGATTTGGTTAAAAAATTCTTTGAACAAAAATGTTCTTTTCTCAGGTCCATTCACCAGAATTTCATAATACACGATAAGACCAAAATCGTAAGAATCTCTCAATAAACCTTGTTGATATTCAACATGGTCTTGTATACAATATATATATATATTCTTGTGTTTATATATATTTATCTTTTTATATATAATATTTCTATTTTTTTATACACAATATATGTTTTTCATTGTTATATACACGCGGAGCAGCAGTAACGCACAGTTACCGAATTATTATTACCACAATCATTATTACTATCACTCCAAATTTTTCCGACACATAATAATGATACGACACTACCATGAAATGTAATTTTTTGATGATTTACTATGTTATACCTCAATTTTGTACTCATTTTACACTGTGATTTCACAGATTTTGTATTATCCTTGAAAATGGCCGAAACTCGGTCGAGACATCGGATTATACGTTTTCAAATGAAAGTTATTCGCCATTGCCCGCGATATTCGACTTCTTCTATCCGTTAATAAAATAAGAAATTGTTTCAATAATGAATTCTCGAACTGTTTTATGGATCTGCTTCAATAATACTGTGTTTTTTTTTCAATATTTAGTACCTGGTACGATTTAGGATACCAGTTTCCTAAATCGCACCATTTGCAAGGTTTTCGAAATTATTTTTTTACTCAGAAATGGTTTGGTATTCACGATCCAGAAAAATATATTACATTTTGAATTAACTCCTTTACTCCATGACATATTTCATATTTTTTCACCATGTGATTGGACTTGTCAAAAGAATAAAATGTTAAAAGTGGTACGATATAGGCTACTCTCCCCTACATGAATTCAGATTCATACACATTCTATATTACATTTAATGTACAAAAATATGAAACAACTATATAGATAATGCTCTAGTTCACATTGAATTCACAATGAAAAACATGTACACTGTAAAAACCAATCTGAATTTCCCTATACGATCACGGGATAGGAAATCAATTTCCGGTAAACGCATATAAAATTTCCTATAAATTTAACTGAAAATTCCGAACTTTATGGAATTTTCACTATCATTTTGCAGTGAATTCCCGGTGAAATACGGAAAATTCTCAACGCATCTATGTGTGGATTACTTCCGAACATTCATGTGAAGTTTTCCATAGACATTTTTCACATTGTATGAAACTGATTTCATGCACGTACTAGAAAACAACTTCCAGCAAAAACATCAAAATTGATGTAGACATTTCTAACAATGTAATCTATGAGTAGAAGTGGGCTTACGAAACCCATATACAGTAGAGCCCCGACTGAGTATGTTCCGTTTTTTGTCATCTTTTCAAGAACAAATGGATGCCGACGAACTGAGGGAAGGACAATGCGATTACCTCGATCGAGGTTCTACTGTGTGCTAAAAGAACTGATTTATGGATTCTTTTTTCATCCACTCATTTCAGCATATATAGTTTTTGTGAGCCCAATTTCCACGGAGATTACGCCTGGTTTAGACATGGTTATATCCAATTTTTCAAACTTTAATTCGGTATAACTGTACTCCAACGAGGAATATTTAGAGTGATCCCTCGGTGTCAAACGGATAAAATAGCTTCTGGAGCAGTTCTTGTGTCAATTATGAAGTGAAAACTTCACAAATACACCAGCAAACCATGATGTTCAATCGGTGTACTTGAATTCATTAGGATCATAGTTTCCATTCTCTTCCGATAAATTTGCACTGTCAGAAATATCTAGAAGCTTTTTCAATGACGTACAGAAGTTCTGGTTCATACATATTCTACATTACAGTCAATGTACAAAAACATGAACAAACTATAGATTATGCTATAGTTTATATTAAATTTAATTTAAAATGTGGATGAAACTGCATTCATACATGTACTTCAAAAAGTTCTAGCAAAAACATTAAAATTAATGCAGAAACTTCTGATAGTGTGTTTGATCAATTAGTATATTCAATTCCATGCTATCAATGTGTAAAAATGTGTCTATTCAATGATGTAGAGGAGTTGCACTTGTCTTATTTATTTGAATAAGTGATACCATTCTCTTGATAATATTTCGATCCCAATAAATAGACAAAATGTTATGATTCCTGTGATTTTTCTTCAAAAGTTTTTGAGGGTTGAGTTCAATGAATGTATTATCGAACCATATTTGAGATTACTTCAATCATCAATTTGGAACAGTAAATCATTTGTAACCAGCTTTGTGCATCTGCATTTTAAATTGGTTAAAACCTCTTTTTGAGTGTTCTTTCATGAAACGTTAAAACTCACAGCATTGGTAGCAACCGCCAAATATTTTCTAAAAATTTTGAAAAAAATGCTGGTCATGTCTTTCAACATATAGAACGAAATCCAAAGGTGGCCCGAATTGAATTGGAAAAAAATTTTTTTTTGCCATATAAGCATATGACCATCAATGTTGATCTATAATTCCTCAACCCTGCTGAGGAATGAACCCAGGAGGGTAAACACTCAGTTGATCACAAACTACACGGAAAAAAGAAAGCACTACTGGTTACTGTGAATGACAGCAATCGGTTGAAACACAAATCAAAACACGCTTGGGTATTGTGATGAAATTCGTCGATGCTGACTGAACAGTAATGAGGACTGGGAAACGCAGTACTGCATGGAATAAATTTGAGTTTCAATTTATTTTTGTGATTCACAGTAACCATAATTGTTTTCTTTTTTCCGTGTAGAGAGTCGAAGATTTTTGCGAATACAGAAGATTTCGCGACTGCACAGTCATTACTAATATCCGTCTTGTCACCATTTTTTAACACAGGTTTAACAGAATTCCGTTTCCACTAAGATGGGAATATCCCCTGATCAAGAGATGAATTGGATATTCTTGACATACACAAGGCAAGATATCTACCACACTTCTTCACAAAAAATGGGTGGATATTGTCAGGACCACTTCCCAAATTTTATTTTGAACCATTCATTGAACTCATGACCTCATGATTATTCAAAGTAATAGAATTGATATTGTCGTTACATCATATATTCAAACGCATGTTATCCCTATCATTATGACGTCCATAAACCCCGCCTCCCCAAAACAAATCTTTTGCAAAATCACTGTGAAGTTGGCACCTCATATTTACGGAGAAAAATTTTGAAACGGAGTTCTGTATTCCTTGAGCATAGTTCTACAGTTCCCGAACGGTTCCGAAAATAGTTCCGTCGATATAAGCGGGAAAATTTTTTTTTCAAAATATGGGGTGCCAAATTGACCCCGACCCCATATGTGGAAAATACTTCATATTATGATGATTATTGTATCTACGAGTGGAGTTCTACAGTTCCTGATAGGTTTTGAGAATAGTTCTGACAAAGGCATTAAACACAGGGGAAAAATAATTTTCCACCAGCACCCCTAATTCCGAAGAAGGTCGAAAGGTATGGAGTTCTGGAGGCGGATCAACAAAACTAAGAGTTCTCCGAGGAGTTCTCGGGATGCAGAGTGATTTGTGGAAATTCTGGTGCTATTAATACGAACAAGAGCATGTGTACACGAGGAGAAAGAATGCGCTCCTACGGCGCTTCTCAGTGATTTGATGTGAGTGCTATGATTATGTAATGAATTTCATGGGAAAAAAGACATGAATATCTCAGAACTAGATATTGGAAGATAAGATCTGTTGAAAACTTTGCTAGAAATATAAGAGCTTGGGGGAAGTTGAGCCCTCGGAGTGTGGTATCAATCCACAGTTCCCGCTCAAGTACTGGGAGTTCTGAGTCAAGTGATGACAGCTACGCAATCTGGAGGGAGGATAATCACCAGAATCCCGACTCAGAACTCCAGAACTCCCGTCAAATTCACCAGAACTGACATTGCGGTCGAAAAAGTTGGAATTTCCAAACAATGCAATCTGACCGCACTTCTGGTCTAATGACTATGAGTTCTAGGTGAGGTAGGTACAGTTCCATATTATGGGGGGGGGGATATTACCAAGAACTCCGAATCAAAACTCGAGAACTCCCGTTGTATTCAACAGAACTGACATTTCAAATCTAAGAAGTTGAAATTTCCAAACCATGCAATCTGATCACAGTTCTGGTCTGATGCCTATGAGTTCTGGGGTTAATCATCAGAGTTCCCTATTGTTCGACACTTGATAAACTCAGAACTCAATCCAATTGGCTGAGAACTCTCGATGATTCCTGTGGAACTATCAATGGAGGGGGTAAAGTCCAACTGTTCTGAATTTCACACTCATCGAAAGTTCCGAGTCGAATATTGAGAATTCCGGGTTAGGTAGGTACAGTTTCATAATCTGGAGGGAGAATATCCTCCAGAAACTCGAATCAGAATTCCAGAACTCCCGTTGAATTCACCAGAACTGACATTTCAAATCGAAGGGGTCTAAATGTCCCAACAACGCAATATAATCGCAGTTCTGGTCTAGGGACTATGACTTCTGGGTTAGGTCGGTACAGTTTCATTATATAGAGGGAGGATATTGACTAGGACTCCGAATCAGAACTCGAGAACTCCCGTTGAACTCACCTGAACTGACATTTCAAATGCAAGAAGTTGAAATTTCCAAATCATGCAATCTGACCGCAGTTCTGGTGCGAACACCGTGAGTTCTGGGCTTAATCATGAGAGTTCTCAACTGAGAAGCACTCTCCTCTGTCAGAACTCATCCTCAAGGACCAGGAACTCTCCATAAGTTCCCAAAAATCATGGTAAAGTATCATGGGTGAGACCTTGGAAAAATCGATCGACAGTTCTCACCCTAATATCGACAGTTCTGGGCTTAATGAATACAGTTCTGCATCACGGAATGTGTTCATAGTTCAGAACTCTATTGCGGGACGCGAGAATTCTGGGGAAAATTTCCAGACATCACTCTCGATTCTGATCAAGTATGATTCAAGAGAAAATTTTTCTGACCGCAGTTCTGGTTCGATTACCGTGAGTTCTGGGCTGAATCATGAGAGTTCTCAACGGATGAGCACTCTGTCCTGTCGGAACTCATCTCTAGAAGCCGAGAACTCCAGCTTGTGATCCAGAGATGGATTCTGCTAGGGAAGAGTGCTTGTCAGTCGAGAACTCTCATCAATCTGCCCAGAACTCACGGTGATCTGACCAGAACTACAGTCAGAGTGAGTCTTCCTCTGCATTCGAACTTCATCGGATCCGTGTGCGAATTCTGGAGATTGTCACGAGAGTTCTCACGTCCTACAACGGAGTTCTGAACGACAACCACATCCTGGGATGCAGAACTGTATTAATTGAACCCAGAACTGTCGATATTAGGGTGAGGACTGTCGATCGATTCTTCCAAGGTCTCACCCATGATTCTTTCCCATGATTTTTGGGGGGTGATGAAAAATCCTGGTCCTTGGGGATGAGTTCTGACAGAGAAGAATGCTTCTCAGTTGAGAACCTGCATGATTAAGCCCAGAACTCACGGTAATCGCACCAGAACTCCGGTCAGGAGAAATTTCTCCGGAATCGTATTTCATCGGATTCGAATGCGAGTTCTGGGAATTCCGACGCGAGTTCTCACGTCCTACAATAGAGTTCTGGAAAATATTCACGTGCCAAGATGCAGAACTGTATTCATTGGACCGGGAACTGTCGATATTAGTTTGGGAACTGTCGATCGATTCTTCCGAGGTCTCACCCATGATACTTTACCATGATTTTTGGGAAGTTATGGAGAGTTCCTGGTCCTTGAGGACGAGTTCTGACAGGGGAGAGTGCTTTTCAGTTGAGAACCTGCATGATTAAGCCCAGAACTCACGGTGTTCGCACCAGAACTGCGGTCAGATTGCATGATTTGGAAATTTCAACTTCTTGCATTTGAAATGTCAGTTCAGGTGAGTTCAACGGGAGTTCTCGAGTTCTGATTCGGAGTTCTGGTCAATATCCTTCCTCTATATGATGAAACTGTACCTACCTAACCCGGAATTCTCAATATTCGACTCGGAACTTTCGATGAGTGTGAAATTCAGAACAGTTGGACTTTACCCCCTCCATTGATAGTTCCACAGGAATCATCGAGAGTTCTCAGCCAATTGGATTGAGTTCTGAGTTTATCAAGTGTCGAACAATAGGGAACTCTGATGATTGACCCCAGAACTCATAGTCATCAGACCAGAACTGCGATCGGCTTGCATTGTTTGGAAATTCCAACTTTTTCGATCCGAAATGTCAGTTCTGGTAAATTCATTGGGAGTTCCCGAGTTCTGATTCGGAGTTCTGGTGGATATCCTCCCTCTACATCATGGAACTGTGCCCACCTAACCTAGAACTCATAGTCATTAGACCAGAAGTGCGATTACTTTGCATTGTTTGGATATTTCTAATATCAGTTCTGGTGAATTAAACGGGAGTTCCGGAATCCTGATTCATAGTTCTGGAAAATATCCTCCTTCCAGATTCCGGAACTGTACCTGATTAATCCAGAATTCTCCATATTTGGCTCAGAACTTTTGATGATTGTGAAATTCACGACAGTTAGACTTCACTCCTTCTATCGATAGTTCTGCAGGAATCGTAAAGATATCTCAACCAATTGGATTGAGTTCAGAGTTGATCAAGTTTCGAAGAATGGGGAACTCCGATGATTGACCCCAGAACTCATAGTCGTTAGACCAGAACCGCGATCAGATTGCATGGTTTGGAAATTTCAACTTCTTCGATTTGAAATGTCAGTTCAGGTGAGTTCAACGGGAGTTCTCGAGTTCTGATTCGGAGTTCTGGTCAATATCCTCCCTCCATATTATGAAACTGTACCCACCTAACTCAGAACCTATAGCCATGAGACCAGAGCTGCGATTACAATGCAATGTTCGGATATTTCTAATACCGGTTCTGGTGAATGAAACGGGAGTTCCGGAATCCTGATTCATAGTTCTGGAGAATATCCTCTCTCCAGATTTTGGAACTGTACCTGATTAATCCAGAATTCTCCATACTTGGCTCAGAACTTTTGATGATTGTGGATTTCAAGGCAGTTAGACTTCACTCCCTCTATTGATAGTTCTGCAGGAATCGTGAAGATTCCTCAGCCAATTGGATTGAGTTCTGAGTTTATCAAGTTTCGAAGAATAGGGAACTCTGATGATTAACCCCAGAACTCATAGGCATCAGACTAGAAGTGCGATCAGATTGCATGGTTTGGAAATTTCAACTTCTTCGATTTGAAATGTCAGTTCTGTTGAATACAACGGGAGTTCTCGAGTTTTGATTCGGAGTTCTTGGTAATATACCCCCTCCATAATATGGAACTGTACCTACCTAACCTAGAACTCATAGTCATTAGACCAGGAGTGCGGTCAGATTGCATTGTTTGGAAATTCCAACTTTTTCGACCGCAATGTCAGTTCTGGTGAATTTGACGGGAGTTCTGGAGTTCTGAGTCGGGATTCTGGTGATTATCCTCCCTCCAGATTGCGTAGCTGTCATCACTTGACTCAGAACTCCCAGTACTTGAGCGGAAACTGTGGATTGATACAACACTCCGAGGGCTCAACTTCCCCCAAGCTCTCATATTTCTAGCAAAGTTTTCAACAGATCTTATCTTCCAATATCTAGTTCTGAGATATTTATGTCTTTTTTCCCATGAAATTCATTACATAATCATAGCACTCACATCAAATCACTGAGAAGCGCCGTAGGAACGCATTCTCTCTCCTCCTGCACACATGCTCTTGTTCGTATTAATAGCACCGGAATTTCCACAAATCACTTTGCATCCCGAGAACTCCTCGGAGAACTCTTAGTTTTGTTGATCCGCCTCCAGAACTCCATACCTTTCGACCTCCTTCGGAATTAGGGGTGCTGGTGGAAAATTATTTTTCCCCTGTATTTAATGCCTTTGTCAGAACTATTCTCAAAACCTATCAGGAACTGTAGAACTCCACTCGTAGATACAATAATCATTATCATATGAAGCATTTTCCACATATGGGGTCGGGGTCAATTTGGCACCCCATATTTCGAAAAAAAAATTTTCCCGCTTATATCGACGGAACTATTTTCGGAACCGTTTGGGAACTGTAGAACTATGCTCAAGGAATACAGAACTTCGTTTCAAAATTTTTTTCTGTAAATATGAGGTGCCAACTTTACAGTGATTTTTGCAAATAAATTTACAATTTCTGTCCCAGTATTCGCAGATACGTGCCTGTCAAGTTGGCACCACATATATACGAAAAAAATTTTTTCGATAGAGTTCTGGATGCGTCTAGCATAGTTCTACAGTTCTCAATCAGTTTTGAAAATAGTTCTGGTCATATATGCACAAAATTTTTTTTTCAAAAAAATGAGGTGCTAAGTTGACGCTGGACCCCATATGATGAAAATGGTCAGTATCGGTATAGTTCTGGTATCTACGAATAGAGTTCTAAAGTTCTTGATAGATTTTGTGGATAGTTCTGACATGAACGGGAAATTAGAAAGAAAATTATTTTTCCGACAGCACCCCAAATTTTTGGAACAGTGGTATGGTGAGGAGTTCTGGATGCCGATTATAATGAGTTGAAGTTCTCCAGAGAGTTCTCCGAGGAACAAGGCATCTATGAGGGTTGGGGTACACGAGAAAGAAGCTGTATATATTTCACGTGAAAAAAGCGGTCTGCGCATGGTGCTGACACGGTATTGAGAGTTCTGGGTTGAATAGTGATAGTTCTGGGCTTTTTCAGATGGGGATGACTCATAACTTTCGTCCAAAGAGCGGGAACTCTGGGAGGAATCCTCAAAACTGACATAGCGGATGGACAAGTTCAGCGTCTCGTAAGACGTGTATCCCATCGTAGTTCTCGTCTAATGGCTTCGAGTTATGGAGTCACTTTTCAGAGTTCTCTGCTCCGAATCATGATGAATGCTCACAACACGATTAACATAGCTGAGAACTCCCAACGTATCCGCGAGAAGTATCAGAACATTCCACTGAACATAACCTAAAAAAAAACGATCTACACACAGTGTTTACTCAAGTATTGGGGAATCAGAGTCAAATAGTGGGGTTCTTAGAGTTTCCATTTGGATTTGATCATAATTCTTGTACAGAGATCCAGAACTCCGAAAGAACCCTCCACAACTACCATCGCAAATTGCGAAATTCAGCGTCTCGTGAGAAGTCTATGACATCGCAGTTCTGGTCTAATCAGTTGGAGTCCTGGGTGCAAGTCTCACAGTTCCCCGCTCCAAATCATGATAACTGCTCAGAACTCCGTCGACATCGCCGAGAACTCCCAATGTATCCGCGAGAACTATGAGAAGATACCACGAACATGAGATCAAACAGAAACGGTCTTCCCACAGTTCTTACTCAAGCATCGAGAGTTTTGAGTCAAATAATGAGAGTTCTCACATTTTTCGAGTTGGAATTGATCAGAACTCTTGTGCAAAAGTCCAGAACTCTGAGAGAACTCCCCAGGGCTGCCAGGGATGCATTTTGTCATCTACGATGGCAGCCCCGGGGAGTTCTCTCAGAGTTCTAGATCTTTGCACAAGAGTTCTGATCAATTCCAACTCGAAAAATGTGAGAACTCTCATTATTTGACTCAGAACACTCAATGCTTGAGTAAAAACTGTGGGCAGACCGATTCTGTTCTGAGCAGTTATCATGATTCGGAGCGGGGAACTGTGAGATTTGCACCCAGAACCCAAGGCGATTAGACCAGAACTGCGATGTCATAGGATTCTCACGAGACGCTGAATTTCGCGAAGTGTGATGGCAGTTCCGGGGAGTTCTCTCAGAGTTCTGGATCTTTGCACAAGAGTTCCGATCTATTCCAACCCAAAAAATGTGGGAACTCTCATTATTTGACTCAGAACTCTCAATGCTTGAGTAAGAACTGTGGGAAGACCGTTTTTGTTTGATCACATGTTCGTGGTATCTTCTCATAGTTCTCGCGGATACGTTGGGGGTTCTTGGCGATGTCGACCGAGTTCTGAGCAGTTATCTTGATTTGGAGCGGGGAACTGTGAGACTTGCACCCAGAACTCAAGGCGATTAGACCAGAACTGCGATGTCATAGGATTCTCACGAGACGCTGAATTTCGCGGATTGTGATGGCAGTTCCGGGGAGTTCTCTCAGAGTTCTGGATCTTTGGACGAGAGTTCTGATCAATTTCAACCTGAAACATTTGAGAACTCTCGCTATCAGGCCGAGAATTCCTAATACTCGAAGAGAACTGTGGGAGCATCATTTTCTCCCATTGTTCAGCTGCGCGGCAAGTTCTCAGCGTGCTCACAGGAATGTTCAGAGTTCTGCGCTATGTCAATCGAGTTCTGAGGATTCATCAGCATTTCGAACAGGGAACTCTGAGATCTGGACCCAGAACTCAAATCGATTGGACCAGAACTGCAATGTCATAGATTTTTCACGACTCCCTGCATTTGGTCATCTGCGATGGCAGCCCCGCGGAGTTCCCTCAGAATTCTGGATCTTTGCACAAGAGTTCTGATCAATTCCAACTCGGAAAATGTGAGAACTCTCATTATTCGACTCAGAACTCTCAATGCTTGAGTAAGAACTGTGGGAAGACCGTTTTTGTTTGATTACATGTTCGTGGTATCTTCTCATAGTTCTCGCGGATACGTTGGGAGTTCCCGGCGATGTTATCATGATTCGGAGCGGGGAACTGTGAGACTTGCACCCAGAACCCAAGGCGATTAGACCAGAACTGCGATGTCATAGGATTCTCACGAGACGCTGAATTTCGCGAAGTGTGATGGCAGTTCCGGGGAGTTCTCTCAGAGTTCTGGATCTTTGCACAAGAGTTCCGATCTATTCCAACCCAAAAAATGTGGGAACTCTCATTATTTGACTCAGAACTCTCAATGCTTGAGTAAGAACTGTGGGAAGACCGTTTTTGTTTGATCACATGTTCGTGGTATCTTCTCATAGTTCTCGCGGATACGTTGGGGGTTCTTGGCGATGTCGACCGAGTTCTGAGCAGTTATCTTGATTTGGAGCGGGGAACTGTGAGACTTGCACCCAGAACTCAAGGCGATTAGACCAGAACTGCGATGTCATAGGATTCTCACGAGACGCTGAATTTCGCGGATTGTGATGGCAGTTCCGGGGAGTTCTCTCAGAGTTCTGGATCTTTGGACGAGAGTTCTGATCAATTTCAACCTGAAACATTTGAGAACTCTCGCTATCAGGCCGAGAATTCCTAATACTCGAAGAGAACTGTGGGAGCATCATTTTCTCCCATTGTTCAGCTGCGCGGCAAGTTCTCAGCGTGCTCACAGGAATGTTCAGAGTTCTGCGCTATGTCAATCGAGTTCTGAGGATTCATCAGCATTTCGAACAGGGAACTCTGAGATCTGGACCCAGAACTCAAATCGATTGGACCAGAACTGCAATGTCATAGATTTTTCACGACTCCCTGCATTTGGTCATCTGCGATGGCAGCCCCGCGGAGTTCCCTCAGAATTCTGGATCTTTGCACAAGAGTTCTGATCAATTCCAACTCGGAAAATGTGAGAACTCTCATTATTCGACTCAGAACTCTCAATGCTTGAGTAAGAACTGTGGGAAGACCGTTTTTGTTTGATTACATGTTCGTGGTATCTTCTCATAGTTCTCGCGGATACGTTGGGAGTTCCCGGCGATGTTATCATGATTCGGAGCGGGGAACTGTGAGACTTGCACCCAGAACTCCAACTGATTAGACCAGAACTGCGATGTCATAGACTTCTCACGAGACGCTGAATTTCGCAATTTGCGATGGTAGTTCTGGAGGGTTCTTTCAGAGTTCTGGATCTCTGTACAAGAATTTTGATGAATTCCAACTTGAAAACTCTAAGAACTCTCACGATCTGACTCTGATTTCCCTATACTTGAGTGAACACTGTGGATAGATTGTTTTTTTTTAGGTTACGTCTAGTCGCATGTTCTGATAGTTCTCACGGATACGTTGGGAGTTCTCAGCTATGTCAATCGTGTTGTGAGCTCTCATCATGATTCGGAGCAGAGAACTCTGAAAATTGACTTCATAACTCGAAGCCATTAGACGAGAACTACGATGGGATACACGTCTCACGAGACGCCGAACTTTTCCATCCGCTATGTCAGTCCTGAGGATTCCTCCCAGAGTTCCCGCTCTTTGTACAAAAGTTATGAGTCATCCTGATCTGAAAAAGCCCAGAACTATCACTATTCAAACCAGAACTCTCAATATCGTGTGAGCACCATGCGCAGACCGCTTTTTTCACGTGAAATATATACAGCTTTTTCCTCGTGTACCCCAATCCTCATAGATGCCTCGTTCCTCGGAGAACTCTTTGGAGAACTTCAACTCATCATAATCTGCATCCAGAACTCCTCACCATACCACTGTTCCAAAAATTTGGGGTGCTGTCGGAAAAATAATTTTCCTTCTAATTCCCCGTCTATGTCAGAACTATCCACAAAATCTGTCAGGAACTTTAGAACTCTATTCGTAGATACCAGAACTATACCGATAATGACCATTTTTCTCATATGGGGTGCAGCGTCAACTTAGCACCTCATCTTTTTGAAAAAAAAATTTTCCGCATATTTGACCAGAACTATTTCCAAAACTGATTGAGAACTGTAGAACTATGCTAGACACATCCAGAACTCTATCGAAAAATTCTTCTTTGTATATATGTGGTGCCAACTTGACAGGCACCGCAGGTGCACCATCCAGATGCATGACAAAAGGTGATTCATATTCTTATCACAATATTTATTGACGAACTTGACAAATGTTTTACTGTTTATTGTCAACAGAATATTTTACTCGTGTAATATAAGTTTTCTCATCTGTTCTAATCAAGTAATCACAGAAAATGACATTCTTTATACAGTTTATGGGTCTCCTTTCTTCCTACTATACACTTTCCCACTATACACATATCGTACACTTTGATTAATTTGAAAACCATACAGGATATTTATTGGGCCTCGACATCTTCTTTGAGATAAATTTATCCAATACATTATTCAAGTAAGTATCCACCCTATCGACAACTAGGTCAATATTATTCGGATCACAGAAAAGACTTGACCAGTGATATACTCTACACCCCTCATTATTCGAAACATAGTCGGCTGATTTGAAATCATGAGAGTACACTGAGAAAAAAATTGGCCTCATTATAAGAACATATTTTCTTGTGCTAAGAATATATTTATTTTTCTTATCTGAAGAAGATGTGTACTTGGGGTAAGAAAATTTTCTTCACATTGAGCTGTATAATTTTGAACCAAAAAAATGTTTCCTTCCTTTAAAGAAAGTTTTCTCGATATTTTCTTGGTTGGAGATTTTTTCTCTCAGTGTATTGCATTTCTTCCAAAGCAGATACTACATTCAATGGAATATTCAGAAGTAGGAAGAACCAGCAGCACCTGACTCTTCCAATACCTTAATTCTGGCATCTGACTGAATTCACGTCCACTATATCTGATCCACCATCTTGGATTCATTTTTGACATCAGATTCGGATTCAGCATCCTCGAAATCTCTCAGAACACAAGTTTCATAAAAATCTGCTCATGGATGCCAAAACGACTGAACTGACGTCCGTCATATTGGATTCATTCTCTCTCCGTGATCAGCTATTTTTGAGGGAAAAATTCCAAAAAAATATAAGGACTTGTCGGATTTCAACAAAAATCAAGTGGTCGTTGTGAAAGGGTTTGAAGAAGATCCCCTATAAATTTCAATCCATCTGGTCCACTCGGTCCAGAGATATCCCGAACAGAGACAGAGCGACAGACAGACAACCTCACGAAATATCAATCAGTATTGCATGGAACCAAAACCTATCCAACCCTCAATTGGATTACTCAAATATTCTGAAAGATACGGTCAGAGGGTACGATAGTGGATGCAAAAACGAACAATTTCCACATAGTGCATATTCGATTGTGCTCATTCGGTTATCCCCGCCGAACGGACTTGATTGACGAACAATTGTTCTAGACCTACACTTAGAATTATTTCTCATACAACTCTAAAACAGATCATATTTTTCGTAGGTCGTCTTAAAAACAACAGTGGGTGATATTGATTTGGAGTTATGGACGAAGGAAGCTCCAAAAGCTTGCAGGAACTTCATACAATTATGCATGGAGGGGTATTATGATGATACTATATTCCACAGAATTGTGAAAGGTTTTATTGTACAAGGAGGGGACCCAACGGGTACCGGAGAAGGTGGAGAGAGTATATATGGATTACCTTTCAAGGTAAATTATCAGTTTTGTAATACTAATTATTATTCTATAGATTGTGCACCTTATCCCTCAGCCTACAAACAGGGTTGGCGTAACTCAGTGAGTTTTTGAAACATGCAGAATTTGAACAGAGTATGAGATTCAACGTTGCCAACTTTAAACTGATGAATTGGTACCAATTTATGAATAAGTGAGAAAATGCGGGTTCATGTTGAATTTTGTGTGCGGAAAAATATATCAATTTGAAGTTTGTGGGCTGAAGGGTACATTTATACATAATGTGTAGTTTTCATTAAATGAATCAAACTCGTCTTTCAAATTGATAGTTTCTGAAGGTTTTTCACATCTGGTCGCTGGTTTTAACCCTTCAAGGCATGATTTTTTTTCGGCGGAAAATGACAATTTTTTTACATCGTTGATGATTGTTGAAAGATATAGGATATGCGTTTTGGAGCGTTTTTGGGTTTTTATCGCATATGATAAGCCATGCGTGAAAGGGTTAAGGGGCCGACCATCAACTATGTAGTCCTGTTTTTGTGCCTTTTTGATTCCCTCCTCTCCCATGTGACTGTGCCGTGGCTTTTCTCCGAACATCCTTTCCTCCCTCCCATGTGGGAACGTTGTTTTTTACGTGTGACCGAATTCATTTGAATCAATTGAATTTTTATTCAAATATGACCCTAATAGAATTTTGATTAACTGAAATGAAAGATTTATTCCATTGAAATAAAATTGTTCTCATCTCAGAGAAAATTCAAGTATAATCCTATTTGATTCGATCAAATATCTATTCGGCTTATATTCAAATGGATCATTTTTCTGGATGTCCATATAGAATTTCCTTCCAAGTAAAAGATAATAAAGAACCACGTAACTCAGAGCCACCTTCTCCCTATGTAGCCCAGCGTAGCATTTCTCACTCCTCCCTACTCCTTTATCGGCCACGTAGTTTATGGACGACCCATAACTCACTAAGCAATTCAAATTAACAGAGATGGGAATCATAACAGCCCAATTTCCCTCAGGATGAGGATCCTGAGCTTCCGAAGTGAAGTCGCGTTTTCTATCGGTTGGTTGTCGAAGTTTTGCCATGATTGCAGCTGGTTTGTTCAGGGCGATCAGCAGGAAACCAGCTGCAGTGATGCCGAAACGTTGGCAGCCAACCGATGCGAGACGCTCCGAGTCGAAAAATGATTCCCTCTTTCCCCTTACATATGGCAGAAGTTTCGTGATCTTTCAAATGTAGGAGGGAAAAAGAAATCACTTTTCGACTCGGGGCGACCCAACTCTGGAAGCTCAAAATCCTTATCTTCTTGGAAGTTGCGAAAGAACCCTGACCAAACTATCGCTAAGCCAACTATTCATTCTCTCAGGATGTTTTGTAGGTATGATAAATTGAGCCGTGAGCTCTCAGGATCAAATAACTTACATTAAACCACGGGAATTCACCCCTCAGCTGCTTCGTTCCACTCATTTTGAAAGAATCTTCTATAATAGACGCACACTCTGCTCGTATTCGAAAGTGAGGGATCAATCTTCAGAAGTATGGTACAATTCAGACATCCACAGATATATGAAAAGCCACTTATCAGTTCGTCGTATAGTTATAAAACTTTTTAGAAAATATTTCTACAATCTGAAATGCAATTGTCCGATTTTTAAATAGCCCTTAGAAGATTTCGAAACAATCAGCATGTTATCGAATAATCTTTACGTACTACACTGAGGGGAAAATTAGCTTAATCCTAAGAACATATTTTCTTGGTCTGAGAATATGAATTTTTTTCTTATCTAAATAAGATACGTACTTGGGGTAAGAAAATTTTCTCCTCATTACGTTGTATAGCTTCAAACTGAGTGAATGTTTTCTTCGTTTGAATAAAGTTTTCTTGATTCAAGAAAACATCGGATTGGACTCGGTCAATCCAATATTTTCTTGGTTTAAGATTTTTCTCCTCTCAGTGTACTGTGATCGAAAAGTTGCGAAGATCCAATGCAGTGTGAGCCGGTGCATTATCTTGATGAAGGAACCAAGAGTTGTTCGCCCATAATTCCGGCCGTTTCAGACGAATAGCTTCATGCAAACGAGGCATAACGCTCGAATAATATTCTTTGTTGACAGCTTGGCCCGGCGGAAGGAATTCATAGTGCACTACACCATGATAATCAAAGAAAACTGTCAATATAACCTTGATTTTCGATCGACTTTGCCGTGGTCTTTTCGGTCTTGCTTCACTTTTTGCACGATATTCGCGGTTTTGGTCAGTGGTTTCAGGGTTATATGCGTAAATCCAAGTCTCGTCTCCAGTAATGATGCATTTCAAGTGGTCCTGATAGTCAGACAGCAAAGTTTCACACACATCAACGCGACGCTTTTTTTCCAAAAATTTGAGCGATTTTGGCACCAATCGAGACTTGACGCGTTTGAGACACGAAGCATCTTTCAAAATAGTTTGGGCTGAGCCAAATGATTTTCCAACACTATCAGCGAGGTCTCCAATTGTCAATCGACGATTTTCAAGCACCAAATCTTTGATTTTTTGGACGTAGCCCTCGTCGGTAGACGTTGATGGTGGTCCACAGCGCGGTTCGTTTCCAACGCGTTCTTGACCCCCTTTGAACTCGTTGTACCACTTATAAACGTTTTTTTGTGCCATAGTTTGATCACCAAAGGCCTTCCGCAATATTTTCAACGTGTCCGCACAAGAATATTTGTTCCGCAAACAAAATTTGATGCAAGTTCTTTGCTCAACAAAATCACCCATTGTAAAAATCGAAAAATTCACTTTTAGTTGTTTACAAAAACACGCGTAACTCGGAGATAATTTAACCTTTTGACAAACATACGCTTGGCAAATGTTATACCAGGTGTGTAAGTATGAAACCGGAATTTTTGTACAGAAAAAACACGTTTATTGTAATGATATGATACAAAGTAACTTATTCAAAGTATTGTCCGTCGCTATCTATACATTTTTTCCATCTGTCTGGCAATTTGTGGATTCCGTGCCAAAAGAACTGTTGCTCTTTTGAGGCAAACCAGTCATCGAACCATTTTCGTACATCTTCGTAAAAAGTGAAGCGCTGCTTGGCAAGTGCGTGTCCCATCGACGAAAACAAGTAGTAATCGGATGGGGCAAGGTCCGGTGAGTAAGGCGCGTGCTGAAGAATTTCCCAACGGAACGACTCTATCGTTTCCTGGACCTGTTTTGCTTTGTGTGCTGGTGCATTGTCATGCAGCAAAATCACCTCGTGTTGTCTTTGTTGGTATTCTGGTCGTTTTTCACGCAAAACTCGATCCAAATCGATCATTTGTTGTCGGTAGCGTTGAGTATTGACAGTTTCCCCAGGTTTCAGCAGCTCGTAGTAGATTACGCCCTTCTGATCCCACCAAACACACAGCATTGTATTTCGTCCGTAGCGATTTGGTCTTGCCGTCGATGTTGATGGTTCACCCGGAGTAACCCATGACTTTTTGCGCTTAGGATTCTCGAAATATATCCACTTTTCATCGCCAGTCACAATTCGATGGAGAAATGACTTTCTTTGGAACCTGGCGAGCAGCATTTCGCATGATGTTTTGCGGTTTTCCTGCTGTCTTCCGTTGAGTTCATGTGGAACCCATTCCCCCACCTTCTGCATCTTTCTCATGGCTTTCAACCGAAGGGAGATGGCTTCTCGGGTCACCTTCAACTGATCTGCCAGTTGTTGTTGTGTTTGAGCGTCGTCTTCGTCCAACAAGGCTTGCAGGTCAGTGTCTTCGAACGTTTTCGGTGGTCTTCCACGTTCTTCGTTCCTGATGTCAAAATCGCTACTTTTTAACCGTTTGAACCACTCGAAACACTGTGTTTTACCGAGAGCATGCTCACCAAACGCCTCCACAAGCATTCGATGCGATTCGGCTGCGGTTTTCTTCAGATGAAAACAGAAAAGTAGTGCTGTCCGCAAATCGTAATTTGTTGGCACAAAACTGGACATATTTATCTCTGATAAACTAATGCTACTGAATGAAACGCGGATTATTGTGAGTTGGAAATCTTTTTCGGATATCAAGACAATAACAAGACACCGCTGACGTGATGTGTCGGTAACTGCATCGACATCTAGCGCCACCTATGAGCAAATTCTGGTTTCATACTTACACACCTGGTAGACAGTCCAACCAACCTAGGGAAAAAAATGTACCTGCCTTCATAATACCCGGGAGTTTTAAATGACAATTTCACCTCACTTTTTGATCACGGTTATACTGTAATTAACACTCCCAAAGACGTTCGTCACGACGGAGAACTCATATCGACAAAAACCGTTGGGACCTATATGAGAATTTGTCGCTAATTAGTTACCAAAAGTTTGATTTTGTCGCTCTCTTGGTTTTCAAGAAAATCAAGGGTACACCAAGAGGACCCTTCCACTAGAAAACCCTATATTGTTGAAGAGTCGCAGCGGATTCAAAATTACACAGGAATTCATTGCTTATTTGTCGCTGAAATTTGAGCATAGTTGGAATACTGTAGGCCTAACCGTTTCAGAGTGAAAAGGAAATAACGGATTTTGAAATGCGGAATACATGGGATACGAGTATGGTGGTAATGAACACACAGAGAACTATTCGATGACTTGACATATGATAACGCATGAAGTTTGGGATGCAGAAAAAATCAAGTAACATAGATGTAAAAAACATGGGACGAACGTGAAATGGCAGAAGGTACGAGATAAGGAGAACGAGTTTGAACACACAATCGTATCAGCAAACATCATCTCGGTCGGAATGAACGTGTTGTCGCTGATTTGGAAAAGAGATTTTGATATAATCGCTCTTTTGGTTTTCGACAGATCCGAAGGGAAGGGGAAGAGATTGTTTCGCCGGAAAACACTCTGTTGTGAGAGGGTTAGACCAAAGTGTAGCCTTCACAAGGATTTTTCGTATTTTTGTTCCTGGAATTAGAGCCTAGTGGAAATATACATGTTGCAATTGTTTCCGAACGAAACCAGGGGAAATGAGCTTGGGGTATAAAATAAATGAAACACAAGTATGGAGAACTGTGTCACGGGGGAGGTTAGTAGATCGCTGGGTGATTTAGAAATGCAAATATAATATGCGAGTGAGGATGGGGAACTGATATTGTCATATGAAAGTACTATGAATGGAATGGTCATGTAGAATGGATGATGACACGAATTGGGAAGGTCCAATTAAACGAAAATGTACACGAATGGATATCACATAGCGATAGACGGGCGAACTCGACGTTTATTCCTGAACTATACAAATTAGTGATTGACCTTGTGGGTGTGCAGACACCCGAACATGGGACAGACGATGTGCCATTCAAAACTTACCGGCAGCAAGATTAGGAGCGACAAGAAATTTGAACATTAAATTGGCAGTTAAGAATTCTATGGATACGATGGATCTAGGATGGGACTTGTGTAATATCGTTGAGCTTCGTAGTTAATTGGACATCTCACTCATCGGAAACGCGAACGAGACGGAATGGTCGATGGAAAATCTGCAAGCGGCAACATCGAGAATCACAGAAAATAAACGAGATGGAGGTGCTTTTCATCTGGGTTTTCCGGGTCCAGTATGGACTTTTTGGAAATATTTTTGGGTTTTGTGGTTGATCGCACATCCCACTAATGGGAATCGTTGAGCGACAAAATATTTTATGAAAGATCTCCAAGCGACAAATTCGATCTTCGCTTTGCTCAGCAGTCCGACGCCCTCCAGAATTCGCCTCGCTCATTTTGAATGAATCGTGGCTCACATATGCTTGCTTCGCTCGCATCTTGAACGGTTCAGATATCTGGGGATATATGGAAAGGCACAAATCGGTTTTACACTCAGCCGAAAAAATTTTCAAGTGTCATATTCAGAAAGCCTGGAACAAATGGGCAACCTTTCTTCATACCATCTCCAAATAATATAAAAACATGTTCCTGAACAACTGAAAAATTTGGACAACTATCCTGGTTAAAATAAAGCCTAGAAGCGCGATGAAAGCGTAAGCTGAGAGTCATTCAAGCGTGACGAAGAGTCGTTCAAGGTAGTCCTCTAGCAATATTCAGAATCGAATTAGAAAAATTATTCCCAAGTAGAGGACCAAGGCCGTAGGAATTCTATAATCATGTTCGTTGGGGCTTATATTCGTATGTATGATGAAAAAAGATCTAGTTCGAAATATGACCAAACAACTTTGTAACAACCACACGAAATTTTTCATAGTTATTTTCTTGAAAAATTTTTATTTTCAATACGTTTATGACTCATGAATGCATTTTATTCCTTGTGAGATTCGAAAAACCTTCACCGTGGAAATTTTTCATGTATGTAATTTTCACAATGATTACTCGCATTTGTTTATAATTGGTCGAATACATTCTCATAGACAAAAGTGTGGGACAGTGTCCTGATTGTAAGACATAAAAAATCTCCACGGTAAAGGTTTTCAAAATTTTACAAGGAACAAAATAGGCTCTCATAAGTCATAAGCGGATTGAAAATGGAAATTTTTCAAGAAAAGAACCGTGAATATTTCGAGTTGGTTATGTTTTTATCATAAATACGAATAACAGCCCCAACGAATATGATTATTGAATCCCTTCTACCTCCGTCTCCTACTGAATAATAATTTTTCAAATTGGATTCTGAATATCGCTAGAGAACTACCTTAAGCGTAACGGAGAGTCATCTGGGCGCAATTTAGCAAAGAATTGGAATATTTTCACAATCCGTTTCTTTCAATAACTACTTCCCACACTTTTGGATTTTTATTAGTGTGCAGTTGTCATAACATCAACCAGCTTCTGATGAAGAGTGTTCGGATGGAAAAAAGCTTACACGAGAACAGATTTGATTCAGCACCAGGGCATATTATAAAGGTCAGTTCTTACCAAAAAGTTAGTTCTAAAAGAAAACGATCAATTTTGAAACGTAAAAACGGTTAGTTCTTGAAAAATGACCCAATTTTTAGACAAATGTTTTCCTTGTTCTGTTTATTTTTTTAAATCGAGTATCCAATATTGCCCTGTACTGAATGAGCTTTTCGCCTCGTATCAAGGGGTATATTGAATTTAGTGGTGATATTCATTCTGAAAAAATAAGACTTCATGCCCAAAGTAAAATTAGGGAAGTATCAAATAATCCAAAAAATACTTGTCACACAAATGTTCTCCTTTTTTTTCAGAAATCGAGTGTCGACCGTTTCGGTTAGTTCTTAAATTTCCTTAGAATATGCCCTGTTCCGCATCCTCTGAAAACCTGCAAAACCCATGTTCATATAAATCGGTGCACGAATGCGGAGATGACTTAATTCACGTCCGCCATCTTGGATTAGTTTTCGCGAATCAAAAAATGAATACAAGATGGCAAATTCAATATGGGGAGGTGAATCCAGCCGTTCTGGTGCTAATGAACAGATTCATATGGAACTAGGGTTTCAGGGGTTTTCGGGGGTGCTGAATCCAAATTTGGAGTCAGGAAACAAATCCAAGGTGGTGGATTCAATATGGCAGACATGAATCCAGTCATTTTCGAGTTTATGGACAGATTCATATGAAACATGGGTTCTAGGGGTGTTCGCGGAAGCTGGATTCAAACCTGACATCAGGAAACGAATACGAGATTACGGATCGAACATTACGAAAATGAATTTGGGCACTCCTGCATGCCAAGACGGCTGAATTCACATTCGCCATCTTGAATTTGTTTTGTGTCGTCAGATTTGGATTTCTCGTCCTCGGAAACCCCTAGAACCCATATTTCATATCAATCTGTCCGCAAATGCGAAAATGACTAAATTCACGTGCGCTATATTGGATCCGTCATGTTGAATCCATTCTTCCACGTCAGATTCGGATTCGACACTCTCGGAAACCTTTAGAACTCCTGTTTCATAAGAATCCGGTCATCGATGCGAAAACGGTTAAATTCACGTTCACTCCATTGAATCCGCCATCTCGGATTCATTTTTTGACGTCAGATTTGGATTCCTCACCCTCGAAAACCCCAAGGCCGCATGTTCCGTGAAAATCTGTGTATGTAAGCCAGAATAACAAACGTGTTAACATCGCAGAGAAAACAAGTTATATAGTGTTGCCACGATCCGATCTGATCCGAGCTTTGAGCATCAGATCGGCTCGGCTCTTATCATTCAGATACGGATCGGTTCGAGGATTGGATCAATCAACCTACAGCTCGGATCGGAACTCAGATCGGCTTGAAAACTGTTGAGCCAGATGGAAGATGGTACGATCTTACTGCATTTGAAAAACACGCTATTGAAGTAGTTCTCATTGAATTTGTTATTACCACTGTATTTCGGGGTTCCGATTAAGATGATTATCGGTTACATGGCCGATTATTTTACAAACGGAACACTTTTCACACGACCCCTCTTGGATTTGTCTGAAAATTTTTTCATAGTTTCTACACCCAAAATGAGGATACACGTGTATCGGGATTTTTTTTTATTTTCAGTATTTCCAGAGATACAGGACTTCGAAATTTTACTCATTTCCCAATTAGACTAATTTTCAAACGATCATAACTTTGGTTCTATCCATCGTAGAAACTTGATTTTTTTTTATTTAGAGGTAATGGAACTTTACATAAAAAGAGGTATCAATCACAAACACTCGTGAATTCATAGAGTTATAAACAATTGTGATGTTTAAAAAGGATTTACTCACTGATACCCAACTCGTAGACACTGGAAAGTTTCACCATCGTTTTCCGCGTTCAATTTCTCATCAAAAATACCTTTTATATCGATGGAGTCTCTGTAAGAAGTATTGGAGAAATATGAATTCGTTGGGCCGCGACATGTCTGGCAATAACGTGCTGCATCCTCTAGACTAAAGACTGCACGTCTTGGAACACTGTCTGTTGGATAAATTAATTTTATTCATGATATGGATAATTGCAATTAGTGTAACTGCTGTTTCAGTGAAACCAATAATAATCCGTGATTCTACAAAGGTTTTTAAAAGTTGGTATATGAAGAAAGACTCGAAGGAATATGAGATGTATTGAGTTTTTATAGTACATAAATATATACACACTAATAATGTATATCTGATTGAGAATTACAATTCACTTCATGATTTTTACTATTCTAAAATGCTGATGCAAAGAAAATAATTTCGTTTCTAATTTTTGCAGCGATATTGGGTTGACACAATGTATCTTCAGGGTACCTGTGATGTATTGGCAACATTGTAGAATATCTGTCAGTTTAAGTAACGCTGTAAATATAATCAGAGACGTGCCGACCTGTAAATCGAGCACATGTATACGCGCATCATCTCTCGATCACTGTTGTATATCGCGAATCCATTACTATACTATAGTCTCTTAATTAATAAATATGCAATTATTATCATGAATGTGTTTATTTGATTGTACCGACTACATGACAACTGGCGACGAGTAAATAGAACCCAGTACGCGTGAAAATCAATGTCAGAAGGAGAACATAGTGAGTCGGGGGCAGTGATGTAAGTGAAAATGAGTTTTCAACGTTAACTAGAGATCAATTGTATGTACGATTAACGCAAGGAGGTATAACGTTTGATTCGAAAGACCCGACAGAAAGGCTAAGGAAGAAACTTACAAAAGGACTGAAAGTGAAAAAACAAGAAGAGGAAGCCAATAAACCTCTAGTGCAAGAAGTAAAAAGTACTGTAACCGTGGTGAGCAAAACGGAAGAAATAGTATCGATGGAGTCTAAGATTCGATTGGAATTCGAATTAGGCAAGAATGACTGGGAGACATTCATCGAAAGATTGGAGTTATTCTCCATAGTAAGTAATGTCACGACAGACGAAAAGAAAGCGGCCATATTGTTAACAAAAGTAAGTGCTGATACCTGTAAGTTAGCGAGAAACTTGTGCCACGCAACTAAATTGAAAGATAAAAAATATGAAGAAATCGTCTAGATGATATCCGACCATTTATGTCCAAAACCATCGGAATCAATGGAGAGATATAAGTTTTATGCAGCGAAACAAGCGACATCGAAGCCGGTAGTAGATTTCGTGACACGTCTAAAAGAATTATCATTGAATTGTAACTTCACGTCAGTAGAAACAGCGCTCCGTGACCAATTAGTATGCGGTATACGTGATCATGCGACGAAAATGGAATTGTTTAAAGAAGCAACGTTAACAATCGATACAGCATATAAGATAGCTTCAGCACGCGAGGAAGCAGAGAGAGATGCTACGTTAACAGAAAAAGCATACGAAAATAATGACAGAGATAGGGATGTACTCGCTTTGAAATCGAAATATAGTGGCGCAGATACACATAAGGGGGGAAAGTTTCGTCAAGGCAGCAGCGGACAAAGCAGTACAGCAACAAGTTCAAGATCGACAAGAGAGATGAATGCACGAGACTCAATTATTTGTTATTGTTGCGGAAAGAGGGGGCACATAGGTAGAGAATGCGTACACCGGACCAAGACATGTAAGCAGTGCCATCGTCGAAGACATATAGAAGCACCTTGTCGAATTCGAGGCCACCGACTACAAAATATTGATGATCAAATCGAAGAGGACAGCAGCAGTTCGAGCGAAATAGAAAGTAAAGAGGGAAGTTACGGGTTTAACAATATTTTGTCAATTGGACACGCAAGTAACGTTAATAGTATAAGTAGCTCAGAAGCAGCACGAACACCGATGTATATAAATGTATGTATCAACGCGGTGAGTATAGATATGGAAGTAGATTCGGATTCTTACTGGAGTATTATCTCAGAGGAGACGCGAAACAAGTACTTGTCGAATGTAAACATTAATAAAATTTCGTTCTCCGTGAATGCTTACAATTTGAAAGTAAAACCGATAGGTATACTACATGATTTGAACGTTTATTATAATAAGAAAATTCATGCACTTGATATTTTGGTATTGCCAGGTGAAGGGGTAACGGTGTTAGGTAGATCTTGGCTACATGCGTTGGGACTGTGGCCGTTGTTTATTAAGAATAACGTAACGGCAAATAATGAGGCAAACATTAAAACAAAAGTAACTAACACCTTTCCAAAACTATTCGGTGCAGGAACTGGATGTTGCAATGAAGGCACTATAAAATTGATTTTAAAAGAAAAACCAGTCCCAAAGGCTTGTGAACTAAGACATGTTCCGTTCGCGTTACGCGATAAAGTAGAAGCTGAATTGAAACGATTGGAACAGCTAGGGCATATTAAGCGAGTGCAAACAAGCGAATGGGCCACGCCTATCGTACCGGTAATAAAGAATGAGAATAGCGTAAGTATTTGCGGTAATTTCAAATTGACAGTGAACCCGTGTTGTGTGATAAATAGACACCCGTTACCAACAACCAATGAGATTTTTGAAAAATTGCAAGGGGGTGAAAAAATTAGTCAAATCGATTCATCACACGCTTATATGTAAATACCGGTCCACCCAGAATCGCGAGATATGCTTACAATAACCACTCATATCGGATTATATCGATATACCAAACTCACGGAAGGAGTCGCGTCGAGTCCAGGAGAATTTCAGAGAGTTATGGAAGATTGTTTACGAGACATAAAAGGACAAGTCGTTGTATATTTAGATAACATTAATGTCACTGGCAAAAGTGAAATGGGACATATGAGTACGTTGTATGCGGTGTTGGGTCGTTTAGAAGGATATGGTTTTCGAGTTAATGTAAACAAGTGTGATTTTATGAAAGAAGAGTTAGAGATCTTGGGGTTCGTTATTGAAAAAAGGGAATCACGTACGTCAAAGAAAAAAGTCGATGCAATTTTGAACGCGCCAATACCGAAAGATAAAAAAGAGCTGTTATCTTTTCTAGGTCTAGTAACGTATTAGAACGTTTTTTGCCGGAACGGGCATCTCGTTTAAAGCCATTGTACGAACTAAAAAAAAACTTAGTTTTAAACTAAGTACCGAGTACGTATGGACTATTAGTTGTAATAAAGCTTATAAGTGGTTGAAAAAACAAATAGCGTCATCTAACGTGTTAGTTAATTACAGTCCCGAATTGGAGCTAGTGCTAGCATGCGACGCGTCACAATACGGTCTGTCAGCAATATTGTCGCATCGTCACGCAAATGGCGGAGAAAGGCCGATTGCATTTGCATCGAAAGTTATTCCAGATGAAGAATTGAATAGAGCTATCATCGATAAGGAAGCGGGAGCTATTGTGTTCGGATTTAAAAAATTCTACAATTATGTTTACGGTAGAAAGGTAATCTTGAAAACGGATCATAAACCTCTGATCTACATCTTTAGGCCAAATCAAGAAATATCGTTAACGGTAGCCAGCTGTCTCCAGAGGTGGGCCTATCTCCTGTCTCATTTTGCATATGATATTGAATATGTAAATACCAAAAATAACGGTCATTGCGATGCTCTTTCTAGGCTTCCGATCGACGATAACACGCTGGTTTTCGATAAAGAATTCAGAGCAATCGATTTTATTCGACAAGAATTAACCCATTGAGGCCTATGGCGAAACCATCGTGGATAGAAAAAAAGTGGATACGGGGATGACAGCATCTAATTGAAAGATTATTTTCCATGGAGTGAGATTATTTTTTCCAATTGTTTAAACAATTGTGGCTCAAACAATTACGTCAAAAAATCCATATAAGGCAGAACCGACACCGCCATTCGATTCTGCGCAAGAAATCATATAAAATCTATGTACGCAGAAATTTTTTTTCTCACCATTTTTTTTTGTTATTTTTATAGAACTTGATGTTTCTTTTTTTTAGTGGTGAATTGATTCCGGGACATTGTGTCTTTGACAATTTGGCATCCTAGAATTGATTTCGAAGACCAATAGTCCCGTTGAGACTTTCTTGAATTGAATGAAGAGAGAATAATGATTCCAATAAATTTATCGAATAAATCTTCCGATCAATCGATACCATTTCTTGGTGATGCTTCGATGATATGACACTTGATTTCTTTAGAAAAGAGGACTTCAAATAATTCGCGAGCATTCATTTGTCTCATATTCACCAACGATTCTTCGCCCAAACTATGGTCCAACTCCGGTTGTTCTATATGGTTGTAATCACCATTCTTCCAGTTGGAAGTATGATTTGGTTCTAAGAGCTTTTCCGCATCAGTGTATGAACTTTTCACTTGTTCATAAGAACCGTAAGGGAGAACTGCATCCGGGCCTACATCAGGTTCCATTTCAGAGTCAGAACCTGAATCTGTGTCATAGTCAGTTTCTGAAATAAATGCAATATCAATACGATTGCTAACATTGTCATCAGCATCGTCAGTGTTTTCAACACTGTCGAGAAGATCAGCCACTGTCATAGTTGATTTTCTAGTTGTTGGCATGATAGAGTGCTACTCGAAGCGAAGAAAGACCAAAAGTTCAAAAAACCGTGAAATACAGTAATAATAAGGGAACACTCGAAAGTCAAAGCCAGGAATTGAATGATTGAGACTGATTAGTAGTAGAAACTACTTAGAAGGAATGACAGTGTAAACTATTAATCTGAAATAGTAGTAAAAACTGCTGATGTGGAATAGCAGTGAAAACTGCTGATTTGGAATAGTAGTGAGAACTACTGATCTGAGATAGTAGTGAGAACTGCTGATGTGGAATAGCAGTGGAAACTGTTGGTTTGCAATGGTAGTGAGAACTACTGATGAGGATTGATAGTTCAAACGATTGGAAAAACTAATCTTCCTCCATGGAGAATGATCTTTCAATCAGATGCTGTCATCCCCGTATCCACGTTTTTCTTATCCACGATGATTTCGCCATGGTCCTGAACGGGTGTTGTCTGACTCGAAATTATTTATTCAATTTCTTTGAATAAATATAGTGAGAAAAAAAATTCCTGCGTTCATAGATTTTATATGAATTCTTGCGTAGAATCGAATGGCGGTGTTGGTTTTGCCTTATCTGGATTTTTTGACGTAATTGTTTGAACAAAAACTGTTGAAACAATTGGAAAAAATAATCTTACTCCATGGAAGATACCTTTTCGATCAGATGCTGTCATTCCCGTATCCATTTTTTTTTCTATCCACGATGGTTTCGCCGTGGGCCTTGATGGGTTAAAATTACCGACCGCAAAAGGTATCGCGAAGAATACATTGAAAGACAAAATTTTGAGCAATATTATCAAGTATGTAAAGAATGACTGGCCCAAGCGAGAAGAATTATCAGCGATTGAACTGAATTATTTTGATAAAAGGAATGAATTATATATAGAAAAAAATTGTCTGCTCTGGGGTCACCGGGTGATTGTACCTGAGAATCTACGACAGCAGGTTCTCCGAGAATTGCACGAATCACATTTCGAGAGCGTTAAAATGAAGATGCGAGCAAGATCGTATGTATGGTGGCCGAAGATCGATACGGACTTGGAAGAATTAGCGGCCACTTGCAAAGGTTGTATGCAAGATCGAAAATCACCACCAAAAATACCGTTAAACCCGTGGCCGTCACCGAATAAATGTTGGAGTCGAGTGCGATGTGATTTTCTGGGGACTTTTCAAGGCTACATGTTTATGGTAGTAATCGATGCTTATAGTGAATGGCCTGAAGTAATTGATATGAAAACCAACACACAGACAGAAAGAACGATTGCTCAATTAAAAATTCTATTCGCACCATACGGGCTGCCAAACCATTTAGTGACGGACAATGGACGCCAATTCACAAGTGAAAACTTCGGGTTATTTACGGAAGAGAATAATATCAAGCATACGTTTACAGCACCGTATCATCCGGCTACGAATGGCGCCGCAGAGGATTTCGTAGGTACTTTCGAAGATAAAGTTGATAAGATGATGAAATCCGGTAAAGAATTGAGCGAGGCAATAAAAAGATTTTCATTCGATCACCGAAGTACGCAACACTGTTCTATAGGACGGCCACCGGCATGGATGTTCAAGCGCGAATTGCGAACAAAATTGAACCATCTGCAACCTAACGTTGCGGATGAAATAAAAAAAACCCAACTGCAACAGGCACTGAGCCGAGGAGGGACTCGTAACGTAAAGTTCCGTGTAGGGGAAAAGGTATGGGTTGACGATTTTACGACCAATACAAATGAGAAAACGCCTGCAACTATTATCGCTCAGTTGTCCTCTGTAAACTTCGAGGTTGAGATTTCGCCGGGGAAATTCTGGAAGAGAAATGCAGATCAGGTGCTGGAATATGAGGAAAAAACTCATTATAATACCATGGAAGCTAAGGAATCTCAACCAGAAGTACTTGCTACTGGATCTTCAGAACGCTTAGCGGAAAAGCGAGCGAGAAATAAGCCGTAGTTCGAAAGGGGGAGGAAATGTGATGTATTGGCAACATTATCCGTCAGTTTCAGTGACGCGGTAAATATAATCAGGGACGTGCCGACCTGTCAATCGAGCACATGTATACACGCATCATTTCTCGATCACTGTTGTATATCGCGAATCCATCACTATACTATAGTCTTAATTAATAAATATGCAATTATTATCATGAATGTGTTTATTTAATTGTACCGACTACATGACAACTGGCGACGAGTAAATAGAACCCAGTACGCGTGAAAATCAATGTCAGAAGGAGAACATAGTGAGTCGGGGGCAGTGATGTAAGTGAAAATGAGTTTTCAACGTTAACTAGAGATCAATTCATAATTAATAATCACTAGCAGGACAGCGCGCGCTACGCGCGCGCCGACATTAGTGTTACATACAAATTTATTCTGATTCTGTATGAATTTGAACGCATAAAATGCGTAACACGGGTATTGTATGCCATCATTCGAGGCGACTATTGCCAAAACATCGTGTTCGAAATTTTCGCCAGGTCTTCACAATAATCGTTGAACTCCTGGAGAATCTGATTCTTACATAGACGAAATCTTTGACTATACAAGTATGGACTGATAGCAGCTAACTTCATACATAACATCAACATGTACTGGACTCACAGCGCTGCCATGTCCCATGAACTGACATCAAAAAACAAATTAGGTATAAATTAATAGAATGATTATGTACAGATTATGTATAAATTACAGTACAGCGGATAATTTCAACAGGAATTCATGTTGTGAGCTTCACAATCTCAATTGCTAATTGTTTACACTCATAATAACTACTATTACTGTCTGATTCTTGAATATCATGCCAATCATCTATCCCAATATTTGAATTATCCACGCTTTTGGGACATGAAGTTCAAGATATTTCGCAAGATATTGGCATAAAATTTTATGCATTCATATGAGAAAAGTGGAGGGTGCTAGTCGTCCAGGCTACACGACAAAATATTATTTTTTGCGCGAACAAAAAACCGGCAGACAAAATACCCTCGGCCAAAACCCCCACAAACCTCACGCACAAATTGGTTCCCGAAGACTTCATCTAACGACGTTTGGTATAAAGACGTTTAGTCTACAACATTTGATCTAAAAGACATTTAATCTAAAGAACGTTTGATCTACAGAACATTTAACCTAAAGCGACATTTGGTCTAACAATGGAAATCTACACCTTCATATCTTTCATATATATATACAGGGCGTCACATTTGAAACAGGACAGCTGAATAACTCTTCAGGGAATGGAGGGGGAAAGAAATTGTTCAGATAAAAGTTGTAGGGTTCGAAGGGGGCCATAAGATGGTGACCTTGAATTTGACCTTGAGGTCAATTTTGAGCATAATTGATAGTCAAAGTATGTTTTTTCAAATGGAAAACCCTACGTTCGACCTCAGAAATGGAAAGAGCGGAAAATTTTACGTCCGAATATGTTAACATATCAGGTCATTTAGAGGTCATTTGAAGGTCAAAAAACCATTTTCTATGGATTTTCACGCAAAAGCCTCGAACGAGTTGTTCCTCTGACCAAAGTTATTGAAGTTGAAGTGAAACCCCACGTTTCGACCTCGAATTGAAAGTAAACAGAACTAACCTTCAGAGTTTATTTTTCATATCAGTACGAAAATGATCATTAAGAAGTTTTCATCGTTTACGGTGTAAGTGCGGGTTCAAAATGGTTTATTCACCTAACGAATGTGTTGATATTTTAATGATCTTGGGTGAGTGTCGCGGAGTGTATCAAAGAGCGTCACGATTGTACAGAGAGCGGTTTGAAGATCGGCAGCATCATCCTCCTCCAGAAGTCATTCGCCAAGTTGAAAGAAATTGTCGACAAGGAAGGATTGGTCAACGCCGAAACAATCAAGGTTTCAACTTTAACGACCCTCGATGCGTTGCTGTTTTAGCAATAATACACATGAATCCTCATGTTAGTTTACGCGATATTGAACGCGATTTGGGTATCCCACGCAGCACGGCACACAGAATTCTACAAGCTGCTCAATATCATCCGTACCACATCACACTGACCCAAGAATTATCTCAACAAGATATGCAGAATCGGGTTAACTTTTGCCATTGGGCTTTACAGAGGTTGAACAAAGCGCCCGATTTCTTTCGATATGTTCTTTTCAGTGATGAATCAACGTTTCAAAGTACTGGCTTGTTAAATCGTCACAATAGCCACTATTGGTCAGCGCAAAACCCGCACTGGACTCAACAAGTTGATCATCGGCATCATCATCATCATCATCATGAAGTAATCAGTCTTACGACTGGTTTGATGAAACCCTCCACCCCTGTCTATTATCCGCCAAACGCTTAATTTCTACATATCTACTACATCCCTTGTCTTGTACGATTTGCTTCATATAACTTGCTCTAGGTCTACCTTTACCAGTTTCACCATTCATTTTCCCTTCCAATATTGTTTTCAATAAACTCTCATGCCGTAATGTGTGTCCTATAAGATTGCTTCTCCTTTTCACGATGTGTTTCAAAAGATTTCTTTCTTCATTTATCTGCTCGAGTACTTCTTCATTTTTGACTTTGTCTATCCATTTTATTCTGAGCATCCTCCTATAACACCACATTTCAAAAGCTTCAAGTCTTCGTTGATCAGTTTTCCCCATTGTCCAAGTTTCGCAACCATATAATGCTGTGCTCCAAACGTAACTTTTCAAGAATTTCTTCCTTACTTCCAAGCTTATATTTTTTGAGCATAATAACTGTCTCTTTTGATAAAAAGCCTGTTTCCCTTGTGCTATTCTTGCTCTTATATCTCTTTCGCTTTTGCCGTTCTCTGTAATTATGCTTCCTAGATATTTGAATTCTTTCACCTGTTCAATTGTCTCGGTATCTATTTTGATTCTCGTTCTTCTAGCTGTTTCCGCTGCTGTACACATCATGAATTTTGTTTTGTCTTTATTTATATTCATACAATAGTTTTCCAATAATATTGTTCTCATGGTGTTGAGAATATTTTCTAACTCAGTACTACTCGTGGCCAATATAGCTATGTCATCCGCGAATCTCAACATACTTATATTTTCTCCCTGAATCTGTAATTTCGATTGAATTTCCTCCTTCACTTCGTTCATTGCTTCTTCTATATATGAATTGAACATCAGTGGCGATAATGAGCATCCTTGTCTCACCCCTCTTCTTATTTGTGCTTCCCCTTCCTGACCCTCTATGTCTATTATTGCACTTTGATTCCTATATAATTCGTATATTATTCTTCTATCTTTATAATTTATTCCCACCTTCTTCAGGATCGCAAACATCTTCTCCCAGTCCACATTATCGAAAGCCTTTTGTATATCTACAAAACCTATGTACACAGATTTCTTCAGCGCTATCCTTTTCTCTATTCCTGCCCTGAGTGCCAAGATTGCTTCTCGCGTTCCCCTATTTTTTCTAAAACCAAACTGATCCTCTGCCAATCTACTCTCTATTTTATTTTCCATCCTCCTGTATATAATTTTGGTCAGTATTTTCGGAGCATGTGAAGTTAAACTGATCGTTCTGTAGTTCTCGCATTTGTCTGCCCCTCGTTTTTTCGGGATAGCGACAATTTTATTCTTTTGGAAATCTTCCGGTACTTCTCCTTTTTCGTACATATCTCTAATCAATTCAAACAGTGCGTCGCGAGTTCCTTCACTGGAGGCTTTTATAAGGTCCGCACTTATGCCATCTATGCCTGGCGCTTTATTATTTTTCAAGTCTTTCAAAGCCTTGTCGAATTCTGATCTCAATATCGAATCTCCCAATTCTTCCTCATCTACATCCTCCTCCTTCTCTAATAGTGCTATATCATCGTTTCCTCTATACAAGTCTTCCAAATGATTGATCCACTGTTCCATTTTCTCTTCCGTTTTTATCAATTGTCGTCCTAGAGAGTTTCTAATCTTATGGCTTCTAGATTTCATTTGTCCGAAAAATCTTTTAATAATCCTATATGCTTCATCTATTTTTCCTAAATGCAATCTTATTTCTATTTCCTGACATTTCTCTTCTAACCACTGTTCTTTTGCTTTCCTTGATTCTCTTATTATTTTATTTCCCAATGATTTGTATCGTTGCTGGCCTCCTTGGCTATCATTATCCTTGTATTTTCTTCTTTCATTTATCAATTCTAAAATTTCTCCCGTTATCCATGAGTTTTTAGGTTCTACTCCATTATTCTTCAAAGTCTTATCCGCACATTCGCTTATATTCCCCTTCATCTTTGTCCATCTCTCTATTCCTAAGTCTTTCTCTTTTTGATCTCCCAATTTTTCATCCAACATTTTGTCGAATGCCTCATGTGTTTGTTTTTGCTTGAGGTTCTTCAAATTCCATCTTTTCTGCATTTTCTTTTTCTTCTTCAGAGATTTGAATTTCAGAGAACATTTCATCATCAACATATTATGATCACTATCTATATCTGCACTGGGATAAGTTTTACAGTTTTTCACTTGGTTTCTAAATCTTTGTTTCACTAATATGTAATCGATTTGGTATCTTGCTGTATCTCCTGACATTTTCCAAGTGTAGATTCTTCTTGGATGACTTTCAAATAAAGTGTTGGTGATAACCATCTTATGATTTCCACAAAATTCGACTAAACGTTGTCCTCTATCGTTCCTCCTCCCTAACGCAAAATCTCCTATTATGTGGTCCTCTTTTCCTTGTCCTACTACCGCATTCCAATCCCCCATCACTATCAAATTCTCTTCTCCCTTCACATATTCTATCACTTCTTCTATTTCTTTGTACGTTTTTTCAATATCTTCCTCCGAATATGCAGATGTGGGCATGTATACTTGGACTATGACTATGTCTACCGGTTTTGTTCTGATTCTAACCATCATCATACGTTCATTATGTTGCAAATAATTTTCTATTCTATTTCCTACTCTTTTATGCATTACAATTCCTACACCTGCTTGACCGTTCTTTGATCCTGTATGAATTATTCTATAATCCCCACTCCAGAAATCGCCCTCTTGTGGCCATCTCATTTCGCTAATCCCCATTACGTCTATATTCAACCTATTCATTTCTAATTTCAAATTTTCTACTTTTCCCGCTTGCCTCAGTGATCTAACATTCCACGCTCCGACTCGAAGAATGTTGTTTCTTTTCCCTATCCTATTCTTCGGTTTTCGTTCTTTGCTGATGAAGCTTCCTCGAGCAGCCTCCACCCGGGGATCCGAACGGGAGACTAGTTTACCTCCGGAATATTTTACCCGAGAGAGCACCATCATGTATTCATTAATTTGTTCGTTTGTTTTTGTTACATAATATTCCAGGTTATGAAAAGGTTTCATTTCCTCGGGAAGTATCGAAACATGTCAAGGAAGGTAGTTTCCGCTTGCTGTCCTTCCGTTTTTGCCGATGTTTCTGGCATTAGGATGATTTCGTTTCTCTCAGTTTGTATTCTTTCTCTTAAGTAGTTTATTCCACTCAAAAAAAAAGATCCAACTCTGAGATACTTATCCTCCCCACCACGTAAAGGAAGCAGATACTACCAGGGATGGATAAAAAGGATATCAAGGACAGGTATCATGAATATCCCCCTGGAAGACCCGCAATCATCCACGGGGAGGCATCGGCATCGGTGGAGTATAAATGTTTGGTGTGGAATTCTAGACAATCAAGTTATTGGGCCGTATTTTTTTGATGGAACTGTTAACGGTCCTAATTATCTACAGTTCTTACAGAATGAATGACCAGTTCTCATGGAAGATGTGACATTAGCAACTAGGCAAAGGATGTGGTATCAGCAAGACGGTGCACCACCACACTTTGCTCGATGTGTGAGGGATTATCTAAATATCCTTTTCCCCAATCGTTGGATTGGTCGAGGTGGATTTGTACTGTGGCCGGCAAGATCTCCTGATCTGACCCTTCTAGATTTTTATTTGTGGGGTTACGTAAAAAATGTCGTTTATACCAACCGACCAACAACACCTGTGGATCTACAACAACGCATCAGATACGCAATTGCGAATATTCGTGCAGAAGTTTTTCAGTCTGTTCTTGGAAACTTTCGACGCCGGCTGGAGTTATGTATTGAAGTAAATGGCGGTCAATTCGAACATCTCCTGCAATAAGTGTGTCTTACCCGTCAACGGATTTGTGCCATCTGTAATTATAAAACGACGAACTGTAAAAATAAATAATTTTTTAATTATTGTTTCAAATTTGGCATTCATTATCGTTCTCAAGGTCGAATTCAAGGTCGAAACGTGGGGTTTCACTTTAACTTTGATAACTTTGGTCAGAGAAACAACTCGTTTGAGGCTTTTCCGTGAAAATCCACAGAAAATGGTTTTTTGACCTTCATATGACCTCTAAATGACCTGATATGTTGACATATTCGGACGTAAAATTTTCCGCTCTTTCCATTTCTGAGGTCGAACGTAGGGTTTTCCATTTGAAAAAACATACTTTGACCATCAATTATGCTCAAAATTGACCTCAAGGTCAAATTCAAGGTCACCATCATATGGCCCCCTTCGAACCCTACAACTTTTATCTGAACAATTTTTTTCCCCCTTCATTCCCTGAAGAGTTATTCAGCTGTCCTGTTTCAAATGGGACGCCCTGTATATATTTTTCATTTTAAATTCATGTATAAGTGTTTTCATTCCATTCTTCTATTTCATTTCATTTTAATCCATTTCACTTTTTTTAAATTTGTATTTTTTTATATTTTTTTTCTCTATTGTTAATTCTTTTTCTTCATATTTTATTTTTATATTTTTTGTTTCATATATTTCTTATTTATTCATTTTTATAATCTTCATATTCACACTTACATAAAAATTCATACTTACGATTTATTTATATATAATTAACATATATTTCACGTTTTTATTCTTCACATTCACATATGAGTATTCTTATTTCATTCAACAATGAATATGAACGTTATTCATTCTCATTGGGGGGAGAGGGCTCCGGCCAAGAGTGCCGCCCCTGGACCCCAGGAGGGGCTCCGCTTCTGGACCCCGGCAGAGGTTGCATCCCTGCACCCCCACCCCTATATGTTCCCCTCTATATGCGTTGTCCCACTTTTAGATGTGTGATATATTTATTGTTTTGTTTATATTTATTTGTTTTGTTTAATTCATTGCTATATTCCATTTTCATATATTTTTAGATTTATATGTTTTTTATTCCATGTCCATGCTTGTCCTCATATCATTTGTACGTGAAGTTTGTAGGGGTTTTGTCCGAGGGTAGTTTGTCCGCGGATATTTTGTCTGCGGAAAAGTTGTCTACGGATATTTTGTCGCCGATATTTTGCCGTCGAATATTTACGACTGTTACCAGTCGGGCATACTTGAATAGTCAAAGGACGAAATATGATATGAAAACAACATTCATTAGGAAGGCCTAAGAAGAGTAGCTTTGTCGTGTCGTTCACGCATTGAAATGAGGAAGGTACACGATTAAGAAATACTTTTCTCCAAGGATCGAACAATAATTTGCGTCTCAGCGAAATGTTCTTCCACATGACGCGATGTAATTTACTTTTCGGGAACATGCACGGCCGTGATAAAGCTTTGATCCGTTATTGAAACCACCTGATCGTTCAATTCAAATATGGATCGTGGTTCATTCGTGAGCAATGATTACGTGGAATATTGGGAGCGCAAGACCATTAGGATTTCATCGTCCATCTTTGACAAAGAAATCTTTCTAATGTTTCTGAAGTTTCAATCGTTTATATGAACGGGACGAACATTCAAACCCACAAAATCGTATGTATGATCGTTATTTAGATCTCCAAATCAACTCCGTGGCACTGGAAACATCACTTAATCAAAGTATTCCAAATTTTTGGGTTTTCACATACTGGGATGCGTACTTCCTCAATTTTCCATGGTATAGACCGGTCAGAGAGAAGAAACCGTTTGCCGAAATCCGATATCTTTTGCAATACACGTATTTTAGAGAGAGAAAGAAAATCTACCAAGTGCTTTTATATGTTTCTCTTTCATTCAACAAACTATATTCCTTGACCACGCTGATCAAGGGAGTGCTCATTCGGTACCCCACAAAAGGTCGAAAACACAATACACCAAACGAGCAATAGATCGAAAATCATTTGTTCGAAACTTAGTTACTTCGGAAGTTCAATATTCCGAAATGTTATTGAACGAATAACAAGTGTCCTCTACTTGTATGTTACACTGGAAGAACAGTCTTCGAAATATTGAACTTTCGGAGTAACAAAGTTCCGAACAAATGATTTCCGACCTATTGCACATTCGGTGTATTATGTTTTCGACCTATTGCAGGGTTACCGTGTAACGTAAGCGTTGCGAAGAGAATAGAAGGGGACACCGACAAGGAGGTAGAGGGGGCAGCAGCGGCGAGACTAGTGATGAGTCCAGGCGGGAAAGGACAGTTCGTTACCGGTACTCGACAGATTAGCTATTCGATAGCACCATTATCCACACGCCCTACGAGGCCATCAAAGTACATGTAAGCACCACTATCCACACGCCCTACGAGGCCATCAAAGTATAAGTAAAGTGAAGTTCACTCTTCGACCAAGTACCACGTGGCATCAGAAATACTCTCCGCGAGTCATTGGATCAAGGACCTCCTCGTGGCCACCCGTGCCTCCACGGCGACCCCGCCGAACAGCTATTAGACCCGGCCAGCCGAAAAGACGAGACGACACACCCACACTCACGACACTCATACACACTATATACACCTAAACCACTAGTGGTAAGAAGCTACTCTTATATTATATTATATTATATTATTTGTTTTTGTATTATTTTCTTCGCGACCAAAATCGAGAAATATATATATAGATATCATTGTTCTATATACGTTGGTCTCACTCTCAGTTTCCCCAAACCCATTCCTTATAACCGCTCATTTCAGTGTACTGTATACAACGATTTTCACTGGTTGCTTTCGGTGCGAACTGCCCTACTGTTATCTCGTTCTTACCCATGATCATGAGAAAGAATAGATGCAATTCAGTGCGCAGTAAGTGCAGCCAGTGCAGGTGAAGGAAAAACGCTGATAAAGTTCTACGCTCAGAGGTAATATGCAAAGAGCCCAACCAGTAATAAGCCTTACTGTTTGTAATTGGCTGGGAACCGGTGATTTTTAATCAACTTATCGCACATTCCCAGCGATCAACCAATTGTGGTAAAATCGAACTGATCACAGGTCGGGCTTTTTGCGTACCATATAGAAACCCTCTAGATAGAGATAGGCCGACACGCCACGACACTGTGCTGGTTCAGCAAAACCCAAGGAGCTCTACACGTACTGGATTGAGCACTAAATCGATAAAATCAGTATCAAAAAAGATAAGGCGAGGAGACCCGTTCTCTTTTTTTTCCACTGCTACCATTCAAATCACAACATTAGCAAGTACACAATGGATGCTTCCGACATACATGCAAATTTTTTAAAATTTTGCAAACTTCAATACTCCTGTCCTTTTTCTTCTCATTGGAATTTGCAAAATTCAAGAAATTTGCATTGCACTCGCACGGATATTGAAACCCAAATAGCGCAAGAATTCTGAAAGAGTTCTGTGAAAATACTCTGCATTCTTTATGAACTCTTCGAGGACTCTTCCGCTATCTGGAAAGCACCCAATATGACGCAATAGAGAATTAGTTATTTACACACCTAGGGCAGCAAAATAAGAAATGGCTAAGGCCGGGGACTCATGTGAGCGACTGTCGCGCGCGAAATCATCAGAAGAAAAAAGAGATCCAGGTTGAAAACATCTTCCCTCTGCTCTCTTCTAACGGTATCACGTGCGACGGTCGTTGGCATAGGTTTCCGACCTAAGATCACATGTATTTGTCGGCCGAAGTGAAGCTGATTTAATTTCGAAATAAGGATGTGATTTGTAAAGATTCAGTTCTATGTGTAAATACATTGAAAACAAAAGGAAGTGATTATTATAATAAAAGAGCAAAAGGTCCCACTTCTTCACAAACATAGTACCGAGATCTATAGCTATAAAGCTAATAAACGGCTTGAGGAAATCGTGTTCTCCAAGCTTTTTTTCTTTCTAGCAGGCTAATCCCTGCAGACATCACAGATCATACACTCAGTGCACACTCCAGTATGAGGGAGGTCAATGGCAAAACCGGGAATGTCTTGGTGTGGAGGGGGCGATGCAAAATAAACTACGTCCTCTTATACCTCCACAAAAGCTTTCATCATAAGCTATCATAATTTCCTTCTCACACTTCCGGTTTTGCTGGAATAACAACCAACAAACGTCAATCAATAGAAAATCAGTCACTCTTTGGCCTATCCCTATCTACAGGGTCTCTACATACTATCGTTCCGAGAAAATATATCCGTTACAACCGTGGACAGACTTTTTCCACCGACTATATGTATGCGGCAACGAAATTGCGCATAAGAAGTGACAGAATATTAGGCCTGTATACTGAGCTCGATATATACTGGATTCAACGCAGGTACACAATTTTCGATAACAACAGAGCAATGAAACGGTAGAGCCACCTGTCCTTTTCTACAATCTGTGATTAGTTGAAAACGACAAGACGCCGTCACTCAATAACGCCATCTCAACGTTTTCAACCAATCACAGGTTGTAAAAAAGGATAGATCGCCCATCGTTTAGTTTGTCTGTTGTCCTCGAAAATTTGTAGCAATTTCTACGGCTACGCTGACTCTAGTATGTGTAAAGCTCAATGGGCTTGTGTCACATGAAATGTAAAGATTCTATACCATAATCCATAATGCCCATTGAGCTCAATACATACTGGAGTGAATGCGGCGATGGAATCGCGATTGATGAGAGGAAGGATATCAGAAGGAGACAACGCTGTTTATTGAACGAACATGAAAGCACACACATTTGATCCTCTGTCTCGCCGTTTTGATGGAATAGACAAAGACACAAGCACTCCCAATCGTACCTCTTTCTCTCATCAAACGCGATTCCATTGACGCGCTAACTCCAGTATCTATTCAGCTTAATGATAATGCCCATAATACATGTTTTTTATTGCTTCAGAACCGATAACTGATAGGGAAATTACTAAAAAGAGTCAGTTTTCAACTAATGACATGAATTATGTATTATGGTATACTACCAATGGAAACATGACAGGAAGTGCAACGCGGAACCATTAATTGAAAAAAGAGGCAAACATTTCCCTCTTTTTTTCAATTGAGAGTCCCGCGCCCGCTTTCTGCCTGACTTCTACTCCACGTGACACGGGCCTTGAGCCCGAGTCGCATGGAGTAGAAATTTAACGGAAACCACAATACCGAAACCTTCGTTGAAAACAGAAGCAGACATCCCCCTCTTTTTCCAACCCACTGTTCTGCACTCAGTTTCCCCCCTGATTTCGAGTGCATGTAGAAGATTCGAAATGTAAAAGATTCGAATCATTGGTTGGAAAGAGACACAGCATATAACCTCTTTTTCTATCCAAGGTTTCGAATCTTCTACAGGCACTCCTAATTTCAGCTTCACATGACGAAGATCATAATGGCATGAAATGGCGGTATTTACCGAACGAACATAAAAACATTTTCATAGGATTCCCTCTTGGCTTTATGATATACTGAAATGCGCACTCCCTAGAAATTATCGTCAGAAAGAGGAACGCATTAGCGTGAGAGAGACGAATTGCACAAACGTACAAAGAAATAAGAATGTCAGGAAGGAGCCTTTTTAGTGAGTCACTGAAATGTAGTGAAACGGGAGAACCCATCTAGTAACCTAGTATTATTTAGGAATTTCATTAAAATAGCCAATGAAAATTCTTTGCTCATGTAACCTGAAACTAAAATCCATCAAAGAGGATTATAGATGAATGACATGAGTTATAACAAAAAAAATTCAATGTGTTAATCTTTTCGAATATCACAATACCTTTATCTCCAAATGATTTCAATTTTAATATGAATTTCATCACATTCGGCAGCCATCTTCACTGAACCATCTCCGTTTCATTGTGTTACTGAAAAGACTCCTTATTGACATTATTAATTCTTCGATCTTTATGAAATCAACAAAGACGCAAGCGGTCTCAACCGCATCGCTCCTTCGTTATTCGTAATTCCATTGCCACGCTCACTCCTACAGACATAGAGCATGGACCGCTGAGCGGGCTGCCATATTTGGAGCCAAGAAAAGAAATAGCGACACCCCATTAAAAATATTTCTCTTCAAAACTCCAACAATTTCTTCACAAAACTCGATTGTTGTGATATTCAGAAAAAGGAAGAATTTTTTCGACAAATTTATACAATCAAACTCTATGGAATTCCGGATATCTCTGAAAATTTCTATCACCAGTGAAAATTTCCCTGCAAATTCCCAAATTTTTGAACGAAGGTGTTTTATTGAGAAATGTAGAATTTTTTCGACAATTTTCTGCTTGACAAATAGAGGAATCATTCGACGAGAGAAAGAATTTTCTGCACGAATTTATACCTTTCCTTGCAAATCGCACTCGCAGAGAAATTTAGAATTTTCTCCCCATGTGTCTGACTCGGAAATATGACAGCTTACCCTGGTAAGAATAAGGCGTGCCACGTTGTACGAACAGCGTGCCAACAGTGGGAAATAATGGCATAGATTTGCATTGTTTGCACACTGTTCGCACATTGTGGCACGTTTTATTTTCACCAGGGCATGGCGGAGGAATGAATTTCTGGCGTAAAAATGAAGCGTTTTGTCCTAAATGTAATCAATTTTGCGGAGGGAACACTGATCTGGGTAATTATTATCAAAAACGCAAATTTACGTACGTAAACGTCACAACAAAAAATCAACACAAAGAAAGTTCTTTTTCACTCTATTCATTTTATTCTACAATGGAAATGATACAATGAACACCAATCATATACAGGGTGTATCAGAATTCACGGACCGGATTCCGCAGGTGTATTCTATAGCTAAAATGCAATAATTTCCCGTTTGGACATTGTTTTTTGGAGGCGTAGTTTCTGAGATATGAGCGTTTTTAGATTTTTTTCAAATCTAAATCATTGAAAAACACTGTGTGTTACATACTTGAGCTTGACGCCATTCGCTAAGTTGGGAAACGGCAGATTTCAAGAAGGAAATTGAACTATTTTATCATAGTTTGTTCCGGAGCTACAGCGATTTGGAATTTTTGAGCTTGCAGCCAATCAGAATTCAGCAATTTTGAATTGCTGTAGCTCTGGAACAAAAAGTGATAGGATAGTTCAATTTCTTTGCCAGAAATCCGCCGTTTTCCAACTGAGCGGATGGTGTCAAGTTCAAGTATGTAGCACAAAGTGCTTTTGAATTCTTCGAATTTGAAAAACAATCTAAGAATGCCCATATCTCAAAAACTAAGCGTCCGAAAAAAATGTCCAACCGAAAAATTATTACATTTCGGCTGCAGAATACATCTGTGAAATCCGGTCCGCGAATTCTGATACACCCTGTATATATATAATAATGGATCATTTAATCACTGTAGATAACCCGGAACAATGTCAACAATTATGTGAAAGTTTGAGCAAGGTACAGCAGCAAATATGGAAAAAGAGTGGAAATTCACTCTCTAGGGGTGAAATCTCACTCTTGTTGGACTTGCAGTATTTTCACTTTTTAGGAGTGGATTTTCACTCCAAAAAATTTGGAGGGTAATTTTTCCGAAATGAAAAACAAAAAAAGGTGTTTGTCTTCTCTTGTTCTACGCCAGGCTATCCCCTTGAAAGATATTTTCCTTAAGTATTTGGTTGGATTGTCCAAGCCACCAACATCCCCAATATTTGAGAGCCCTCATTATGTCAGTTCTGAAAGCATTCATAAAGAATCCTTGATCATTCTTTTTGAATACCAGAGATTCATAAAGGACTCATTTTGAACTGTCATAACAGGGACGCTCAGAGAATCCCACGATGTATTCATGAAGAATCATGGCCCTGAGGGCATTGGCTGAAATCTATCGGCTAACTACTGTAACTTCTCATTAAAAAATGTCACAGTATTTCTCACGACAGAAATCGATTGAGTATTTTCCAATTGTTCATTTGATCCTCCTGAATTTTTCATAAAAACTTCCTATAAAAAGTTACATAAGTTGGCCGATTGATTTCAGCCGATGTCATCAGGGTTATTAAAGAATTCTTTATAAATATATCGGGACCAGCGTGCTGTGTGGGCTTGCAAATTTCATCAAGTGCTGGTAAAGAGGTGATGACCAAATCGACCAAAAAATTTGAAAAATTTGCTCCCGCGAAAATTTTTCGGAACTAAAAACGAATCAGTTTATGAAAATGAAGTTTATTTTAGATTGACTTGTAAATTCTACCAGATTTTCTAACATAAGATATTTAACAACAATATGATATTCATGAATTCGTTTTGATGTATTATAAAAATCTATCTCATGTCCAGTCGATACATTTATCTTGAATTCATCCACCTACGTGCGATTTCAAATTAGAAATGACATACAATCCGATATCCCTTTGCATACATGAAGAATCATTTTCAGATCACCCTCCTCTTGATAATCCATACGTGCCACATTAATATCTAGTACAAGTGAAATGAAGTAGTAAGAAGGGCGTGCAAGTACAGTCTTAGACGTCAGAAATGTATACCACTGATGCTATGGTGTCATGGCGAAGTGCAACAAAAGTTGGCAATACTTAGCACATGAACAAGTGACAGCGAGGGGAACAACTGACCTTTCTTGCGACGTATTACGTCGCGTTTTCTGTTTTCAATCTGCTAATTGTCAAGAAGTTAATAGTGAACGTATTATTGTGTACAACTTTTAATTTTTACGCAGCCTATTCCAATGTACGTCTGTAGATATACATTACATAGATATAGGTATAGATATAAGTATACTACTGAAATTAGATAATGAGGTTATTGCATTTCAACAAATCACTACTTCCCAGATAAAAATTAATGTCTTGAAGATATCTCAAGACAAGTCTAAGATATCTTATGCAACAGTAGAATAATTATTATACAACACATATTTCGAACCTGCCAGGAGGTCATTTTTGAGGCAAAAAAAACAAGACACTTTTTTGAGATGGAACCTGTGGTTTCAATCCATAAATACAATAGAACTCCAATTATCCGAATCAATTGGGACCAGACCCCATTCGAATAATCAAATATTCGGATAATCGGATTTTTTACGGAGAAAAGGGATTTTTTGAAGGAAGAAGAACTATACATACTCAACTGTGCGTCTTAAAAGAGAGAGAAAAAAAACCGTTCTGAAATCGATTCGGAAAATCAGCGATTCAGATGATTGGAGTTCTACTGTATTACTCTTATTTTGTCATGTATTTTACCAGAGCTGGGTTTGTTACGTAATATACCTGGTTTCTGAAGTATAATGTATGTAAGATCCTTTAACCCTCCTCAAGAGCAAGAAGTTGATTTTGCACGTAAAATACTCAGTGTTTTTTACATCCCGATCAAGAAAATCCAGGTGAGTCTCATGGGAATTTCTGGGAATTTCATGGGTACCCATTGATTTTCATGTGGGTTCCTAGGCAATCTTAGGTGTGACTCGCGGTGACTTTTGACGGAGGTGTCATAAACCATATAAAATACTCGAAAGTATATTATTATATCAACTCTGCATGGAGAGATATGTAGAATTAAATTTACTATAGTGCTTTGTAATCGAAGAACAGGTTGAACTTACAATAAAATTTACTATAACGAAACAATACGCAGTAAAAAATTTCGTATCAAAAACTGTCCACTCAATATTCGTATTGAAAGTCAACACAACAAATCATCAAATTGATAGAGTTTCAATGTAAATTAACACCTTCGCGTCAATTCCACACATTCTTTGTATCAATACTTAGAACGAATTTTGAGTGGACCGTTTGGGACATGCGCATGTGTTAAAAATACACAAAATTTTTTACTCTGTAGACACCTAATCACATTTACAATGTCTTACAGTGAATTCCATTGGAAAGTCAGTCTGTTCCTCGGTTTCAATAATCACGTAGTAAATTTAACTATAAATATCTCTCCGTTTGCGTTAAACGATGAAAATTATCAAATTTTATGGTTATCATCAAAATTCTATTTTCTGAATCGAAATAATTGATACTCAAGCGTTGGAAAACATTTTATTTGTACATACTATAAAAGTTCACAAACCTCAGGGAAATTCACAAAAAGTACTCCTGGAAAACCGGGAATTCTCAGGGAATTTGAAAATGAGATTTTTATCGCCACCCTGGTAATAAGCGTAACGAAGGGTTATTTAAGCGGAATTTAGAAATGAATCCGAATATTTTCAGGCTTTATTTGTTTCAATAGCTACTTCCTTCACTTTTGGATTCTCACTACTGGACAGTTGTCATAACGTCCACCAGCTCTTGAAGAGTCTTCGGATGCAGCAAAGCTTACACGGGAAGGTCGGAATTATTATTTTCTTTATTAACACTGGAGCCTAGAATTTGATTCACAGGGTGTCGAGCAACTCGGGAAATCCGGGAATTTTTTTCCACTCTTGAAAAACCCGGTAAATATCCGGGAATTCTGAAATGACCCGGGAAAATTTCGATGGTGCATCAAAAAACGACATAAAATGTTCTGTTACGATTTTTAAATCACAATATTTCATAAAAGTACTGTACTCAACATAGGGATAATATATTGAAACTTGTACTTGAAAGTTCTATGTCCAGAGTTGTTGTAATGTTCACAGGGTCTTATGCATGATTCATATTCGATGTAGTTGATTTTATTCCCCACAATTTTGACAAATGATTGTCACGAGGTACCACATGGATATTGGAACCAAAAAACTGGGTACCCAAGGGTGTTTTACTACAACAATCAGAATTTTTCTTGTGATATTGAAGTGCATGGTTGTCAAAACCCTAAAGTTCGGTTGAGCTCATTGAACTCCATATGCCATACTGGAATGATCAGTCCCTAGACTTACGCCGTCAGAGAAAGATAGTTGAGAGTCATATGTTGAAGAAAGATAAAGCCACCCTTCCAGTTAAGAAAGAAATATCGAATTTCGTATGTTCAGAAGAGAAGAAATCACTCCTGTACCTCATGTGTACCTGACGAGACTGAATAATGAAATATTTAAGAAGCGTTCATTTCAGTATGTATAGACCCCGAGAGAACAAAAACGTTCAACGAACGTTCATCCAACTCAAAATAAAGGTACGGACATTTGAAGGTTTATTGAACGTTCATTGAATGCGAATTTATGTAACATCAACTTAAAATTGATTTATTTAGGTTGTGTTCTCTTGGGGCAGTTCGATAATTAAGCCAAGTTCAGTCTTGAGTTGATTTTGACCACTATATGGTGCTATGATTGTATAAAACTGCCTTGCTAGACAGCCAAAATTGAAGGTTTTGAATTCATAAAGACTTCTCAGATGCCTTTTGGATGGTCCCCATCATGCGAGTAGGAATTAATTCAATCGATTTACAGTGAATACATGTTAATGAAAGTAATGCTCGTGAATTATTTATGAAATCGTGAGATAATTTCTTTCTAAACATCATTTTCGACAAATGCACATATTGATCCTAAAGTATTCATAATCGATACATATTGATGAGCATAACGGGAGCTTTTTGCGGGGACTCTTGTACTGTATGGGTTTATATGCTGAATATAGAAAATTAATTTCAATAAAACTCGTGTAATTGTAACAATTTCAATTTTTGCATCCACAAAAGCAGCTGAAAAGCTACGCTGTTAAAAATAGTACACAATCTTGTATCGTGAAACAGGGTGGATATGCACATTTCGTGGTGGATAGGATCACCCAGAGAAGATTTGAAATGAAGTCATTAGAAATGATAAATGCTTACTATTCACCACTTTTATCATTCGAACAATTAGTTACAAATTCATTCAACATCTTTTGCGTTGTGTAATCCCATTCGCTCAACGATCCTATTCGATAATTTTTTCTTGCAGTTGGTCCCTTTTGTCACAAGATGTGATGTATGAAAAACATTTTTTGACTTCTGTCCTTCAGCAAGTCTTTCATCTTGAGGGAAATTGATTATCGACCACTGCTTATAAACTTCTTATGAAAAAAATTGAATTTTCTTCGGATAAAATGAACAGAGAAATTAAGAATAACTCTTTTATGAATGATTTCTACACTTGAGGAGATACTTGCACCGTGGTACTAGCCAAATCGTTCATTTCAAACCATTCAAAAATGGTTTTATACAATCAAAATACCGCTCTGTACAACAATTCTTTATAGCATATAAAATTGCCAAACAGAGCGATATTTGAATTTTATTGGAAAGTTTTCGAATAGTTTGGAATAAACAATGCGGCTCGTCCCATAGCACTAGGATCCCTTTAAGCCAGCCACTAGTCATAGACCACGAGCCATTTTGTATTAGCCAGTTTTTGTTGAAAATTACTATAATTTAAATTTTTACATACAAAGTCTCTAAAGATTCTCTACGCCTCAAAGAATCAGTAGAAACTGGAGGCTTCCGAAGTACCTGATCAGCTACTTTAGAAGCCTCCACCCAGTTTGGACGATTTTATTCAATAGTTTTCGAATAAACTGGCCAATACGGAATAATTAGCGTCTCTTGCTATCTTTTGATTTTAGCTCTCCCTAGTCAATGTTGCGAGTCACCAATGCTAGTATCCCCTCAAGAGGATAGGTATCAGAGTTACTATTCAAGCGCGTTTTTCTTAGTACTAAAATACTTATAACTGAATTCATAAAAAAAGTTGAGCAGAGAACTGTATGTGCTGTCTGGGTAGGACTCGGGCACATTCCGAATCAAAATTCAAAACCTCCTTTCCCCCCAACTATGTAAGGTGAGGGAATTTGTACCATTTTGACGGGAAAAGGAGGAGCTATATCCTCCTCCTTTGCCTCTCAGAGCGGTGCGAATGTTCTGATCTTCCATAGGTAGGGAGAAAGGAGATTTTAATTTTCTGTTGAAAAAGAAATATTTTTATAATTTGATTTATATTTCATACATATTCTTATTGTTCCAATAGCCGTTTGAGTGAATTGATAGAAGATATTTCAGAACAAAGGGATATGCTTTGGAATGAAAGAAATATTTATTGACCACTGTTGAGAGAATTGTACTAAATTAAGGAAGAAAGGCTGGAAAAGAAGTGGAGGTTACTTCAACATTTAGCTCTTGTTTCATAGCCATGAGAAGTATCCGGAAAACATAGGTAACTTTGAGAACATACCCAGGAAATTCTGAATTTTCCACCCGGGAATTTGACCCAAGCCTTGTGCTTGACACCCTGGATTCAGCACTCTTGGAAATCCCCAGAACCCGTGTTACATATAACAATATAATTTTGTTCATTAGAGCCGGAATAACCATATTCACGTGTGCCATATTGGATTCGCGATCTAGAATTCGTTTTTTGAAGTCAGATTTGGATTCTTCTGGTGATCTCGGAGAAAATTTTCTCCGCTGTATACATATACAGGGTGGGGCATTTAAAGTGTCACGGGCGTTTTTTCCAAAAATAAAATGAGATACGAGAAAATTTTTCGGACAAAAATTGTAGGGTATCGATGCTATTATAAAAAATTATTAAAAATATGAGATGCTATTCAAAAAACTAGAGTTGACCTCAGAATGCCCTTGAAGATGAGATTTGAGGTCAAAGCCAAGGCCACCATCGGATGTCCCCCTCGATACCCTACAATTTTTGTCCGAAAAATTTTCTCGTATCTCATTTTATTTTTGGAAAAAACGCCCGTGACACTTTAAATGCCCCACCCTGTATACAGGGTGGTCCATTGGAATTGATATAGTCAAATATCTCGGAAACTAGTGGAGATGGAAAAAAATGTTCCAGATAAAAAGTTTAGGGTTCCAAGGAGGAAGTATGATGCTGACCTTGAAAAATCCCTCAGAGTTCATTTAGGGGTCAAGATGGTTTTTTCGAATGGGACCCCCATTTCTTCATGGTGGCATGGGAAAGCTGGTTTCAAACCCTTAACGAAACACTGGTCATGGACCCCTTTTCGCCCATTGGGGTGCAAGGTATGGACCGTCGAAGTTATTGATAAACTACTCTTAGCGCCACCCAGGAACAACGACGTGGACGTGGTAATTCTCTGTTCCCTCCGGAGTGCTTGATTATCGTGAGTCCCCTTGCCTGTCAAATGTGGGGTGCTTGATTATTGTGATTCCCCCTTGCCTCTCACATGAGGGGTGCTTGATGCTGTTACAATAATTGCTCGAAGTTACCCCCCTCTGCCTGGATACATAATCGTGGTATGTTGGCACAAACAGTGCGGATGCGATCGATCATATCCTCCCTCATTTACAAAAAAAACTTCCGAATTTTTTTGGTAAATCTACAAAGAAATTTGTTACAGTGTAACTCTCTTTGGTGAATTCTCTGGAAGCTCGAAGGATTTTTGTATCCGTTCGAATGTGCATCCTAACCGACGTTATGTGGTATGGTCAATACTTCCAATGTTTCCAGCAACCTTTCAACAATTTTTGAGAGTCGATACTCAGTTATAACCCTCATTGAATCAAATGGAATAATTTATTCGATTTGAAACGCAATAATCGTAATAAATCGTACACATTACTGCCAACCATAATAAGCAGAGACTCAGTGTTCCCGTTCGTTTATGTTTAAGTTTTTTTTTCAATGAAATTAACTCTAATCTGCATTGAAATCAGTCCGGATCTTCGGAGAAAAGCGATGAGCAAGAATACCTAAACAAACAGGAACATCGAATTTCTGTTTATTATGGTTGGTTTTGTGGATGATTACGGAAATACGTGATCATTTAAACACTGGTTGTAAACTGAGACCATCACAATCATTCTCCCCCTTTGCATATTCAATCATCTACATTTATCAATTTATTCCATTCGATTCAATCAAAGAAATGAATCACTATCCACCCTCTGGAATTATTGATATGATGCTTGTGCTTGGCTTATGTCACAATAATTACAACGAAGCCGCAAGAGTTGACCGGGATCGGTATCCCGATCGCCGCATCGCACACCCCACGACCATCCGTCGACTCGAATTGAGGGCTCGACGAGGAGTATTGCAGCGAGATCTAAGACATCACCGGTACGATGAGAATGATATCCTTGCACTCACCATATTGGGACTTATCCACTTGGACCCTCATGTTAGTAGCAGATCGTTGGCGCGAATAACTGGTATACCCCGGACTACTGTTTTGAGAATCTTGAAGCATGTCAAATATCGACCACACCACATTACGTTAACTCAAGCTCTCACTCCAAACGACATGAGACTTCGAATTAGATTCTGCAACTGGGCACGAGCAAGGCTGGTTGCCGATCCTCAATTCTTCGACTATGTAATGTTCTCCGAAGAAGCATCTTTTCAGAGCACTGGGCATTTGAATAGACACAACTCTCATCACTGGTCGGATGTTAATCCGCATTGGTATCGAGCAATCGACAACCAACATCGTTGGAGCGTAAATGTGTGGTGCGGGATCGTCAATGGCTATTGAGTCGGTCCACATTTTTTCAACGGCACTTTGAACGGCCCCATGTTTCTGGAATTTCTGGCGGATCATTTAGCAGGCTTGATTGAGGATCTGGATTTACGAACAAGGCAGAGAACGTGGGTCCAACTAAATGGAGCGCCACCCCATTACGCATTGATCGTGAGAGAATACCTTGATCATCATTTCCCGAGAAGGTGGATTGGACGAGGTGGGCCAGTTGCGTGGCCTCCAGCTCACCCGACTTGACATCTCCCGACTTTTTCTTGTGGGGATTTCTGAAAGACGAAGTATTCAAGGCCCAACCAACAACGAGTGAGGACATGATCGATCGCATCCGCACTGTTTGTGCCAACATACCGCGATCAGTGTTTCTGAAGACGGTTGCAAATTTTTGGCGGAGACTGGGATTATGTATCCAGGCAGAGGGGGGTAACTTCGAGCAATTATTGTAACAGCATCAAGCACCCCTCATGTGAGAGACAAGGGAACTCACAATAATCAAGCACCTCACATTTGACAGGCAAGGGGACTCACAATAATCAAGCACTCCGGAGAGAACAGAGAACTACCACGTCCACGTCGTTGTGCCTGGGTAGCGCTAAGAGTAGTTTATCAATAACTTCGACGGTCCATACCTTGCACCCCAATGGGCGGAAAGGGGTCCATGACCAGTGTTTCGTGAAGGGTTTGAAACCAGCTTTCCCATGTCATCATGAAGAAATGGGGGTCCCATTCAAAAAAACCATCTCGACCCCTGAATGACCTTCAAAATGACCTCTGAGGGATTAGTCAAGGTCAGCATCATACTTCCTCCTTGGAACCCTAAACTTTTTATCTGGAACATTTTCTTCCATCTCCACTAGTTCCCGAGATATTAGACTATATTAATTCCAATGGACCACCCTGTATATATATGTATACAGCGGAGAAAATTTTCTCCGAGATCACCTATTTTCAGAAAAAAATCCAAAAAAAATAGAAGGACTTGTCCGATTGCAATAAAAAAGAAATCGTCTCTGGGGAAGGATTTGAAGAAGGTCCTCTATAAATTTCATCCAATTTGGTCCACTAGGCCCAGAGTTATCCCAGATACAGACAGACAGACGGACATACAGACAACTCCACCGATCATCAATCAGTATTGCATGAAATGAAAAACTATCCAACTTTCAATTGCATTACTCAAATATTTTAGAAGATACGGTCAGAGCGTACGATAATGGGTGCAATAGGCACTCCGTGCTGGTATACTATGTATACGGATGAGTGCCTAAAAAGGTATTTTTTATGGGAACTTGAACGCGGAAAACGATGGTCAAACTTTCCAGTGTCTACGAGTTGGGTAACAATAAGTCAATCCGTTTTAAACATTCCAATTGTTTATAACTCTATGAATTGACGAGTGTTTGTGATTTATGCCTCTGTATGTAAAGTTCGTTCCATTACCTTTAAATAACAAAAATCAAGTTTCTACGATGGATAGAACCAAAGTTATGATCGTTTGGAAATAAGTCTAATTGGGAAATGAGTGAAATTTCGAAGTCCTGTATCTCTGGAAATACTGAAAATGAAAAAAATCCCGATACACGTGTATTCTCATTTTGGGTGTAGAAACTATGAAAAATTTTCAGACAAATCCAAGAGGGATCGTGTGGAAAGGGGTCAGTTCGTGAAAGAATCGCCCATATATAAAAAACGAATCCATCAATGTCTCACACTAAAAAAAATTTTATTGTAAAAAGTCCCATCTTTGTCAGTCATTTGCAGATACTCTCCTCATCTAACGGGGATAAGAAGTTCCAAGACCAAGGCAAAAATGAGTGTTTGTGGAGACGGGTATTTATTGTAAAATCCTCCAGCCGCACGACGTTTCGAGTTGATACACTTCTTTTCCCAGTACAAAAAAAAGATTTCTTTGAGTATAATGGAGCAATCCATGGAAACGGAAGACGGACCCATAGAGTCGAACGTGGGTAGTTTTTTATTACTGGTTGGAGAGTGCCTGGTGTGCAAATCGTTGATAATGGGGAAACCATTATTGGCAAACAATAGGAAAATTTGCCTAGAACAATAGAAAATCCATGTTGCGCCAATGATAAAACTGTAAAAAATAATTAACCAAAAAATATATGAAAAGTATGCGCAATCCACAATCTCCATTATATGTTATTTGGGATCTTATTGTGTTTTCCTCATATATCTGTGAACAACTCGGTGTTTTTTGTCGCTAAAGTTTGCCATGAGAAGTTTACACAATATGAATAAGCGGTAGGCGCTCCTTGGCGAAACCTGTAACAAAGAACGATTGACTGTTCCCATGTCGAAAAATGTCCAAAACCGTATACAATTGTACACAATTTGTATACAATTATATACGATTTGTATACAATTATATGCGATTTGTATACAATTGTATATATTTTTGAACATCTTCTCCACATGGGTTCTTTCAGATAATTATTTGAGTCTTATATATTCCTTCTATGCATCTCTCATTACTCGCAAGAAACACTCGATTGGTAACTCAGCTAGCAATTCAGCCATCAGAAGTTAAAATCAAAGAGCATGCCAATATTGAGGCCATGCTATCACCAATGATCGGTGCCACATTCAAAACTGATTTTTATCCAGACTAGACCAAAGTTTGTGGCAATATCTAACCACGTTTCAAATGATCCTCACTTTTAAAAGAATCTATCGTTCGGTTAATGTTGGACCAAGGATGAGCCTAGCAAGTGCCAAGCCTGGCGGAGTTGTGAATCAATGGTAGGCTGAAAACCGAAATTCGTTAACCACCGATATCAGTGCAACGTTATATTCGTTATTAATCAACATTGAATATTCATAGATTGCCAAACCTTGGCTGTTAACATTGCGCTAAGCTGTATTCTATTGTCAGCATTGGTGGAACCTCAAAATTTTTATATGGGATGTATCCCGCATTTCAAAATCCGTTATTTCCCTTTCACTTGGAAACGTTTGGGCCTACAGTATTCCAACTATGCTTGAATTTGAGCGACAAATTCTTGTGTAATTTTCAATTCCCTCCGACTCATTAACAGTATGGGGTTTTCTAGCGGAATGGCCCTCTGGTGTACCCTTAATTTCCTCGAAAACCAAAAGACCGAAAAAATCAAACTTTTGGTAGCTAATTAGCGACGAAGAAGGGACAAATTCTCATATAGGTTTCAAAGCGTCTTGTCGATATGGATCCTCCACCGTAACGGACGTCCCAGAATGCTTACATGGGAGTTACATAATACCAAGGTTGTTGGATTTCTAATCATTTTTTATTTCGTCGTTCAGTGATTTTTCATGGAATATTTTGTCACTCATCAGTTCCTATTTATTGGGAGCCTTATTAACCCCAAAGCCCAAGAATATTGTCAAAAATTCCATTACAGGCTCAGAAGGTCCACGTTGAAGTCACCCGTTCCCTACGATCTTGGATTTCTAATCATTTTTGAATTTGTCGGTCAGTGATTTTTTATTGAATATTTTGTCGGTCATCAGTTCCTATTTATTTGGAGCCTTTTCAACCACAGATCCCGGGAATATGGTGAGACATTCCATCACAGATCCTGAAAGCCCGGATTACTTCTGACTCATGAACTGATTCTTGGTGTTTTGATCACTGGTAACTTTGTCGCTCGCGCTTTCCTTGTGGAATATTCCATTACTCATCGGATTCCGTTATTTGAATGCTTAGTTAATCACAGAGCCCAAGAATAAAGTGAAAAATTTCATTACGGACCCAGAAAATTAAAGAAACAGAATCCTTTCTTTTTTTTCAATAGTTGGCTTGACATTTGATTCCTTTACAACAGCACGTGTTTTTCCAGCAACAACAATTATAATACATTCAGTCGGGCCACTGTAGTACACTGTAAAAAGTAAGTGAAGTTTACCCCCCTCTCCCGAGTTTAGTGGCAGCACAAATCCCTTACGTGGGTGACCTTCATCTCCTTCATATTTTAGAGGAATTCTCTTTAATTTGGAAGGAAATTCTCTCTCTCTCTGAAAAAAATTCCTCTCCAAATGAAGGAAAATTCCTCAAGAATATGGGGAATTGAATTTACCCTAAGTGGAGGATTTTGGCTGCCACCAAATCTGGGTAAAAATTCCACATTTACTTTTCACAGTGTAGAATTAACCCATTTAATTTTTCTTGGTGCATAATTTGATTATCTAACCTCTCGTCCATCATTGTTTCCCACTCCAATCGACTCTCATCCACTCCGAAACGTTTACATATAATCCAAAACTCTAATCTCGGGCCAGTCAGTCTAAGTCGATCAAGGTAATAATGCATTGTGTACATTTCAATCCGCATCCGATTTTTCTAATCCATGCGATCACCCTCCCACAAGTTGATTACATTCATGTTACAAATTTTTTCCCCGCATTTTCATTCGCATCTGATGATTATGTGTATTAATGTAGGAAGCGCTCAATTGATTTTCTCTGTGCCACTCGCATTCATACTTGTCTCTGACATATTCACCACTCCAATTTCAGTTATTCTTGTTTTTCTCGAGATAGAATGGGTCAAAAATATTTTAATTGAGGCCAAATTCCAACGACAAAAGAACGGCAAATTTCTGTGACAATTTTAACCCATCTTCTTCAATTCAGCACTCTGGGCTTTCCAGCGGAAAACTTCCATTAGAAACCCCTCGATTTTTCCGGGTTCTAGAGAAGCGACAAAATTTCACTTACGGTAACAAATTCATCATCATCATGAAGTAATCAGTCTTATGACTGGTTTGATGAAATCCTCCAACCCTGTCTATTATCCGCTAACCGTTAAATTTCTGCATATCTACGACAACCCTCATCTTGTATACTTTGCTTCATATAACTTAATCTAGGTCTATCTTTCGAGTTTTAACCATTCATTCTTCCTTCCAATACTGTTTTCAATAAGCTATAATGCCTTAATGTGTGTCCTATCAGATTACTTCTCCTTTTCATGACCTGTCTCAAAAGACTTTTTTTTTCATTCACCTTCTCAAGTACTTCTTCATTTTTTACTTTCTCTATCCACTTTACTCTAAACATCTTTATAACAGCTTCAAGTCTTCTTTGGTCCTTTTTTCCAATTGTCCAAGATCCGCAACCATATAATGCTGTGCTCCAAACGTAACTCTTCAAGAATTTCTTCTTTACTGTGAACCTAATATTCTTCGACCATAGTAACTGTTCCTTTTGGTGGAAACCCTGTTTTCCTTGTGCTATTCTTGCTCTTATATCTCTCTCGCTCTTACCGTTTTCTGTAATTAGGCTCCCTAGATATTTAAATTCTTTCACTTGCTGAATTCTCTGCATCTATTTTGATTTTCGTTGTTCTTGATGTTTTAGCTGTTGTACAAATCATGAATTTTGTTTTGTCCTCATACAATATCCCTAGCAGAAATTATTCTAGGCATTCTCTAGTTATCTCGAGGCCCTCGCAAGTTTTTCTTGAGGCAAAACTAGTCTAGTTGAACTTGCAAGTTAACAGTGAGCTCCTCACAAGTTTGACTGGTAGATACTTCAGCAAAAATCATTCTGGTCATTCTCTAAGCCTCACAAAGGCCTTACTAGTCCCTTGTGAGGGACTTGCAAGGCCTTGTCACAATCTAGAGAATAACTGGAGTGATCGTATTGAGGTTATGTTTACATAATCGTTGTCAATCACAAACTTAAGCAGTCGTGGTGCATGTGGAATGAGTGATAGATAGTCTATCGTAGTTTATGTGACATTTCACATACCTGTTTTCTATCACAAATCATGTGAATTACTATGAACTATTGGCCCGATAGATACTTATAAGGAACAGATTGTCAAAAATCACTTAGAAATAACTTCATTGAACTATGCATGTAGTTATAAATAATTATATATGAACAAATTATTAGGTCCATTTGCAAGAATCAGAATCAATTGAATATTTATATTGTTGCATGTGAGGTATGGTAGTGAACGAAATTCCCGATGCTAATTCGAGAGATGATCTTTCTAACGGTAAGAATCCTCAACTCCATTTATAACTACATGTATCATTCAATGAAGTTATGTACAAATATTTTTTGAAATCAAATCACAGTCAAGTATCCATCATACCAATTGTCAGAAAGAATGTACTATCGCTACCACTTTTGTAAACCTCTGATGATTTTTCAGGTGATCAAGTGGAATGAAGTGATGTCATTCCTTCGATCCACAATCTGTATGAAGTGAAATGACCAGCCACTTGGTTGACATAAATTCTTTGCGAATAAGAAGTAGGTATCCACAACACTTAAGTCGATAAAAAAATTGACTTACATTTTGGGAGCGCAGTGAGTTTTCTTTACTCTGACTACCATGAACCATTGGCACGATAGATACTTATAAGAGATATTGATTGTCAAAAATTACTTGAAAATAACTTCATTGAACTATACATGGGTCATTCCATGTGGTTTTTACACTCAAATTTTAGAATTCAATGGGATAATTTTTTTTCGATTCTTGGTCAAAAAATATTCGATACGTATTTTTTCTTTTTGTTTTTCAAAGCTTTTTTTTGAAAATCTAACGCACTTGAAATCTCCTAATTTTCGAGCACTCATTACTCGAAATCTGTTTGTTGTATCAAAAGCTTTCACAGACATGAAAGTTAGAATTTTTCCTCTAGTTTTCAATTCCTTGAGTTCCATAATCAGTATAATTGATGTTCATTAAGAATTTTCCAATTAAAGAACAAAAAGTGAAATTTCTCAATATAAGGTAGTTCTGATTTTGTTCATATTTTTACACATTGATCTGTGAACAATAACGAAAATTCAGCAATTTTTTTTATGATGGCAAGTATTATAGTTCCCGAGTCATAAATTTTTTCGTGCCCGCGTTCGAGTCAGATACCACGCGCGCGGATCGATACCGTGCACCGTGTGTCGTGTGCCGTGCCGTGAAGCATCACGTCTTCCATCCTCCTAATTTCAATTTGCATCAATAGAATCAATTGATCAATGATCAAATCAGGGATGATCATCGAAAAATAAATCATTTATATAGAAACATATTATTCATAAATAACTCGCCACAAACACAACTTCAGTATCATTTATTCGTGAAAAATAGTAGAATTAATAACGAAAATTGCACCATATCTTTGAAAAGAATAGATTAAAGCTATTCAGCATACAAAATAATAGTAATATACAATATGATAGTACTGTAATAGTAGTGTAAAATAGTAGTAGTGATAGTAAATTATTTATTTTGTTCCCGAGTCTTACGTTTTTGTTGAACTGTTTGGACGGCTTTTTTGAGTTTAATTGGTTTACTCTTCTTAACCTTGTGAGTTTTCAAAAAACAAACTTCTTCAAAAATCTCACAGTCGGAATGTCGTTCGACTCTCAATCTATAGTTGTCAATAGGTTCAACGCAATGAAATTTCATTGAGCCAGTTATTGCTTCACAATTTTGCATGCGCGACTCGATAAGTTTTTCAGCTTCCGCATAGTCATCGTTGCTTCTATACATAACCGACATATTTGGAACATTTTGCTCTTTTTTTGCCCAATCGTACAGTTCTTTTGGAGTAGAAATCTGATCGGTTGTCATTTGCAAGCTCGCGATTCGAGCACTTTCTTTGAAAGAACCACCTGCTCCATCGCATGGGCCTTTCCCATGGGCAGTTGCTTGAAAATGCCATACGGCCGAACGATTGAAATCATTATGGTGGTGATAAATGGTCACAAAGTGCTTAATATTTTTGAATTGCGATGCAGGACCATCGGAAAAGTATATACATCGTGATGCTTCACGGCACGACATACGACACACGGTGCACGGTATCGCTCCGCGCGCCCGGTATCTGACTCGAACGCGGCCACAAAAAAATTCATAACTCGGGAACTATAATACTTGCCATCATAAAAAAAATTGCTAAATTTTCGTTATTGTTCACAGATCAATGTGTAAAAATATGAACAAAATCAAAACTACCTTATATTGAGAAATTTCACTTTTTGTTCTTTGATTGGAAAATTCTTGATGAACATTAATTATACTGATTATGAAACTCAAAGAATTGAAAACTAGAGAAAAAATCCTAACTTTCATGTCTGTGAAAGTTTTTGATACAACAAACAGATTTCGAGTAATGAGTGCTCAAAAATTAGGAGATTTCAAATGCGTTAGATTTTCAAAAAATCATATTTTCGGAAAAAAGCTTCGAAAAACAGAAAGAAAAAATACGTATCGAATATTTTTTGACCAAGAATCGAAAAAAAATTATCCCATTGAATTCTAAAATTTGAGTGTAAAAACCACGTGGAATGACCCACATGTATTTATAAATAATTAGATATGAACAAATTATTCAGTCAATTTGTAAGAATGAAAATCAATTGAATATTTCTCATGTCGCATGTAATTTATGGTGATGAAGAGAATTCCCTGTGCTTGTAATTTGACAGATGATTTTTTATTGCTAAAATCCTTAGGCTCCATTTATAACCACATATATGTATTGTTTAATAAAGTGATGTAGAAATACTCTTTGGAAGCAAATCACAGTATCCATCGTGCCAGTAGTTCATTCTGATCAGAGAAAGGAAATTCACTGCGCTTCCAATATAAGTGTAAGATAATATCTTCAACGATTTAAGTCATACTTATTCGTAGACAATTTATTCCAACAAACTTACAGTTCATTTTATATTATGCACATTGTTTGAGTGAGGAAGTCATTTCACGTCACTTATCAAAAAACACTCCACTTCACTTTAAGTGATTAAGGTAACTCAATCAGAAGCTCACATATATAAGTGAGCAAAATGATAATGAATGCCAATGATACACGAACTTCACTTTGAAGCATTAAAGAAAAAACCGTGACCGCTCTTTTCTTTGAATAATCTAAATGAAAGAGATCCATGTGACTTTTACATACCATGAATATGATTCCACAAAAGTCTCCTTTGGGATTTGATTTTGATGAAAAACAGGGACACTTGAAGAATCATGACGATACATTCATAACTTGTAATATTTTCTAGTTCACTTCTTACACATAACATAATGTGGATAATTTTTCAATGGAAAGCACAAAATAATGAATTCAAACCAAAATATAATCTTATCACAAAAATCACATTGATTTATCACTGTTATGAAGAATTTCATGTTTTATTAGATACAAAACAAAAAAAAATTCCAAAAGTAGGGTTATGTCTTTATGTTATGTTTATTGAAATCACTTTTCTAAGCGCTGTCAATTTCATCACTTATATTTTACGGGAATGAATTTTGACAATTTTTCAGCGCGATGATTCCGATATGTAAAAGTACGAAGAATGTGTAGTTTAAATGTAGCGGGTCAACTTTCGTGGTACAACCGCCAGGGGAATGATGGAACTGTTCACTAGCAAATGTCTTTATCAAATAAGCTTTGAATTTCAAAGTGCGAAATAGCTACGTTGGCAAGGTGTTAGGTTTCGGTAGGTTAGGTAGGTAGGTAGAGCAGGTTCGGTTCCCCGTTACGTTAAAAACTTTTCACCATCGTCAACAATGTTATTCCAGACATTAATGATTGATGTGTGTCATATTGCCTTTCTACCAACACATAGTGAAGCGAAGTTTGATGTTATTTTTTTTTATCATCTTTGAATAAATCAATAAAAGTAAATTCAGTGAAATTCCACGAAAAGATATGATAAGTTGAAGATGATAAGTTGAAGTTGGTATTTATATAAAATTCCCAGATAGCACGATAGTTTAAAAAGAGGTCTATATGAATAAATTGTATTCATTATGAACTCTTCTAGAACTCTTGTGCTATCTGGGATTACTACATCTTTGACTGGCATTTTTCTCCGTGTAACCTTTTCATGTATAGTTTTTTTAAAGTTTTCCACTATTTTTTTATGAGTAACTAGTGAGTATGGCTAGTGAGTGCCTCATCATGTTGAGCGTTACATAACTTACAAGGCCCTTGTAAGTTTCACTTGCAAGGCCCTTACTATGACAAGAGTTGAACTTGCGAGTGCCTCGAATTTTACTTGAGACAATTTCTACCAGGGTAGTTTTCTAGTAATATTGTTTTCATCGTGTTCAGAGTATTTTCTAACTCAGCACCACTCGTAGCTAATATAGCTATGTCATCCGCAAATCTCAACATGCTTACATTTTGACCTTGAATCTGTGATTTCAATGGCACTTGCTCCTTTACTTCGTTCATCGCTTCTTCTATACACAAATTGAAAATCAGTGGCGATAGTGAGCATCCTTGTCTCACCCCTCTTCTAATTTGTGCTTCTCCTTTTTGACCTTTTATTTCTATTATTGCGGTTTGATTCTTATATAATTCATATATTATTCTCCTATCCCTGAAATTAATTCCTACCTTTCTCAAAATCGTAAACATCTTCTCCCAATCAATATTATCGAATGCTTTTTGTATATCAACAAAACCTATACACACAGACTTTTCTCTACTACTGTCCTGAGTGCTAATATTGCTTCCCGCGTTCCCCTATTTTTCCTAAAACCGAACTGATCTTCTGCTAATCTACTCTCTATTTTATTCTCTATTCTCCTGTATATGATTTTTGTCAGTATTTTCGAGGCATGTGAAGTTACACTAATCGTTCTGTAGTTCTTGCATTTGTCTGCTCCTTGTTTTTTTGGAATGGCGACAATTTTATTCTTCTGGAAATCTTCCGGTACTTCGCCTATTTTGTACATCTCTCTGACCAATTCAAACAGTGCATCACGAGTTCTCTGACTCGAGACTTTGATGAGATCCGCACTTATTCCATCTATTCCTGGCGCTTTATTATTTTTCAGTTCTTTCAAAGCCCTGTCGAATTCTGATCTCAAAATTGAATCTCCCAATGCTTCTTCATCGACATATTCCTCCCTCTCTATAAATCCTATCCTATATTATCGCTTCCTATATACAGATCTTCTGAATGATTAATCCATTGTTCTACTTTTTCCTCCGTTCTGATCAATTGCCTCCCTAGAGAATTTTTAATCTTACTGCTCTTAGATTTCATTTGTCCAAAAAACTCTTAACAATCCTATATGCCTGATCTATTTCCCCTAAATGTAATCTTCCTTCTATATCCTGACATTTTTCCTCTAACCATTGTTTTTTTGCTTTCCTTGATTCTTTTATTATTTCATTTCTCAGTGCCTTGTATGTCTGCTGGTCTTGTTCGCTATTCTTATTCTTGTATTTCCTCCTTTCATTAATCCAATCGGGAATTTCTTCCGTTATCCATGGTTCCTTAGGTTCTACTGCATCGTTCTTCAAAATTTCATCTGCACATTGCTCTATGCTCCCCTTCATATTCGTCCATCTACTCTCTATTTCCAGGTCTTCCTCTTGTCGATCCTCCAATTTTTCGTCTAACATCACTTCGAATGCCCCTGTGTTTGTCCTTTTTGGAGATTCTTCAAATCCCATCTTTTTCCCATTTCCCTTCTCTTCTTCAGAGCTTTGAATTTCAGAGGACATTTCATGAGCAACATATTGTGATCACTATCTATATCCGCGCCTGGATAAGTTTTACAGCTTCTCACTTGGTTTCTAAATCTTTGTTTCACTAATATGTAATCAATTTGGTATCTTGCTCTATCTCCTGGTATTTTCCAAGTGAAGATTCTTCTTGGATGATTTTCAAATGAAGTGTTTGTGATAACCCTCTTATGATTCTCACAAAATTCGACTAAACGTTGTCCTCCATCGTTCCTCCTCCCTAACGCAAAATCTCCTATTATGTTGCCCTCTTCTCCTTGTCCTACTACCACATTCCATCACCCATCACTATCAAATTTCCTTCTCCCTTTACATATTCTATCACTTCTCCTATTTCATCGTACGTTTTTCCGATATCTTCCTCTGAGTACGCAGATGTCGGCATGTATTCTTGAACTATAACAGTGTCTACCGGTTCTGTTCTAACTCTGACCATTATTACGCGTTCGCTATGTTGCAAATAATTTTCTATCCTATACCCTACCCTTTTATGCATTATAATTCCCACACCTGCTTGACCATTCTTTGATCCTGTATGAATGATTCTATAATCCCCACTCCAAAAATCCCCTCCTTGCGGCCATCTCATTTCGCTAATTCATATTACATCGATACGTAACCTATTCATTTCTAATTCCAAATTTTCTAGTTTTCCTGTTTGTCTCAGTGATCTAACATTCCACGCTCCGAGTCGAAGAATGTTCTCTTTCTTCCCTATCTTCTTTGGTTGTCTATCTTGTTTGACGAAGCTCTCTCGAGCAGCCTCCACCCGGAGATCCGAACGGGAGGCTATTTTACCTCCGGAATATTTTACCCGAGAGAACGCCATCATGTTGTTGTTGTCGCTTTATTTTATTTTTTCTGCAATAAATCAAAATTTCAAAATTCTAGGTTTGGAAAAAGATATCATTTCCCCGGGAATATCAGAAGATGTCAAGGAAGGTAGTTTCCCCTTGCTTTCCCTCCGTTTTTGCCGCTGTTCCTGGCGTTGGGATGATTTAGTTTCTCTCAGCTTGTATTCTCCCTCTCGAGTAGTTTATTTCACCCGAAAAAGAAACCCAAATCTGAGATACTCATCCTCCCGACCACGTAAAGGAAGCAGATACTACCAAGGATGGATAAAAAGGATATCAAGGACAGGTATTAAGAATATCCCCCTAGAAAACCCGCAATCATCCCACGGGGAGGTAACAAATTAGGGGAAAAAAGTCACAAATTCCCATTTATGTTACATTGGGCTTTGTCGTTATGAGTTTTCCATTGGAAGGGACGTGATCTTCCATGTGGAAAAAATGTTCAAAAACGTATACCATTGTACACAATTTGTATACAATTCGTGTACAATTATATACATTTTTGGAAACTTTTCCCACATGGGCTCACTTCTCAGAGATTGCTAACGAACATGAAAAGACTGACTTTAGCAATATTCACAAAAATAACCATATAAATTCAAGGCAAGAGAGAATCACCAAAGCATATTCGTAGTTGGTTCACCAAAAATCCATATTGCAAATAGAGAATAGTAAAAGTTGACATAGTAGAACCCTATGTTTTGAAAATGTTTCCATCTTCTATGGGAGGTCTTGGAAAATGGCAAATGTTTCGGCTAGAAGGTGATATCATCCCTTAATCCTGAATCAACACTGATATAATGCTAACCCAGCATGAAGTTGGACACATTGGTCACAGATGCCAACTTGGTCAACATTCAAACCAAATTAACATTCTTTCCAGGTTGGATAAGCATTATTTTTTTTTCCAGTGTGTCAAATGATGGAAAATTCACTACGAATTTTTGGTGAACTCACTACGATTCGTCATCAACGACGCTTTTCTTCCTCGAGTTGACAAATATCTTTCTGAATATCAAGGCCCATGGGAGCTTGAAAGAAACTTGAAAAACTTTGCTACGTATACTTCCCGAACAATTGAGCGATATATTCAAATTCCCAAAATGAAGTGATGAAGCACAGTGCCAAGAATGAACCCTGAATATCAGATTGAAACTGCAAACAATTAAAAATGTGATAACCTACAAATATCAATAGTTTCCATAACTTGTTTCCTCCTATTCCAAAATTATACTCTAGATTTTTAATTTATATTCCGAGAGGAATCTTAGTAGCACACTTAACCGCTGCATATTTAAAAATTCTCATTTATTAATCACAATTGTTCAAAAGTAAGTAGGAAAGTTTTATCCGTTTCTCTTGATGCTCCATGTAAGGCCGTTGATAATCTCAGTCCCTCCTTATGTCATTTCATTCCATTTTATTCATTCATTTCATGGGTATATGCCTCTCAGGCACAAATATACTACTGTGTTCAAAAAGTAAGATGACATAGCATATGTTATGAAAAATCTTTACTCATTCTCCCAAATCAAGTTCATCGCCTTCAAAGTAATCCCTCCGGGATACAATGCACTTATGCCAACAGATTTTACAATCTTCGGAACAGTTGTTAAAGTCGATTTCCGGTATGGCCTTCAACTCTCTCTTCCATCCGGCTTGTATCTCTTCTATCGACTCGAAACGGTGTCCCCGAAGCGGTTTTTTGAGATTGTTGAATAGCCACAGGTCGCCCAGTGCCAAATCAAGTGGTTGTGGAACGATATGGGTCGAGTTTTTCCCGAATCGGCCACAAAGAATGAATGCAGTGTGAGACGGTGCATTGTCGTGGTGCAAAAACCAAAAGTTCAAAATGGTATTGACTAATCCTTTTGAAATGCCATCATCATCAGCAAGATCTCTAATTGCCAATCAAAGGTTTGCAAGCCCCATGTGGAAAAAATGTCCAAATTTATACAATTGTATACAAGTTGTGTACGATTGTATACATTTTTGAACATTTTTCCCACATGGGGCACCCAATCTTCGATTTTTTGGGCGTGAGCTTCGTCAGTTGAGGTTGACGGTAAACCGGGACGCTCTTCGTCTTCGACACGTTCTTGACCTTCTTGGAACTCTTCATACCACTCGTAAACATTTTTCCTCAACATCATAGCCTCATCACCAAAGGCTTTCTTTACCATTCCCAACATTTCGGCAGCAGAAAATTGATCCCGCAAACAAAATTTAATGCAATTTCTTTGCTCGACGAATGCAGAGATTATAAAAATCGGAACATTTAATTTTAGCAGCTTATGGACCGAAAGGTATCTCAAACATTAATGAATATTCAGATGTGACCCTTAGCACGGATATCAAGGATAGTCCTGTCAATCTAAAAATAAGAGCACTTCCCGAAATACATTTGCGCGCGGAATTTGAATTCAAATGTCACCTTACTTTCTGAACACAGTAGTAGAATAATGAGGTAACAATGGCAGCAATGTCTGAAAATTCTTCCTCCAAAAAAAATAAACTCTTTCGAATATCTAAACCGTACACAGGAAGAATTTTATTTGAAAAATTACCGTGAAAATCTAGTGATCGAGGGACAAGTAGGGATTTTTTTGAAAATATTACTGTGCATTTTGTGAAACTTATAGGAAATATCACATCCAACTTTTCAAAAACCCACTCATTTTCACAGGCTGCACAGTAATTTTTTGAAAAGTTTTTACTTGTCCTTCGATTACTGGAATTTCACGGTAATTTTAACAACAAAATCCTTTCAGTGTATTCAACGTGATACGAGCGGTACAATTTTTCCGAGACAAACTACAAAAAACTCCGTACATTAATTCAAAATATTTCTCAGGGTTACGATGTAAGAATACATAGCAATAAATCAGATGTGCACTTCGAATCAAACTAATTGAAGGATATCTGAATTAAAAAAAAACCCTGAAGTGAGGAATTGGTGATGTTGAATGAGAATTGGGTTAATAAGAAATTCCCGATGCAAAATTTGGATTCATTTCTATTGAATTTTGTCGATCGATACACGCAGGAAAAATTCTTGTTGAAATAGCGATCTTTAAAAATACGCTGTTACAACAAAAAACTTGCTGTTTTAGCAAAATATTTGCTTATTCAGCAAATTATCAAATTAAAGTATATCTACAATGCTGAATTGCTGAGTCAGCAAGCGCTTGAAGAGTAAGAATTTTGCTGTGATAACAAACTCTTTGTGATTTCAACGAGAGGATTTGTCATATCAACAAAGAAAAATTCTTGACATGTGCTGTTTTAGCAAAGTTTTTCTCTCAGTGTGTTAACCCATTAGGTCTGGAGAATGCAGGATTTCAACTGTAATCTTAAACGTTGCAAATGATATATAAATCATCAAAAACTCACAGTGAAAATACCTTACCTACTATTAGGTGTATAACTTTGCTTCCGCCGTTTCTTTCCGAAATTCGAGGCTTTATCGTAAAAAACTGGTTATACATTTATGATTCAAAGTATTGCCCATCGCTGGCCACTACTTTCTCCCATCTTTCGGGCAGCATACGAATCCCGCGTTGGAAAAACTGGTCATCTTTTAAAGCGATCGACGAATCGATCCAATTTTTTACTTCTTCATAAGACCGGAAGTGCTGGTCAGCTAGGCCGTGTGCCATTGATCGAAACAAGTGATAGTCCGATGGAGCAACGTCTGGAGAATACGGCGGGTGGGGTAGGACTTCCCATTTCAAATTTTCCAAGTATGTCTTGACCACTTTCGCAACATGGGGTCGAGCATTGTCATGCTGTGAAATCACTTTATCACGTCTCTCGTTGTATTGCGGCCGTTTATCTTTCAATGCTCGGCTCCAACGCATTAATTGCGTTCGATAACGATCGCCTGTGATTGTTTCAGTCGGTTTTAACAACTCATAATACACTACGCCGAGCTGGTCCCACCAAATACTGAGCATAACCTTGGAACCGTGAATATTCTGTTTGGCCGTCGACGTGGAAGCATAGCCGGGATATCCCCATGATTTTCTGTGCTTGGAATTATCGTAATGAACCCATTTTTCGTCCCCAGTCACAATGCGATGCAAAAATCCCTTCCGTCTTTGCCTTGCAAGCAGCTGTTCACAAACACAAAAACGCCGTTCAACATCTCTCGGCTTCAACTCGTACGGCAGCACCCAATTTCCTTGTTTCTGAATCATTCCCATGACTTTCAGGCGTTTTGAAATGGCTGGTTGCGTCACTCCCAATGATCCTGCTAATCCTTGTTGCGTTTGACACGAGTCTTGATCAATTAATGCCTTCAATTCTGCTTCTTCTGAAACCTTCTCTCTTCCACCGCCATGCTGGTCTTCGACGTTAAAATCACCGTTCTTGAAGCGTTGAAACCACTCTCGGCACGTTCTTTCACTAATAGCGGCCTCACCATATTTGAGAGCATTCGATGAGCCTCAGCCACAGATTTCTTCATATTAAAGCAAAAAATTAAAATCTCCCGCAAATGACGAAAATTTGGCTCGTGAGCTGACATGTTTAATCGAGAATAACTTTATGATGCAGACACAAATCGACTAATATTTCGATGGCGTTATGTTTACAAATACTTACCGCTACAGCCATCTATTGCAAAACGACGGAAGCAAAGTTGTACGCCTAATATTTCCGAGGTTGCTCTCTCGATTGCTGAGGTCAAAATTGCATTCAGATGACGCTGGAATACCGATATGGCCGCTTTGAAATGAAAAGTCAACAAAAAATTGGAGGATATTCGACTTTGTGATTTTTTCACAGGTTGGAAGTGCACATAGAATTATTCAAAACATCAACCAAGGGTGCAAAAAATATCTCAACTCTGAGATGGAGTTTTTTCCCTGACTCGAAGGAGACCTAATCTCTCTCAATTCACCATATATTCATCAAAATAACTCGCAATTCTGAGAATCTGGGGGAAATGGATAGAACATATAATTTTACCCGTTTAATATTCTTCAAAAGAAGTACCCAGAGGTTTTTGAGGTCTCTGATTACGAATTCATCATCAGATTTTCAAAATCCAAGATGACGGATGAAAATTCGAAAAAAAGTCTCAAAGATGGATTAAAATCAGTATACTGGGGTTCTTGAGGTCACTGACAACGAATCCAGCACCAGATTTTCAGAATCCAAGATGGCGGATTCAATATGGCATACTGAAATTCATGAAATGCTTCTAAATCATGGGAAAATGTGTATACGAGGGGATATTTGGGGTCGCTGATAACGTATTTGGAGTGAGATTTCAAAAATTCGAGATAGCGGATCCAATGTGGCATACCGAAAATCATGATATGCCTCAAAATCATGCAATAATGTTTATACAGGGTTTTACTGAAGAAAATTGGTTATTTCCGTCTGTTAGCCGTTTCACATGAACGTTTCCCAACTCAAACCACGTAGAGGTGGACGGAAAAAGTTTCTTATTTTCTTTTTTTTGTATTTTCTGAGTTTTAAATATTTTTGTATTGTTTTTATTTTCTGATTTTTTCAAATTTTTCAATTATATTTCTATGATCTTTTTTAGGTTTCCTCTTTTTCACTTATGACTTCATACATGACTGAACAAGCTTCTTCTGTTCATCTTTAAGCCTGAATCATCGATAGAGGGCTTTTATCCCTCCAAGATTTGCATGAAATTTGTCTCCACAACTTCGACAATAATACAAATCACAAGTGCAGCAGTATAGTATATATGTGCGAATAATATATTCCTTCGTTGGAACATTTGTTCTCACTTGTTTTGCGACGAAAGTTATGGTTTTCATTATACTTCTTCTGTCCAATATCCAAATGATGTCTAGCAACACTCAGAGCAACATCTTTCGTACCAATCTTTTTTGATTCAGGATCTGATAAATTATAAATCACAAGTGCATTTGTGATAGCGGCTTGAATTAAACGTGTGAAAACTACGTAAGTCCACTTTTTACTACGTATACATGTCTGCACGTTGTTGCAGTGACTGTCGTGGAGATCTACTCCACCCATGAATCGATTGTAAACATGAGAAGCGTGAGGGAATGGAAGAGATATTCTTGGACGATCTTCCGCACTATATCGTTCCGAGGGTAACATTGAAGTCACTCCTACAGCTGATGAAGCTATGGAGACCTGCTTAGAATCCATCACACTGATATAATTGATCCCACCCTTTTGATCATGTTTCGAAACAAATGTGCGTCTGGGAGCTTTTTTATCAACTATGTTTTCAGCCGATACTCTGTTGTCTCGAATAGTTCCTGTGGATTTCAGTCCCAATTTTTCTAAGTGTCACATGAGATGAACGCTAGTAAAATAATTGTCATGATACAAATGGTATTTCGATATGTTAGAGGAGGGTGTATCCTTGAAAAATTCATCCAATAGATGCATGACAACTCTTGTAGCGAGGACGCATTTGTTTAGTTCATTAACTCGTGATCCCTTTCCACAGTACACATCGGGATCAAACAAATATCCGTTTGCTGAACAAAGTCCCCAAAAATTTCAAACCGAATCGTATCGGTTTTCCGCGGATGAATTGCTTCAAGCTGGTTCTGGCATAAGATTTAGTCACCGATAACGCGGATTCAAAAAACCCAAATTCCTGAATATTCTTGCGGAATTTTTTCAACAATACCCGAACTCGCCAAGTTTCATCATCTTTTTTTCATCGCCAGTTTTCGAATACTTTTTGTTCGATTTGATTTCAAGAAAAGTATCACGTGGCATGACAGATCGAACAATTTCGCAACACAAAAGAGGGTCAAGGGACCAATAATCTCTGTGAGATTTACGTTTATTGAAGCTTGATAGAATTAAAATTCTTAAGAGACAAAACACGTCAAGTGAGCACCCCAAAAACCATTGGGTCGTCGATTTCCTTGAAAGATGGATCAAATGAATGTTCATACCAATCCCCGTCACATATCCCCAAAGGATTTTGCGAGATTTCAATTTTTATTGTTTATATGGATGTTTGAATATAAAAAAAACTGGAAATTTACTGTGCAACTGGACTGGAAATTTCCAGTGCTAGTACTGGAATATGGATATTCCAGTACATGTACAGAGATTTTGTTGTTACGTTACTGAAAATTTACCAAGCATAACTGAAAATTCAGTCATTGTACTGGAATTTTCAAGTTTGAGATGATGTACTGAAATTTTGCCATGATTTCGCGAAAATTTTACCGGCTCGTACTACAATTATATAGTTCTTGTGCACCAAAAAAAAATATTCCCTCAAAAAGGACTTGAGAAAAAATTTGGAATTTAGAAAAAAAAACCTAATCGTTGGTATACTGGAATTATACAGGTTTTTAACTGCAATTCTCAGGTTTTGTGATGGAATTTTCCAGTTACTATGCAATTGAATTATACAGGTTTTGAACTGCAATTTTCAGGTCGTGTGATGGAATTTTCCAGTTGCTATGCAACGGAATTTAATCACTCTTGCACTGAAATTTTCCACTTCTATTGGACTTCGTCATTTCTGGCAGGAAAAATTTCAAGTCTTTATATTAAAAATTTCCTGATTGAGATTTTGAATAATAATTGTAATTGTAGCCAATGAAATTGATATATGAGGTTTTTCCAAGACTTATCCTCTTGTGTTCTAGATATGAAGCATATGTAGTAACCCAAGCTGGCCTTCCAACATGTCGCGCTATAGCTCATCGGTTAGGTCTTAGGTTTCAGTTGGTAGGCAGGTAGAAAAGTGTGGGTTCAAATCCTGTTAGGTAGACATGAGTTTCTGTCCATCCAAATGAACGATCAAAAGTTTCTCAATCATCTTGGAACACAAGGACCCTGCAAAATCACTTTGCGTGAGCAATTTTTTTTCAATTTTCATGGATATTTTCAGCATTAATTTTCCAGTACATGTCCTGGAAAAGTCCAGCTCGTGTACTGAAAAATTCCAGTACCGAGGCTCAGAAAATTTCCAGTTTTGATGCGGAAATTCCATAACGTTTGCACTGAATTTTTGCAGTACAAATGTGCTGAAATTTTCCGGTACATGTACAGGTTAATGACTTCCAGTACATGTACTGGAATTTTCCGGTGAAATTTTTTTACAGATTTCAATCACTTTCGATTGAAAAATCAATCACTTGGGGCCTTTTTAACGGAATGTTATGAAAATTCCATGAGGGATTCTAAAAAGTTTGTACTTCCAAAAACATAAACGATATTTGTGAATTCATTTGATTACCTATTTATTTATAACAATTGAATAAACAATTGAATTTTTAACAATCTTCTCATGCTTCAAACTTCTAGATTCCGGGCGCAAAATGTTGCTCGAACCTTCCATTATAAGAATCTGCAAAAACATTTGACTCCACGACTCATTCTGTAACCCAGCATCAATCCTCATCGATGCAAGTTTACTCTACGTTCAGCGCCTAAGCCTACGTTCTGCGAACACCGAGGAATGAACTCGAGTCTTTTTAGTCATTCGAGTGATTGTAACCTTTTCATCTTTGGAATATATCTTACAAGCTATATTATCTGAATCTACAGAGTTAAAATTGTGAAACTTTCGTGTATTCTTGACAGTTTTAGCATCTGCGAAATGTTGCGCCAATCGATTTTTATTTAAATCATGATTCAAATGCGAGCAGGAGCTGAAACTTATTTTCTTGGGAAAACTGCTCGCCCATTCGTATAATGTCCTCGCATTTGTTATATGTTTGTCGTTGACACGTTGCAAATTCGCTTAATACGCATGTCTTTTTACAGATCCTCCTACACCGTCGCACGCTCCGATGCAGTGTGACGTTGCGAAGAAGTTCCACTCTGCATCGACTCCAAGATCACTATGGTGACAAATCAGATTCATGGAATTGTACTTATTTTTGTACTGTAGCTAAAGCTTTAGCTAGTGGAATTTTTGAGAAAAGAGTTTGGAACGAAAAATGTTAGAAGCTGTATTATTTTTCTGATGGAGCCGGATCACAGTACAAAAATAAGTACGATTTCATGAATCTGATTTGTCACCATAGTGATTTTTGAATTGAAATTTTGCAAAATCCTTTGGGGATATATTTAGGATTGGTATAAACATTCATTTGATCCGTCTTCCAAGAAAATCGACGACCCAGTGGTTTTTAGGGGTGCCGACTTGACGTGTTTCGTCTCTAAATAAGTGACCAAATCACTCAGACTCAGAGTATATCCATTCTCTTTGGTGGCTTCCACTATATAATTTTTCATTTCGATTGTAAAAAAGTGTTCAAATAGTTGAACATGTGAACATTCACGCATAGATCTTCTATCGAATATGGAAAAGCTTATTTTTGCTGAACTTACGAAGTTCCGTGATGAAATTATTTGGGTATACGAAGACAAAATAGTTTCTCTCAATCAAACTATTCTTTCCCTCGCAGTTAGATTGACTGAGGTTGAGAACAAGCTTGATGTTTCAAAACAAGATAGAGATTTTCGTGATATTGAGATGGTTATTCATGAGGCAAACGAGCGGCAGGGAAGATCTCGGAATATTATTATTGTTGGCGTCGATGATATACCGCAATACTTTCCACAAAACGATGAAAAGGAGGTGAAAACGTCGCTTCAAAGCATTTTTCCCTCTAACTCCGATAATATAAAACTCCATAGAATTGGCAAAAAGGTTGCGAATAAACATAGACCTATCTGTGTTCCTTTTCCGTCTTTGCTGGATGTCATGAATATTTTGAAACGTAAATCTATACACAATGGGCCATTGGAAACATTTCAGGATCGAACTGTTCAAGAGAGAAATTATTTATCAAAGGTGCGTGGAGAACCCAAGAACTTTAATCGATAGCGATGATACGAACAAAACAATCAAATATGTTAATGGTTTGCCAACAATAGTGGACACGCGTCCTGTATCCGGAGAAAAAAACCTGTAAATCACCCTTTGATATATTATCAAAATGTTCGAGGTCTCCGCACTAAGCTTCATGATTTACATATTTCGGTCCCATCTTCTGCTGTTACATATAATGTTATTATTCTCACCGGAACGTGGCTAACGGATATCATCTCGGACGAAGAACTATCTTTTAATGATTATAATTTGTATCGGGTGGACAGAAGTAGTCGCACTAGTGTTTTTTCCCGAGGAGGTGGTGTATTGATTGCAGTTAAAAGGTGTTTGGGAAGTTTATTAGTTAATTTACCACTTACTCGCGTAGAGCATATTCTAGTCAAGTTACAACTGGATTCGAAAACTATTTTCATTGGAGCAAGTTATTTTCCCCCTTCCTCATCGTCTGATCTTTACTTTGAGCACTGTACTTCTCTTACGGAAGTTCTTCGACGTGAGTGCGATCCTGCAATATATCTTTTTGGGGACTACAACCTTCCTCACGTGATTTGGCATAATATCGACTCTTCTTTGACAGCATCGTTTCTTCCTGGAGCAACACTGAGTGAAAGAGCATCGGTGGAGATTTTAACTGAACACTATAATTATTTTAATTTATATCAAAAAAATGCTATTTGTGATGTTTTCAATGGTATGCTCGACTTGATTTTCACCACTGATGAATGTATTGGGGCCATTTGTCCGGCTGATAGTCCTTTAACTTGTGATTTTCATCATCCTCCCATCGAAATAGGATTGTATTCTTTTTAGTCGAGATCTTTGTCATTTATCGAAACGTATCGCTTCAATTATAAATTAGCTGACTTTTATTCTATAAGGCGATGTTTAAATCAAATTGACTGGGACATGGAATTGAAATTCTTGGATGTGAATGCTGCTATGAGCTTTTTGTATGAGCATTTTTTTGTTGCTACTGAGTTGTATGTTCCGAAAACATTGGTTGAAGGATCTGTTTATCCCCCTTGGCTTACACCAGAGCTCAAAAAATTAATCAGAAGAAAAAAAGCTGCTCACATGAAGTACAAATTATCTCATAGTCACGATGACTATTTAGCGTTCTCTTTTTTACGTACTGAATGCAAATCACGGGCTAATATTTGTTATTTGAATTATGTTCGCCAAGTTGAAACTAACATTCAAACAGATGTCAAATCATTTTGGAATTTTGTCAACAGTAAGCGATCGTTTAATGATATTCCTAACTCGATTGTACTGAATAATGCTGTTGTGGACTCCGCTAATGGAATGGCTAACCTTTTTGCAGAATACTTTGCATCGGTTTTTGTTCCTGATAGCTCTGTTGTGGATAGTCATTCTCACCAGGATATATCATCAAACGTACTTTCTGATTTAACCGTTGATATAGGAGAGGTTTACTCCGTTCTTGATTCGTTAGATACAAAGAAGGGTCCAGGCGTGGATGGCCTTCCACTCTCACTATTCAAATCATGCAAATTTATTCTTTCTCGTCCACTCTGGATCATATTCAATAAATCTCTGTCTACTGGATGTGCTCCTTTTGAATTGAAAACGTGCCTGATTTCTCCTATTTCCAAGAGCGGTAATAAGTTAGATGTTGAAAATTATAGACCTATCAGTATTTTAAATGTTATGTCTAAGGTTTTTGAGCGTATTATTGTCGGCGAACTTACTCCATTATTGTCTCCTCTGATTATTCCGGAGCAACACGGTTTCATGTCAAAAAGATCTACCACTACGAATCTACCTGCCTTTTGTAATTTCGTTGCTATGGCATTGGAGAATAATTCTCAAGTTGATGTTATTTATACAGACTTTAGAAAAGCGTTTGATACTGTATCTCATAGTGTTCTTTCATCCAAGTTGACTACCTTTGGAATATCAGGTAATCTGAAACCATGGTTCCAAAGTTATTCATCTAATCGTGTACAAATTGTGAAAGTTCGTTACTGTTTTTCCAAGCCGATTTTGCCGTCATCCGGAGTGCTCCAGGGATCTCATCTTGGTCCATTTTCATTTTTGTTTTTCATCAATGATATCAAACAAATTCTTAATGATGTTACGGAGTGAAATGGCAAGCGTTGTTCATATCACCTCGTCACAAATTATTTATTGTTCGAAACGGCCCGAGCGGCTAGACCGAATCGAATGTGTGGGTCTGCTCACGTTCTAAGCTTGCCGAGGAACTCCAAATTCCAAGGCGGCACCCGTAGCTAAGTTCAATGATTTCCTTTTTGTGATGGAAGGGAATAGGAATGAACTAATAGATTGACCTTCGATTTTTAATGCGAGTGTTGTTCGCATTTATATTTATTCCTCTTGAAAAGAGGAAGAAAAATGAAGGAAAATATTACAATAGAACGAATCAAGTAAAATGGAAAGACAGATTCAATGACTTTTCAATTTCATGATTGCTAAAGGTGACATCAAGATAGTTTCTGATGTGAGAAAGTATGAGTGTGTGTATGTGTGTTCGAAATGTATATCGAGTTGTGTAGTTACTGACTATTAGGCGGCTAATGCTGCACGAGCTGATTCCAGGTCAGCTCGCAGGATGTTGTTGGTTCTCAGGAATGTTTGATCCAAGAGGGGAGAAGGATGTTAGGAGGAATCCCTGGACCAAGAGCACGCACTGACTCTACTAATTCTAACTCGAAATGAGGATTTCGAGTGCTAAGAAATCAAAAGATGAGAGCAACCAAACGAGACCTCGGTCGGAAGGGTAATCCGTCCAAATCTACGGCACGTTGAACTCGCGCGTAATCCACACTCGGTACAGAACGCGGAAAATAATCGAAGTTCAAATTGGTAAGCCGAGTTTTTGTGTAAAAGCTTGTGCGAGGCGTGAACTCCGTATTATTCCCAAAAGTATACTCTGCTTTTTCATCGATTCTCTCCTTATTTAAGGAGCGATGATTTTTATTTCATGGGAGTGGGGAATCATGCCATCGGTCTTTTGCTGATTTTGGCCAACGTGCCTTGGTTGCTGTGCTTGTGCTGAATTTGATGGGCGTGAGAAGGATTGATTGACTGAGAAAAGGATAGAAGGAAAGATGCAGTGCACTTCGGACTCAGCTCGATGCAGTCTCAGCAATTTTGCACATATTTGTGTTATGTTTCCGCGTTGTGAAATTCGTGTATGAATATTGAAATATAATTTCGTCCGTATAGATTATATTGATTTGATTGATTCCTGGTAATGAACTAAATAACTTCGTGTCAGGTGTCAAATGAAAAGATACGAAAGTGAAAGAGAATTTTGTCTTGAACTTCACCCCATGTGTGCGTGCTTTCATCTTCGCTTCGTATATAGGGTGATTCAAAATTCGCGCACTCTTTTTTGGGAGTAAATTCCTGATGAAATTCTAAAACGGTTTGTCCTTTTGCACAATGCTCTCCGACGCATAATTTCCGAGATATAATTAATTAAAGTTGACTAATTATGATGTGGATCCATCGGTCATTCAGGAGCGTCATAACAGAACAAGAGAGGAAGGTGCTTGCAGAGGGCGCTCATACGATCAGCTGATCGGTATAATCGATACGATTTACCAACATACAAATTGGTAAAATTGATTATTGTCATGAATTCTTATCACGATATGCTGTAGGTGAAAGTTGTGATTTAGGTAATGATTTTTATTACGCAGACGAATGTAAAATAGTGTTATTTCGTAGGGATAGGGATTCAAGTGGGAGAAAAAAGTATAACTACTCGTTTTCAATCAGAATTTTCATGTAAAGAAGAAAACATGAGAATTTTAATTGATCCGATACCCAATTTGAACGGTTTGATTAGTAAGTTTAACACAAGAGATTGGATTCCGAATCCTGTGTTCTGATTCGTCGAGGATCAATGTATGTTAGATCAATCCTTGGCCGTTTCAAATGATTCTTCTGAAGAATGTGTTTTCGACTTATCCCAACCACAACATTGAACAATGATAAATTTATTCGAATTCACCCTTTTTACATCATTCGATGATTATAAAGGGTTTATCGAACGTTAATAACTTACTCCAACTTCTACGTAATTAACGTTCGATAAACCCTTTATAATCATCGAATGATGTAAAAAGGGTGAATTCGAATAAATTCATCATTGTTCAATGTTGTGGTTGGGATGACTCGAAAACACATTCTTCAGAAGAATCATTTGAAACGGCCGAGGATTGATCTAACATACATTGATCCTCGATGAATCAGAATACAGGATCCGGAATCCAATCTCTTGTGTTAAACTTACTAATCAAACCGTTCAAATTGGGTATCGGATCAATTAAAATTCTCATGTTTTCTTCTTTACATGGAAATTCTGATTGAAAACGAGTAGTTATACTTTTTACTCCCACTTGAATCCCTATCCCTACGAAATAACACTATTTTACATTTGTCTGCGTAATAAAAATCATTACTGAAATTACAACTTTCACCTACAGCGTATCGTGATAAGAATTCATGACAATAATCAATTTTTCCACAGTGTCGACGAATTCAATCGTTCTACATAGAAAATTTACCAATTTGTATGTTGGTAAATCGTATCGATTATACCGATCAGCTGATCGTATGAGCGCCCCCTGCAAGCACCTTCCTCTCTTGTTCTGGATCCACCTCATAATTAGTCAAGTTTAATTAATTAAATCTCGGAAATTATGCGTCGGAGAGTATTGTGCAAGAGGACAAATCGTTTTAGAATTTCATCAGGAATCTACTCCCAAAAAAGAGTGCGGGAATTTTGAATCACCCTATAGGGGAATAGTTTTTGTATTCCTGAATGTAACGAGTTTATCTCAAACGCGCTCTCAAATTACAATGATTCTCAATTTCCTACAAGTTTCGATTGATTCTTTCTTTGAGAGCGTGGTTGGAAGAAAGTCGTTCGCAATGGTTCATTCGTGAACCTTTGACCGGAATGTAATTTGCTGAGGTTGGATAATTTTGCGCAAGACAGTTCTCTTTGGACTTCGGAATGTTGAACTTATTTCGATATTCCTTGGATGCATTATTTGTATGCAAAAATCATATACCGTTATTATGAATCTAATGAAACACCAATATTCCATAATAGAAATGGATGGAATGTTGAAAAAAAATATTATAATCAATATAAACAATGTGTTGACTCTTCTACTTTGAACATTAAAATCTTCTGAACATTGAGAGATTGAAAATTATACTTTTTCTTCAATAAAAAGATTGGAAGATTACATGACTTAGTTAATTAATGACTAAACAAAAATGTTCCTGTTTAACAAAAGGAGCTTCTCAATTCCTTTTCTATCATGGGTTGTAATTTTGATTTTCTAAGTGTATCTAGAAGTATTCGATGAATTTTAAAGAATGGATTAGAGAAGCTTATTTTGTTGTATGGGTATTTCGTATAGAAAAAAAATTCAGAGGTGAGAAGGGTGAGTTTTTGGTGGGTACACCACAATGATAGCGATTTCCTTTTATTTGCTGACGATTCAAAAATTTTCAAGAGCTTGCGATGTCCTGCTGATTTATATCATCCACAATCGATTTTACATAGATTGGATTCTTGGTGCGTCCGAAATTCTCTATATTTGAATTTAGATAAATGTTGTGTAATGAGAATATCGCGCTCCAGGAATCCTATTATATTTCCTTATAGAATCGCAGACGTTTCGTCATCTACTGTCAAATCTCACGTTGATCTTGGTGTAATTGTAAATGATAAGTTCGACTTCACTGAGCACGCTACGAAAGATTGCAAGTACCGCATTTAGAAATCTCGGTTTCGTCAAAAGGTTTGCTAGTGACTGAAGATTTAAGGTCATTGGAAGTGTTATACTTTTCTCCAATCAGACCTCATCTGGAATATGCGTCGCCTATCTGGTCTGCGTATTTGAAGAAGAATATTCAAATGATTGAGAGCGTCCAACACTAGTTCTTACGATTTGTTGCTTTTCGGAACGGCTATCCTATGGGATATGCCGACCACGATTACTCCGAAATTCTTCGTAAAATGAATATTACTACTCCCGAGGAACGAAGAAAAGTGAATGATCTTCTTTTCCTCTTCAAACTTATTAATGGTATATTTGACTGAGTCATTGTTAAGTGAAGTTAGGATATGTGTAGTTTAGTGCTCGGAGCGGCGCCATCAATTAACGGAGAAACAATCCAATTAGCCGAGCAGTGCTTTTTTATCGCAAAAGCCAACGTTTCGCCTATATACTGGGCATTTTCAAGGCAAAACTACAAACGCAGAGATGAAGTGGAAGACTCCATCGTTGAACCCACAAAAAATTGGATGGGGTGATTCAATTATTAGGATGTGCAATAAAAAAGCACTGCTCGGCTAATTGGATTATTTCTCCGTTAATTGATGGAGCCGCTCCGAGCACTAAACTACACACATCCTAATCATTGAATCACCCCATCCAATTTTTCGTGGGTTCAACGATGGAGTCTTCCACATCATCTCTACGTTTGTGATTTTGCCTCGAAAATGCCCAGTATCTGGGCCAAACGTTGGCTTTTGCAATAAAAAAGCACCGCTCGGCTAATTGGATTGCTTCTCCGTTAAGTAAACTTAGTTTTAACGTTGATTTCCCGACCGACTGGTGCAGCCCTATTGTGGTTGTTCTGAAAAAATAGTCAGATGAAATCCGCCTGTGCTGTGATTATACTAAGTTAAATAATAGCGTCAAAAGAGCAAACTTTCCAGTACCTGAAGTGGATATTACACTTACTTCATTGAAAGATTCGAGAATTTCTTCGAAATTAGACGCACGAGCGGGATTTCATCAAATTAAGCTTGAAAAAGAAAGTCAACCATCAACCACATTCATTACTCCATTTGGGAGATTTATGTTCAAAAGCTTACCTTTCGGAATAAATTGTGCTCCAGATTATTTTGCTCAAAGGTTTTATGAATTATTTCACGATATTCCTAATGTCGTTATACATATCGATGATACATCAATTCACGCGGGAAACTGAGAGGAGCACAACGAAATATTATTACTCGTTTTAGAGGGATTAGAAGCTGGAGGCATTACCTTAAACAGGAATAAGTGTGTTTTCGGAGTCGAGAAGGTAGAATTTTTGGGTCATTCGATATCACATCAAAGGATTCAAGTATTACCAGATCGAGTTTCCGCTATTGTGAAATTCCCACCTCCGCAAAATAAAAATTTGACTTTGGCTCTGGCTTATGCAACTGAACGTTTTAAGGATCACATCACAGGTATCGAGATAACACTTGAAACTGACCACAAGCCTTTATTACAGATACTTCAAACGAAACCACTAGATGAGCTTACTCCGCGTTTGCAAAGAATTAGGTTAAGGTTAATGAGGTACAATTATAAAATTAGTTTCATACCAGGCAAGCAACTAGTTCTGGCTGATTGTTTATCAAGAAATCCCACATGCCATGATTCGAATTTTAGAGAAGATTTTCAAGAAGAAATTGAATTTTATGTCAATTTTATAGTTGGTAATTTACCTGCGACAAAAGATCTACTTACAAAGATCAGTGAGGAGCAACATGCGGATTATATTTGTTCTCAATTGATAGGGTATAGTCGTAATGGATGGCCAGAAAAGAATAAGCTTCCTAACTGTCTATTACCATATTTTCATCTCAAAGACAGTATATCTTACGTGGATGAATATTTATTATATAATCAAGGTCAGTCACTCCCCCACCTTTGCAATTGGATTCATTATCAAAAACCCATGATGGTCATCTAGGGGTAACTAAATGTAGGGATAGGGCTAAACAATCAATATGGTGGTTGAGAATGAGTTCTCAATTGAAGAACTTGGTTGAATTTTGTCCCGAATGTATTCAAGAACGAGTCAATTTCAAAGAGCCCTTTGTCAGCGAACAGTTCTCGAATAGACCTTGGCAAAAAATCGGATTAGACCTATTCAAGTCCAAAAAGTGGTTTTTAATTATGATTGATTATTATTCTCGATTTTTTGAAGTGTTCGATCTGAAAGCCCTCACTGAGGAGGAAATTATATCAAAATGTGAAGAAGCTTTCTCAAGGTTTGGTATACCAAACATTGTCAGGTCAGATTGTAGGACGCAATTTGCCAGTAAATTTAGAAGTTTTGCGGATAAATATAATTTAAAACACATTACAAGTTCTCCTAAATACTCACAGAGCAACGGTGCAGTGGAGGCAGCAGTTAAAATTGCTAAGAATATTTTTGAAAAATGCAATGATGTTAATCAAGGGTTGTTAGCATATAGAACTACTCCCCTTGAAAATGGATATTCTCCTGCTGAGCTCATGTTTTCGAAAAAGATTAGATCTTCACTGCCTGTACTCCCTCATCAGTTGGGTTCATTTTATGACCATGATAAAATAGTTATCAGCGAAAAGGAAAGGAAAGAAAAGCAAGAACGATATTATAAGACCGTGGGTTCTGTGAATGGGAGTCTGAATTTTTTCGGTCGTAGAATCCGAATTTGAAACTATTGTCGTAGGATTCGTGATCTGTGTTTTGTTATAAACAATTGAATTGTTTATAACGCATCGACGGTCAAACTATTGTTTTTATCGGAAAATTGTTCAGACGACAATTATTCATTTCTCATCGGATAATACACTTTACCTGAACTATTTTTTCGATTTCTCGATTGTTTATTCGAATGCATTTTTTAAATAAATAATTAGGTCGCCGGAACTGGATCTTTCAACGGCGGTTTGAGTGTAGTTGGTCGGAGAATCTAGATTATTGGATGCCTTTTTGGGAATTCATAGCCCGTGTTTTGTTATAAACAATTGAATTGTTTATAACGCATTGACGGTCAAACCATTGTTTTTATCGGAAAATTGTGAAAATGAAAATTATTCATTTCTCATCGGAGAATACACTTTACCTGAACTATTTCTTCGATTTCTCTATTGTTCATCCAAATGCATTTTTTAAATAAATAATTTGGTCGCCGGAACTGGATCTTTCAACGGCGGTTTGAGTGTAATTGGTCGGAGAATCTAGATTATTGGATGACTTTTTGGGAATTTATAGCCCGTGTTTTGTTATAAACAATTGAATTGTTCAGATCACGAATCTTACGACAATAATTTCAAATTCGGATTCTACGACCAAAAAAATTCAGACCCCCATCCACAGAACCCATGGACATAATTTCCATACGCACTCTCATATTCAGCTGATGGACTATCCTCTGACACGAGTAAAACTCTTTTTCGCTCTTCGGCTCGACTCCCGAGTTGAGTTAAAGTCCCAACTCGTTGAAGAGTTTAACTCGTGATTCGAGCCGCTCGCATGGTCTTAGGATTCGATCGCTCAAGGATCCAAAGTATACGACCGCTCTCAGGTGCAACTCGGGAGCGGATTCATTGTATTAGAACCTGCTTCGACTCTCACTCGGATTCAATCCTTAGTACTTGTTACCTGCTCCTATCCCGAGCGGATCACCATTATGAATTGCGAGGGTCGCTCGCTCTACGATGCGAACTCGAAAAGATCAAAACTTTTGCTCTACATCCCTGTGAAGAACTGGGTTATTAGGAAACATATAAGAATATAAACTTGCTACGTAGTTTGACTTGGGAAACGTGCATATGGAACAATTAACGGACAGAAACTACCAATTTTTTTCGCACAAACTTCACGTATTGACATTATTGCATGGTTTTGAGTGATGTCATAAATTTCGGTATGCCATATTGGATCCGACATCTTGAATTTCGAAAATCTGATGCTGAATTCGTGATCAGCGACCTCAAAATCTTCGGTGAATCGATTTCAATCCATCTTCGAGGCTTTTTTGACTTTTAATCACCATCTTGGGTCCGCGATCTTGAATTTTGAAAATCTGATAATGGACTCGTAATTAGGAACCTCAAAAATCTCACCATACCGATTTTCATCCATTTTCGAGGCTTCTTTTGACTTTTCGTGCTCCATGTTGGATCCGACATTTTGAATTTCAAAAATTTGATGATGCATTCGTAGTCAGGGACCTCAAAAACCTCAACATACCGATTTCCATCCATTTTCAAGGCTTTTTCTCACTTTTTGTCCGCCATGTTGTATCCGCCATTTTAAATCTTGAGAATCTGATGATGGATTCGTTGTCAGCGACCTCAAAAACCCCTGGGTACTCCCCTTGGACAATACTGAACGAATAAAATTATATGTTCTATCAATTCCCTTTAGATTCTCAGAATTGCGAGTTATTTTGGTGAATATATGGTGAATTGAGAGAGGTTAGGTCTTCTTCAAGTTTGGGAAAAAATTCTATCGTAAAGTTGAGATATTTTTTGCACTCTTGGTTGATGTTTTGAATAATTTTGAGCGCATTTTCAACCCGTAAAAAAATCACGAAGTCAAATATCCTCCAATTTTTGTCGGCCCTTTATTTTAAATCGGCCATATCGGTATTCCAGCGCCATCTGAATGCAATTTTGACCTCAGCAACCGAAAGAGCAACCTCGAAAACAGTAGGTAAGGTATTTTTGTCATGAGTTTCTAATGATTGATATATCATTTGCAACGTTTCAAATTACAGTTGAAATCCTGCATCTCCCGGACTTGATGAGTTAATAAGATTTTGTAAGCCACTGGTAGTAATGGGGTGTGCAAAATGACATTCAAATCGTGTGCACCTATTGGAAATGTCCAAAAATGTATACAATTGTACACAAATTCTATACAAATCGCATACAATTGTATACAGTTTCGGACATTTCTTCCACATTGGCAGAGGATCCAGTCCATAAGAATGTGCATGCATACTATTCTGTAGTTCTCGAGCTACTATTTAAACATTCTGCTATAATGAACATAGTATGTACGAGGTGTGTTCAAAAAGTAAGGTGACTTTTCAAATTTCACGGGCAACGTACTTTCGATTATCGATTTTTTTGTTTTGTTATGTTGGCACACTCTTCCCGAACATCTGTACCAAGTTTCAAGTGTATAGCATTTTTTGTTTGGTTGTGAGAGGCGTAAAGGTTATAAGTGTTTTGCGTGCTCGGCGATTTCTTGCTATCGAAAAATATGGATCAAAGGATTTGCATCAAATTTTGTGTAAAAAATAAAATAAAGTGCTCCGAAACACTTAAAATGTTGACAGTAGCATACGGTGAAACTGTTCTGAGTAAAAAAAATGTTTACAAGTGGTACAAACTCTTCCAAGATGGCCGGGAAGATGCCAATGACGAGCCTCGCTCTGGACGCCCAAGCACGTCAACAACTGATGAAAACGTTCAAGCAGTGAAGAAAATTGTTTTGGAAAATCGTCGAATCACTATCAGAGAAGTTGCTGAGGATGTTGGTTTATCGCTTGGCTCGCGCCATGAAATTTTTTCTAACGTTTTGGGCATGAGACGTGTGTCAGCGAAGTTTCTTCCGAAATTGCTAAATTTTGACCAAAAGAACCGTCGCATGAGCATCGCTCAAGAACTGTTGAATGACGTCAACGACGACTCAGATTTACTCAAAAGGGTCATAACTGGTGACGAATCATGGGTATATGGTTATGATGTCGAAACCAAAGTCCAATCGTCCCAATGGAAGACCCCAGATGAGCCAAGACCGAAAAAAGCACGCCAAGTTCGATCAAATGTCAAAGTTTTGCTCACTGTTTTCTTCGATTACCATGGCGTGGTGCATCAGGAGTTCTTACCACATGGTCGTACGGTCAATAAACAGTATTATCTTGAAGTTATGCGCCGTTTGCGAGAAGCAATACGAAGAAAACGTCCAGAATTGTGGAAAAATAATTCATGGCTTTTGCATCAGGATAATGCCCCTGCTCACTCATCTTTGCTTGTGAGAGATTTTTTGGCCAAAAACAACACCACAATCATGCCTCAGCCACCATATTCACCGGATTTGGCCCCATGTGACTTTTTCTTGTTCCCAAAACTAAAGAGACCTATGAAAGGACGGAGATTTGCAACGATTGAAGAGATAAAGACTGCATCGCTGGAAGAGCTCAAGGCTATACCGAAAAGTGCTTATGAGAAGTGCTTTGAGGATTGGAAAAACCGTTGGCATAAGTGTATTGTATCTGAGGGGGATTACTTTGAAGGGGACAACATAAATATTGATAAATAAATAAATATTTTTTCTTAAAAATACAAAGTCACCTTACTTTTTGAACACACCTCGTATGTGTCATAAACTTTATTTGATTGCATGCATTTCTTGGAGTTCAACGTCAAATGCACTGATTTGACACCTCATTGTATGTGTTGTGTCTACATTTTATTTTGAGGTATCCGAGAGCTTATTTTTGAACCTTCATGCTTGGTGGAACTTACAAGTTGTCTTAGAAAAAAAACCTCTCTCTCACGACCTATCCACTTTTCGTTTCAGAAGTTGATGAATCGATTGGTCTATACCTAATGGAACCAAATTTGGAAAAATTTGTCGAAGGCCTGAACCAGTACTCCATCAAATTCACGAGTCAAGTTCGAAGAAAATCTCGCTCTCACGACCTATTCGTTTTCGGTTTCGGAAGTTTCTGAACCACTTGGTCTATATCTCTTACAGTTTTGATAACTATTTTCACAGTTATTCGGCATGATGTCCTTTGCTTACATATATCGAAAACAAAAATTCCCTAGTATAAGAAATATTGTCAAAAAATAAAATAGTAGGAGAAGTATGAAAATATGCTGTGCTCATTCACCACGAATTTTTGCGTTTATTATTTCCTCAATAGCACTCGGAGGTTTTTAAAACGTCTTCGAAGCGTTTGAATTTGTTTACATTTATTGATGGTTTCAGAAATGTCCAAAAAACTATGTGCTGTCAGGGTTCATGTTCAAAGCCTTGATGAATTTATTCTTCAGTGAATATTTATCCTTCCAATATTTCAAACGTTATTTAGATTTTTCTAAAAAGATCTCAGAGTTTTCCAATACGTCAGTTCAAGAGGTCTTTCAGATATTTTTCTCATGATGCTGGGGAGTTAACACTGTATCAACGGAGCACAGAAATTACCCCTGAATCTACTATCAGTGAATGACTTGTACTGAAAAACAAAATTTTGTCTGATGTCAATCGCATTTTGATGTTGGGGGTTTTGTTTGAAACAAAGGAATACCATATTCCAATCAACGACTATAATATCAAATTGATAGAAATTGCAGTTGATTCTGCAATCAGATTCAGTTGAGCGTATCCAACGTCATTCTACTGCTTAACCTACTATATTATTGTTCTCTGAACCCACCTCTTTTCAGTGTGACTGACATACAGGCGCCAATACATCCAGACCTTACATTGTCAACAGAATTTGTGAATTCTCAAAAACAAATCTGGTGCAAACGTTATGAATTCGTCAATTTCCAGATCATTCGACACATGGAAAAAGATATTTCTCACTAACGTGTTCAGTAAAATACGAAACTATTGAAATTTCTCGCGATGTTTATAAGAGTTCTAGGAGAATCTACGATAAGTTACCACCGTGATAGTAGATTTGACTAAAGTTCTAGTAAATAATCACAAAAACTTCAATAGTACCGTGTTTTACCAACCTTGTTAGTGAATTCTATTAAATATTCTTTCCGGTAAAATTCATAAATTTCGCTATAAATTTCCAAATAATTTTAGTAACTTCCCAAACAACTCGGGACAACTGTCAATGTCTTATGTGCAAAAATGTTCACCTCATAAAAACCCGACGTTTTGAATACCAAATTTTCACTCGGGAACGTTCGTGAATTTACAACCATTGTTCAGAAATTCATGGAAATATTTAGGAAGGTACTAAAAAGAATTTTTTGAAAACATCTTCTCAACTTTTTTGGAAGTTTTTTTTACAATATACTCACAGAGTGTTCGATGACATCACGATTGTTGGGAAATATTTTGAGGGTTTTTTCACACCTGGACAGTTGCATTTCAAATATTGGCCCATTATTGTCTAAAAAGCTTTCTACCCATGTGAAGAACCAATAAGTGCAATTTCACATACTTTCAGATATCTAAATTGTATCATAGTTCCAAAAAATGACTGATACTTCAATTTTGAATGTGGACGGAGCAAGCATATCATAGAAGATTTGTTCAAAATGAGCGAAACGAAGCAGCTAGGAACGAGGCCCTCTGTTCATACATGATTTTAAACATTGTAAACATTAAAATACAAATTTTTTCTCGATTCCGTAGGATGAATTCCATACTCGTCTACGTTTTTGTCGTCGAGGTTTATTGGCAATGGCTAATGCTGGGAAGGATGACAATGGTTCTCAATTCTTCTTCACGCTTGGCCCAACACCAGAACTACAAAATAAGCATACTATTTTTGGCAAGGTCACCGGAGAAACTATCTTCAATATGCTAAAACTTGAAGAAGCTGTTGTAGACGAGGTATTTGAAACTAATCCTACACGAAGACTGGTTTTTTACTATAGCGTCTACAATAAAGTTTGTTATCTCTGCAAGAATATTTACTCTACCAGCTAAGACGTTAGTTCTGTTAGCAAATTTATTGGGTTGGCAACTAAGTAATTGCGGATTTTTGTTAGAAAATCAAAGACACTTTTTTCATGGAACGAAATAACTTTATTCTGTAATGTATTGCCCATTTTGATCAATGACCTTTCGCCATCTTTCAGGCAGCATCATAATCTCACGTTCATAAAACTTCTGGTTTTTATTAGCAGAAAACTGAATCAGGTACGATTTGACATCATCTTCATTACTGAAATTTTTACCATTCAAGGAGTTTTGGAAAGATCGAAACAAAAAGTAATCAGATGGTGCAAGGTCAGGACTATATGGTGGATGTGGCAAAACATCCCAACCAAGCTCCAATAATTTTTGCCGAGTGACCAAAGATGTGTGTGGCCTTGCATTGTCATGATGGAATACAACACCTTTTCGATTTGTCAATTCGGGCCGCTTTTCTTCAACTGCATTGTTTAATTTCGTTAGTTGTTCAATGTAGGCATCAGAATTGATCGTTCGGTTGGGTGGTAAGAGTTCAAAGTAGACAAATTCTTTGTAATCCCACCAAACTGATAACAAAACCTTCTTTTGATGAATATCAGCTTTTGCTGTTGTTCGAGTTAGTTCACCTGGCCTGCTCCACGATCTTTTCCGCTTGATATTGTTGTACATAACCCATTTTTCATCGCCAGTTATCAGTCGTTTTAGAAATGGATCATTTTCATTACGTTTCTTTAGCAAATCGCAGATGTTAATGCGTTGCGTTAAATGCGTTTCTTCCAGTTCGTGAGGAACCCATGTATCGAGTTTTTGAACATAGCCAAGTTGTTTTAAGTGATTTTCAATGCATGTATGTGATACATGAAGTTTCTCTGCAATCTCACGTGTTGTACTGTGACGATCCGAATCGATTATTGCTTTGATTAGGGCGTCATCAACGTCAACTGGACGACCAGAGCGTTTTTCATCTTTGAGTGAAAAATCACCAGAACGAAATTTGGCAAACCAATTTTGACACTGCCGTTCTTTTAAGGCTTCGTCACCATAAACAGCACATAACTTTTTATGAGCTTGCAATGCGTTTTGCCCTTTACGGAAATAAAAAAGCAAAATATGACGAAAATGTTCCTTTTGATTTTTCATTTTTCAACGAACGCCAAACGAAAACTACGCAAGCGATCAAAAAACTTTCGTTACTGATTGACAGCTGAATTGCCAACTATCAAATAACAAGATGTGTTTTACATTTGTACTACGTCTGCAAACCTAAAAATTCAACAGACACCATCTATGAGTGAAATCCGCAATTACTTAGTTGCCAACCTGATATTTTTGTCAGCAAAGGACTTTAGTCGTGTCCATCATTTCTCTTGCAGTTTTGGTAATTTTTTTTGTAAGCGCTATAGTAAGGTGGCCAGACCTGGAATTTTGTCATCTTCTTATTGGTTATTCTGTTCAAACCAAATACGCAGTTGGCTCATTCCGTTAGACTTTTCTAACCGCTGGCCACCCTGTATAGTAACAGATCAGTTTGTTATGCCAGCAATACTTTTCTCTCTGTGTATGATGCAAAAGCCAATGGTCCTTGCCATGTGGCCGGTGAGACACTAACTCAATTTCATCGTGTGCATGTGTGAAGGAAGGAAATCCACACCTCTCCCATCCTCTACGTCATCGTATGTCAGAGTTCGGAAATAGTCGGGTACGTCCAACACAAGTTCTAAGCGAACCAAGAAAGAGGAGATTCAATCTCTTTCTTTTTTCCTCAGTTTTGCTTTCCAAGTTCTTTTTCCATCCCGAATGGATTTGATTTTAATTTCACTACAGTGTTTTTTTTTTTCATGTGTTATCTAGGAACGTAGTGTCCATTCTTCAAAATTCAAGCGCGTAATGTAGATGAGATAGTCAAATTCAGATGAACTTCTTAAGGAGATACCAGTGTAATGACTGAGTCAACTTTTTCTCGGTAAGAATTCTCCGGAATTTGATCCATGAAAAGGTCTGAAATTTCCAGGAAATAGTCTTGAGTATTTCAACTATTTTGGTACAGAGTCCGAATTTGGATTTCGGAAAAAAATATTTCTCAGTCGATCATATCTTTTGATAGCTCTGCTACAAATTTTCTTCCATTCTTCAACAGGAAGTAGAAAAATTTTTATTATAAGCTTCATGTGCAGCCAATATAATCTTGAAAATATTTCATTGCGCAAAAAAATGTTCCACAGATATGAAGAAAGTTAACAAGTTGTGGAAAAGTGGTTCAAAGTTTTCATATATTTTATAATTTGCGCTATTCATTGCAAGTGAATCTACACGAAAAAAAAAAGATTTACCGTATGGGATGACAACGTGTCGCTTCGAGTCTTTCAATGAGAACTTTCACGATATATATTGTTGAATAATTCACATTATAAGGCAAAAATAGATTTTACTCTTATGATGTGAATTATTTGACATATACCTTGTAAAAATTTCCACTTGGAGGCTTGAAGCGACGCGTTATCATCCTATACGGTAAATTTCTCCATTTTCCTTTTCCCGTGTACGCTATTATTAAGAGTCGTAAATATTTCCCCATGGACAAATTAAATTATTGTAAAGGTTTCAAACGGAAATAGTGCTCAACCAGTAGAGAGTAACATCAATAAATATTTCAAACGCTGAGCAAGTCGAATTTCGTATATTTCTTTTGTGTATAAAACCACGCATGTGAAAATTGCGGGAGTTGACAAATCGCCCAGTACTGGAAAGGTCGTATTTGCCAGACTTCGGCAAAAACAACTGTTCCTGTTCAAGCCCATTACTGTTTTTCAACTGGCTGTAGATGTTCGACGGAGTTGAGACGGTATTGGTTGGCGTGGACAGACAGTGTTGTAATGAATCAATACTGGCCGGGAAAGACACGGATCGTAGTGTAACGGAGCCGCGCCAGTACTGTGCCAGAGTTGGGATGATCATTCAATATATCCAATCGACAATGAAGGGCCAGGATCGGTAGGGCAATGGCTCACTACAAAGTCGGTAGTCGAACTACGTTAAAATTATGTCCATGGAAATCCGGCTATCATGGTAAACCAAAGCGGCGCCAGTACTGAGCCAGAGTTGGGATTACTATTTCATAGATTTGATAGCCGACTATATGCCAGTATCAATATGGCACTGGCTGACTACGAAATCGATGTTGTATTGTCGTTAAAATCGTAGCGATGGGGATCAGGCTATCAGGGTGTGCCGAAACTTCACCAGTACTGAGCCAGAGTTGGGATGACCATTCAATATATTCAATAGGCGATCGAGTGCCAGGATCGGTAGGACAATGGCTAACTACAAAATCGGTAGTCGAACTACGTTAAAATTATGTCCATGGACATCCGGCTGTTATGGTAAACCAAAGCGGCGCCAGTACTGAGCCAGAGTTGGGATTACCATTTCATATATTTGATAGCCGACCATATGCCAGTATTGGTATGGCACTGATTGGCTACGAAATTTGTAATCAACTGAATCAGTATAGCCACTTCTTCGCCCATCTAATATGGTAAATGAATCAGGTTATTCTTGCTACATAATGGCGCAGCTTTGGTGAACCACCAGATGCATGTTTATTCGGGGATTTCTTTTGACGGAAGTTGATAACCGATTCCAAAGCCAGTCAGTCCCCCATTAGTTCAGGCACATTGTTTTCGACCTAACATATCGTACTCTCTCCAACTCTGGCTCTGGTCTGGCGTAGCTTTGGCTCACTACAACACCCAATCTCCGCTATTTCAATATTCTGCCAATAATATTATTATAATGAACAGAGTTCACGCGAGTCATGTAAACCAATGTCTGGTTGTTTGTTTATATGTATATATTCTAAGAGCCAGCAATCTCCATGCACGCTCATTAGACGTATTCAAATTGTCTCGTACATTTATCAGACACACACAGAGGTTTGGGTGTTCTTAGAGTGTAGTTCTACGTAAAATCGTCGATTTGAATTCCCAAATATGTCCCATAATAGAGTGAAACAATATCGTGAACTCCAAAAAGTTTTAGTCGATGATACAGACTCTGACAATGAAGAAAGTAACCAAGGTTAGTATATGATATAATCAGCATTTATGGTATTTTTACACCATTCAAACTACTTACAACCCTAACAGATCCCCAATGGTTTTCTGCTTGAAATTCTCAATAAGAACGGAAAAAGTACAGGAGTGTTCAAGGAGCTCATTATGAATACAATATATTTATGAAGAACTCTTTTAGAATTCTTGTGCTATTTGGGAACCTATTTTGAAAAGGAATGATTGTCAGTAAGTGTTTTCAACCAGTAATTCACTATTGAACCGATACTGATACCGATTGTACTCAAATAGCACAAGCACTTTTCAAACATTCCAAGCTTTTGCAAGCTTGTTTCAAGCAATCTAAGCATGTGATCACGCATAGAATGTGCAAATAATCCACACGGTAAACAATGTTCCAAAATTACTCCCGATTATCTCAATTCATTATGACAAATGGCGTGGTACTGGCGAGGTTGTATTTGCCAAAGTTCGGCAAAAACAGCTGTGCCTGTTCAGAATCATTACCGTTTTTCAACTGTCGCCGAACATTCGCAAAATTTCAGACGGTATTGGCTCGTGTGGACAGATGGTATAGGATCAGTTTCGAATGAATACTGTCTGGCCAATACCCAGGATTTCGAGAAACGGTACCGCGCCAGTATTCAGCCAGAATCGGTATTATCATTCCATATGTACAACAGACGGCAATATGCCAGTAATGATATGACTCTGGCTGACTACAAAATCGATAGTCGATTGATGTTGCAATTATGATCTTGGCAACTCGGCTGTTGTGGTCAGCCGGAGTCGCGCCAGTATTGAGCCAGAGTTGGTATTATGATTCAATATGTTCGATAGACGACATGGTACCAGTATTGGTGGGACTCTGATTGACTACGGAATCGGTAGTCGATTTACATTAAAATCACGATCTTGGCAACTTGATTTTTGTAGTGAGCCGGAGTCGCGCCAATATCAAAACAGAGTTGGTATGACCATCCAATACGTTCGATAGAGAACAATGAACCAGTATTGGTAGAATCTTGTTTCACTACGGAGTCTATGGTAAATTGCGTGACTTCAAGAGAATTGGTGCAATAAATGGGGATTTAAGTGGTCCGTTGTCAACTCGGAGATTAGCTGATGTGATAGAGACTCTGTTTCTCAATCGGAGGTCCCGGGTTCAATCCTTGCCCAGTGAACTTTCATGAAACCACTTCCAAAGCGTCTTTCTCAGACAACGGTGATGAGACAAATAGATTCACAAAGTTTTGAAAGTTCAAATTCAATTTTTTTTCTTTTTTACTTGAAATATAAGTCCGGGGATCTCTAATTACCAACACTGTGCCAGTCCTGGGTCGGGTCTGAATTCCTACATAGGATGTATTATTTTGACCCTCTACCACTTCTCATCCAGGTGTGGTAGAACAATTGGTTTTGTTGCCATGCCAGAGTTCCACCATAGTAGGCACACACCAAATATCGCTACCGACGTGGTGGTAAATGTTTTACTGGCCCTTATGTAAAATGATGTTATCATTCCGACTCCTTGCCAGTACCGTCCAAACCACTGGCCCCATAATGGTAGGATTAGATTTGACAATACTGGCAACTCTGGCAACAGTACCGCGCCAGTAGCGGCCCGTGTGTACATTTCCACATGGGCAACGTTCCCACTAGTTGCTGGTCGTCATCGAGGAACCATATCGTAAATACGATATGGAGTTGTTTTGTCCTGATGCCATCGTGGATAGAGTGGAAAAATTAGGTAAAACGATGAGGATTGGGACAAATAGAATGGTAATTGGGCAAAACCATCCCATGTCGCATTAAGGATATGATAAAGATTAGCAACTAGCTGAAACGTCGGTAATTTTATGGACAAAAAAAATATATGAAGTTCGATTGGCTGAACGTTTGGACCTTCTGTCAATATTATGAAGGTGCTCGATGATAGGAAATGTTCACGATTTCGAAAAAGGTAGGAATTAATTTCAAGGATAGGAAAATAATATATGAATTATATAAGAATCAAACCGCAATAACAGAAATAGAGGATCGAAAAGGAGAAGCAAAAATTAGAAGAGGGGTGAGACAAGGATGCTCACTATCACCATTGATTTTCAATTTGTATATAGAAGAAGCAATGAAGGAAGTGAAGGAGCAAGTGCGATTGAAATTACGGATTCAAGGTGAGAATGTAAGCATGTCGAGATTTGCGGATGACATAGCTATATTAGCTACGAGTGGTGCTGAGTTAGAAAATACTCTCAACATTATGAAAACAATACTACTAGAAAAGTATTGTATGAATATAAATAAGGACAAAACAAAATTCATGATTTGTACAACAGCGAAAACATCAAGAAGAACTACCCAAACAGACACGAAGCTATCTTTTAGAATTCTGAAAGATATCTGCCAAAAGTACAAGAAGTCTTGAAGAATTTTCTAAAAGATATCTTTTCGTATTCGAAAAGATGTCTTATGCAACATGAATAGATTTCTAAAAGATGTCTCGGAGACTTCTCAAAGATATCTTTGAGAAGAAATTAAGAAATCTAAAAGAGTTCTTCAAGATTTCTTAAAGATGTCTTGCAAAATTCATAAAAATGTCTTGGAAGAAGCTTGAATTTATTCACGAAAAAAAATTCTAACACCTCTTCTTTTTCCTTCTCCTCCCTCCCCCCATATTTGTCTTCGTCGCTCTCGCACTCCTATGAAGTTGACTTTATCTCAATCCTTGAGGTTGCGGGAATCGAACCCGCGCATCTTACGATGTCCTTACGCTTCAGTGACCTGAGCTATAGAGACAGTTCGGTTTTGATGCTCATGATTGTCAATATAACACAGTGGAATCGTGTCAGTGGTGTACATTTTCAGAGTAGAAGTGATCTTTTGAAAAAACCGTTATTATATAAAAAAATGTCAGATAAGTTGGTCGTGGATACCACAGATTCTTCCTAAATTATTTCTATCCCAACTTTATTGAAGAATAACTTATTAATGAGTATGAATGAGAATTTTTGTGAATTTACTTGAAGGCTGTACATAAAATTGAGCTTAAAAAGTTCAGTGATTTGTCAAATATTTGTGTCTTGGAGATTCGTTAATTCCAGCGCGGGTATTAAAAGGTTACAAAATCGTAATTTTTGCAGAATTTAAAATCCCTTGGCATGTATAGATTTTTCAAGCTTTCGATTCGTGAACGAATTTATCACATGTGTAATTCGATTATAATTAAAGCGACATTCCGAGTGTTATTTTTGTCAATTCATATGATTAGGTATTTATAACCTAAACCTGCTGACAATCTATCTTCTTAAACATATTTTGTTAAAGTCTTCCAGGAAAATATCTTTCAAACGCTTCTCAAAGATATATTCAAGATATCTCGCATGGTCGTCTTGGAGATGTCTTGAATCGAGACATCTTTTAGAAATCTTTCACAAGATGTCTTTCCAACACTTCTGAAAGATATCTTTAAGAACTCCTCAAGAGCGTCCTTGAAGATCTCTCAATTGAGTATTCTTTTAGATATCTTCAAGAACTGCGTGCTGTGTGGGTACTTGTAACAAATATTGCAATTGCTGTTCATCTTTGGTAAGGTGATTGTCGTATTCTGCAATTAATGCGATCCCTCGCTCAGCTACGTCATTAGTTACTTTTAGTGTTCTGAAAAATTCTGAACATTCTTTGTAAGTAGTAGGTATCATTACTGGGCCATGCTAAAATATCTCCTTCTACAAAATCGTAAGGGGAATCAAATCTTCTGAACAGGTCTAATGAAATATCTAACAAGATGACTGAAACTTCAGAATGACAAAGCTACCAACAGAGTTGGGAATTTGACATGTCGAGTGAGGTTTCTGACGTATAATACACATCCTGTATAATACATATACAGGGTGTCCCATTTGATTCTTTAAATGCAAATATCTCAAAAACATGCATCTTGAACCAAAAGTACCTAATACCAAAGTTGTTATACAAAGAGGGGGCCACAAAACTACGATATCAGTTTCATCATAGATGGCGTTATGATCGATTAAAATGGGATCAACATCATTTTTTTAAACGGGAACCCTCACTTTTTATCACATATCTTGATTCTACGCAAGGAACTGAGTAACTTTTGCTTGAAGCGTTTTTCTAAATTTTTGAAGATAGCACCACAATCGACGAAAAATAAAGTCTATGAAACAATATGCGGATATCTTGAGGAATGCATCCAAGAGCTCATTTGAATGTTGTTGTTAAGAGAGGGGACGACACAATGGCGATATCAGTTCCATGGTAGATGGCGCTGTGGTCAGTAAAAATGAAGTCAACTTCAATTTTTCAAATGGAAAATCTTACTTTTTATCGCATATCATGATTCCACGCGAAAAAATGAGGAAGTTTTGTTCGAAACAGTTTTCCTAAATCCTTGAAGATGGAAACGGTGGAAAATGAGGTTGATGAAAAAGTTCTACTGCATTATGTGTGAAGCAACGCTCAACAAACAAATCAAAACAATAATAATTTCAGAGAAGAAATCGAACAATGTCCAAACATTGTCCAAGACATTGTAAATGACTTTAATTCAATGTTTTGGAAACGACATTCATTGTGTTTTGTGTTCGATTTCTTCTCTGAAATTATTATTGTTTTGATTTGTTTGTTGAGCGTTGCTTCACACATAATGCAGTGGAACTTTTTCATCAACCTCATTTTCCACCGTTCCCATCTTCAAGGATTTAGGAAAACTGTTTCGAACAAAACTTCCTCATTTTTTCGCGTGGAATCATGATATGCGATAAAAAGTAAGATTTTCCATTTGAAAAATTGAAGTTGACTTCATTTTTACTGACCACAGCGCCATCTACCATGGAACTGATATCGCCATTGTGTCGTCCCCTCTCTTAACAACAACATTCAAATGAGCTCTTGGATGCATTCCTCAAGATATCCGCATATTGTTTCATAGACTTTATTTTTTATCGATTGTGGTGCCATCTTCAAAAATTTAGAAAAACGTTTCAAGCAAAAGTTACTCAGTTCCTTGCGTAGAATCAAGATATGTGATAAAAAGTGAGGGTTCCCGTTTGAAAAAATGATGTTGACCCCATTTTAATCGATCATAACGCCATCTATGATGACACTGATATCGTAGTTTTGTGGCCCCCTCTTTGTATAACAACTTTGATATGAAATACTTTTGGTTTGAGATGCATGTTTTTGAGATATTTGCATTTAAAGATTAAAATGGGACACCCTGTATTATACGTATAAAAGGTAATTGTTGGTAATGTCTAGTGGATTTTTTAATGGACCAATCACATTTGGTTCCTCAGGCTCCATTATGATGTATTAAACTTATATCCAACCTTATCAGTAATATACACTGTATCATACATGTATAATACTTGTATAAAAGTAGGAATATTATACTATGTATAATACATTCCCAACCCTGGCTACCAATGAAGATAAATATCGCTTAGGGGCTTAGAGCATATATATATGGAGTGCTAATCCAGCCCGTTTGCCTGATGCTAACATGTTTCGGATATATTCCTCGATTGCGCGGGTGCGAAGTTTCCGAACTTTTACGAAATCTTCCGATACTTACCGAAGTATAAAAATATATATATGTATGTAAGTTTTGAAATTAATTGTGAGTTATGAGGTTATAAAAAACTGAATAATGATACAGAATTTATACGATAATGCAAAAGAGACGTAATGTTTATTGTACATATCGCAAGATCATATTTGAAAATAAGATTACATCACAAAGCACGACGTGTTAATGACAAAACAACAAAGGAATTTATTCGACATAAATTTACAAAACTAGTATTATTTAAAAACCAATAAATTAAAATATGATTAGAGAATTGATTTTACTCTTCGAAATAACTTGCATGAAATCCTGGAATCCTTTATCAATCGATTCCATGAGAGAATTACTTTATTGAAAATTCTTATGCTTTTTTCATGAATTAATATTTTTAATTTACTAAAAACCAACTTTGTCAACCAAAAACCAAATCTGTCAAAGAAATAAATATAACCTTAAAATATTTTGACGTGTTTACTTTCCACCTAGGCATATATATATCACCGAAGGTACCCGAAAAATTACGAGATTTGCCGATGAAGAACGCACATGCGCAATTGCAACTTTGATCTGAAACATCTTGGCTTCAACGAAACTATAGAAAACGGGCTGGATTAGCACTCCATATACAGGGTGTCCCATTTTAATTTTCATATCAAAATAACTCAAAAACGGGGAGTTTTGGAGGAAAATGTTTCGAACAAAAGTTGTGAGATTCCGAGGGGGACATCTGATGGTGACCTTGACTTTGGCCTCGGATCTCAACTTCAAGGTCATTCAGAGGTCAACTTTCGTTTCTTGAATGGAATCCCCTATTTTTGACTGCAGATTCAGATTTGACGTTGAAAAACAAGAAACTTTTGTCCGAATCATTTTCCCGAATTTCGCACAGATGGCGCTCCAATCGATAAAAAATGGGTTTTATGAAACACTCGTATTGCTTTCTGTGTAAAACGACATTTAACTCTCCAGTGTTTTTTTTTCAGCTTCTGAGGATAACCGTCGCCATTAGAGTTACCCAATGTGCACCACGAGGAGGTTAAGCGATCGGTTCTTGCACATCTTTGTGGCCCTTAAAATTTGATGGAACCCCATAAGTAAAAATCCGAATTAAGATCCGCAGACCTAGCTGGGATTTCTCATCAACCAATATTGATAATTATGTCTGTTCGTAGTACCGTTACTGTGAATTGTTGCCAAACACAAGTACAAAACAATACTTGTGTTTATCATGAACAAGAAATTTCATACTGGAGCATTGTTTACAAATATAAGTGAAACGGAATGTTTAATATCCTTCATTCATTCACAAATTCTCTCCGATATACGATTCAAACTTGAAGAAGATCTTTGATCAGTGTTGTGAAGGTCTCAATACCATGGATTATCCTTGTGGTGGAATACTTGATATTATCCTGATACTAGGAGAATGTCGATTTAATCACGCTGCAGCATCAAGATTGTATGGAGAGAGGTATCCAAATAGATGCCAGCCTTCACTTCAGGCGATACGCTCAATAGAAAGACGAATTAGAAGAATGAATATCCCACGAGTCAGAAGGCGTTATGACGGAAATCGTGTGGATGCACGCTCAGTAGCTGTTTTAGGAATGGTGCACCTGAATCCTCACGTTAGTACCAGAGAAATCCAGCACCGATTAGGTATCCCAAGATCAACGGCACACCGCATACTAAGATCTGGTGAATATCATCCTTACCACATTACATTGGTGCAAGCATTAAGTGAAGATGATCTTAGACGTAGGGTTGAATTCGGTCAATGGGCCTCGGAGCAACGGCCTGGTTTCTTCAATTACGTGATGTTTAGTGATGAGGCAACATTTCGCAGTAACGGTGTTATGAACAGATATAATTGTCATGATTGGTCAATTGAAAATCCCAGATGGCATCGACAAGTTGACAATCAACATCGCTGGACTCTGAATGTGTGGTGTAGGATTTTGAATGGTCAGATCATTGGTCCTTATTTCTTCCAACATACTGTTAGGAAGGAAAATTATCTGCAATTGATTCGGGACAAATTACCGAGGATGTTGGAAGATGTTGATCTCTACACACGAAACAGGATGTGGCTTCAACATGATGGGGCACCACCTCATAACGCTGCAATTGTCAGAAATTTTTTAAACACACCTTGCCCACACAGATGGATTGGTCGCGGTGGATACATTGCCCGGCTGGCTAGGTCTCCGGATCTCACCCCTCTGGATTTTTACTTATGGGGTTTCATCAAAGATGTGGTTTATGAGAGACCACCAACGACCAGAGATGACATGAAACGCCGAATACGAACTGTCTGCTGAACAATTCCACGTCATGTGCTTCTGTCGTTAGAACCACATTCTCAGAGACGAATTAGGTTATGCCAACAGGTCAACGGTACAAATATCGAACATTCGATACGGTGAATTTCCATACATATTGCAGAGCGTTTGTCGTGGAAAATTACACACCTCTACAGTCCAGACAATCGGCCCTTTTCAGGGCCTAAAAGATGTGCAAGATCCGATTGCTTGACCTCCTCGTGGTGATCATTGGGTAACTCTAATGGCGACGGTAATCCTCAAAAGCTGAGAAAAAAACACTGGAGAGTTCAATGTCGTTTTACACAGAAAGCAATACGAGTGTTCCATAAAACTCATTATTTATCGATTGGAGCGCCATCTGTGCGGAATTTGGGAAAATGATTCAGACAAAAGTTCCTTGTTCTCCAACGTCAAATCTGGATCTGCAGTCAAAAAGGGGGGATTTCATTTAAGAAACAAAAGTTGACCTCTGAATGACCCCGAAGTTGAGATCCGAAGCTAAAGTCAAGGTCACCATCAAATGTCCCCCTCGGAATCCCACAACTTTTGTCCAAAACATTTTCCTCCAAAATCCCTTGTTTTTGAGTTATTCCGATATAAAAATTAAAATGGGACACCCTGTATATATATGCTCTAAGCTTAGGGGACATAAACTCAAACGTATAATTATGAGACGAGTTTGTGGTGGTACCAAGTGGTAACACACTCGAACTAACCTCACCTTCATTCTGATCAGGCGCGAGGTTAGTTCAAGTGTGTCACCGGTTGGTAGCGCCACAAACTCGTCTCATAACTATACGTTTGAGTTTATGTCCCATGAGCGATATTCATCTTCATTGGGACCATTTTCATTCTGAAGAGTTGGTAATCGTGTTAGACATTACATAATTATGGGTCAAGCAATTATTATTTGAGCTCGATTATAATTTTATTAATTTAATGATGTTGGAAATGGATTATTTAGGTAGTGTTGTCGGTGATCCGATGGAGAATTTTAGTGGGCGTAAGCTTCCTTCTGTGAAAGAGGTTATGTCAGTATTCTTTTATCAAAAAAAGTCCACAAATTTCAGCACAGACACAGTATCGATAAAATGATTGATAAAGTTCGAGAAAAATGGTCTGAAGCTGGCATTCCAACGTGTGGTGGAGTATACGCGCAGAAAAAACTTTCAAAATTATCAGAAGAAGTGAAAAAATTACAAAAAAATTCTATGCAAGAGAGATCAGTGGCATAAAAGGAGGAAGAGTCAGTTTTTTTTCTGAAAAATTGAAGAATTTATTTGATATCACTGAATCACATGTCGAAAATTACATTGACAATGATAAAAAATTATTCTTGGCGGGTCAAAGATCGAGAAACAGATTCGGGTTGATTGACCATAGTAATTTGTCACAACCAGAAAATCAAAATGAAGATATGGTTGTAGATTCTGCTAGTAAGTTTTTATTATAATTTATATTCACTTTTTCAATTGAATATGATTATTCGTTCAATATGACTCAATACTTATCTTTTAAGATACAGATGAGCCTGCTGATAATATGATGCTGGTTACTCAAAAATCGGACCTATTACAATCTGATTTATCAGCGACAACATCTAGTCGAACATCAAATTTAGTCTCTGACTTCGAAAATCAGTTGAGCCAGCCACATCAAACAAAGAAAATTGACATCATGACACCTGAATTATCTTCAGTACTTGATCGAGCAAAAATTAAAAACAGAAATGCTCCTTTTATTTTTGCTGCTGCTTATAAAAGTGTAGGAATCGATCTTTCCACTTCCAATCTGAGCTACAGTACGATTCCACCTGGGCGTATCAAATTTAGGACAAACATCGCGCAAGATTTGAAAAGAGAATTTCATTTAGAAGACCGTTATGTTGTGCATTGGGACGGTAAAATTCTGTGTGATATTGCTGATTCACAATCTGTCGATCGTATTGCCGTTCTTCTATCTGTTTCTGGGGTTGGCCAATTTCTTGGAGTTCCAAAAGCTGATGATGGAACTGCACGTCAACAAGCTTTAGCTGCCATCACTACGTTAAAGCAATGGAACATTGCTCCTTACGTGAAAGCGATGTGTTTTGATACGCCACCTGTCAATACTGGTAAGGTTGATGAAATAACTGCAATTACCAACGCAATTCTTATATTTGATCTGATTTGTATATTCCTCATTTTTATTTTAGGCATCCATAAAGGTACATGTGTCCTAATTGGAAAAGCATTGTACAGAAAACTAGTATGGCTTCCTTGTCGCCAACATATAATGGAAATCATTCTACGGGGAGTTTTCGAAACATTTTGGCAAACGACATCTGGTCCAAATGTACCAATTTTCCTCCGTTTAAAAAAAAATGGGACGAAATTGATCAAACTCAATGTAAAAGTGGAATGGAGGATGAAACTGTAGCAAACGTTTCAACAAAAGAAAGAATTGGAATGATTAATTTCATCAACGGATGCTTACAAGTGAGAATTGTTTATTGTACTCATCATTACAATGAAAACTATTATTTTCAACTTCTTATTATTGGTTTTATTTTTCAGATGTCTCAGCCCTGAGATGATTACCGAGAACTTTTACTATTATCTTTAGTTTTCCTCGGTAGTTGTCCAGCAGATACATTTACTTTCAAGCGTCCTGGCGCCATGCATCATGCGCGATGGATGTCAAAAGCCATCTACAGCTTGAGAATGTTCATTTTTCGAGATCGATTTGATCTTTCGTCTCATGATAAAAGAAGTTTACGAGAAGTTTGTATTTTCCAGTAATTTTATTTCATATTGAAGCATAGTATACTTCAACATCTGCTATTATGGCGCTTAACAATGATTTAGAGTCAATAAAAAAGTTGATTTTATATAAAAATATGAACCCGACGGTGTCACGAGGAGCTTGTAAAAACATGATGGAGCATTTCGTCGGTACTATGACAGAACCTCGTATCTTGATTTTCGACGGTTTGGTGGTTCCATCGGAAGAATGGTCAGCGCATGCTAATACACATATGAACAAGACTTTTATAAACAAAGAGGCCTTCGATTATTGTTGAGTGAACATAATTGATCACATATAACTTGATTATATGTGTATTCAGTGTGTACTGATGATATTCCCGATGAAACCTCGATACTGTCGAAAATCGAGATACGAGGTTTTGCCATAGTACCGACGATTTGTGGTATTTAAATGAAGGATTAGTCACAATCTCATTATTCAATGACAATGTTTCGGTAGACGTTAAGAAAAAAATAGTTGATGCCATTAATAATCGAGAAGGCTCCACATTGATGGATCAGCGGTATCATGTGGACGGCGAACATTTGGGAGTGTTATTAGAAAAAGATTTAAGCGACTTTGTTTCAAAAAAATCATTAGACCTGTTCAGACAATTTAATTTACCTTAAGATTTTGTAGAAGATATTTCAACATGGCCCAGTAATGATACTTACAAATAATGTTTAGAATTTTTTAGAACACTCAAAGTAACTGATGACGTAGCTAAGCGAGGAATCGCATTAATTGAAGAATACAACAATCACTTTACCAAAGATGACCAGCAATTGCAATATTTGTTACAAGCAGTGATGAAAACGGAAGTCTTGTTCCGTTTCGTTCCGTTTCCATGGAAAAACAAAACTTATGATTCCATTTTGTTTTTTTTCTCAAGAACTAAATCTCCATCTACTGGATATTTTCGTTCATGTTACTAAGTAACGTAATGAAATGCAATATATTATGAATAACGTTATTTGAAGGATAAAAAAATCACTCTGTTCCCATGGAAATAACTAAAATTTTATTTTTATTTTATTTCGTTACCCAAGAACATCGTATGCGTTCGTTTGGTATTAAGGAACGTGACGAAATGAAATGAATGTTAGTTTGAGAATAATAAACTCAACGGCCTTGGAGCGTCAGAAGACGGATGAAAGTTTGGTACGGATTTTCGAAATAACTAAGCGATAATCACAAATCTTAAATGTGTAGCAATGGAGTACTTTGTTAGGATTAGGCCACAAATATAAATGCAAAGCCCAAAGTAATTCCTAAACATGAGAAAACAAGTTATGAGAAATATTGACATCTGTAGGTTAATATGTGTATAATCGTTTGTATGATTTTGAGGAATAATTTTCAGGTCAAATATGATATCCGAGGCTCAATTTTAGCAATGTACTTTATCACAGCATATTCGAAATTCATTCTTAGTGCTGAGTTGTTCAGAGAATATGTAACCAAATTTTTCTCCATTTCTTCAAGAACTCTGTGGTCCTTGAACATGATCAAAACAAAGAAGAAGGGTTTTTACGACTTTGAAGACATCAGCCGAAATCTATCGGCTTACCGCTATAACCGTCTTTAGGAAATTGACAAATTGGAAGTGGATGAATAAAACGATTTGAAACTACTTAATCAATTTCCGCAAAGAAAAATACTCGATAAAAGTTCAAAATAATTTCTTTATACGTACTGTTCTTTTAGTCTTTCATGGGAGAGAAATGCGTAGCGATTCCAGTTCTATGGCAGATGATCAGAATAGAAAAAAAATTTCATTTTCGTTTTGTTTCATGCAGATTTCATTAGGTTATTATCTTAATAACATTATCGATGTTGCATTTCATTCCTCCTAGTTGCTCAGAAACAGAAACGAAATTCAAGATTGATTCCCGTTTCTGTTGCCGAAAAACTGAGAGAAATGAGTCATATCATTTTGCTGAGTTCGGATCCCTAATGTTATCTCCTCGATAACGCTATGAGCGATATTTTGTTCCCATACGTTATTTGAGAACAGAAACAATCATTGAAATCGGATAGTGTTCTCGTTGCTAGGAAATATAACGACATAATGAGTATTTGGTTATGTTGTTCCGTTAAGTTCTGGTCTCTGGTTACGAGTAGTTCGCGACCATCGGCAACGACATCCAAATTGCCATAGAAGAAATCTTCTGTGACAAAATTTTTAATTCTGGAGTCGAATCGCGAATTCAAGATGGCGGATCCAAGATAGCCGACGTCAATTTAGTAAATTTCGCATTTGTGGACGGATGTGTTGAAACATGGGTCTTAGGAGTTTTCAAGGGTGAGGAATTCGAATCTGACGTCAAAAAACGAATTGAGAATGGCAAATTCAATATACGATTCACGGGCGTGAATTTGGTCGTTTTGGCATTTATGGACGGATTCTTCTGAATCATGGTTTCTGGAGGTTTTCGAGGGTGCTGAATCCGTATCTAGAGTCAAATCCCGGATTCAAGGTAGCGGATCCAAGATGGCGGACGTGAATTTAGTCAACTCTGCATTTGTGGACAGATTTATATGAGACCTGGGTTCTAGGGGTTTCGAAGGGTGAGAAATTCGAATCTAACGTCGAAAAACGAACGGAAGATGGCGGATCCAACATGGCGGACGTAAATTTAGTCAATTTCGCACTTGTGGGCAGATTTACATGAAACATAGGCCTTAGGGGTTTTGAAGGGTGAGGAATTCGAATCTGACGTCCAAAAACAAAGTACAGATGGCGGACGTGAATCTAGTCAATTTTGCATTTGTGGACAGATTTATATGAAACATGGGTCCTAGGGGTTTTCGAGGGTGAAGAATCCAAATCTGACGTCAAAAAATGAATTCAAGATGACGAATCCAATACGGCACAACAAACTTATATTGTTATATGTAACACAGGTTCTAGGGATTTTCAAGCGTGCTGAAACAAAATCTGAGCTCCGATGTTGGAAGAAAATAATGATTTCGATCTTCCCGTGTCAGCTTTACTGCATCCAAAGGCTCTTCCAGAGCTGGTTGACGTTACGACAACTGCGCACTACTGAGAATCCAAAAGTGAAGGGAGTAGCTATTGGAACAAATGAAGCCTGAAAATATTCCGATTCATTCCTAAATTACGCCTGAATCACCCTTCGTTACGCTCATTACGCTTGAATGCCTTTCAGCTTACGCTTTCGTCGCGCTTCCAGGCTTCATTTCCACCAGAACAGTTGAAATTCTGCACTTCAGTTCTTCAGGTACATGTTTCTAAATCATTTGGAGATGGTATAAAGGATGATGGGCAATAAGTTCCAAGCTTTCTGAACATCACGTTTACAAAGTTTCTCAATTGAGGGAAAAACCGATGAGTGCCTTTCCATATATCCCCGGATATCTGGATTGCTCAAAATGCGAGCGAAGCGAACTTATGTGGGCTACGATTCATTCAAAATGAGCGAAGCGAATTTTGAAGGGGGTCGGACTGCTAAGCGGAGCGGAGCCCTCTGGTTACTTTTGCAACAAAAAACAACTGAAATTTCCAAGCTAACTTCTGCTAAAAAATTTTCTAAAAGCGTTTTTATTTTTATTATCATCATAGAACACACTATGAGATGACATTTTTCAAGAGTTCAATCTACGTTTGACGTGAAATTCAATCCCTACCTCGTCAGTGAAACCAATAGTTCCGGTGTGATATACAAAAATCGGTCAAATCTACGAAAAATTCAACTTCGACAGTCAATAACTTTTGAATGAATAGATCTATCGAAAAATTACTCAGGACCTTTTTTGTAGAGCGTTCCATTCTCTAAAAAAATATGTATGGTGATTCTCTGTGTGATTGGTCCTTTGCAAGAATCCGAAGACGTGAAAATGATTTTTCCCATGTTATTCTTAAGGAAAATCGAAAAGTGCGATGAGGACCATCTTAATGTGGTATTAAGAGCTTGTCTCTCAGCAGTTTTGTTTCCATACTTAAATGGAACTTTTGAGCCCGTTTGCGAGGGAGAAAATTTTTTCTTGAAACACCCTAATGAAGCATAATTACAGAAAACGGTAAAAGCAAAAGAGATATGAGAGCGAGGATAGCACAAGGAAAACAGGCTTCCCACCAAAAGAAACAGTTACTATGCTCAAAGAATATTGGCTTAGCAGTGAGGAAGAAATGTTTGAAGAGCTACGTTTGGAGCATAGCATTATATGGTTGCGAGACTTGGACAATTGGGAAAACGGACCAACGAAGACTTGAAGCTCCTGAAATGTGGTGTTATAGAAGGATGCTTAGAATGAAGTGGATAGAGAAAGTAAAAAATGAAGAAGTACTTGAGAAGGTAAATGAAAAAAGGAGTCTCTTGAAACATGTCGTGAAAAGAAGAAGTAATCTGACGGGCCACACATTAAGGCATGATAGTTTATTGAAAACAATATTGGAAGGACAAATGAGTGGTAAAACGCACAAAGGTAGACCTAGATTGAGTTATACAGGATGATTCAGAACTTATGTTGTACTTCATAGGCATATTCTTCAGGCAAAATTCAATAATTGCTCGGTAGAAAGAATTTTTTGAGGCTTAGTTTTTGGATCACGAGCATTTTTAGATGTTTTTTCCAAATCTGAATAACTCAAAAGCATTGTGTGCTACAAACCTCAACTTGATACCATCGACGGAGTTGGAGAACGGCGGATCTCTGAAAAAAGAATTGAACTATTCTCTCACCTCTCAATTCAGAGTTATAGCGATTTGAAATTTTACGGCTTTGAGCCAATCAAAATTCAGCAACTTCAAATTTTTATAGCTCCGAAACAAAGAATGACAGGATAGTTCAATTTTTCCCCCCGAGATTCACTGTCTCCCAGCTTAACCGATAGTATGAAGTTTTGAAGGTTCTTAGGTTTGTAGCACACAATCCTCTTGAGTTATTTGGATTCCTTCAAAAATCTAAAAATGCTTGTATCTCAAAAACCATGCTTCAAAAAAATTTTATTTTTCAACGAGAAATAATTGAATTTTAACTGAACTATGATGTACGGTGCGCAAGTTCTGAATCATCCTGTATGAAGCGAATTATACAAGATAAGGGTTGTCGTAGATATGTAGAAATTGAGCGTTGAGCGGATAATAGACAGGGTTGGAGGATTCCATCAACCCCGTCATGAGACTGATCACTTCATGATGATGATGATAATGATGATAAAAATGATAATAATTCAAAAAAATTTTCTATAAGCCTTGCCCGTTTTCAGTGAGCGAGGAAGATCTTCATGTCCGCACCCGGAGCTTCCTTGTTCTTGAGCGAACAAGTGGTACTTGCCAACTCCGCCTCCGTGAAGGAAGGAGCATCCGGGTCTCCAGATGTTGGAGGACGGCCAGGACGCTCCGGATGTTGGGGGAATAGGGTGTCAACGATGTTGCCGACGGTCTCCGCTTTCCTCGGGGCACCGTTGTTGTATGCCACCAGTTTGCGGAGCACTTTCTTGTACCCTAATCCTCAGGGATCTTCGTTGAGATCCTCTCCGAGCGCCTTCCAGCAGCGGTGCTCGCTCATGTTTATGGCTCGGCTAACCTCTTCCTTGCCACTTGATGAACGATGACTTTGGGGGCTGCGTCGCCTCGATCGCGGAGCTTTGAGCGACGAGCGATGCGCCTGAGGCTCTTGCTCCTCAGCTTCGCGATCTCGTTCGTCCACCAATAAACCGGGAGTCTGTTTCCTCTCCCCCGTTTCTTCGGCACTGCCTCCCGACAAGCTTGGCGGACGTGGCGCATCGCGACATCAACCACGGCTGCTCCTCGCTCGGGGGATGGCGGCTCTTCCTATATGCCGTCCATGGGTATCTGTCCACTCGTCAACGCCGGAGACAGCCTCTCGGGGCACATCTTCGCGACGTTCTATCTGGGCGTCAGGTGGTTCCGAGCGCCACGGGCTGGAGCTACATCCCGTATGGTGAACGTGATGTATTGGTGATCGCTGGCTGTGTAGTCTTCGATCACCTTCCAGCCGCTGGCGCGCGGCAACAGATCCTCCGTCGCGAATGTGATGTCCGAAATCGTATCTCGATAGCCAGGCCTTCGGAAGGTGGACGTCGTGCCGGTGTTAAGCAGTACCAGTCCGGTTAGACGCCATGTCCATAACTCTTCAGCCCGTAAATCTGGCCTGGCTTCGCCAAATCAAAGGGACTCGACATCGAGGTCTCCGGCTACGATTTTGTCTCCCTCCATATCCCGGACAGCATGTTCCAGGCTGTCGAGTTTGACCTGGAAGTCTCGGATTGGCTCGTTGGGAGTGGAGTAGCAGCTGACGTATGTTACATCCCTGCACCTCACCCACACGAAGCCGCTGCCGGAATCATGGGACGCGACGTGGCAATCTCGCGTGTTCGGGATCCATATTGCCACCGTGCCGAGGGCGTCGGAAACCATCCTGGCCCTTCCCTGTCTTAGTACTGTTCCCTTATGAGAACAAGTTCAGCTTTTTTCTGGAGACAGATCAGGGCCAGGAGGTCGTGTGTCACCATGCTCCTATTGAGGTTGGACTGCAGAACTACCGCCATCTTTGTTTGTCCTGCCTTTCGCCTGGGCGAGGACCCTGCGGAGCACTTTGCACTTTCCTAAACCCGCTTGGTGGGTTCCGGGCTCCTCCACCGTGATGCACAGGTAACGGGCGGGCTCTTTGTGCATCCCGCTGCCTTATGGTCCTCTGCACCACACCAGGAGCAGATCTCGCTCCGGTCAGGTTGCTGGCAGCCACGGCTTTGGTGTCCGTAACCGAGGCACCTAAGGACCTCGGCACGACCGCCCCTTCCCGAATTCTACAGTTGGTGATCAGGCCCACTTCGACCTTGGCGGTGGTGATCAAGAACTCCGCTGCCGCCTGTCCAATCGTCACCAGGGCCGAAACTTGACCACGCTCGTTGGGCTTCGTAATCGTTATCTGTAGGATCCCGCCGTAATTTTGCAGTGTGGTCTGCAGTGCAGCGTCCACTTCCTATGTATTCACATAGATGAATATATATATATATATATATATCTATATGAATACATATCATGAGTATTGTCATTATGTATATTTTCATTTATTGGAAAACATTTTCTGCATATTTACACATGTATACTACGTTTCGGATTCTCGTACGATCCCACAAAGCACGAAAATCAGAGGGAATTCATAAAGAGCTCATTTGGAACTATGAGAATTCAAAATGGATACGTTATGAACTTTTTTCTGAACTGCTGTGCTCTGTGAAATGGGAATAAAAAAAGCTCCTCCAGAAATATCCTTTCAAATATTGATGTTTTAATCACGTTAATACATGTGTATATAAATATATGGAACACACACACATGTGACAATTACACATCAACAACCTTCCCCTCTTGTTTAAGCAACTCGATAATCCTCAAATGAGGCTCAGGAATCCAACTTCAGTCATTTGAAGATGATAATCTTGCACACATCAACCCTCTGGTGATACCGTATTCTTTATGTCATACATATCTCTCAATAATCGAGAACAGAGAATGAAATTCAAAAATCCGGCATCACAGATCGATTTAGAATTTAATTAGCTTCAATTTAAAAAAAAAAACACTTCGATATCTCGAAAATTGGCGGCTCTGGCCTGTTTTGGCCACAAGCATGTTTTTTGCCCCACTGTGCGTCGACCAGGACGCCGCCCGATACGGGAACAGACGCGCCTGGGTTTGAGATTGTGGCTCATCCGCTCCCTCCACCGTTGGAGAATTCATTCCCTCATCCGCCGTCGGGACCGTTAGCCGAATGTCACCTGTAACCTTTGGCAAGGGCCCTCACGTGGTGCTACCATCCGGAGCCGGATGGACCGCGGTTTTTGAGAGAGGTGTTATTGATCTATCCCTCCTCCTGCCCCATGACTTGCGAGATGGGGTCCCGAATTTGGGACCGGTTCAAGACGGAATTGATGATAACAATATAACAATATAATAATAATAATAATAACCATCATAATAACAATCACGATAACAATCCTCATAATAATCATAATAAAAATCATGAAAACAAAGATAATATAATAACTATCATAATAACAATCATACCAACAATGCTGAGAATGATAACAACGATGATAATAATAACAATAAAAGACCTTTTTCTCATATAGGGAGGAATGCTTCATGCACCCTCTGGGAGCTGATTGCTCCCGGGTGTGTGGGACTCCTGCTGTGGCTGAAGATGTGAGTTGCCGATCGCAGTATACCCACTAAAATCCACCTCTTCGCTCCCCGGACCCAGCCCAGGACCGTGCATCATATTACTTTGACCTGAATCCTCCTCAGCTCAAGCCTGGAAAACCACCGCCCTGTCTAGGTCCACCTCCCTGAAGCGGAGGATGGACTGCGCGAAGGAGTCCACCGCCCGCCAACTGTCGTGGTCTCGGATCACAAGTCCCACGATGTTCTTGGGACTGATGTGCTTGAGCTCCAACTGGAGCGCCACCCAATGTGGGTCCCACCGAGCAGACTTGAGAAACATGTGTTCGGCAGTGTCCCTTACGTCAGGACAAGAGGGACAATTGGGTGACGCTCCCTCCCCCATCTTGTAGAGGTATTTCCGGAAGTACCAATGGCCCGTGAGAAACGGGGTCTGGAGAGAGGACCTCACCTCGCCATGCTCGCGCTCTGTCCACGGCTTGACCCAGTGTTCGGAACTCCTAGGATCGTACACGATTCTGATTGATCGCTTCTCATAGAATGTTGGAGGTGATTGGTTGCTCTATAAGAATTGACCCACAAACATCGTGTACGATCCTAGAAGTTCCTAACACTGGCTTGACCAGACGGATGAGCCTCGCAGTCCATCTCCTTCTGGTCTCTCTATCCCAGGAGGCCTGCCACGCGAGGAACGTGCAGGTGCGTCCCTCGACTGCCACGACGTTGCTCGGTCCTCCAGCCTGTCACGGCATTAAATACCGGTACAACAAATAGATAGGAAGTTGAGAATAGATAGAGGGAATCAGAAATAAGAACAGTTGAGGAATAAGAACAAAAAGAGGAAAACTGAGAATAGAATTAGAAGAGAACAAAAGTTCGAAAATGAAACATGAAGGAATTCAAAGGATGGGATAAAAGGGAAGATTACAGATAACGATATACATATATACATATCAGCAAAAGAATAGAACGAGGTGACGAACAAAGACACATGAATTTAGATACAGGAATCATAACACGGAACTGAGTATGAAAAACAACATATGATCGATCTAATAGGTGACATGATTAAGAAATCGAAATGCAAGTATATGTACACTGTGGAGAATTTTGATGAGAAACTTCCAAAGCAAAGTTTGGAAATCTTTTTTTCAAATATTTTTTAGTAGATTCACAAACAATTTCAGTGAATTGACAAACAATTTATGTAAACGGACAAACCTTATTTGGAAAATCGCTAAAATTGTTTGGAAATTCACTAAAATTGTTTGTGAATCTACTAAGAAATATTTGAAAAAAAGATTTCCGAACTTTGCTTTGGAAGTTTCCTATCAAAATTTTTCACAGTGTATGTATGTACATCTATCGGTGTAATGACCGAAAACCATAACACAGGTGAAGCGCCACAACATCCGCGTCGCGTGCCACTGCATTAGGGAAAAGTGGGGATTCAAGATCACATATATACGGGCTAAGCGATATTCAAATTTTTGATTCGCACTCTCCTCTTCACGAGATATGGATCAAGAAGCAATAACTTCGAGAGGTCTCTGGATTTCTAAAAGAGAAATTCAGTCTTGAGATTCATGAAAACAATCATTTGGATTATAACTCCATCGGCCCATAATTGCATGGAACGCTGGAGTTAGAAATTCGAGTCATTGTGTGCTGGAATACTTCTTGAACTCGAGAAAAGTTCCTTCTCGCAATTGCGTAAGGAGTTTCATGTCCACGACAGGAGAATTATTTCATCGTCGTGAGTTTTGTTCTTGGTACCTCATAAGGGAACGTAGAATGAGTAAACTTATGAATTAGTTGAATGAGAGATATGCAACGCGGTATATAGGAGTTGTTGCAAAGTTGAATATTTTTTATTTCTTTTTGATTTTTTTTCAGGGGAGTAGCGGCGAGTGACAATTCCAGATGTATATATATATTAGGTGTACAAATAAGTTTCCGCGGTTTGTCAAAAGATGGCCCCACCAGAAGGTTATGGAGAAATTGTCAGATGTAAAACGTAATATCCCAAGTTTAGTCATCTGGCAACACCATAACCTTAAAGTACTAGTGATTCCGTATCAGCATCACGTAATTTTTTTCGTGCAAAAATGTCAAGTTTTATTCCGAATAAGCATCATTTGCGGGAACTTTTGATTTACTTCTTTAATGTGAAAAAATCTGCAGCTGAGGCGCATCGATTGCTTCTAGAAGCATATGGTGAAGCTGCTTTAAGTGAGAGAAGTTGTCAGGAATGGTTTCAAAAGTTTAAGAACGGTGAGTTTGACGTTAAAGACAAAGAACGCAGTGGAAGGCCGAAAGTGTACGAAGACATGGAATTAGAAGTACTATTGGAGGAAGATTCGTCCCAAACGCAAAAAGAACTTGCACTTACTCTACAAGTGACTCAACAAGCAATTTCACATCGTTTAAAATCGTTAGGAATGATTCAAAAACAAGGAAATTGGGTTCCATATGAACTAAAGCCGAGAGACGTTGAACGCCGATTATGCATGAGTGAAATGCTGCTTGCCAGGAATAAAAAAAAAAAATTTTTGCATCGTATAGTCACTGGTGACGAAAAATGGATTCACTACGATAATCCAAAGAAGAGAAAGTCATGGGTTAAGCCCGGCGAACCATCAATATCGACAGCTAAGCCGAATATTCATGGAAAAAAACTCATGCTGTGTATTTGGTGGGATCAGCTTGGTGTCGTGTATTATGAATTGCTGAAACCAAGCGAAACCATTACTGGAGCTCTCTACCGAACACAATTGATGAGATTGAGTCGGGCACTTAAGGAAAAACGCGCCCATTACTACTCCAGACACGACAAAATTATTCTTTCACACGATAATGCTCGTCCACATGTTACGGCGCCGGTAAAAACATACTTGGAAACACTCAACTGGGAAGTTTCACCCCACCCGCCGTATTCACCAGACTTAGCCCCTTCTGATTATCACCTGTTCCGGTCGATGGCACATGGTCTGTCTGAGCAGCGCTTCACATCATATGAAGACACCAAAAATTGGGTAGATTTGTGGATAGCGTCAAAAGATGAAGAGTTTTTTCGACGGGGTATCCGAATGTTGCCAGAAAGATGCAAGCAAGATGTAGCGGAAAGCGCAACGGGAACGACTTCGGCTATCACAGCCACCGCAGAGCCAGAGACCGTGCGGTAAGCAGACACCACTCGTAGCACACCAAGTCGTTGCACTCGCTCGAGTCGGGCCCCGCAGCTTTTCTTCTCCGTGGCATGCCCTCAGATCTCGGCCCCGTAAAGGAGGACCGAGTTCACCGTGGACATCAAAAACCGTCATCTGCTCGACTTGAGGCCACTGACGTTCGCCATCAGCCTGCTAAGAGCTGTGACCTTCTTAGCGGCTTCGTCGGCAGCCCCCCAAATGTGGTCCCGGAAGCTGAGCCTCCGGTCTTCGATGAGGCCCAGGTACCGTGCCACGGGCTTCGACTCCTATGCCTCCTGCCCCACTTGCAGAGGGAGGACAGCAGGGATCCCCTTTTTCGTGAGAACCACGCGAGGTCTCCGTCTCGCCGATAGCTAGAGATAACCCATGCTCCCTCATCCAGGCTCCGACTCGACGCATCGCCTGGTTGAGTACTAGCTGGGCTCGCGCAACGTCGCGGGCCTCGACGAGTAGGCCAACTTCGTCCGTGAATCCATCCAGTATGGGCTCATCGGGCATCTCCAACCTATGCAGATCGTCGTAGGCGACGTTCCAAAGATCAGGGCCCAAAATGGAGGAACGCGTTCCTCACGCCCATTGTCACGAGAAGAACCACGCGTCTGCAGTAACGATTGTGATTCTCCGCGCGCCGCACGACCTTGACCACCTCCTTGGAAAGGGGAAACGATTCCCCTGGAGCGGTCGTTCGAGTTTGCTGAGTAACCAGAAGTCACACGGAGCTAAATCAGGCGAATACGGTGGTTACGGCACGTTATTGGTTGGAAATTCGGCGAAAAACTCACGAAGAATTGATGCAGCATGCGAAGGTGCATTATCGTGGTGCAAAAATCAAGAATTGTCGTCCCATAATTCCGGCCTCTTTTTACGGATAGCTTCGTGCAAATAACGCATTACATTCAAATAGTATTCCTTGTAACGGTACGAACGTGGACAAGCTTTCGTACGGTCACAACACCGCGCGTTAGTCCAAAGAATAGGAATTCATGGAAAATTAAGAAATGAATAATCAGCCTATAGAAAATGAGATACGTGTCATCAGGTAATTGAATCGAAGGATCAATATATTTAAAATATTGATAGCTGAAAAGAAAACGAAAAGTCGTCGAACGAATGCGTGAGGAAAAAAACGTAAATACAGTCGGTACACGGATAACACATGTAGTGAGACACTTGTAACAAATATATTGAAGATGACATAATCGCGTTTGGTCGACGAAAATCGTGGAAGCAAGATAGAGAATGACGTGTAAAGACACCAGACTCAATAGGTAGGAAGAATTGAAGAACGCGTCAGAATAACAATATATGTATAATAGACTGAATTCAAAGGTCCATTTCACAATTTATTGCACATTACAACATAATTCAAAGAGTGACCGCAAATTTAGCCTATTTTGACTCCCTCGATATTGAAACCAATAATAGTGTGAATTTATAGGTACTGATGAGATATGACTCAGAAAAAATTTTTACATTGAGTTGACATCCGGTTTCCAAGATATGCCCCGTTGAAGTTTGCATCTTGAGTATGCTGGGTGAAACTGATTATTTCGCTTGGAATCGGTGATTGATGTTCCTGATAAACTAATAGAATGCACTAAAAGTAATTCTGAATTATGGACAAAATAGTGTGAAAGAAGGTTTTGCATGAAATACGGAGTGAGCGATTGAATATTCAGGTCCACTGACATAATCTGTTCTGCTCAAGACACATCATTGATATAGTACGTTTGTAAACTCCAAATGAGAAGGCTGGATGCGTATTCAACGAATGCGATGCGTAATTGTATATGTGTGCGTCTGTGCGTGTGTGGGTGTGTGTGCGTGTAATTATGTGCCAAGATGTTTTTATCCCGGTGTTTGTGCGTATATAGATATTCGATGTAAGGTCAGGGTTGTGTGTATATTGCTGTCTCAGTGTTTAGGAGTGCGGGTTTTAGTATGAGCATGTGTGTACATGCGTGCTCGGGCGTTCAAGAGGGAGAGAAAGTGTGTGTATTGGTGTGCTAATATTAGTGTGAGCGTGTGTGCATTGGTGTGTTTATGTGGGTGGGTGTGCGCACGCCAGAGAGAGAGGGAGAGAGAGAGAAACAAAGTGTGGGTGATTGGTGTTCAGTATCAGTGTTAGTATGTGTATAAAAGAGTGTGTGTCAGGGTGTGAGATCACGGATGTGGGTGTGTATTGGTGTATATGTGTGAGTCCGTGTATGGATAGAATAATGCATGTGTAAGGGTGTGTTAACGGATGTGTGTGTGTGCGTGCGCTCGGGTGTGACTGTATGTGTGTATATACATGTGTTCAGGTATATTGCCGTATGAGTGTTAATATTAGTGTTACCCCCAGGATGAGTATATGTGTGCGGGTGCCAGAGAGGGAGGAAGTGTGTGTATTCTTGTGTTAGATTAGTTATAGCACGTGTCAGAGAGAGTATGTGTGAGAGTGTAGGCACACGAGTTTCTGCGTATTGGTGTATGTGTGTGGGTACGTGTGTGAATGAAATGATGCATGTGATTGAATGAGTGTGTTGACGGATGTTTGTGTGTATCCTCTGTGTGTGTGCGTGCATGTGTACGTGTCCATGGGTATGTATGTGTGTTTACGAACTTGCGTGCGTGAGCATTGTCACTTGAAAAACATCGAAGAGAGTTATAACGGACATCGTCTGCAGCCGTCATAATATTGGTCCATAGATCCGTCAATCTTCTACGAAGAGCATTCTATGCATCGAATATAAATCCACGCCATCATTTAATATAATTTTGAAGATTTTCACTATTCCCAAATATCGTAATCATTTTGATGAACATGATCATTGTCTCCGGTTAATCTGAATTTGTTATCCATTTCGCACAATGTGTGCTGTATTCTACAATTGCCAGTGATTTCGCTACATACTTGTACTGAACAACGCCCTCATCAATTCACTGCTTAGCTTGTGAGACGCAGAAACGTAAGAAGGAGAACAATCGAAGCTTTGGGATCTCTTTATGAAGTTCCATAACATTCGGGTTTTTGGTGATCCATATTCCTATAAACCGATTCACAAATATTTTACGTAGAATGCTCAGAAGTTCATGGGAATTCCTTTTTTTCCTGAGGTTCACGTAAGGTTTCTATGACGTCATTATGAGGATTTTTATTCACCAGTACTGTTATTACCATTTTCGATAAGGAAATCCAATGAGTGAGTGTATCCCAATCTGTTTTCAAGCTTACAGCATCCCTCACTTGGACCGTGCTCTTCAATCCAACCAATGCAGATATTATGCGAATACTCCTAATCATTCAATTTTTTATTCATTGTCCGGCATAAAACCTATGTTTCAACTGTTTTGTTTCTAATTCAGAATGCCTTTCATTGTATCTCTTCATGTTAATATGAATGGAAATTATAACTTCTATTCATGTCTATGAGTATACTGGTTCCAAGCGAAAGAGTGAATTTCAGCTGACATACGCAATTTCCATAACTTCATCAAGCCATATCTTGAAAACTGGATGTCAACTCAACGTAAAAATTTTTTCTGAGTCATGTCTCATAAGTACCTATGAATTTACACTATTATTGGTCTCAATATAGAGGGAGTCAAAATAGGCTAAAAATCACCGTCTTTTGCGGTCACTCTCTAAAGAACAATCGATTACTAATCGAGAACAAGATTATCAAGAAAAGACCAATGAAAAGAGAAGTCGCGTTCGATCAAATCATTCGATAATTCGGTAACAAAAACTCATAAACAAAACCGATAGATTTTAAGTAGCACGTGATTCAAAATAAACTCTTCACGATATAAATATAGGTCTAAAATAAAAAAAAGAAGAACTTGATATAATTCTGCTTTTGCACGGCTTGCTATCAGTTTAGATTGAACGAACATACAAATTCAAGAGGCTTGTCCTCATAGATACTTTAATTTTTCAGCTACGTGTGTTCACGAGTCCTTCTCATCGCGAGCGAGATATACTGAACACTCGTTTTGTTTCCACTCAAATTCCCGTGTGACACATACGCATACATTGCCATCGTATTCACAGCAAATTACGTAGTTCAATGTGCTCGTGTGGTGGGAGGAAATGTTTCGAGTTCACCATACCTTTTTGGATTAACATTGTACAGAATATTCAGCGAAACATATTGTAAATTGGACCTTATTCGGATTGTTTTAGATATTATTAAATGGATCTCCGTCAATGGAGGAAGAAGGTCCGAGGACGAAAAGATGTAGTGTAAGAGCAATAGAATAACCTTTTCCTCCTTTTTCATATAAATCGGTATCGCTCATTTCGAAAACCGATCACCCTCCGTTTCCTATCGTGTCATTCTCAATGAATAATATTGTTGACTTCCGGGGTGCTCTATTTCCGGAACTTGGATTTATACAGGGAAATGAGTATTTGGTAGGTGCAAAGAGGAATAGTGAAATCAGCCTTCACTACATCTATGATTTAATGAGTAATTTGATTCCTTTTTCATTTCTCATCCAAGAAATAATTCTCAAAAGAAAAAGAACATTACATCCTTGTTGACAGTTCGGCCGGTCAAAAGGAATTCGGAATGCACCACACCTCGATAATCGAAGAAAACTGTCAACATAACCTTGATTTTTAACCTGTTTTGACGTGGTTTTTTCGGCTTCGGCTCACCTTCCGCACGGTATTCGGCCGATTGATCTCCTGTTTCCGGGTCGTAAGCATGGATCCAAGACTCATCGTCAGTACATTTCATGACATCCTGATAGTCGAAAAGCGTTGTTTCACAGATTCCAACGCGACGCTGTTTTTCGAAAAAATTGAGTAATTTTGGAACCAATCGTGCTTTCACTTTTCTTAGGCCCAAATGATCTTTCAAAATGGTTTTCATTGATCCTTCTGATATTCCAACGATGCCAGTAAGGTCTCTGACTGTTTCTCAAGCACCAATTCCTTGATTTTATTGACGTGTTGATCATCAGTTGATGTTGATGACCGTCCCGGACGTGGTTCGTCGTCAACGCGTTCTCGACCCTCTTTGAATAATTTGTACCAATCAAAAACACTTGCTCGCGACAAACAATTTTAACCGAAGCCCTTCTGCAACATTCTGAACGTTTCGGCACCAGAAATTTGATTCCGCACACAAAATTTAATGGAACTTCTTTGTTGAATAATTCCACTCATTGTAAAAATCTCTGAATGCATTTTTTGTACTTCAGAAAGACAAGCGTATACTGAACACTAATGATTATTTTGATGTGACAGTTGGCGCAGATGTCACTGACAGTCAAACAAAGTCCATGAAAAAACGTAAATCTCTCACAATAACAATTAACAAAAACTTCTTGGAATGGAAACTTCACTCTGACCAGAATTCTACTGGAAGTGGCAGATATACCATTAAACAAAAAACGATGTCAAATGAATAACAGCTACTAAGGAGATTTGATGATCCAAATGGTATGTGAAAAATTTTGGGGATATTGTAGCTTTAATTTATCAAAAATGCATCATAGTAGTTTGTAATTTCTAAAAAGACATCCTTATCCTCGCAACATGTATGGAGGGAAATAGAACAGAAATTAGGTTGATCCATTTCACACACTAGAATTCTGAGTTATTCCAAACCAAACGTGTTGGTCGGTTCAGATATGTTTTGAAATCAACCTTAATGCGGAACACTTGGCGTGGCCGATAGCAGGAGTTCTCAGTGTGGATTATATTCCAAGGATGTCTCAAGGGCCTCAAGTTAGAAACTCAAATAATATGGCCCCACGAAATTATCATGGGCTACGCCAAGTATTTCGCATTGACGTTGATTTCAAAACATATCTGAACCGACTGAATTATAAAAATACAAATCAAGGATATAGAACTTATTGCATGCAATATGTCGGAGAATGGAATGATACATCCATCGATGTTTGGAGGAAACACAGCCCAATTGAATACTCATCTCTGAAATATCACACAAATAAGACTTCCGATTGAACGACTTTATGAATCCTTTTTTTTCCTTTTAGAAAACCACAATCAGAAGTACCGTTCCAAAACAGATCGATCAAATAACAGTCATGTTTCTCAAAACAGAGACGTTTTGGACCTCGAACGGAAGGAGGAAATATGTACAACCGATGGTGCCGTACAGTAAGCTCAAAAGAGAAAAGGATTGATCTATCCAAATCATTCTCCAAGGAAATTTAAAATTCAATATTTTCCATATAATATATAAAGTTACTAGAATGTATCTCAATTTTGTACCCTTTTTATACTCAAGAATTAATTTAACCGCTACATACAAATTATACATTTCCACCCAGAAAATCATCAGTTACAAGAAAGAGAAATGTATCTCTACCTGTATATAATATACATCAAATAGTTACAACTATGTGGGAACCCGTTCGTCTCTTCACACTCATACACGCATTCACCCATACACAATACCCGAGCGTACATCTTTTCGGCATAGAAATCCTGTCTGTCCTATGTGTCTATGCTTGTACTTTTCCATTGGTTCTTATTCATGTAGTTACAGTTAGTTACCCAAAAACTCGTTCATACGTTTAGGTGGAGGAAAAAAGGTGAAACGTCGTACAAGTAGATGACGAATTCGTGAATCCCATTCTGAGATTGGTCCCAAGAGCAATGGTGTTGATATACAGTGACGGCGATGGTGATAGGAATAGATTGCCGACCGTACGCCAACGGTACTCGTGGTGATCAGGTGAACGCCGTGATTTTTTGCCAGGGGTTGAACCAGGTTCCCTTAGAGAATCGATTTTGTAGTTGGTGGGTGTAGTAGCGGCTGCAGGTCTTGCAGAATGCCCTTGTAAAAATTCGTAATAAGCGATTGCTCGGAGTGCACTTGGTTCCATTCTCGCTCGTACTGACTGCGCGGAACAACTGACTGGTTTATAAACACTGCGGTATGGGAGGTTCTTCTAGACTCATCTCGCATAGACGACTCTCGAATGTTCTCGAACTTTGTTCTTAGAAAAAATAGATTAATTGAAAAAAAAGTGTCGCAAGATTTCCTTACCAACCTAATATATTCAAAGCAAAATATGATTCCTATATATTCTAGTTCTAATTTGACTGAATTCATAATACATTCTCAATATACTCTAGGTATAATTCAAGTATATGATTATTATTTTTTTTTTTTGCTATAAAATTTCACCCATAACTGTCATAAGGGTTGATGTATACACATTACCGTTTCAGTACGTATTTTTAATACATCTGAAATGTATTTTGAATACTGAACAAAACCACTTTGATAACGCATCCAATTATATTTGGAATATATTCAAAATGTATTATGAATATAGCCAGACAGAAAAGAAAATCAAAAAAGCATGGAAAATTATATTTTGCTGTGAATATATTTTCAATGTATTTGTAATGTTCCTTGATTATATATTTCTTCGAATCAAACGGCATTTATCTTAGCCTGTTGGGAACAAAAAATATTCGCACCCACACAGCACCACAGTCCCAGAAGAATTCATAAAGAATTCTTATTGAACTGATTGTGTTCTTTATGAATTCTATAAGGATTCTTCTGAGACTGTGGTGCTGTGAGAGCTAGTTCCGAGTGTCACGAAAATATTACTGATTTGAGAACCATTTTAGATCGAATCATTTCAAATATATTCCGTTCACATTCTGATGAATACATTTTCGCAAAAGTTTTCTAAATATACTTCAAAAACATTTGAAAGAATACTTTTTCCAGCAATCTTTTAGTATTGTATTGTAAAACCTTTCCTTAGGAATCCTTTTGTTCAGGAATGATTTCAAATGCATTTGATGCATTTAAAATGTATTTTAAAAGCTCTTATGGTTACGTGGGAGAATACTACTATAAGATATCTTTCAGAAGTCTTTATGCTATGTGAGAAAATTCACACTTTTGTTCACATACCAGAATGTTTAGTTGTTGAGAGCCACACAGATTTTTCGTGTGAGGACGATAATGAAATCAGAAACAAATTCGTCCAGCATGAAAGAGAATGCGGGAAGAAATATTGAGGAAAAAAGCGAACACACGTGAGTGGGCTGTGGTCTACTTTCAACCATAGACGCGATTATGGTTTAATGATATGAACAAGACACAAAGTTCCCCACTCACAGCAGCACGGACGCCCAGGCCTGACGAGAGGGGGGGGGGCTGCTAGGGTGTTTCCCCCCGGGGCCGGAGTTTTCTGGGGGTCCGGATTTTTCCCAAGTATTTTATCTCCTTCCGTTTTTGTCAAACGGTTTCCAACTCAAATGAAACGAAAGATACATGATGAGGTATATATTTTTGATTCTGAAGTCAAGGAACTTTGTATTATTCCTTTGTGAGAATAAAGTTTTTCAACCCAATTTCAAGAAAATTGGGGCCCGTAAGTCGCTTCCCCCCGGGCCCGGATTTTCTGTCCACTGCCCTGCGGACGCCACCAGCCATTGTTAAGAATTGCGCATTCCAGTTTAATATTGAGGCCAATGACTTTCCCTCTTTCATACATACGTGTGGTGAGATTGCATTAGTGTCCTATCGGCCGCATGCTGGAAACCACCAGCCCTCGCATTATGGAACCATTGGTTGCAGATCTGGTGAAATTTTTTTATAATGATTGAAATATAATAAACACTCATCTATCTTTTTTTTTGTTTCCCATTATCACAGGATGATCGACCTCTTTATCCGCAAAAAATTTTGAAAGCGGAGATTTTGAATAATCCTTTTCAAGATATTATAGCAAGAATAATTTGCCAAGGAAACCCAGAACCGAGGGAGAATAAGAAGAAAACGGAAGCTGGAGTGAAGTAAGATAACGAAAACATAATATTTTTTGAATAATATTCAATCAAGTCCTCATTATTTCTGTTCAGAAATTTCAAATTATTATCATTTGGAGAAGAAGCAGAAGAAGATGAAGAAGAATCAGTCATATTGAATAAGCAATTTAGTGGAAAAGGAAAATCTGTTCACGATAATTTGTCGGATCCAAATTCAAGCACTAAGCCCGTTGTTGAACCTGCTGGCCCTCCAAGTAAAAAAATCAAAGAAGATCGAAGTAGCGATTGGGAAGACAGTGGCGATGAGCGCACTGTTGAAGAATTGGCTGCGTTAACCAAAGACAAAGAGTATGTTTTATTATTACATTGAAATGAGTATAGAACTCATCATTCATTAGCCCCGAATTGATATCGCGGTTTGTGATACCGCTGAGGGAAAAATTTCAATGCTTGAAATCTTCCATCAACTTGCATGGTTCGTACGCCCCTTGAGAATCCTGAAAAACTCCTTGAATTTTTTCTCACTTTGAATTATTTATCATTATTCATTATATATCAATTATTATATGATTTATATCAGTATTATACCTCATTGATGTACAAAGGAAATATGTATAATCCTTAATTATCTGTTTTCTTGAAAGAATGCGATCATTTAAGGATCATTCATATTTCGTAACATCTTGAACTTCCCACACAGTCCCGGAAGAATCCACAGAGAATTCTTATTGAACTGATCGTGTTCTTTATGAATTATTTGAGAATTCTTTTGGAACTGTGGCCCTGTAAGGGTTGTCTTGAGATATCTTTGAGACATGAATAGTTGTTGAGTAGGTAATGAATAATGGAAGCAATCAATCAAATAATAATTATTGAGATCTCAATCGATTGAGATTTGTGTTTATAAAAAATCGAAGATCCATCTATGAAAATTTCAGGTTTTTCCATGAATTCCATTCTCAATAGTTTGACCCATCCAATAATTCTATCATGGAGAAATATTGAATATGATCATACATATAGTATATCACAAAAGACTGTTCCCCATTAATTATTCGTATTTTATGAGAAGAGCATGCTGTTTCAATTCATCATAAAAATTTTTGTATGACGAAGTGTCGTATCCCCTATCCGGTGTACAGTTGGCGCAATCAATCCGTTTCCCCCTTACCGAGGGAACCTTATTGGCAATCCATTGTTATGTAACTGAAAACATTTATGATCAATTTCCCATGTCCAGAACATTATTTCTCACATATTCATCCTCTTGAAAATTGATAGAGTAGGTTCGAATTGCCCGCTTCGCGGCTGTAGATGGCGTGTGTAGGAAAAGTAGAAAGAGGGATAGAGGTGGCGCTCGGAGTGACGGTGTGGACGTCAACACCAGGGTACCCAGGGTACTCAAACCTCCGTGTTAATTACTGAGATCGTATAGTTCACTATCCACAGTACCAGGCGGCGCTAGTGTGCCTGGGGAATTTTACCTACACAAATACGTCCTCGTATGTGAGCGGGGAATCCCATAGGCTGCTACACACGCATGCAGGGTACTGAATGTACGTGTGATAGATATATAGATATGGTTATATATAATGATTTTTTCCATTTCAGATATTTAATTTCCTGATTTTTAAAAATGTTAACTTATCAACAAAATACAATTTCAATTACAAAAAATCAATATTAATTAGAATGAATAAATTCACAATTCAATTCAGTGTAAAATGGATGAAAATGACACAAATGCTTGTTTGTCATTTATAATCATTTTTTACAAAATTTCATCATGAATTCAAGCATCTCAACTGATATTGATTTCTTTCAAGTGAAAATGAAATTTCATTCATAACTTAACATTCCTATAAATCAAGTAATTAAGTATCTGAAATGAAAAAAGTTATTATTGGAATTCAAAAATAAATATATTATGAGTAAATTGAAGGTGGTTACTTGGAATTACATCAACTTGGCCAATATTCAAAAGTATATTTATAACAAAAGGTGTGTTTCCGGTAAGTGAAAAATTTCAACATATATATCCACTTTATATACCAAAATTGGTTTCATAATCCATATTTTACAAATTGTACTGTACAATTTTGCACTTCAAAGTATTTTATGTTTCTATTACGTGTTATTAATATACTTTAGAATATGCTTCATGAGAATTTGAGAATTATAAAAATTTATTTACTCCACTTATGTAACAAACTGTGAATATCGTTTACACATATAAAGCATATAAATATTATATGGGAACTTGAAAACACCGCGCTTGAATATTGAAATTATCTCATCAATGTTCACAGAAAATGTAAAAACAGAATGTTTGATACATTGCTCTGTGCGAAATTTTCCAAAGAAAACAGTGGAGAATTTCATTTTTATGTTTTTTCCATGTTTACAAAACACGTTAGGGCTACACTGCAGAAAATATTCAATGTACATTACTTATTCAAAATTTGGAAAAATTACAATCAACTGTGAAAGTACTGTGTTCAGCGTTAGGGAAATATACTTTTTATTCTAACAGCCCTACGCTCAATGTTATGATATCACGAAACTTTTGTAATCTGTTCGCATCCAGCATAAGTGATAAAGTTTCCTACGCTGGATGTTGAAAGTTTACGAGAGTTTGGTGATATCATAACATTGAGCGTAGAACTGTTAAAATCAAAAGTATATCTTCTCTCCGCTGAGTACAGTACTTTCACCAAGGACTGATTTTTCCAAAGATTGGATGGGTAACGTATGTTAAATGTTTTATTACATTGTGTTTGATTTCATTTTTCCCTGAGCATTGATTTCCTACCAAGTTAGGAATTTGAGATAGAAAAGAATTGGAAAAACTTACAAAAAATACTGTGAAAACATTTCATTTAAAATTACACAATGAATCATTGGCAGTATGTTAGCCAATGATATATTCTGGGTTTTTACAGAACATTGTAGCTTTTCACAGTCCTATATTGTGAAAAATTACAATTTTTGGTAAAATAACATTATGAACCATCAGAAAAAGTTACAAACTTCACAATATGATATTGGCTAATGTATTACCAATGATTTATTGTGTAATTTCATATGAACTGTTTTCACAGTATTCTTTGTAAGTTTTTCCTATTCTTTTCTATCTCAAATTCCTTACTTGGAAGAGAATCAATGTTCAGAGGAAAATTAAATCAAACACAATGTAATAAAACATTTAATATACATGACTCATTGAAAATTGGAGAAAATCACAGTCTACCATAAGAGTATTGTGCTCAGCGTAGAGAAAATATACTTTTCATTGTAACAGTCCTACGCTCAATGTTATGATATCACCAAACTCTTGTAAACTTTCAACATCCAGCGTAGAAAACTTCATCACTTATGCTGGATGTGAACAGATTACAAAAGTTTTGTGTTATCATAACATTGAGCATAGGACTGTTACAATGAAAAGTATATTTTCTCTACGCTGAACAGAGTATTCTTATAGAAGACTGTGATTTTTTCTAACTTCCAATGGGTCATGTATATTAGATGTTTCTTACAGCGTGTTTGATTTCGTTTCTCTCTGAACATTGATTCTCTACCAAGTAAGGAATTTGAGATAGAAAAGAATTGGAAAAAATTACAAAGAACACTGGATATGCTTCCAGCGAAGGGGCAGCAAGAGCAACCAGTTCTCAATAAAGTCCTCTCTCCCGATCATCCAAGTGTATACATACACGTGAAGAATTTCACACGAGGAGTGTAACGCCTCGTCCATGAGTTCGTGCACCTGAAATTCATACAAATTATATTATTTCGTTAATATTCTATTCTGGCCATGCATTGAAAAAGATTTATACGTTGAATTATGGAGAGAGTCATCCATTCCTCTTCAAGTAAATGGGACAGTATCTCTAAATCATATTTTTGAAGTCTCAAGGATAGATTCGAACATGAAATTACATTACAAAACTTCACAGTACAAAGTTTTCAACCCGCTATCTTGCAAAATGTTTATTATAAGTTTATGAAAATTAGGAACTTCACAAGACTTTTTGGTTGTTTCACTCAGATGATTAAATGATGATCCCAAATGCACGCTATAGAGAAGGAATTTTTCGAGTCATTCTCGTATTTGAGTATGCGACTTCCATTGGCTTCAATATGTATACAATACTTGAAGATCGGGAAAATATCTATCACATATTCCAACAATCTCCATTATGCCTAAGGTTCATGAGAGAAGCACCTGAATTCTGAGGAAATATGTATATATATATATATATATATATACATATTTCCTCAGAATTCAGGTGCTTCTCTCATATATATATATATATATATATATAACTTAATAGAACCAATCCCCGTGAGATGATTGCAGGTCTTTTTCGGGTGGAATAAACTACTCGAGAGGGAGAATACAAACTGAGAGAAACAAAATCATCCCAACGCCAGGAACATCGGCAGAAACGGAAGGAAAGCAAGGAGAAACTACCTTCCTTGATATTTCTTAATATTCCCGAGGAAATGAAATCTTTTCTCCAAACCCAGAATTTTTAATTTTAATTTATTGAAAAAAAGCAACAAAAACAACATGATGGCGTTCTCTTGGGTAAAATATTCCGGAGGTAAAATAGCCTCCCGTTCGGATCTCCGGGTGGAGGCTACTCGAGAGAGCCTCATCAAACAAGACAGAAAACCGAAGAGGATAGGGAAGAAGAAGAACATTCTTCGAGTCGGGGCGTGGAATGTTAGATCACTGAGACAAACAGGAAAATTAGAAAATTCGAAATCAGAAATGAAGAGGTTGGGTATCGATGTAATGGGAATTAGTGAAATGAGATGGCCGCAAGAAGGGGATTTATGGAGTGGGGATTATAGAATCATTCATACAGGATCAAAGAATGGTCAAGCAGGTGTGGGAATTATAATGCATAAAATGGTAGGGGATAGGATAGAAAATTATTTGCAACATGGTGAACGCATAATGATGGTCAGAGTGAGAACGAAATCGGTAGACACTGTTATAGTTCAAGTTTACATGCCCACATCTGCATACTCAGAGGAAGAAATCGAAAAAACGTACGATGAAATAGAAGAAGTGATAGAATATGTGAAGGGAGAAGAAAATTTAATGATCATAGGCCACTGGAATGCGGTAGTAGGGCAAGGGAAAGAGCGCAACATAACAGGAGATTTTGCGTTAGGAAAAAGAAATGAAAGAGGACAACGTTTAATCGAATTCTGTGAAAGCTATAAAATGGTTATTATCAACACTTTGTTCAAAAATCATCCAAGAAGAATCTATACTTGGAAAATGCCAGGAGATACAGCAAGATATCGAATTGATTACATATTAGTGAAACAAAGATTTAGAAACCAAGTGAAAAGCTGTAAAACTCATCCAGGCGCGGATATAGATAGTGATCACAATATGTTGCTGATGAAATGTTCTCTGAAATTCAAAGCTCTGAAAAAGAAAAGGAAAATGCAAAAAAGATGGAATTTGAAGAATCTCAAGCAAGGAAAAACACGGGATGCATTCAAAGTGATGTTGGACGAAAAATTGGAGGATCGACAAGAGAAGGACTTGGAAATAGGGAGTAGATGGACAAATATGAAGGGGAACATAGAGCAATGTGCAGATGAAATTTTGAAGAACGATGGGGTAGAGCCTACGAAACCATGGATGACAGAAGAAATTCTCGATTTGATTAATGAAAGGAGGAAATACAGGAATAAGAGTAGTGAACGAGACCAGCAGACATACAAGGCACTGAGGAATAAAATAATCAGAGAATCAAGGAAAGTAAGAGAACAGGGGTTAGAGGAAAAATGTCAGGATATAGAAGTAAGATTACATTAAGGGAAAGTAGATGAGGCATATAGGATTGTTGAGAGATTTTTTGGACAAATGAAATCTAGAAGCAGTAAGATGAAGAATTCTCTAGGGAGACAATTGATAAGAACGGAGGAAAAATTAGAACAATGGACCAATCTTTGGAAGATCTGTATAAAGGAAGCGATGATATAGGATTTTTAGAGAGGAAGGAAGATGTCGATGAAGAAAAATTGGGAGATTCAATTTTGGGATCAGAATTCGACAGGGCTTTAAAAGGATTGGAAAATAATAAAGCGCCAGGAATAGATGGCATAAGTGCGGATCTTATCAAAGCCTCCAGTCAGAGAACTCGTGATACACTGTTTGAATTGGTCAGAGATATGTACGAAATAAGCGAAGTACCGAAAGATTTCCAGAAGAATAAAATTGTCGTCATTCCAAAAAAACAAGGAGCAGACAAATGCGAGAACCACAGGACGATTAGTTCAACTTCACATGCCTCGGAAATACTGACAAAAATCATATACATAAGAATAGAGAATAAAATGGAGAGTAGATTAGCAGAAGATCAGTTCGGTTTCAGGAAAAATAGGGGAACGCGGGAAGCGATATTAGCACTCAGAACAGTAGTAGAAAGAAGTCTAGAGTTGAAAAAGTCTGTGTGCATAGGTTTTGTGGATATACAAAAGGCATTCGATAATGTTGATCGGGAGAAAATGTTCACGATTTTGAAAAACGTAGGAATTAATTTCAGGGATAGGAGAATAATATATGAATCAAACCGCAATAATAGAAATAGAGGGTCAAAAAGGAGAAGCACAAATTAGAAGAGGGGTGAGACAAGGATGCTCACTATCGCCACTGATTTTCAATTTCTATATAGAAGAAGCAATGAGCGAAGTGAAGGAGCAAGTGCCATTGAAATTAAAGATTCAAGCTGAAAATGTAAGCATGTTGAGATTTGCGGATGACATAGCTATATTAGCTACGAGTAGTGCTGAGTTAGAAAATACTCTCAACACTATGAAAAAAATATTACAAGACAAATATTGTATGAATATAAATAAGGACAAAACAAAATTCATGATTTGTACAACAGCGAAAACATCAAGAAGAACGAAAGTCAAAATAGATGCAGAGACAATTCAGCAAGTCAAGGAATTTAAATATCTAGGAAGCATAATTACAGAAAACGGTAATAGCGAAAGAGATATAACAGCAAGAATAGCACAAGGGAAACAGGCTTTCCACCAAAAGAGACAGTTACTATGTTCGAAGAATATTAGCTTAGCAGTAAGGAAGAAATTCTTGAAGAGTTACGTTTGGAGCACAGCATTATATGGTTGCGAAACTTGGACAATTGGAAAAACGGACCAACGAAGACTCGAAGTTTTTGAAATGTGGTGTTATAGAAAGATGCTTAGAATAAAGTGGATAGAGAAAGTAAGAAATGAAGAAGTACTTGAGAAGGTAAATGAAAACAGAAGTCTCTTGAGACAGGTCGTGAAAAGAAGAAGTAATCTGATAGGACACACATTGAGGCATGATAGCCTATTGAAAACAATATTGGAAGGAAAAATGAATGGTAAAACTCGAAGAGGTAGACATAGATTAAGTTATATGAAGCAAATGATACAAGATAAGGGTTGTCGTAGATACGCAGAAATTAAGCGGTTAGCGGATAATAGACAGGGTTGGAGGATTTCATCAAACCAGTCATAAGACTGATTACTTCATGATGATGATGAAGATGATCGGAAATGAGAATGGACGTTTGTGAGAATAAAAAAATATTCACCAGCTTGAATAAAACCACTGAAGAAATAAAACTTTCAGAGATAACATCTTAGAATGAATCACATCTCCAGTCACATTAGATAAGTTGACTCAGTTATTCAACAAACATTTTTGGCAGTATACCTTACGGAAAGTTTTGAAGTGTATCCACTGCGCTCCAGCCATCTTGACATCTGCCTACGTAGTTACTCAATGTAATCAATAGTAGTGGTACAGTGCCAGATTTACCATATAGGCGGACTAGGCACCGCCAAGAGACCCCCACTTCCCTTCTAGAAAAAATATTAGCTCGACTATTTTTTATGAAAATAGGAATGGAAAATGTTGGCTTCAGAAACTTTTTTCAAATTCAAAAGTATTGAAATCCAATATTTGTCAATATTCTTTCCGCGATAAGTAGGGGAGGGTCGCTTAAGTCAGACCCCTTTTTTTCACTTTGCATCAAATTCTATAATTTCGATCAAACATCTGGTATAATATACCGTCCCAGCTAGCAAAACGCTTCCACTTTTCAAAATTTGCTACTACTCATACTACCAGGTAGCAAGTAGAAGCGAGTGAGATAGCATTTTGCTGGACGTGAGACTCTACGCTACCATATTTCGCTTCCAAAGCACTGCCGGGTTGCTACCAAGCAGCACTACCAGAAGTGCTACCATGAGCGTAGCGTACTAGAAATGCTTGGCAGTAGTGCTACTAAGAATACTATCACACGCTGCGATTGATACTGCCTGAGTGCTACTAGAAGTGCTTCTGGGTAGCACTACCAGTAGTGCTTCCAGGTGGCATTACCAGGAATGCTGATAGGGAGCGCTACTTTGAGTAATATCCCAGGAAGAAGTTTTTCTTTAAATTTAAGGAACTGCTATTTGAACCGGTCGAAATGAATATTTTTTCGACAAGAATAAATATCGTCTTGATATAAACAAATTTATTCTTTAGAACAAAGAGCGGATGATAAATTTTCTTAAATACACAAAATATTTATTTTTGTGAAAGGAATATTTTGATCCATCCAAGTCAAAATTTCTTAGATTCAAAAGAATACTTTTTTCTGTACATCAGCATAAAATTTTTCAATGAAGCAGGTTATTGAGGGGATATTATCGATATCGCTGAAGCTTCTGTTTCCAGTGTATTCTACTCCTAGAAAAGGGAAGCGTGTCATGAAATGTAATGGGAGCGTGTTTCAGATGACTTTACTATTGTATCTTACATCCTTCCTATCCACTCTCTAATTAAGCTTCCATGCTCAAAGCCAGATTCCTATGACATTGGTGTTTTTTCCAATAGGTTATACGTACTTCAAACACACGTTTGGACTACTCTTCATGTTTTATTTCACGCTCGGTATACGCTTGAGCATTCCGGAATCCCAAAAAATCCCAAATCTCTTCCCCACTTTTCTCGAAAATGACTGATGTTCTATAAATATTTGATATACATTCCACAATGTAAAATACATTTCCTGAAAACTTCCAGTATGAAACTGGAAGTTATTAATCTGTACATTCCAGTTGACCGGAAATGTTATTTGAATCGCAGTAAAAAAAATTTTTTTAAGCCATAAGAAGTATTTTTTTCAATACGTTGTAATATTATAGAATTTTTGAAAATCATTTATATCTAGACAATTTTAGACGTTTAACTACACCAGACAGTTGGATACGTTCAAACACAATCCTTCATCAATTCAATTCATTGATATGTGTGATACATATCATGGATATGTATCATGTGAAATTTCATGTAAATGGAGTACCAACTCGCGTTGTGTCATGTAGGTGACAGAAGGGTTACACTATATTTTGTAAAGAAAATCTCACTTCCGATAAATAAAACGATGTCCTTTCATCTTATAAGGTATGGATGAGGTTATAATAAGGTATAGTTATATATTTGCGATAACTCTCCTGAATCCTATAATCATTTACATTAGAAAAAAAAAAGAAATGATCATAAGCGTTGGTATTTCATGAACAAGGGCGAGCACATGATCATCTGTCTGCACATTTATACTAAATTCAATTCATTTACATGGATATACAAATATTTATCCAAAAAAGTGCGAAGCGGTCGGAAAATTAGGTTGAGGAGATGAGGTCGGCAATAAGGTATTTTATGTTACATGCATAAATTGAAATGATCATAAGTACGTACTCTAATATACGATATTTTTTTCAAAGAAAATATCACTTTCGGTCATTATTTTGGTATTATTTTTCGACGAACACTGCGTGCAAGTTATCACTGGTGTTGACGCGTAACTAATAATGCATATAAAACTGTCTCATAGAAGTACACTCAACTGGGTTTCGCGCATCCTCTTCTCTGAAAGTAGCGCTGCTACCGCTTGCTCATAGAAGCGCTAATAGGATTTTGCTACTATTAAAAAAAAAACTTTCATCAGAAAGCATTACTACCACTCGCTCCAAGAAGCGCTTCTGCAATCTTGCTTCCATAAAAAAGACATTTTCATACGGGAGCGTTGCTGCCGCTCACTTCTAGGAGTATTCCCACAGTCTTGCTACCAAAAGATTCCAGTTTAAGTGGGAAAGCAGTACTACCACTCGCTTCTAATAGCACTGTTGGAATTTCGCTACCATTAGGGAAAAATTTTCATCAGGAAGCACTACTACCGCTCGCTTCTAGGAGCGCTTCTCTAGTATTGTGGGCTGGGGTTCGCGAAATTTTTCAATTTTCCAAATATTCCCTCCAACACTTTTGACATATCTCTTATCGGTACTTAATTATGGTTGAAAATCCAATATGGTGGTGAGCGGTTAGAAACAAAAGTTGAATATCAACAGTGGTTTCAAATCGGACCATGCCTGCTCTAAATCAGACCGCCCAGTTTTTGAGCTTTGCATTGAAATTTCAAAGTTTTGATATTGTTTCCAAGTCTGTTTTTTTCATTAGTTCCTTAAAAAACAGTGACTTTTAATAGAAAAAATCAAGTTTTATTGCACATTATGGTCCCATTCTTTAGTATAAAAAGTCGTATAAATTATCTTTGACATAGAGAGAAAACTGACATGTGAAAGAAAAAAAATGAGAAAAATTATTCTGAATCTGATAAGTCGTGATATAAAATAGGAACAATGATATAAGCTGACTATCTGCTTATGCTTGTGCTCAGTTGATTTTGAATGAGTACACCGAGAGAAAACAAAAATAGTAAATTAATAGTCATAATTGGAAAGGACTCAATTATGAATAGTTAGCTGATCAATGGTTACACTAACTATTTCATTGTCAACGTAACTAATCCAAATGGTAATTTCTACAATTTCAATTCAATTCAACTCAATCAATTTATTGAGATTCAATTACAGAATTTAGATGGGCTGTATTGGCCCACAGCCTACAGACCAATTTCTACAATCAATACTTTTATTTGGACTACGAAGTAGTAGAACTTGTTATGTCATAGTTGAATCCCTTCCCAATTATTCCAATGGGAATTCCGACTATTTGTGCCCCTGAGTGTTTTTTGCATTCCATTCCAATCCCGCACAGCGTATCATTATCCGTCAGAATGGAGGTTAGGCCTCAACGAGTGGAGATTTCAGAGTCATCTCTAGTGATTACTGAAAAGTGACTACACGGAGAAAATTAATTTGGGAAAGATAACTCAAATCTTGAGTAAAACAGGGACATAGTGGCATTTCAGCGAGGTTTGGAATGATTTTAGGTATGTATTGAGAAACAAACTGTTCAGAATAATCGCACGGTTGGGCAAACTTTCAAATCCCACAGTACAAATTTAGTTGGGCAGTCATCAATATGATGAGTGTATATACCAACGATTTTTTATGACGTGGTGTAAAACAATGTAACTTTTCATTCAAGTTGGGTGGAATCTATAACGAAACAATATGTCAGTTTCTGCTTTGAATGATATTATCACCTCATTTAAAATCAATCATGAAATGAAAAGTATGTGTGAATTTTTTTGAATGAAAATCTAATTTATGAAGTTATGGAATGGTGAAGTTCGAAGTGAATTTCAGATCGAAATGTATGAGTTACGATATTATCTAGATTGTTTTTTATAAAACTGTATGTTTCATTATAGAGCTTTTGATCTTCATGATCAACAGTTGAGTGAGGTGACAATCCTTAGTAACGTCATGATTTCCAATATCGTACGCGAGACACAAGTTCCTTGTTCTTTTAACTTTGAAAATATTTATGATTTGGAAATTCAACATAAGAACGATCGATATGATTCCTATTTAACAATAGAAATATTGATCGTACATTTACAAAATAAAAATATGATCAATTGAGTAAACAATATTCCGAGGTGAGGGTGCGTGAAACGTTTGTAACGCTCCTAATTCACCGACAGTCAAATGTTCAAAAGTCACCTGTCATTATATGAATATTGCTTTGACTCATAGTTCATCATTCTGTTTTGGAAATCAATTCCTCATGAAAAGCAGCTTTTCATTGATATTTTCAATGATATTTGCAACTTTTAAACCTATTCTGTTGAAAAATAAGCGACTGAATTGAAACAATTATAATTGCAAAACGAGTAATTCTCATGGATGAAAATCCATTTGTGTTGTTTTTTTCAAGTGGGCCCTATCATTGAGAATTGTTTTTCTCTAATATAGCTATAAAAAAAACAAGAATAATGTTTATCAAATAAACAAATGGATAAATGATGTATTAACTGTTTTTCCCCACACGGAATCGTGCATTCTCTAAATGTCTTGCAATGAAATTATAATTTTTAGGCAGCTACAGATGAGTCTGCTATTTTCCAGATGAAATTTTTACTATTTTCGAGTAATATTCCAATATTTGAAATTAGAAACCTCGAACTACTTTATATATCGAGTGATCTTTTCACCCAAGAAGATAATACTCCAAACGAGTGAGAATTCTACTTAATTGGATAAAGTGACTTTCTGAGATTTAATGAAACGAAATCACCAAATTTGCAGCCTTTAATATTTAGGAAGCGAAACGAAAAGCATGACAAAAGGCATAAATTGTTTCCCTGAAATATCCCCTATCATTGTATAAAAAAAGAAGAATATAAAGTTTCTATTGAGAGAATTTATTTCGAATTCAATTGGAAAAAATTGTAGTTGATACAATATTTTCCAATTACCTCGTGGCTGTAAAATATTTTGATCCGTTACTGACAGACTTCGAGGAAATCACAAATCCTTGATACGGCCCTAGAGGTTTCTTGCAAGTGGTGATACAGTTTCTTAGTTAATATATAAGGACAGTGCAAGCATATTTCATCTATGTGAAGCGAGCGATGTATCCATAATTTGTACGTGTATTTATGTGATGTTATGTATATGTGATTGTAATTAATTCAAAGAACTTACCCATGTGACACAGAATATTCTGAGAATATTCTCACAACATCCGTAAAATGTACTTGATCGAATATTCTCACAAAAAGCGTAGAAGATTCGTAAATATTCATAGAAGATTCTCAGAACATTTAAATGAGACTGTTTCAAATGTTCTAGGAACGTTCGTACACAATGTATACAAAGTTCGTGGGGAAATTGATGGGCAGCACATGCGCAAGTATCGTGATGACATGAATTCAGTAATGGCGGATAATGTTGTTGACAGGCTACAGCCCCTTGGATATATTATTTAATTTTATTATTATTTAATTGGATTATTATTTAATTTATTTTATTATTATCATAAGTATTTCATTCATCCATATGAATCCATAATATTGCCAACAATTCATGATGACAGATATTTAATGATCAAAAAAATTGATTGTGAAGTAGTTTTCGGTGACATGCAGAAGTTTATATTGACGGGAATTTTTATTTTAACAGCGTTTTTTTTCTAATATTCCCACAATATCCGTGGCAATATATTCTGAGAATATTTGAAGCAGTCTCATTCCAACATTTTGAGAATGTGCGTAGAATATATTTGCATGTAATAAGAATCTCCATAGAATATTCGAATATCCTCAACGTATATTCTCAGAATGTGTTTGTGCTACCTGGGTATTCTCTACAAGATTTTCTGTGGAGAATACAATGCAAATTGAAATCTTGTACTACTATGTGTAATTTGTACAACATTATGAGTGGTTATCTATAATGTGCTATTATCTTTTTTTTTAATCTTTGACTCGATATTTCCTCCACACTGGTTCACGGTTTACTCAACTTGTGCAAAAACTTCGAAACTTACGCTGGTGGTTCATTCATATGTTTTTATGTAACGCAGTACGATTTGTGCGTATTTTCATGCGCGTCTCTGCGCATGAAAACGGTAGTTTCGGCGACTGGGGGAAAAGTCAGTGGTGGGGATGCCACACTGTAGGCAAATGTGCTATTAATGTCCTAGGAGGCAAAAGTCCCTCGCGCTTGCACGTTGCTCTTACATACAAAATACTTACAAATCGTACTTTGTTACATGAAGTACTGTGGGCACCACGGAGGCAGAGCCTTCAACGCCTCGCGCGATGTTTTCATCACTCGTCTTCGGCTCGCGCGCTTTCGGCGCACACGCCGACGACTCGTATTGGAAACATCACGCTCGTCGTTGAAAGACGCTCTTTGCCTCCTTGGTACACAATGTACTATTGCTGGCATCTTCTTTTGTTGTGTTTATATTATGCTCCACTGTTTTTCATATTTCACTCAACTATGAGTTGAACATTCTCCATCAGTTGATATATTCATTATTGAACCGTACGTCATATTCTTCTTTCATTTTCAGAAGACATCTTCTATGTGCATTGAAGATTGGTGAAATTCATTTTATTCAACTGTGAGTGAAATTTGACAAAAATCGCTTCATGTCCTTGTTTTACACAATTCAGCCGAGTAAAGTTTCTCAAACGCATTTTCTGCGTCTAGCGATTGTCAAATTGCATTTATTCGGCAGAAAGTTCGTTCAGCGAATTCCAACACAATTAATCCCAATAATCGGCGTCCCGATTAATTGATTTACCAACTGATCAGTGGCTTCTGATGATTATTTGGTTTTTGATTTATCCATCAATCACATAATCGGAATCAAAAAAATTATTCGATTATTCGAAAAAACGCTTGAAATCGAACAATGGATCGATCAATCGATGATTGGAAAACAAACAACGATTATTCGGAATCGAACGATTAATCGGGAACACAATCATTTGTTTCATCCATTATAATTGATTCACCCCGTAACAGCAAAATGTGTCACTGGGACATTCTCTGAACGTCCAAAAAACCTCTTCTACGTTCTACCAACTTTCTATAAACGTAACAGTGACACGTTGTGTTGTCTGGGTCGCACAGCTCTAACATTGAGTACTACTGTGGGCAAAATAGTAAGACTTTCCAATTTAAATTTCGCGCGGAAACCCATTCGTCGGAATATTTTTTTTCTAGGTTGGTATGATTGACAATGACATCTGTACCGATTGTCACATCAAACTAATCATTAGTGTTTGGTATACGCTTGTCTTTTTGAAGTACAAAAAGTGCATTCGGCGATTTTTACAATGAGTGAAATTATTCAACAAAGAAGTTCCATTAAATTTTGCGCGCGGAATCAAATTTCTGGTGCCGAAACGTTCAGAATGTTGCAAAAGGCCTTCGGTGATTATTGTTTGTCGCGAGCAAGTGTTTTTGATTGGTACAAAATATTCAAAGAGGGTCGAGGATGCGTTGACGACGAACCACGCCCAGGACGACCATCAACATCAACTGATGATCAACACGTCAATAAAATCAAGGAATTGGTGCTTGAGAATCGACGATTGAGAGTCAGAGACCTTACTGGCATCGTTAGAATAACGGGAGGCTCAGTGAAAACCATTTTGAAAGATCATTTGGGCCTAAGAAAATACACCTTGGGTATGCACCTCCGCATACTGCATTGACTCTTCGTGAGTTTTTCACCAAATTTTCAACCAATATCGTGCCGCAACCACCGTATTCGCCTGATTTAGGTCCGTGTGACTTTTGGTTATCCAGCAAACTCAAACGACTGCACCGGGGAAACCGTTTTGAGTCAATTGAAGACATTAAACGTAAATCACTACACGCATTGAAGGCTATTCCGGAAATTGACTCCAGCAACTGTTTCGAGAATTGGAAAAAACGTTGGCACAAGTGTATTGGGGCCAGGAGGGATTACTTTGAGGGGGACGAAATAGATTTGTAAGCATAAATTGAGAATTTTTAAAGGATGAACATAGTTTTACTATTTTTTGCCCACAGTAGTACAATAAAATACTTGTGAAGTAAAAAAATTCATCCAAATCCTGTATGTGTGCACATATATATATCCATACTTGAGCAATTCATCCCAAAGAATTCTTCTGTTTATAAACCTCCCGCCTTGCATGGGCCCCCACAAAGTTCCGTCTAGGGGCCCCACTATGGTCAAACCCGGCAACATGGTGGTAGCTATTGTATAGATTTATGATATGTCTGCTTCACTTGTGTTTCTCTATCCATCTGTGTTTCTACTCAAAGAACCTAGAGAAATCATTTTGTATATAGTTGATAGTTTCAATTCAGAATGTCTTATGTATTTTAGCAGGACTAAAGGGACTGGAGACTCACCTTCTTGAAATTTTTTCTCCTTATATTTTGTGGGTGTCTTTTCATAAACTTCCATTTCTGATCACAAACCATTATTGACCGTTTTATTATAACTCGAATCATAACCACCTCCAATTCCTCACAACAATCCATCATTCGTTCACTGATAATTGTGATTTAAATTGCTTTCATGTTGTAATAATTTCTAATTATCCACTTCACACACGTCTTTATAATTTCAATTAAATTTATTCTATAATAATAACCTGTAGTTCATCTATTTCGTACTTTTTCGTAATGGAACCTGTCAACAAATTAATTATATATTGAACTCCATATTATAAATATACTCAAATGAACGCTATTGGATGTTGGAAGGAAGGGAAAGACAAAATAGAAATCTATCATTGAATGCTGGCAAAGAGGAAGAGACGAAATACTTCTGTGCCATTGGAACCTCGACCAAAAGATGGATGGCAAAAGTTGATCATGTTCAGAAGAAATTGATGATGGACAAAACCATAATATTTTAATCGTATGAAAATTTGAAACTTTTATATCTTAGTATCACATGAACGGATCAAGTTCGTAGTATGCTGAATCGAAAGTTTATAGCCAAATTATATAACAGAAGTCTATCTTTTCGTGACATACAATGTATATTGAGTTATTGTAGGTTATAGATTTTTTGACTATGGAAAATCTTGGTTTTCGTGTATAGATACACGGTAGCGCACGACTTCTGTTTTTTCATTTACATGTTTCTTTGCAGTGTTTTTCTCATGTACTTGGCGTCTAGATGCTATCGCGTCTCTTGATATTGGTAGAAGAATTAGTATAATGACGTCTTTGAGATCACTGATTACGAATTCATGGCGAGATTTTCAACATGCAGAATGACGAATCAAAAAATTCATAGAAAGCTTCAGACTAGATTGTATCACATGTGGATGTATTTGTGCGAGTCATTATGATACTTTCAGAAGTCAATTCAGGTGTATAATAGTGAGGGGCTAGGGGATTCACTGTAATCAAGCATCCCGAATAGTGAGGGCAAAGGGGACTCACCACAATCCAGCACCCCCAACAGTGAGAGACAATGAGTCTCACCATAAACAAGCACCCCAAAGGAAACACAATCTTACCATGCCCACGCCGTTGTCACTGCACTGAGAGAAGAAGTCTGCACTGAGGCAAATGAGGTTCGGTGATAGTTAACAAACTTATTTAATCGAAACAAATTTGGACTACTTCCCTGTTAAAAATATCTCATAAAATCTCACTGACGGATGGGAAATTGAATGGGTCTCAATGGAATTCAATGGGATTCAATCAGAACTTTGAACACTCCTAATGGAATTTTATAGAATATTTCCACCAGGGTTTTATCTGAGTGTTGATTACGCGAAGAGTAGAAGTCTGTTTTGATCCTCGACATGAATAATTTAGTCTATCTTGGATTTGGAAAAAACTCAAACATATACATTTTCAGTGGATTCTGAAGTGTCGTATGGGTTTTCACCACCATATTGGACCCGCCATTTGGAATGTTGAAAATCTAACCATCAATTCGTGATCAGTGGTCTTAAAAACGTTATTATACTGATCTCTCTACCAATTATATTGTCATATTGAATCCGACAACTTGAATTCTCAAATACCTTTAATATGGCTTCCTGGGAAAATTGGAGAAGTAAAGAGGAAACGGACTGTTAAAAGCATTCGTGTTATTGTCGTTCCAGAGACTTCTCATGACTGCTCACGTAGGAATTGATGAATGGCTCAGTACCGGTTTGATACAGGCTGCCAATGTACAACCGTAGGCAGCCAACGTTGGTCGAACTGCAGAATGATAACGCAAAATAACTCCGATCTGGTACCAACCATTAATCGTTGCTAACCACCGGTTACCGACATCATTTCAATATTTCTAACCGATGTTTCTTCAAAATTTAGGACCTTCTTGTGTACATTCGTATGGATTCAGATATCCAGGCACATACGTAATATATTGATCCTGACGCAAAAGCTATTATATCGAGTTACATAGAATACATTTCTCCATCAAAAAAGAATTCTCTGGAACTTCAATGCATTTGTAAGTCCTTAGTGCGTCAGGGATCTAACGAAATCGTGATATCTAACGAAAAACGTGAGGGAGATTGTCAGCTACTCACGTAGTTCATAATTCCTTCAATAATAATGCTATTTTTTACGAAATTATTTTATTTCATAATATTTGTCGGAGTTCAACCGTGCATCGAACGGAAAGGATTATCACATTGTGCAAATCAACAATGTTATACGATAAAATTCCTAAAAGTCATCAAATCTCTTGTCCAAGTGCACTACATATGCATTCACCTTGGTTTGGGATCCATTCAGAGTTGGAGACCAATGCTTGCTCATTAAAATTGTGCCGTTATTGATTCAACATTGGTGGGAAATTGGTCAACAACAGTCAGTTTAATCATCAGACCAGTACCGATTAGAACATGAAATTACGTCGTTCCAGTACCGACTCGGAATCGGCAGACAACTGTTGTTAGCCAACACCAACCCAATATTGATGCGTTCGTAACCGTCGCCTTAAAACTGGCATTCTCACGTGGGTGTATGCCCATTTTCAGGAGGTTAGAGATTTATGAGACCGCACAAAACAAATCGATCTGAAAGTTGAGCTATTTTGTACACTCTTGGTTGGTGTCAAGAATCATTCTGACCGCACTTTCATTGTGAAAAAAAAATCATGAAATCTAAGATTGCCAAGCTTTTTGTTAATTTGTTCTGCCAAACCCGCCATATTGCTTTCCAGAGCGGTCAAAATATAATTTTGATCTAGTCAATCGAAAAAACGACCTCAAAAACATATGAACAGACATTTTTGAAATCGTATTTTTGTTTTCTTTGCGAGTGACATGAAACGTTCTATTTCCTTTCCTACAAAAATCTCACTTCCTCTCCACAGTCCCGATGGGAGAGAGAGAGAGAGAGAGAGAGAGAGAGAGAGAGAGAGAGAGAGAGAGAGAGAGAGAGGAAACATGCATTTATCTATGGATATACTAATATGATGACTATTGTGCGGAGAACTGAATTCAAACCGAGTTGATCTCTTTATTAATTATGTCGAGTTTATTAATCACAGAGAACAATTGTATTCATCTGAACTGCATGCATATGTCTCTATTTATCCGACATCTATTTATATCTTATCGATCCCTCATACTGTTGGTGACTTTCGAAGTTGAGAAGTGTATTCGCATATACCCATCCTTGTCGACCTCGCATATAATCACGGGAATCGAATAAAGTAAGAGTTAGTATAATGCATGCTATTAGTTTCGTGTCTGTGTCGCATCTGGTCGTGTACGTTAATACGGATTACGAAATTTGAATATGTATAGGTCTTAGTATTGTCCAAACCCACCACCTCAAACGAGACACACACACACACACCGCTACGCATATACTAAGAAAAGGTAATTCTGATCCGCTCATTGTGATGATTCGATTTATTTTCTTTTCTTTTTACATAATTTGAACAATCGTCAAATATGCTAGGATTTGATCCGTGGACTCCTTTACTATTCTCTCGCCGGGTATCCTTGCTCCTGTTGGCGCACGACTTCCTAGATTCGCGGATTCCCTAGCGAAGAAAAAAAAATATATCTATATAGATAGTTGGTTGATCACTAGTCTTCGCGAGAAGCTCATATATCCTCGTAAAGCGGCCTACTCTGGATCTAATTTATCCCCTAAACATCGACGCTATATTCCTCTGACAAAGAAAAGTGAAACAAGATACGCAATTATATCTCAGAACCCTCTTGCATCATCGAGAAATATATCGGCACGAAAAATTGCTGTGAAAAATCTCAAACACCCCACGCAATCGTGAGGTAGAAGAAATCCACTCACAACAAATTCCTGAATAATCGAAACTAGAATTTCCTAATGAAATCCTAGATAGCCTGTTACGTATAAGATCACTCTGGTGTCGGGCAGCGCTTCTGCATAGATTCGACACAAGTGTGTTGGTCCTTTAGTTTCGACCCGTATATATACACCTTTCCATACCTTTGTTCGATGGATCAAAATTCGTACACGGATGTTTTGGTTGTCACACGTTTTTTTGATTTTCATATTCCATCTCTTTCCATTTTCAAAGCCGACCAATACTTCACATTATGTGTTGGTATATACAGGGTGTCCCATTTTCATCTGTCACTTAGAATATCTCGAAAACGAATAGATTCAGAAGAAAATGTTCCGGAAAAAAAATGTAAGAATCTGAGGGGGACATCCGATGGTGAACTTGGCTTTGACCTCAGATCCCACTTTCAAGGTCATTCTGAGGTCAACTTATGTTTTTCAGATGGAATCCCCTATTTTTTACTACCGGTTCAAATTCTACGCTAAAAACCAAGGAACTTTTGTCTCAAACGTTTTTTCGAAATCCCCATAGATGGCGCTCTAATTGATGAGAAAATGAGAATTCTCAAACCCTCGGATTGTATTCTGTCTAACATAATGCTCAACTCTTAAGTGTTTCTCATCTCCCGGAAATTGCCGTCGGTTGTGTTTTGTTTTGGTTTTGTTCTTGCAAATTGTTATTGTTTTGATTCACGTGTGAATACCTTAGAAATTTAGCATTCCCAAACTGCTCAGTTCTCTGTTATCATTTGGAGGAAACACATTCCTAAATATCATGTCTGATGACGCGCCAAACGATATTGTTGACGTTTTCTTGTGTCTTGGTGAAGCGCGGGGAAATTATGTTGGAACTGTGAGAACGTTTCAACGTCGGTTCCTGGATCGGAGGTGTCCAAACCGCATTACGATCCGATTTCTTGAACAACGTGCTCGTGAAGGTATCCTCAAACGACAGAGGAACAAGAAAGTTTATGCGGATGACAATGATCCTGATGTGAGATCGCTGACTGTGCTGGCATTGATTCATATTAATCCCCATATGAGTCTTCGGGATATTGAGAAAATGACCGAGGTTCCTCGATCCACAGCTCAGCGTATCTTGAAATCGTTGGATTATCATCCATACCATATCACTTTGGTGCAATCTCTAACAGCTGAGGATTTCATAACAAGATTGAACTTTTGCACGTGGGCCCAATGGAGAATTGAAAAAGATCCTACTTTCTCTCATCACGTTATGTTCTCTGATGGGGCAATATTTCACAATGTTTGAATTCTCAATAGACACAATTGCCATTATTGGAGTGCTCAGAATCCCTACTGGGTCCGTACAATTGATCATCAACACCGTTGGAGTGTGAACGTTTGGTGCGGAATTGTAGATTCCAGGATCAAAGGGCCGTATTTTTTTGAAGGAAACCTGGCTGGCGCGGAGTATCTTCGTTTTTTGCATTTTGAACTCCCTGCTCTTATGGAAGACGTAAGTCTTGACGTGAGATCAAGGATGTGGTTCCAACAGGATGGAGCACCTCCTCATTACATGCGAATTGTTTGAAAATTTCTGGACGAGAAGTTTCCCAGAAGGTGGATTGGCCGTGGAGGACCTGTGCCATGGCCACCTAGGTCGCCAGATCTGACGTCGCCTGATTTTTTCTTGTTGGGTTACATCAAAAATGTTGTATTCCGTGAACCTCCAACAACACGCGATGACATGAAAGATCGAATAAGAAGAGCATGCACAGCAAGAACACCTGCTACGTTGCAAGCAACTGTAGAAAACTTTCATAAAAGAATTGCGCTTTGTCAAAGGCAAAACGGCGCTCATTTAGAACATCTTTTGAATGCCTAATGCGCCCCGAAGATACACCTCCAGTTCAGACAATCGGCCCTTCTCAGGGCCACAATGATGTGTAAAGTCCGATCGCGCAACCTCCTCGTGGTGCACATTGGGTAACGCTGATGCTGACGGCAATTTCCGGGAGATGAGAAACACTCAAGAGTTGAGCATTATGTTAGACAGAATACAATCCGAGGATTTGAGAATTCTCATTTTCTCATCAATTAGAGCGCCATCTATGGGGATTTCGAAAAAACGTTTGAGACAAAAGTTCCTTGGTTTTTAGCGTAGAATCTAAACCGGTAGTGAAAAATAAAGGATTCCGTTCTAAAAACGTGAGTTGACCTCAAAATGACCTTGAAAGTGGGATCTGAGGTCAAAGCCAAGTCCACCATCGGATGTCGCCCTCAGATTCTCACATTTTTTTCTCGAAACATTTTCTTCTGAATCTATTCGTCTTCGAGATATTCTAAGTGATAGATTTTCGGTTCCTTATTTTGACTCTGTAAAACCTCTTTTGTCCGTGTGAATTTATCCATGTGTCTGTTGTCAATTTCCAACCGTCGTGTCTTCCGATCGTTGATTTGTATATACACATATATATATACAGGGTGATTCAAAATTCCCGCACTCTTTTTTGGGAGTAGATTCCTGATGAAATTCTAAAACGATTTGTCCTTTTGCACAATGCTCTCCGACGCATAATTTCCGAGATATAATTAATTAAAGTTGACTAATTATGAGGTGGATCCATCGGTCATTCAGGAGCGTCATAACAGAACAAGAGAGGAAGGTGCTTGCAGAGGGCGCTCATACGATCAGCTGATCGGTATAATCGATACGATTTACCAACATACAAATTGGTAAATTTTCTATGTAGACCGATTGAATTCGTCGACACTGTGGGAAAATTGATTATTGTCATGAATTCTTATCACGATATGCTGTAGGTGAAAGTTGTAATTTCAGTAATGATTTTTATCACGCGGACAAATGTAAAATGGTGTTATTTCGTAGGGATAGGGATTCAAGTGGGAGAAAAAAGTATAACTACTCGTTTTCAATCAGAATTTTCATGTAAAAAAGAAAACATGAGAATTTTCATTCATCCGATACCCAATTTGAACGGTTTGATTAGTAAGTTTAATACAAGAGATTGGATTCTGAATCCTGTATTCTGATTGGTCGAGAATCAATGTATGTTAGATCAATCCTCGGCCGTTTCTAATGATTCTTCTGGAGAATGTGTTTTCGACTTATCCCAACCACAACATTGAACAATGATGAATTTATTCGAATTCACCCTTTTTACATCATTCGATGATTATAAAGGGTTTATCGAACGGTAATAACTTACTTCAACTTGCAGAATCCATCAATTTTGACGAAAATACAAGGTGTGACATCGTATACGACCCAATCATTGCACTTGATTGACATTGTAATCACATACGGTTTGTTTAGCTTGAATCAACCATTCGTGATACGAATCAACCAATCAGGTGACAGCTCGAAACAGTTTCATTTAAAGCACATGTGACTTCAAAGGGCATATTGTTATTTCAAATGGAATAGGAATTGTCTTTGAAGATTAACCAAATCCGTCCTTTTTAGGACGAATACATCTTCTAAACGTAGAAACGCGCTCGAACTTGCACACAATTTGAATTAGATTTTGATTTGAATATGAATGATCTTGAGTGATCTCAAGTAAGTTATTAACGTTTGATAAACCCTTTATAATCATCGAATGATGTAAAAAGGGTGAATTCGAATAAATTCATCATTGTTCAATGTTGTGGTTGGGATAAGTCGAAAACACATTCTTCAGAAGAATCATTTGAAACGGCCGAGGATTGATCTGACATACATTGATTCTCGACCAATCAGAATACAGGATTCGGAATCCAATCTCTTGTGTTAAACTTACTAATCAAACCGTTCAAATTGGGTATCGGATGAATGAAAATTCTCATGTTTTCTTTTTTACATGAAAATTCTGATTCAAAACGAGTAGTTATACTTTTTTCTCCCACTTGAATCCCTATCCCTACGAAATAACACTATTTTACATTTGTCCGCGTGATAAAAATCATTACTGAAATTACAACTTTCACCTACAGCATATCGTGATAAGAATTCATGACAATAATCAATTTTTCCACAGTGTCGACGAATTCAATCGGTCTACATAGAAAATTTAACAATTTGTATGTTGGTAAATCGTATCGATTATACCGATCAGCTGATCGTATAAGCGCCCTCTGCAAGCACCTTCCTCTCTTGTTCTGTTATGACGCTCCTGAATGACCGATGGATCCACCTCATAATTAGTCAACTTTAATTAATTGTATCTCGGAAATTATGCGTCGGAGAGCATTGTGCAAAAGGACAAATCGTTTTAGAATTTCATCAGGAATCTACTCCCAAAAAAGAGTGCGGGAATTTTGAATCACCCTGTATATATACCTATAATAATCTCTTTCATACCGTTTCATGTAATATCTTTTATTCCAGTCATATTTCTAATTTCTTTGTTCTCTAATCCTCTACCCATCTTTCCAATTTTAATACCCAATTGTTCCTATTCTTCATTTCTCTTTTTTTTTCCTTTCTATTTTATAATTCTTCTCTAAGTTTTTAATTCCGATGTTTTTTCATGCTTATACATCCCAGTATTTCTATTCTTCTATCCCTATACAATTCTATTTTCTATGATTCTGTTGCAACGGTGTTTTATACCGTTACAGACATGAGCCTAATTTGAACGTGATTCTTCAGCGGTCTTGGGCGTGATCGGGTTAAACTTATCGAAATGATATCTCAAGAAATAGAATGTTCACCGGGATATTATAAATGGACTTATATATAATAATCGGAAATGACAAAAAATTCAACCAAACCGAAATTATCGGAATAGCAATACGTGCTGGAATTATGAATATCTTATAACCATTAAAAGGTCCATATTTCACATCAAACATGTATACATCGGAGGTAAAGGAGAGGGATCAGTGATAAGAAATTCCGAAGAACAATTCCAATGAAGGAATGGATTGTTAATTTTTTTTATCAGAGCATATTTGACATTGCATGATTTACGTGTTTCCAATATTACAATGATCATTCATCTGAGGCGGACATGTGCATGTATTAAACATGCACTTGATACGGGATTGTCACTCACACTGTAGAAAATATTTGTATCAATTTGAATGCAAAAGTTTGGGAGCAATTAACACACATATTTTGATTCCGAATCCCCCACACTTTCATTGAAATTCAGACACAATATTACCTTGAAATGGTTTTTATGCAAAAATTGATTTGAATCTCATAAAGTCTGCGGTGAATTTTATACACAAAAGTATGTGTTAATTGCTTCCAAATTTTGTGTATGAAATTCGGAAATTTTTTTCAACAATCCATCGATACATGGGGCATTCTTACAATAATTGGCATAAAAATATCATGTGCAATTATTAACATCATTACAGAAGCTAGCCTACCTAATCCACTTATTGTTTTTATGCTTTAAATATAGTATTGAGTCCATTATAGATGTATACCGATACTGATGTCCTTCTATCCATCACACATAAAACATTAAAAATTTGCACTCTTACGTTGTTCATAGCCCTTAAGGGAAGAACCTGCTTTATGAGGCCTAAAAAGAGTGTTTTTATGCAAATTTTTTCAGGTACGACAGGAATCACACGTCGTTGAATAAGTCCCGAGACTAACAACGAAAACAACATTTTTTTTTTTTTTCATTCTTATTCATCAATATAATCTCCTTTTGAACTGATACAATCTTTCCAACGCCTTTCCAACATTTCTAGACCATGTTTATAGAAGGATTTATCCTTTGCTTCAAAATAGGCTTCAGTTTCGGCAATGACCTCCTCATTCGAGCCAGATTTTTTTCCCTTGAGCATTTTTTTGAGATCAACAAAGAGCCAGTAGTTGCTGGGGGCTAAATCTGGCGAATACGGAGGGTTGGGAAGCAAATCAAAGCCCAACCCGTTGAATTTTGCCATTGTTTTCATGGACTTGTGGCATGGTGCATTGTCTTGGTGAAAAAGAATTTTTCTCTTCTTCATGTGCGGTGGTTTTGCTGCGATCTCCTCCTTCGAACGTACCAACAAATCGTACTCGGAAAAAACCTTTTTCATGCTCAATTTTTCATGAAGGATTGTAAATACGCTCCCAGATGATATCTGTGTTATTTCTGCAATCTCACGGACCTTCACCTTACGATTTTCAACAATTCACTCGAATTTTCAGGTATAACGGCTTCCAACGGCCTACCCGAACGTTCCGCATCGTTTGTGTCCGTACGACCACGTTTAAACTCAGCATACCAACGACAAATCGTTGGTTTGGATGGAGAGGAGTCCGGGTAACGTTTTTCAAGCCATTGCTAGGCTCCTGTGGTGTTTTCACCCATTAAAAAGCAATGTTTTATCAACACGCGAAACTCGCTTTTTTCCATTTTCCAAACAAATCACAAAGTGACTTCGCTCTAACCTCGATAACTCTGCTGTTTGTGGTCCGATCGACGTGAAATTTTCATACGTTTCATGTGAAGGTTCGCACTCTAGGGAAACGTGGCCAGTTTGGTACTACTAGCACCATCTCTGGGTTAGTCTCGGGACTTATTGAACGATGTGTCAAGTTATATATACTTTCATGTAAATATAATTTTGAAAATTTGGCTCATCCAGTTCATTGCAGTGATGCCAAATTCGAGAACGAGGCCGTTTTTACTCTCCCCATTGACCGCTTTCCCTTTCTCTCACCATGCGGAATCAGTCGCGTGAGCGACAGAGAAAGAGTGACCATCAATCCCTCGCTCGCCCGACTTATTCCGCATGGCGGGAGAAAGGGGAAGCGGTCGATGGAGAGGGGAAAAGCGTTCTCGAATCGAGCATCACTGGTTCCTTGGATTAGAAATGAATCAGTTTGGAACTTATATAAGACGATTATCATTATCGATCTACAAAAGTGATATAAATTTCACTTCACCTGGATGATGAAAATAGAAGCTATCCAGGTTCGCAATTTATTGACAGACAGACTAATTACTTCGACGCGAAAAATCTTGTAGTCTTCAGAAAAAATCTCGAAGTTCCCCGTAATGGGCACGCAACATGCTTTTGTTGAGAATTGATTGAACCCAATTCAAAAGATACCCATAAGGTCACTTTCCTTCTTTCTGTTTCAGAGAAATGAAGTTGAGAATAAAAAATAAATTCAAAGATGCAAAAAACATTGACGCTACGAAAAAACCACAAATCATGAATAAACGTGAAGAAGATGAAGGAAAAGTAAATGATGATGATGAATCCGAAGAAGAATATTACTTGGATAAAGGGGGAGATAAAGAACGGAAAGAAAAAATGCAAGTTTATATGTGCAAGAGCATATTTTGTATCACAATAATTATTTCTTTTTTTCAACAATGCATGAAGTAATTTTCTGTTCATCTGCAGAGAAGCAATAAGAAAAGAAATTCGACATTTGAAACGTGATGTGAAAAGTGACAGGAAGATGAAGGTAGCTCGTGAAGAACAGAAGTTGGGAGAACTGGATAAATTCAACAAGATCGCAGTGATGAGTGATTATATACAAATTCAAAAGCAGTATAAGGAAGCTACGTTGAGAATCCCAAAAAAAGGTAAAATCCCAAACAGCCCCGAAAGTTCTCAGAACGTTTCAAAAATGTGTCAATTAGGGGGTATGCAGGTATCACTTTGTATCGGATCAGGTTCGGGTAAGTTCATTTCCCCCTCAGGTCGGGTACTTGATTCAATCGGACTACTCCAATTTTTTGGAAAATTTTCAAATCATGGGGTACGGAACAATTGAGGGTCCCTATGCAATAACCACGTAGGCGCTCGAGAAGCGGCATAAGTATTGTCCAAGCCATGACGTCAAGGGTCGAAAAAAAAATTCGAAATTTCGAAAATCTAGAAATACTGGACAATAGGGCTTGAAAAATGAATATGAGTCTCCGTTCACGATTTTTTTCTAGGATCAGTAGTTTTCGAGAAAAAAAATAAAACCTATCTATTCTTCCGCACCACAAATCAATGTTTTCCAATATCAAACTCGTTCAAACTCGGTCATTTTTCGATGTATCTTGATGAATCTTGCGGATTCTGATTCGTAAGACTTCCCCGAAGACAACAGCGTATAAAGAATTCATAAAAGTTGATAATAAATGTTTTCCATGCTTTGCATTGAAAAAGTGTCAGGGGAAGTATGAGTTACAAAAAACTTCCAGCGACAAAGTTGTTCACTAGTATATGGACAAACTTTGTGGAGAGTTTCAGATCGATTGGACTCTTACTTCGCGAAATACAGCGGTTTATTTATTACGCGCGACCGAAATTTTTCACCATTTTGCGTCATTCATCAACTAAATATCAAGGTCCGTAGGAAAGATTGTGTTCGCTCAATATTTGAACCTGGGTTTATGTTTTTGGGGTCAGAAAATGCGAATATCGAACTATTTTCGCAAAATTCTGTATCCATTTCTCTTGAATGAACAATTCAATTGTTTATAACATTATTATGGAAATACTATTGACCAAAGAGAAACATTTTCTTGACAAGAAGAGTTTCAACATAATTATTATGAAAATCGGGACGGCACAACATTTTTCATAGAACAATCATTAACCGTACAGCATTTAGACGAAGCACCACTAACTAAACCAGTGGGCATTTCTAAAGAGAAACAGAATAATTTAAATTATCTTATGAAATATCTCTCTCCAAAGGAAAAAGAATTTTTTGATGCATTAATAGCTAAAGTTGGGGAAAAGGTGTAAAAATAATCGATTTGTGAAAGGCACAACATTACAAAGTTGATTGCAAACGTATTAGGAAAATGTATTATAAAATGTATTGTTTAAAAAACAATACACGTGTCGTTTCTTTGTTGTATAATGTGTTGTTCAAAAAATTTGATACTTTATGTAATACAGGCCATGTGAATTTATTCAAATATACTTATGATACTCATGAAAATACAAGTGTTTTGATGAAAACTTTTGTGTGCAAAATCTAATTATCGCAGGATAAGAAACTTTTGTTGTCAAGAAAATGTTTCTCTTTGGTCAATAGTATTTCCATAATAATGTTATAAACAATTGAATTGTTCATTCAAGAGAAATGGATACAGAACTTTGCGAAAATAGTTCGATATTCGAATTTTCGGACCCCAAAAACATAAACCCAGGTTCAAATATTGAGCGAACACAATCTTTCCTACGGACCTTGATATTTAGTTGATGAATGACGCAAAATGGTGAAAAATTTCGGCCGCGCGTTAATAAATAAACCGCTGTATTTCGCGAACTAAGAGTCCAATCGATCTGAAACTCTCCACAAAGTTTGTCCATATACTAGTGAACAACTTTGTCGCTGGAAGTTTTTTGTAACTCATACTTCCCCTGACACTTTTTCAATGCAAAGCATGGAAAACATTTATTATCAACTTTTATGAATTCTTTATACGCTGTTGTCTTCGGGGAAGTCTTACGAATCAGAATCCGCAAGATTCATCAAGATACATCGAAAAATGACCGAGTTTGAACGAGTTTGATATTGGAAAACATTGATTTGTGGTGCGGAAGAATAGATAGGTTTTATTTTTTTTCTCGAAAACTACTGATCCTAGAAAAAAATCGTGAACGGAGACTCATATTCATTTTTCAAGCCCTATTGTCCAGTATTTCTAGATTTTCGAAATTTCGAATTCTTTTTTCGACCCTTGACGTCATGGCTTGGACAATACTTATGCCGCTTCTCGAGCGCCTACGTGGTTATTGCATGGGGACCCTCAATTATTCACGCCCAACGTGAGAATCACTAAATGAAGTTCAGTGAATACACGGAGGAAAGGAAACAGTTACGATGATTGTTTCCTTTCCTTTGTGTACCACATTAAAATAGAAGCCTCAGAAAATACCTTGAATATATGTAGAAGTAATGGAATTTTATATCAATTCAATTTGTATATGAAGTATGTTATACGCTCTACTGCTTCCAGCTTATTCAAGTTGTTACTCCATGCAATTGATTATGGCACACATTAACAAATTTGCGAACTTTTTCATAAACACTTTATATTCGTTTATTTTTTAATTTAATTCAAAAACGTGATAATGTATGTATGTATTTATTCACTTATATTTGGTGCCTGCTTACAATGCTTGCAGACGCCACCCCCTCACCTTACTATACAATAGCGAGGTCAAACCTCTGATATGCACTCTTTCAACCTACGACTCAACCAAACTCACATGTAACTTTTTGTTCTCACATATTTGCATTTACATATTCACCTTCATCTTTTCCTCCATCCTTATGGACTTATTTCCATACACGCGAGAGAGAGAGAGAGAGAGAGAGAGAGAGAGAGAGAGAGACCGTCTTCAATCATTCTTCCATCCATCACTCAAACATCTTTCCCCCCCCCCCCCTCCATATCCCTCTCTCCTTGCATCCAGCCTATGCATCCATTCTTTTCCTCTCCCCTCCTCTCCTACGATCTCCCTTATTCTTTCCCCCATCGGTCTACCATCCATTTGGCACAGGTTTGATCATGAATCAATTTTCATTTTCAATATTTCATAAACATCCCATGAAAACCTGAATGAGACATCAGCGGATATTTGCACATCCCTGGTATATACATGCGATTTTTCCTAAACATCTCGAAACATTTCGGAACATAGCAATGTTTCAGTAGACATTTTAAGGGCGTTGGTAGTACCCTCCGGTGTTATATAAAAATTTTCATTTTTCTCTTGAAATACTTGACAATTTTTTCTTTTAGGTACTACACGAGAGGATCTTACCATGCAGTTATTGTACAAATTTAGGAATAAACTACAAAATGCAAAAGAATCCTTCAACGAACTCAATAATTCTGGTACGAGTTCTATGAAGGAAGAAACTGATCAACAAGACTTGGATCCTAATGACGAATCTTGGTTGGTACATGCTTTACATTGCGAAGATGGTACACCTGTAGTTGCCAAAGATGCTAGCACAAAAGACGATGATTGGTTTGAAATTTATGATCCACGCAACCCACTAAACAAGAGGCGGAGGGGAGAAAAAACGAATAAAACCGATAAAGATAATATGAATCATTGGAGTCATTTTCGACATGAGAATACTTTATGAGATAAAAACAGTATATAGTGCATGCAACAAGTCTGGTATCGATTTGTAACATCAACTTGGTGATAATTTGTTAACAAACTTGTTATACTCCTTGTATCGAAGTTGTAATTTTGTGAAAAAGAGAATCGTTTTTAAAAATGAGGGACTTATTTTTAATCACACTTTTGAAGACAATGAATGTTCTGATGAAAAGTTTTATGTTTGAAAAATAAGAAACCAAATAAGTTTGCGTATTGACGTTCTTCGTACCGATAACTTTCCAAGAAAAAGAACAAAAAAAGTGGGAAGTGAGAAGCATAAACATACTTGAAGTTTTGAACAAGGACGTACAAAAACCGAACAAAAAATTCAGTCGAAATGATTCGTTTTCATAGATCTCGCATGTCAAGAAAACTCGCGGACAAAGATTTTCGTCCGACTCCACGAGCATGTGTAAACAATACGCGTTCATTTGCAAATCAAAATAACATCCGAGGTTGTTGGTGAAGTTTCCAGTACTGGACTTATATACGACTTATGCTACATCTCATGTCCAAATAAGTATGCATGTAGATAGTATCCAACCTTGACCATTTCTACGAAGTTTATTTTTATACGTTTTTGTTCACCACACACAAAGAAGATGCAGTGTACGAACTTACCTTATTTGATTTCACTGTGAAACTCCTATAGAAGAAATGAGAGTTGTTTGGAAGAACACGGTGATATTTTTTTCAAATGATTAATACTTCTCCTATAGTAATTCCATGATTATACCGTATACATTTCTCTTAAATTCTGTAGAATATGAGAAGAACTGATAGAGTTTCTATTGTAAATTCACCATATAGAATCGTCAACTTCCGTTTGAGAAGCTGCGTTGAAATAGATAGGGGGAATTTCATCATTTTCTATGGGAAATTTTCAGCAGTGTGTTACTGTAATACAAGGTGATACAAACTATGATGACGATAAGGTTGTTCACTCACGCAACACAAAAGTTCAGAAAGAATTCATAGTGAATTCATTTGGAACTATGAAAATTCAAAATGAATGTGTTGGGAACTCTTTCTGAACATTAGTGAAGTATGAGTACCCAATGAAAATTAAACATACTATTCAAAACTATAGATCGATAGTGGATTACCGACCCAAAACATTCATTCAACACTCTATAGTACTATTAGGAATGTTCCTTTTTCCAATAGTTTGCAGTCAAAAATTTCAAGCTGGTTTGGAAATGTTAAGTCAAAACTTCTTAGTTTCTCTATAACAACGGGTAGTTGAAGGAATACACCGAATCAAAGTTCAATGCTCCCTTTAATATCTCACTTTAGTTAGAATGAATCATTCTAGACAAGGACTCGGGAGAGGATTTCGTGAAATGGAATATGTTTCGTTTTAATGCTGAAATGCACTGGGATTTATCCCTAATACTAGGGTTCACATATTCCTGGGGAATAAATTGATTTGACTGATTAAATTTAGGGCATTCAACATATCTTACATGTGTATTCCTATGAAAGAAATTATCTTACGCATGATGATAAAGAGAAAATTGTTGAATTGAAAAGAGAAGGGAGTGGTTAAAAGTGAATTAATATATTCTTCTATAAATTACAGGAGAAGGATTGTCATTACGAAAAGAATTTTCGAAGAAAATTTCAGTTGAAAGTTACATAAATGGAAGGCACGAAAGGGGAAAGGCCACGTGGGAATTTTCTTTTAGGGTTACTCAGTAGTAAATTTCATAAAGCTCTTCTTTTTATATGAATTTGAGTGGGTTAACGTTAGAAATGACAGTATAGGAGGAGATAGGGTGGAAATTGAAATAGTGGAATGGAATTGAAATAAATCTGAGGTTCATGCAGTTGATATTTCGTTTCATTCTATCTCTGAAAGTTAAAAGAGAGAGAGAAAGAAAAAAGAGAAACGTGGATCATGTCCTCTTTTCGGTCTGATAGACTTCGGAACTTTGAATTCCTAGAAATTTAAAGAAGATTTAGGAAGATTTCGAGTTCATTCAGTTTTACAAATCAATTCCCTCAGCACGAAAAGAAATTTATGTGTTTCATTACGCTTCTCATTATTATGAACTCTAGGGGAAGGAATCCATGGGAGAGGAATATTGGAATTGTAAGTGATGTTTTTGATAAGGAGTGAATCTATTTTCGCAAGGGGTATAATTATTTTTATTCTTGTACAAAAGTTCCCAAGGGGTGACCCTAGCTTCAGTAGGTTTGGAAGTTGATTCTAAGTTATTGCGAACTTGTAAAGATTCGAAGGTTTTATCGTCCAGGCAAAGGGCCTCTCCCTTATAACATTTTGGAATTCTGCACATTCTATATGTGGTTGCAATGTATGTAAATTTTACATTGAACATGGAATTTATATCCATTGAACCTACATTGAATGTGGAGAATTTAAAACTGTTATGAGGGCTGTTTTAATTTGCAAATGTTTTCCCTTCAGTCGACACTGAGCTGCCTCAAGGATAGTCTCCTTGTGAGGAATTTTGATTTGAAGCTCGATTTCCACTGCAAGAGGAAACAATGATTCACATTAATGAATCATGGCTTCAAATATGCAATTCGATTTGAAATCAAATATGATAAAATATTTGCTTGAAAATTACGTATTTTGAATTGAAACGTGAAATTAAACCTTAAATTTGCAAACTTTTACTCGAATTAAAAGAGGAAGGGAAAGTTGTAATAGGTTGTGGGAATATTTTCAACTCACTTTTGAATTTTGAGGGGAATATGTATATAAATCCTTAGATTATGTGAATTCATCTTGGATGTACGCAGAATAGTGAAGTTGAACTAAGATTTCTAAGCTATTGGGAATAGTCGTCGAGTTTCCTTTTTTCATTCCGTTGCATTGTTAGCGTCCAATAAAGGTTATAGTAACCAACGATATAGAGTAACTAACAAGGATTCCAAGTGCGATATTGATGTGGTGGAGATTTGAGTTGTCTGAGCGAATTAGAAAGCTGAAGTGATTTTATTTAGTAAATTATTCCAGTCATCACCTCGGCTTTGGTAAAAAAAAGAGGGAAATTCTCAAGATGGTGTAAATAGGGCTGGATGAAAATTTACTATAGTGCATGCAAATGGTTAGAGATTGGTTAAGGAGGTATTTTGAGGAGGTTCTGTATTCTAGTTAGATGAGTATTCGTAATTACTTATTGAAAAGGATTGAACTTGAAGGAAATTCTTCATTTTCCGTTAGTTTAGGCACTGCCTACTTTCTTCTCTACTTACTAAGGTTTGTATCCTTTCTCTATAGAATCCTCCTCTCTTCTTGGATGGTTTATTCGTGCATGTTTTTGTATTTTCTAGTTTTTTTCTTCTTATTCATAACTAATATGTTGAGAATTACGTTGTGATCCTTTTGTATAGAGTTTCCGATGCGTTTGTTTATATATAAGAGAGAGCGTGTTTATATATAATTATGTTAGCGAGTATGTGAGTGTACGTGTGGGTTTTTGGTATACGTGCGAAATGATTTTTAATCGAGTATTAGAAACGCGTGTCCTCTGGTCTATACAAGACGGTCTCGATTAGCATGTAAGGATGTACCCCACTGAGCATTTCCGTTAGAACCTTACATTAGCATTGCAGCGATATTGATGTGATCTTGAAAGTACTTGTCTTTCAATTTACAAATGCAATATTACAAAAGTAGCTTGCAAAAATATCGTTGAAATATCACCTGATAACGTAACATTGCTGCAATTCACTTGTAATTGGATGTTGTAATATTACTGTTGTAATTCTCATAACAGGTACTTTCAAGATCGCATCAACATTGATGCAATGTTAATGCAAGGTTCTAACGGAAATGCTCAGGGGGACATAACCCTTATGTATAGTGAAATAAAGTTTCGTTCTTTTCTCTAAATCTCAAGAGGTTATGGTCCCAGTTTTATGTGAACAGAAAAAAATCTATATATAGTGGAAATAGAATAATGGCCGAGTGTTCGAAAAATGCATATGGTGTTGATTTACTGAATTCAAATAATGATCATACGTGGAAATTTCGTATGAAATTATTATTAACCCTGCTTAAAATAAACGATTGATTCTGACCAAATCTGATTGAATGAATAGTACGTACTTTGGAGCATCAATATTTCACGATTGAGCCTCAATCAGAATTGGTCAGATTTAATCAGAACCAATAGACATGCTTTGATGAATGGTACTGAATCAGGGACATACAGGTGAAACAAGGGACACTTCTTCACAGGGAAATGGGGGAAAAAACGTAATCAGATCGAATGCGGTTTGAACATATTCAAGTCTCTGGATTCAATAGTCATTTAAACATTTCGATTTTCGCATGATATTTGATAGGATTCAATGATCGTTTCACCCATTGCAATCCAAACAGAATCAAACGGTGGTTTGGAAATGGAAACATCGGAGATTATATTGATTGGGAATTAAAACGGAAATCAACGGGTGGGCGAATGGGGATGAATCGGCATTCGCCCAGTAATGTTGAAACGCAATAGACAATGAGATTGAATAGGAGAAAGAACAATATAAACGGGGAATGGTGGCAATGAGAAATGAATGAGATTGAATCAGAACATTGTGCAGTCGATATCCCGATTGAATACAATTGGATTTATTGACCATGCCAACGAATCAACCAATATAAATACTTGAGAATCAATCGGTAAATGTACGGAGTTGATGAATCGCAATGAATAGGGAATTTGAACGTTGTGAGCGAATTTGATTCGTTGAAAGTTTTTCCAGTTAAAAATATTGTCAAAGGGCTGTACATTCGGAATCAGATTCATTAGGAGAATAGCCGATTCGATTCTACAGTATTCAGTGATTCATGATACGATTGAGACTCAAAAACTCACTGTAATACTGATATGCAATTTTTCATTTTTTCAAGGTAGATTCAACTGAGGTTGAAAGTATTCACCCAGTCGGAGTCAATGAGAGTTTTGCTAATTCTAAATCTCTCTGAGCGAGTGAGATTCCATCAGGAATGGGCTCTGTTTCTCAATTGGTTTCGATATGATAATGAACGATTGAATGCTAAAATATTCAATGAATTGCACAATTGATCGCATCGGATTCAATAGGGATGTAGCCGATTCAAAAAATCTGTAGGCGACTGGAATTCTATACGAAATAGGCGCTACTACTCAATCGGATTTGATAAGAACATGACCAATAGCGTTCTATAGTATTTAATGATTTGCATTACGATACGGGCTGGTAATCACGCTCAGCCGCTGATATACAAGGTGCACTACTGCAAGTGAGTTGTACACAGGAATCGCCTCATTTACCCAGTCGGATTGAATGAGCGTTCAGTCAATTTGAAACATCTGGAACCGAGTGAACCTTTATCAGTGTAGGATCTACTACTCAATCGGATTCGATAGTGGTATGACCGATGACATTCTATCGTATTCTTTGAGCCGTATCACGGTATGAAATGCAAATCACACTGAGACGCTAATATACGAGGTACACTATCCTGAGTGTTTCGCGAACAGCAATCTCACGATTGACCCAATGGGATGTGAATGAAATTTTCCCAGAGATCAGGTCTACTACTCAATCGGATCCAATAGGGATATGACCGACTGGATTCTATCGTACTCATCAAGTTATATTAAGATGTGGAATGGGAAGCATACCGAAACACTGATGATGCAAATGGTACTATTCACAATGAGCTATAAAGAGGAATCGCACGACTGACCCAAGTGGATCCAATGGGGGTTTAACCGATCCAAAACATTTGTTTGTGAATCAAATTTCTTCAGAGACAGACTCTAGTACTGAACCGGATCCGCTACGGGTACGATGGATTGGATTCTATCGTAATCAATGAGTCATATGACGATGCACAATGATATCACGCCAAAACATGGTTTTGCAAATTACACTATTCAAAATGAGTTGTAAAAAAAAATCGCACAACTGACCCAATCGGATCCAATGGGCAATTAGCCGATTCACAACATCTGTTTGCGAATAAAATTTCATCAAAGATAGACTGTACTACTCAATCGGATTCGATAGAGACATGACCAATTGGATTCTATAGTATTCTATAGTTCACTGGTTCATATCACGATAGAGGATGGGAATCAAACTGAGATGCTGGTGTACAAGGTGTACTATTGCAACTAAGTTGTAAACAGGAATCGCCCAATTGACTCAATCGGATTGAATGGAGGTTTAGTCGACTCAGAAAATCTGTAGACGAATGAAATTCTATTAAAGAGAGGTTCTACTACTCAATCGGATCCGATCATGGTATAGCCGATCGGATTGTATCTTATTCAATGAGTCATATCAATATACGGAATCTAAACCACACTGAACACCTTAGAAAGTATTATATACCTTCTGATCAAAAAGTACTCGGAATTCTCTATTCAAACGAACCGCGCTTGAGATATTGTCGGAATCTTTTGTTTTCCATGTTATTTCATCTGTTATTTAGCGCTCAAATGTCTGTTTGCGCCTCATTCGTCAGAAGTTAGTGCGCGTTGCCTTGTAAACGAGTCAATTGGAATTTTTATAATGGATAAAAATAAAATACCAATTGGATCCCATTGAAAAACGTTTGACTGGTATCAATTAGAATTTTCATGATTGATAAAACTCCGAATGAATCAAATTGAAGAATATTGTATTGGTATCAACCGAAATTTTTACTATTGATAAAATACCTATTGGATGCCATTGAAAAATATTTGACTGGTTATCAATTGAAATTTTCATGATTGATAAAATACCGATTCAATCCAATTAAAAAATATTTTATTGGTATTAATCGGAATTTTTTATCAACCATGAAATACCCATTGAATCTAATTAGAAAATATTTTCTCGGTATCATTTGGAATTTTTGTGATTAATGAAATACTCATTGAATTCCATTGAAAAATATTTCACTGATATCAATTAAAATTTCAATAATCAATAAAATCTCGATTTAATCAAATGAAAAATATTTTCTTGGTATCAATAGGAATTCTTATTATTGATAAAATACCTATTGGATGCCATTGAAAAATATTTGACTGGTATCAATTAGAATCTTTATAATTAATAACATACCGATTGAATCCAATTGAAAAATATTGTATTGGCGTCAATCGGGATTTTCATTGATCATGAAATACCAAGTGAATCCAATTACACAATATTTCATCGATATCAATCGGAATTCTTATTATTGATAAAATACCTATTGGATCCCATTGGAAAATATTTGACTCGTATCAATTAGAATTTTCATAATTGATAAAATACCGATTGAATCCAATTGGAAAATATTTTCTAGGTCTTCATTGGGAAGCGAACCACGGCATCGAGCGAGCGGGTGTTCCAGATCGATCTTCTAGGTTAAGGAACGACAACTGCGGTACAAGGTGGATGGGTGATCACCATGTTAATAACACATAAATGATCGTTTGAATTTATTTCAGCAATAATTTGTCGTACGTAATGATTGAATGAATGATGTATGTGTTCGTTTAATTGATATAAAATGCGCGTATATCATCTATATAAACCGTTCGTTGGTTGGGTTAACAACCAATAAAATTCAATAAGAAAATCCCGATGCAGGAATCAATTCATTCCGATAAGTTTTTTTTATCGGATTTAATCGGATTCTTCCACCAGAGAAAATGCCGATTGAATCCAGTTAAAAATTATTTTATTGGTATCAATGGGAAATTTCCGATGCAGAAACTCAATCCATTCCGATTTATTGTTTTTTTATCGGATTCAATCGGATTTTTTAACCAGGGGAAAGACCGATTAAATCCAATTAAAAATTATCTTATTGGTATCAATAGGAAATTTCCGATGCAGAAGCTCAATTCATTCCGATAAAATTTTTTTTTATCGGATTCAATCGGATTGTTTAACCAGGGTATTCAATCCATCAGTCATACTCGCTTCTTTTCCTATTCATGAATGAGACAGCCCATGGCAGTGATCCGATTGGATTGAATCAGCATTTCGACTGCACAATGTTCTGATTCATTCCGATCAGTCGATTGATCAATAGTATTTGGTCGGAATCAATCGTTTTTTTTAACCAGGGAATCGAAAAAGGTGTGGAAGATATGATAGAAAAAGAATTCAACGAAGCAGATTATGCCACAGGGGAATTACAAAGGGAAGCAAGGAGAAGAAATGTGAAATGCATGAATGCGATTGTAAGATGCGTCGAAGATTCACAGATAGAGATGTTGAGAGAAGAAAGTACGGCGCACGGCATGTGGGAAGTTTTGGAGAAAATATACGAGAAGAAAGGCCTACCTGGCCAGTTATTTCTGAAAAGGAAGTTATTTAATATGAGATTGAGTGAAGATGAAGATTTTGAAGAATTTATCTGCGAATTTGAAGATTTAAAAAACCAGATCAAAGCTGCTGGAGGAACACTTACAGATGATGATGCGGTGGGTAATTTGCTATTTGCGTTACCCAAATCTTATGAGACAGTGGTGACGGTCTTAGAAAATCAACCAAAGGAAGTCCTTACATTTGATTTTGTCAAATCGAAACTAATAATGGAATTAGAGAAAAGAAAAGGAGCCACGGCGGTAAATCATGAAATTCCAGTACCTTCAGCGGCATTTATGGTGAAGAAACAAGGTATATGTTACACGTGTGGTGAACAGGGTCATTATAAAAGGAATTGCCTAAGAAGGTCAAGCAGCAGTAGTCATGAGGACACTTATATGTCTTTTAACCAAGGAGGAAGAAGTACGAGGGATGGACAAAGACGATACCATGGAAATTATCGAGGAGCAAATCGAGAAACATATCGAGGTGCACACCAAGGGCTGTATAGAGGACAACATCGAGACAACACATATGGATATCGTCATGAGAGAAGAGGAAACTACGTGAAACAGGAAGAAAATGAAAATCGATTTAATAACAGCGTGAGTTTCATGAGTGATGTATCAAAGGATAATACACGTACTGTAAGTGATGAATACATTTTAGTTTTTACCGATTCTGGTTGCACCGATCACTTGGTGAATGATAAAAAGGTTTTTTCAAATTTAATGTTATTAGGAAAGCCCATTAAAATAGCAATTGCAAAAGACGGTGAATTTTTGGAGGCGCTCGGTGTAGGTGACATAGATTGTTTCAGTTGCGTAGATGGGAAACGTATTGCGGAATAAAAGATCATGATACGAGAGTTGCTCTTTTCAGTGAAGACAATTTGACATTCCAAAAAGCAGTGGATATAGCTACAACCAGGGAAACAGCAGTTACAAACGCCAACAAAACACAGAAGCAGCAGCTTCACACACAAGGACAACACGTAAGGACGCAGCAGCACAACAACAAACCCATACCAACCAACAGCAGCGGTGGTAGATATAATAATAAAACTAGAGATCCTAATTCAAAATCGTCTACAGACAAACGCGAGAAAGTTTGTTATTGTTGCGGTATGCGCAATAATCACTTGACGAATGAATGTAGGTTCAGAAATAAAGAATGTAATTTTTGCCATAAATTAGGTCACCTGGAAAAGGCATGTATTTCTAAACACGGGAAAAAATTAGGTTTCAAACGGGTACAAATCACGCAAACAATTCAAATAATTTCAATGAGCAAAAAGCCCGGATAGCATCGGGAGGTTTCCTGAACGTTCATAAAACGTACTTGCTCTCACAGAAAACGTCCAAATAAAATCCCAGGACGTTCTAAAAACGTCGCATGTACGTCCCAGGGACATACAAATGTTCTGTGATGTTCAATTTATGTCCACCATGCGACGTTCTGGGGATGTGTTCAATGAAGATGCCAATGACGTTCTGCGATACTACGCGTATGTTTGTATAGGTTAGTTTTCACGAAAGTACGTTTGGGAAACGTAACAAGAATGTCCCGTGGTAGATGAAAAAGACGTACTGGGAACGTATTCAGGTGCATCAAAAATGAACGTTCTCTGAACGTATTTAAACCAACTCCACGGAGCCCGTACAGCACGCGGACATTTCTCCGTTGCCTCCACGTCGCTTTTCCGTTCTTTCCACCTTGTATCCACGTCTCCGTTCTTCCATCTCGCCTCCACGGAGATGCGACGTGGACATCGGTGGATGTGCTGTGTGGGAGACGAAGCGCGCAAAACCAAGGTTATGTGTCTAAAACGTCCACAGGACATTCAATGCTGACTGGGAGTACATCATGTACAAGGTGAAGAAAATACTTGCAATCAGAATTATGATTGCAGTACCTCAAATCCACACACGTTTACCTATGCGAATGAACCCGGTTCGGACCGAGATTTTTATTCCATTTTGCTCGAACACCGCGAGAACAACAACATCGTAAGTTACAAAATCGTAGCAGATCCTCTAATAGTTAATGTAACTATGAATGGCGAAATGATTCAAATGGAAGTGGATACTGGTACTTTCGTAATAGCCATTTCAGAATGTGATATGAAACGATTATTTTCGAATAGCGAATTGAATGTATGTGATTATATGCTAACTAGCTACGGAGGTATTCCGTTACAACCAATAGGGAAACTCAAAGCACAAAAGGACGAGTTCAACAACAAGGAAAAATTCTTAGACATTTACATTGTAAAAGGGAAAGGACCAATGTTGCTAGGGCGTCAATGGTTAAAAGTTTTCGATTTATGACCAATAAATTTATTACAAGATAACAATTTTAGCAAAGTATATACTATTGATAGTCAAAATTTGAAGCAAAACATGCTGGATAAATTTCCAACCTTATTCTCAGACACGCAAGGGTGTTACAAAGGGAGAAAAATACACTTGGTTTTCAAGGATGGGGTTAAGCCAATTCAATTGAGACCTCATCATGCACCTTTTGCCCTGACCGCGAAAATTTCAGATGAAATTCGAAGATTAGTCGAATTAGGTAACTTGGAGCCAGTCTCTTGCAGTAAGTGGGCAACACCAATTATTCCGGTACTTGAGAAAAATGGCGAAGTCAGAATTTGTGGTAACTTCAAACTTACGGTAAATCCACAATTGATTATCAAACGTCATCCGATTCCTTTGGAGGAAAAAATTTTCAGTACTCTTAGAGTAGGTGCTCGATGGTCTCAAATTGATTTAAAGCATGCATTCATGCAATCTGAATTGGAGGAAGAGTCCAAAGAGGCCTCAACTATTATTACGCACGAAGGTTTATATCGATATACGAAACTAGGAGAAGGTATTGCCTCTAGTCCTGCGGAATGTCCAGACATACTCGAAGACATTTTAAAAGGTATAAAGCACACAGAAAATTCCATCGATAACATTTACTGTACAGGAACAACAGACGACGAACACGTAAACATTTTGACAGAAATCTTCTCAAAACTTGAACAGGCAGGTTTGCGTGTTAATTTGAACAAATGCGATTTTTTCAAAACAGAAATAGAAATCTTGGGTTACGTTATCAACGAAGCAGGACTACTTCCTAGTAAATCGAAAATCAAAGCAATCCAAGAAGCACCTGTACCAAATAATGTAAAAGAGCTACAGGCTTTTTTAGGGTTAGTTAATTTTTACGAACGATTCTTGAAAGACAGAGCAAATTATATATGGTCCTTATACGAATTACTTAAAGCAAAAAAATGGATTTGGACAGATAAATGCCAGCTAGGTTTCGAATGGGTAAAAAATCAAATAACTTCAGACAAAGTCCTAACCATTTACAATCCCGAGCTACCATTAGTCTTAGCATGCGATGCAAGCGAGCGAGGATTATCAGCAATCTTGTCGCATCAGTTTGACGATGGTTCAGAACGACCTATAGCATTCGCATCTAAGATTATTCCCAAAAATAAACGGCACAGGGCTATCATTGATAAGGAAGCCGGAGCAATAATCTTCGGATTTAAAAAATTTCATCAATATATTTACGGTAATCATATTATATTGAAGACAGATCACGAACCCTTGGAGTTCATTTTCGGAAATAAGAACATGTCAACCATGCTGCACAGCAGATTGCAAAGATGGGCGTATTTTCTCTCAGGCTACAAATATACTATTGAGATTGTAAAATCCAGAGCAAACGGCAATTGCAATGCCTCATCAAGACTGCCAATTGATGATACTACGAAGGTTTTCGAAGTCGAATTTACAAATATAAATTATATCCAAGATGAAAGCCCAATGATGATTGATTTCAATACAGTAGCATTGGCAACAAGCCATGATACAGCACTCAAACGAATTATTTTTTATTTACAAAATGAATGGCCGAAAACTAACGAATTAACCTCAATCGAAAAAACTTTTTTCTCTGAGCGACATGAATTAAGTCTTGAGAACGGATGTATGTCATGGGGGTATAGATTAGTAATACCAGAATCACTGCAATCGAGATTACTCAAAGAATTACATTCATCCCATTTAGGAGTTGTCAAAATGAAACAAATTGCTAGAAGCTATATCTGGTGGCCACACATAGACGCTAACATAGAAGAAATTGTGAACACATGTAAAATATGTTCAGAATCCAGGGCAGAACCTCAAAAAACGGCACTTATACCTTGGCAATGGCCAAGTAATTCGTGGTCTCGCGTTTACATAGATTTCATGGGTCCCTTTCATGGAAACATGTTCTTGATCATGTTAGATGCTCATTCAAAATGGCCAGAGGTCATCAACATGAAAAGAGACACCACTACAACCAAATTGATTAAAACATTGATTAAAATTGATTAAAACTCGACGAAATTTTCAGTAGATTTGGCCTACCAACCCATGTAGTAAGTGATAATGGACCACAGTTCACAAGTGCTGATTTTCGAGGTTACCTCAAACAATATAAAATTAAACAAACATTTACGGCGCCATATTACCCAGCCACCAATATTATTTCCAATTTATATTTCCGAAGAAATTTTGTGCAGTGAGGTGGACCGAAAATTCATCAGTTATAAGGAGATCTCTGAAGATGATCTCCCATTTAAAGGATTACGTGAAAAATATTCAAGAGCCTCCTGCCACAGGAAATTTTTCTACAATTGAACAGTTCCTGCTTGAGGATAAAACTTTGGAAGCCAAACTTCATTTTTCAGCAATGATAGCAGAGGAGTTAGAAGAATTCTTAACACGTTTTCAAAGAAATGATCCTCTTTTACCGTTTTTACATCAAGAAGTTTTTGCTTTAATGAAAAATTTAGCGAGTCGATTAATCAAAAGAGAAATTATAGAAACTATGGTAAATTCCTCCAAGTTGAAACACTTAGATATAAACTCTGATGCAAACTTGCAAACACATAATACTGTTGACATTGGATTTGGTGCACGGGCGTCTTTAAGAAAGGTTAAAGAATTGGATTCCCACAGATTCAAAATGGATTGCAAAAAGTTCCTGATAGAAATTTACAAGAAGCTTATAGAAAAAAGCCCTTTGAACAAAAGAATTGTGTTAGGTGCCTCATGTCTTAACCCTTCAATTATCAGCAATGAAACTTTGCGAACTTCCCGGGTCAAAGTAGCAATTGAAGAATTTATTGCGCATTCTCAAATTTCTTCTGCAGAAGGTGATATTATTATGCGGGAATACAAACGGTTTCGTGCACAGCCAGTCGTTCAACAGAAATTGAAAGGTTACAATTGGAAAGGAACCAGATTGGATACTTTTTTAATGGAACTTCGTGATGAAATAAAACAAGGAGACGTCAACATAGAACTGATGATGTTTTTTCAAAGAATTCTAATTTGTTTTCATGGCAATGCTGCTGTCGAGAGAAGTTTTTCTTCTCATAAAAACTTTCTTGTTGAAAACCTCCAAGAACAATCTCTAATTGCCCAGCGATCACTTCATGATCATATTAACTGCCTTTCAGGTTTGTTGATAAATTTTATCTACCTTTGTTGCGGTGATAATTGCAAACAGACTAGTTTTCCTTATTGTAGGATTTAATTTGATATTCATTTCAACTTCTACATAATACTTGTTGGTTGTTTTATTGTAGAAATTAAATAATTTAGTCAATAATCAGTACTATTCTCAAAGTCAAAGATTGTTCAATATCCTGCAAATTGTTGGATCCGAGTTCACACATTGCTTCTAAACAACTCACAAGGAATTCTTCGAAAGTTCAAAATGTTTTTGCATTTTATTTCATATGAATATTTTATGTGAACTAATCAATAACGAAATGTTATTCGTTATCTGATAAACCAAAGGGTGATTGTCCAGTTATTTATTTTGAATATATAGACAGTGGGTCAGTAAAGTTCTGAAAGGATTGGTTTGATGTTATTCCGAACACCGAACGAAAAATTGTTACCTCTCAATAAATATTTAATTCTCAAAACAAACTCTTTAATCGATTCATCAATCAGCATTTATCATGTTCTATGTATTCCAAAAACTGAAATTTGATTTTGATTGATAATTCTCAAGTTATTGTAATGCTTCTCTCAATTCATGAAACCAAATCCATCCAGGACGTTTTTAAAATACTGCACAGTGGGTAGATTTGATTCATGAAGGGGTAGTTCTCAACCAGCACACGCTAAAGTAAGCACTACAGAAGTTCCGCTTAGAGTCCTTGGACATTAAAATGTCCGCAACAGGGACCTCACGCAATGAATATGGCAATTTAAGGCCCATGGAGCTCCAGAGAAATGGGAAAAATTTTGCTATGTACTTTTCCAACAACTGGGTATTAAATAAAGATTTTTAATATGCAGTGATGAAACACATCACCAAGATTAGACTTTGAATATTTGGTTGAATCTGGAAAAGATCCCTAAAAATTATGCAAAGAATTATAAATTTAATAACCTACAAATGTCCATAATTTCCATAAATTATTTTCTCTCATGTTTAGATATTATTTTGGAGTTTCAATTTATATTCAAAGTCTAACCTTGGCAATATGCTCCATCATTACATATTAAAAAATTTAATTCATCGCTTGGTTGTTGGAAAAGTATGTAGCAAAGTTTTGCCCGTTCTTTTAGAGCTCCATGGCCGTTAATGGAACATTAATGTCTTGAGTGCATTATCCCATTATATTGACATCATTGTTACCTTAAATTGCCATGTTCATTGCGTAAGGTCCTTGTTGCGGACATGTTAATGTCAAAAAACTTGATATGGAACTTGTGTGGTACCCCTGGCGGAAAAATTTTATTGAATTCCGATGAAATTTTTGTTGAAAAATATTGATGAAATTTCAGCGAAATTCAACGAGAATAGAGGAATTTCAACATTCAACACCGAAAGTTATTTTGATTCAATATATTTCACCGAAATTATGTTGAAGAATCTTCTTGAAAATTGCAGAACTTCAGTGCAACGGTTTTGATGATTTTTGGTGAAAAACATTGAATGAGATTGAGAAACGATGAGTTTTGATGAAGATTGTGGAATTATTGTGAACCTGGTAGAGTAATTTTGTGGAAATTGATTGAAAAATCTTGACAGACGTTTCGTGTCATATTTTTAATTCTTGATGAATTTTGTCCACATTAAATGAATTCCAGGGGAATTGATTGAAAAAATTTATCGAATATTGTGGAAATTTTTTGAATAACCAGCGGTACTATTGTGTTGAAAAATCATGAATTTCCATTCGAAATGAAGACTTTTGATGAAAATTGTGGAACCGTGTTGAAAACAAATGATGAATTCCAATGAAAATTATAGTAAAATCAACTAATACTTTTGGTCGAAAATTGTTCAATTCCCGCGAGTTCTGTTGAAATGAGATGAGAGTCGATGAACTTATTTGGGGAACTTTGCTATATTTTGTAGAATTCTGTTGAAATGTGAACTTTCTTCCTATGCTTTTAAATAATGAATTTTTATCCCAAATGGCGACTTTTAATGAAAATTGTGAAATCATTTTTTCACACAAATCACGAGTTCTGGGGGAACAATTTCATTACATTTCAATGAATCGATTGTTGAACAGAAGAACATTAAGCTCCATTATTTTACAACAAATTTTGCCATGTTTTATTCATATTCAACTTCATTCTTCGGAATTACATTGAAAGGATTTATTGGACCGAGCAAAAAGCCTTCGAAATACTCCATTCTGTTTGTGTTGTTAAAAAAACAAAGGAAAGATGGATTGTGATGCATTTCTATGATAAATGTAGAAATCCGTTGAAAACATAATTATCATGGCGCATCGTTCAAAAACTCTCATAGAGTCTCTGTTAGGAATCCTTATTTAAACCTTACAAAATTTATCAATGACTAGAGAATTTCTACTAAGGATGCACTTCTGTGAATTTCATTGCTGAAGTACTTCTGAACAGATCGTTGAAAATTCTTAAACCTTGGTGAATTCGCTTAAAACCGAATTAAATTCAATGAAGAAGCTTGTGGAAAGACGTTCCTCTGACAAAAATCCAGCTGGGATTCCACCTGGGATAAATCACAGCTGGATCCCACGTGGGATTTAAATTTCCAGCTGCGATTCTTGTTCCCAGGTGGAATCCTAGCTGGGGGCCCAGGTCAATTTAGGAGCTGGGAGCTCACGTGGAATCCCAGCTGGATTTTTGCCAGAGGGGTTATAATTTGTTGAAGGAACGTAGATGTATGTTATTGAAAAAAAAAGGTCCACTTCAATAGAAAATAGTAAATTACTTTACAAACTATGAGACAATTGTTGAATTGCTTGGTGAATTTAAATGAATATTGATGAAAACCTTAATGAGGACTTTAAATTTGCAATTTAAAATTATTCCTTACGTTTGTTATTTCTAGTACAGAGTATCAATACATTTTTGTAGAAACAATGTGTTTAATCGTTGAAACATCCGTAAGGTATATCACATATGAACGCTTTCTTCTGTTCAAAACTTATAAATAAACATGGTTCCTTAATGTCTGTCACTTCATGTGAAGATAACTTACCAGTGAATGAATTACAACGTTTAATATGTGTAACATCCAGTATATTAGTTGAAAAATAATAAGAATCATATAATTTAATTTCTCGCAAAAATATAATAGTTCGCTTAATTGAATTAATATCAAATACACAAATATTTGTTATTATCCCAACTATTCCACTGTATGTTTTCACAACAGAATTCACTGTTCTTTTAAACCGTTGATATAACGTACTAGTATATCTCACGTTATTTAAAATCATTCTGTCATATGATTTACAATTGGAGATGTTCATCGGAGCACAATCTTTCTCTTCATCGTTTAAAATGTAAGGCTTTCCTGAACCTGCTAATACACAATTTTCTGTTCTCAAGTGTACTTTCAATCGCGTTTCAAATGTATTGGAGATAAAATTTAGTATTTTTTGATCAACATAATATTGACTACAAAATATAGGTAATGTTTTAAATATAAGCATTCGACGACATATTTGAAGAGCTACTGCTGTTGGACTTTTTTTCATTTGTAATATTATGCGATTAGAATTTCCGAAGCCAAATGCCGTATGCGTCTAACATGATCCAAAATTATCAACTGCTGTTCCAATATGTAACATCAAATGGATATTGTACGTCATTTCTGACTTTCCAAATATTTCCTGAAATTCTACTACCTATCGAACGAGTGCTGCCTTACCAATTCTCAACATGTCCAAGGAAATTGATTTGGAGAAGAATATATTTATTGCTGTTGCCAGTAGAGCAAAATGTTTTAAAAATTTTGCAGGAAAAATCCCATCTAAACAGGGTAATGAATATAGTATTTGCCAAGATCTCCATTCCGATGCTTTCCAGTTTTTTCTCTCAATGATGCTGCGTGGAGTTCTGGTGATGCATTTAGGTGTTTTTATAGATGCCAATCTCCTGTCAATAGCAGCAATTTTATTTGGTGATCCAATGTCAAATTCTTCTTTTGGTCTGGATAGAAGCTGTTCAGTGTGATATTTTGTGACTCCCAGAAAAACTGAATGCATAGGATCAGCTACCATTCCATCTGCGAGATCGAAAAATTGTAAATTCATCAACGTCGATGGCCCCCAAACCCCTTTGACACTTGTTGGTTTCTTCGAGGTTGTTAGTAACGACTGGGCAAGTACCATATTCTCTTTAATCGATTTATCAGTTCGATTTGGAGGAATTTGGGTTGTTACGGTATATTTGTGTTGGTTATTGATCCTTTCAGTGGGATGCTCACAAAATGTGCAACCATAATACCCATTGAATTGTTTCATATTCAAAATCTTACACCTCGCAACTGAATCAACACAACAGCATAATGGAATCACTTTACTCGTAACATTTTCTCCATTCGAGTTCCATGATATACCATTTGTTGAAAGCTCATTGGCTTCATCTATGAACGGTTGAAGGAATAAATTCATGTTTGGTTCGTTAGTGGCAACCCACATTCCTATGAGGAGCATATGTTTCGATCGTAGATGAGGTGGTAGTTCATTAATGGATGCATAAATTGGCCAGATAGTAGAATTGCTGGATTTAGCAGCTTGGCATCCATCAGTATTAAAAGTGTATGAAAAATTCCACTGATGACTCAACACTTTTCCAGGAGCAGATAATTTTTTATACATTCGGCCGTCATAAATGTCCTCAAGAGCTTCATCGGATATTTGTTCTCTACTGAAACGATAATTCAGATTCTCCACTATATCTGGGTTTTTTAAAAGTTCCAAGATTTGAGATGTGAAATTGGTGGTTAAAAAAAATGCCGACGTTTCTTTAATTTGAACTGATTCTCCACAACTGCACATCGCTGAACTCTCCTCCATTTTTTCTCGTTCTCTCAAGTATTTGTAACAATTTTTGCAATATAAATGATATTTGAAAGTGTTTTTTGTAGACGAAAAATACTTGAAAATCTTATATTTCGAAGTCTGTAATATCTCACTCCCGAAAAGTTGATTTATAGTTGCAATCAAATCTATAATACACGCCCATGTCAAAGAATGCCTCATTCCAAGCATCAGAATTGTCAGTAAAGCTTGACCCCTATTCCTTGTTGAATTCTCTTCCAATTTTTCATTAAGGTAAGAATCATATTTTTGTGACTGATTATCGGTAATCTGTAAGAATAGGAAATCAAAAAATAATATTTAATGATTCAGCTAATCAGAACATTAAACGTGTTTCAAATAATGAAACTTCATGTATGAAAATTACTTTTCAACAATATCTCTGTTTTCAAGTAGCTCAAGAACATTCAAATTCTGTGAAATGTACTTAGAATGTTTTAAGGAGGCTGGTCCATATGCACTCATGTTGACCCAAGTAGCACGCGAACGTTGTATACGTACTACCCGATCAAAAGAACATCAACTCTAATTCAAATAATGTGCCAAATTCCCAGGGGAACCCTTATAGAATTCTATCTGAGAACCCTTATGGAAACCCACGAGAGTGCCTATGAGGGATCCCTTGAGGTTTTTTTTGATCGGGTATCAACGTTCATAGTAACTTCAAAAAAGTAAAAAAATCACGCCAAGTACATGAAAATGCGGTCAATCCTAAAAAAAATCTGAAAATACATTCAAACGAAAATTCTCCTACAATAAGAATTTCGATAAGATACAACAGGATATGCTTCACTTGAAAGAAAAAGATGTGAAATCAATATGAGCTGCCAAGTACATTCGGTTATTCAAATGGTATGTAAACGATTTCTTGTATATTGTAACTTCAGTTTGTTTAAATTGTATTCAAAGCGATTTATGATTGTATTGAATTAACAATATATAGTGAGGTGAAACAAAAATTAGGTTCAACCATTTAACATACTAGAAACAACTCTGACCTATTTGAAACTCAACGTGTTGATCGTTTCTAATATGTTTTGAAATTTTTCACATACCAGAAACAGCGCTAAGTTATTCCAAACCAAACGCGTTAGTCGTTCCAAATAGATTTTGAAATCCACGTCAATGCGGAACACTTGGCGCGGCCGATTACGTGAGTTTTGAGCCTCAAGTGTATTCAAACAATTCTGTTGAAAGTATGTGATCAAAACGTTGGATAATAAAATCTTCATCGGCCGCGCCAAGTGTTCCGCATTGACGTGGATTTTAAAATTTATTTGGAACGACTAACGCGTTTGGTTTGGAATAACTTAGCGCTGTTTCTGGTATGTGAAAAATTTCAAAACATATTAGAAACGATCAACACGTTGAGTTTTAAATAGGTCAGAGTTGTTTCTAGTATGTCAAATGGTTGAACCTAATTTTTGTTTCACCTCACTATATATTGTTAATTCAATACAATCATAAATCGCTTTGAATACAATTTAAACAAACTGAAGTTACAATATACAAGAAATCGTTTACATACCATTTGAATAACCGAATGTACTTGGCAGCTCATATTGATTTCACATCTTTTTCTTTCAAGTGAAGCATATCCTGTTGTATCTTATCGAAATTCTTATTGTAGGAGAATTTTCGTTTCAATGTATTTTTAGATTTTTTTTAGGATTGACCGCGTTTTCATGTACTTGGCGTGATTTTTTTACTTTTTTGAAGTTTTTTTATTGGGATTTCACTTCTTTTTCTGGATGTGTCCTTAACTGAACATAAGTAAAATTCTAATGCTCATGTCTAATTTAATAGCGATCGTAGCGATGAAGAAAATGTCCTCAGATCATTTGTGATATGAAAAACTCACTTGGGTTTCCATCAGTCATCTCATCATTGGACAGCAGTAGATAATCGACATAAAGAATGAAGAACAGAAGGAAAGAAAAGTGAATTCCCATAAATCAATACATATGTGCAGGATTCCGAAAAGTAAATATTAATTGACCGATAAGTTGGCGCTCAAAGCAGCCCACGATTTTGTTTTAAACATGTAGTGTGCAAGAATTCCCATTGTTTTTAAAATATGATTGTTAGGAAAACGAAACAAAACAGATTTTACGAACAGAGAAAACTTGCGCACAATATGTTTGAGGTACCCAACAGAAATTTTTTTGATAAAACGAGAATTTGTACCATTTGGCATGAAGTTGAAAATAGTTTCCCAGCAAAAATGTTTCAATGACTCTTTAGGATTATTTTGAAGAGTATCTTAAAGAGATGTCAAATATTCATTTATCATGCAACAAAAAGAGATATCTTCAAAATATTTGGTCAAGAGCATTTTTCAGTACTGTACAAGAAATTTTTTAGAATTTTATGAAATATCCATCAAAATCATTTTGAAAAATTCTTTAAGAATATTTAGTCGGTTGTGGTATTATAAACGTATACGATGTTCTTCAAAATCACCTATAGAAGATTATAGTAATTGAATTGTTATTTGATGAGCAAGTGAAATTATTGCTTTTTGAAGAAATATATGTATGAGTCTTTAGCATTACGTGGCCAATTTCGTTCTTCAACTCGCAGATCATGAATAAATATCCACTTTGTACCTTTACTTCGTAACATGCACGTAAAGTTACCTTCGGAAATACTTCTTCCCTGATGAAAAACAACGGCTATAACTTTATAAAAGTGTCATGCAATTTGGATTTTTGTGGTTGGCACTGTTTTTATACAGATATATGATATATCTGCATCTTGCCTGTTTTTCCTTCATCCACCTGTAATTCTACTCGAAGAATCTAGGGATTCATTATCAATTGAATCCACTTTGTAATCTGTAATGCCAATTGATAGTGGTGATAGCAAACTCACAGATCTATGGTATATTCGCTTCATTTTGTTTCTTTCTCATCCCCCTGAAACACTACGCAAAGAATCTGATACCATCATCGGATAGATCTGTGATATATCCACTGCACTTTTGCCTTTTCTTCGTTCGACTATGAGGTCACCAAATGAGATTGACAGTGACGATAGCTAGCATACAAATTTGTGATACGTCTGCTTCATTTCTGCTTCGTCTCCAGCCACCTATGATTCTACTCCAAGGGAATGATGAGCCCAGCATGTTGTAAGAATCTGTGGCATATCTACTGTGTTTTCGCCTTTGAAAAAATCGCTTTGATATACTCCAGTGTGACTAAAGTAACTGGAGACCAACTTCAACTTCTACCGTTGGTCAAACTATTCACATCTCTTTGAGGTTTTGTCATGAACTTCACTCTCTAAAAACTTTTTATATTTCATTGGGGTTTTTTGATGAATTCCCCTTTCTGATTATAAGTGATGATTCAGTTATTGATTCATTACATAATCTTTAATCATCCATTTCATGCCATTCATTATCAATTGAATCCACTTTGTAATCTGTAATTCATACATTCAATACAAAATTTCCACAAGACCGCCTATATGAAATTGATAGTGGTGGTAGACGACGTACAGGTCTATGGTATATTTGCTTCTTTTTCGTGTTTTCTTATACACCTGTGATACTACTCAAGCAATCCGATAACAACTCTTGGTCAAGAAAGTATCAGGCCAATGAAGAAAGACAAAAACGACGAAAATATACCATTCGATCTGTACGTCGTCCACCACCACTATCCATTTCATTTAGGCAATTTCATAGGCAATTTTGTATTGAATGGATAAACTACAGATTATAAAGTGGATTCAATTGATAATGAATGGCATGAAACGGATGATTAAAGATTATGTAACGAATCAACAACTGAATCATCGCTTAAAAACAGAAAGTGGAATTCATCAAATATCAAATATAATCAGAACGTGGAATCATTCAAAAACGCCAATGCAGTATAAAAAATGTTTAGAATGAGAAGTTCATGACACAACCTCAATGAGATATAAGAAGTTTGAAAAACGTTGAAGGTTCAAGTTGGTCTCCAGGCACTGTAGTTACATTGAAGTATATCAAATATTTTAAATCAAAACTATTAATTCAACAAAACGATTTGTCTAGAGGCAAAAGCACAGCAGATATGCCACAGATCTTGACGACATACTGGATCAGTTTCTCGGAGTAGAATCACAAGTGGATGGAGACAAAGCAGAAATGAAGCAGACGAATCATAAATTTGTACGCTAGTTATTTAGCTAGACGATAGCTGTCACTATCAATTCCATTCAGTGGCCTCTTAGTCGAGTGAAGCGAAGGCAAGAGTGCAGTGAATATATCACAGATCTATCCGATACTATTATTAGATTCATCGAATACCATCACAGGTGGATGAAGATGAAACAAAATAAAGCAAATATACCATAGATCTGTATGTTAGCTACCAATACTATCAATTTCATTTATATTCAAGAATCCGATAACAGCCTTTGTCGAAGAAACCTACTGAATCTTGTACAATGTTCTAGTTGAAGTCAATGCAGTAGAATGTAGTTCATGTTGTTGTTGTTGTAGTCAATGTAGTTGATTGATGTCTGATTCTTAATCAAATTTGGTTAGATTCAATGGACTGTTCCATTAGATAATACTCTTCATCAGAACTACAAAGACAATAACATTATATTAAACGTACAATTAATACACCACTCTTTTTTCAAGCATTCACCATGTTCCGTTTCCCCACATCTCATACATCTAGTAATATTCCTCTTACAAAACTTCTTCACATGTCCAAATTTCAGACAAGCATAGCATTGCCTAACCGGTTCCACCCACGGATCTACTTGTAACCACACGTGCCCCAGTCCGATAAGTGATTTACGAGGCAATTCCTCTCCTTCAAAAATTACCTTAACCAAGTCAGAGTCTTCAAAAGTAACTTTATCATTTACCACTTTTCTCCTCTTAACTCTCTCAAATTCCATTTCGCCTTGTCCTGGCATAATTTCATTTTTTGAATCTTCCATCGTGCCTTCCCAGTCTCTAATTAGGTCTATTCTGATTTTTCTATTTCCTGGTATTCTAGCTTTTATATAACTACCCTCTCTTTCGCACTTTTCCAAAACCCTATTCGCAGATACTTTATTCCTATATGTTACTTCTGCTCTATTCAACCCTGTCATATTAAATTTTGAAATTCTCTCCCCCAGATTTGTTAGAATTCTATAAATTTTAATTTCATTCCTTTTCCTCATAGTAGTATGATGGCCCTCTTTTAAGAAAACTTCAATTCCATATTCATCTCCCATATATCTTTCGCCAAATCTTTCTATACTATTTTTTTCCTTCGTACCAACATTTTCAACTTCATCACTTATCGTGTCAGATTTTGTTCCTTGAGAACTATCCGTTCCCATCTTCCCTGGCATTTTTTCTTTCATTATATTTTCATTTATTCGACCCACACTCTGATAGTTTTTTGTTTCACTCTCCTGTATGCTATCCTCTGTTTTACCATGTGCAATCTTCTGATTCATGTGTTCGTTTGCAAAATGCCTTTTCCCCTTATTATCTGTTCCCTCGTCAAATTCATAATCTTCTCTGTCTTCCAAATTCCTCTCTTCTCTTTTTCTTCTAAGACCTGTACTTTCTACTACCATCTCCTCTTCTATCGTTTCTTTATGATCATTACATACCACCCCCACGCGATCATCATTATGCATTTGGAGGTATTTACTCATCAATTTGTCAAAAATACCCTCTACTACATTTAAATCGGATATTTTAAGCGTTCTATCTTCATTACCTCTACCTGATTCCGCATTCGCACTCGCTTCTACTCTGTCCAACTCCTCGCCATTCTCCTTATTTCCTTTATTTTTTTTCTTCTTTCCACCCATGTTCTTTTCACTTACTGTCTTTTCTCTTCTATCCTTCAACCATTTATTCCTCTCGTTTCTCAATCTCTCTCACTCCTCCTCGCTAACCTCATCGCTACTACTCCCCTCTAAATCCACCCTGCCTAACCTCACTTTTCTTCCTCTTACAACTTTATCAGTTTATTAGTTTAATTTGTACCGTTATTAACTATGTAATAAGTTTACAACACAACTCCTACAACTCTTCCCACTTATCCACTTTATCACCTGCTATACTTTCTTCAAAACTATGATTTGATCAATTATTTATTCACACTACAACTGTCAAAATGTGGAATAACCAAGCAACGTCTTTAATATTTTAATAACCTATCAACACATCGCCTCATTGACAGGTTATATTTGTTTACGTATTTACAATGTATAAACCTGTAGTAATCTGTAATAATAATGTAGTCACCTGTAATTCATTCATCTTTCAATTATTCTTTCAATATTTCAACAACCTATCAACACATCGCCTCATTGACAGGTTTTATTCATTTACGTATTTACAATGTATATACTCTATAGGGAAAAAAATTTATCTACCACTCATTGTAAAGGTTACAAAGGACTGACAAACCATTTGGACAATATTGGAAGCACCTTATTATACGTTATTATATTTTACATACTAATGAACAAATGATCCACTATTGGACATTCGAAGAAAGAAAGACAGAACAAATGATCTACTATTGGGCGTTCGAAGAAAGAAAAAGAGACAGAATAAATCTTTGTAGCATTGGAAATCGCCTCAAGGATAACAGGTCTTCGTGTTAAGAAGAAACCGATTAATCAGAAATTCCGAAAAGATGTTTTGATCGTATGAAAACTTGAAACGTTTATATTTCGGTAACGGATGAACTGATCAAGTTCGTAGTGTGCTTAATCGAAAGTGTGTAATCGTATTATATAATGAAAGTGTAGTTATTTTTTCGTGACACACAAAATGTGTCGAGTTATTGTGCATTGAACATTTTTTCAGGAGGTTAAATCTCGGTTGAGCAGTAAAAGATACACGGTAGCGGACGACTTCTGCTTTCTTCACTTAAAATAAAAAAAATACTTATACATCTTTTTTTCAGGGTTTTTTCATATACTTGGCGTCATAGTATACCTAGATATACTATGCGCGTGCATAGTATGTATACAACATTTCGGTGCTACTAGGGGATGTGCAGTAAGTAGGTAGGTAAGTTCGTTATTCATGAATTTCAATTATTACTCAGGTGAAAAAACACTTAAATCCTATTCCAAAAAACAATAAGTGACAGAATCTTGGCGGAAAAATTTTGTTCACTTTTGGCAACACAGTGTTTCAATAAAATTCCATACATTTCAATAAAATCCAATGAAAGTCAAAAAATTTCACTTGAAGTTATTGAATTTTACCTAAATCTTGTTGAATTCAGTTGAATTTTGCTGTTTTCCAATGAAGACCGAATGTGTCAAAATGAATGAAATTCAACAAAATTCCACGAAATTTTTCCACAAGGAAAAATAAGATGTGCTTTTGTCAGTTGCCCCATCATTTCCTATTGTCTTTTTAAAATTCAAAAGTAATTGAAATTCAATGTGGAAATATGTGGAAGATCATTGAATCTCATTAGTTATTTCCACGAAGTAAGATATAAGGAGTGCAATCTTCATAGAACTGACATGATACATTTTTTTTCGCCAACTTGCAAGTCAAATTCCTCCACTCGTGGCGCTATAAACAGCGTGTCTAGAGATTTTCCTCTTTGTCGTACAAAGATAGATTTGTCAAGTGTCTCTTTTTACCACGGAGAGGAAAATTTCAGATATGCTGCTTATAGCGCCACGAGTGGCGGAATTCGACTTGCAAGTCGGCGAAAAAAAATGTGTCACTTTCTAAAATTGATCTCATAGGAGATTGCACTCCTTAGATCTTACTTCGTGGTTATTTCATCACCTATCTATGAAACATGAGTTTTCAACATTTGGTAATTAATAACCAAATTTACTCCAAGAAACACTTGATGTCAATTATTAATGATTTCTATGAAAAGAAATATGTATCCAATAATATCAACAAATTATAAAAAAAAATAGAGGTCTAATTTAGGAGTTCAACACTGAGATAAGAATCCATCATTTGAAATTGATCAACTGACAGTCATTCGAGGCCTTTTATAATTCTTGAATTCCCTATTTCCATTTTGACACATGAATTGTCAAAAGTGCCATCTCGTGAACTGCGGAATAAGTTTTTTTTGTGGTTTCCATCCATTTTCATAGAACTTTATCAAGCATGTAAGTATTGTGAAGAATTATAATTATTCCCAAAAGTATCATAGAAACGGATGGAAGCCACTAACACTTTCGCCCGTCAATTACAAGATGTCGATTTTTCACAACGCATGCATTAGGATATAATTGAGCCGTCGGATCGAATAACGACGCCTGCGCTCGAAAAGGCGCGAAAGTATTGTCCGAGCGGTGACGTCAAGGGTCGAAAAAAAAGGTTGTAATTTTGAAAATCTAAAAATACTGGATGATAGGTCTTAAAAAATTAACCCAAGTCTGCCTTTACAACTTTTCTCTAGGATTGATAGTTTGAATAAAAAAATGAAAACTACAAATTTCTTTACTCCAAGAATCGATGTTTTTCAACATTAAACTCGCTCAAACTCTTTCATTTTTCGACATATCGAGATAAACTTTGGACAGTTTGATTCATAAGACTCTAACGAAAACAATGATGTTGGGAAAGTTTGTAAAAATTGATTGTTAATTAATAAATTTTCAATTCGGAGTGAAAAACATGTTTTTTGAGCTTCGTATTGAAAAAGTGATGGACGAAGTATGAGCTACAGCAAACTTCCAGCGAGAAAGTTGTTGATTGATGTATGAACTAACTTTTTGGAGAATTTCAGGTCGATTGAGCGATTACTTTACAAAATACAACGATTTATTTATAAGCGCGCAACGAAAATATTCCGTGACTTCTACATAGTTTACCGGCTGAATCATATCTGTTCGATTTCTCAACGTAAGGTCATGTTTTTGTGTGGAAAATCCAAATATCGAAGTATTTCTGTAAGATTCGTATGTCATCCTTCATTATAAACAATTCAATCGTTTACTTCTTCCTGAACAAATTATTGGTTTCAGGGAAAAATTGTTCGAATAAAACAGATTCCTCATTCGGTGAGGGACGAATTTTTTCAAGAATTCTTCTTCCAACATTTCGATTACTTATTCAAGTATAATTCATTCAATCGAGTAAATATCGACGGAACATTTTGCTTAATATCGTTGCATTGTCATAAAGGAATTCCAGAAAAAAGTTCAATTCTCTCTAACATCAAATCAAGGTTTATTCAATATTATAAAAATATCACATATTTGTTACGGTTGCATTTTTTTCTCATTTTGGCTTATCATTCAAACATAAAATTTGTAGAAATCAACTTCAAAATAAGATATTACTGTTTTGAACAGTTTCCAACATTCGTTCCTTCAATCTTCTTTCGGATTGGTTTTTTGTTCACCAACTTTTTCGAAGAAACGTTCAAAAAATTCTCGCCCATCTGCACTCAAGAATTCATACAAACCTTGGACGTCTTCAATTTTTAAACCTGCAACCCCGATATGTGATTTCAAGATATGGAAGTCCTGAAACTTACATTTTGGCTTCATCGTAAAAGACTTTGATCTTTCAGTATAATTTTCCCAAACATCAACTTGTCCAGATGGAAAATAATCAATCACAAAGGCAGAACTGATTTTTAATGATTTTTTTGGAATATGTTCATTCTTCAATTTAGTTTCAAAATCGTACATGGGATTATCTGATTCATTCACAATAGTAAATGGAGGATTACGCGATTTCTGAATGATTTGTATATAGTCCTTTGCGGTTTCTATTTTTTCCATTTTTTTCATTTTTTGAGTATACAATCCAAAGTTCCTGTCACATTGAGAGAATGAATGTCCCCGAACAGGAAAAACGTGTTTTACATTAACTCCATGTTCAATTGCGAATAACAACAAGAATGCGAATATAATATAATTGCGGTTCTGACCACCGCAAGCATCTGAAAAAAGCACAATATTTTCATGTCTGTTCGAATCAAATTCTTTCTTCAAAACATGAGGAAGAAAATTAGAAACAGTATTTGCACCTGTTTTTGTTATTCCTTCCAGCAGTGGAAACATACAGCTATTATTGTTGTTATACACGTGAACATTGAACAAAAACAGCCATAGTAATCTACGGTAAAACTGAGCTGACACAGGTATCTTGGGCATTGGTGAATTTTGAGCGAAATCAAATTCACAGCAAAGATTATTTTTTTATGACATCAATCTGATTTTGAGTTCTTTGTGATTTTCAACTTTCTGTTTATGGATTTTGTATTCTTCGTCAAAATTATTTTGTGCTTCTGCTGCGTAGCACGTGTCACAAACATCTGTTTTTGGTAATTTGAATGAAAAATTCATATTGTGGTTGAAATATTTTGCGTAAGTCGACTCACTAATTGGGATTTCATTTTTACCAGTTATGTTTTTATAATGTTCCAAAAACAATTTGTATATTGTTCGTAAATTCAACTCCGGATTTTCAAAGTACATCAAATTTGTTGATTCACGATTATAATGAGACTTGTGATGTGGTATGGACTGAAGATGTTCCTTTATGAAATCTTTCAAATCATTAGATAATTTTTCAATTTGTTTGCCATGTTTACCGCGATTATCACTCAAACTTTCACCATTCTCCATTTTTTATCTCAACTTGCGGATTCTGTGATCTCCTATGCTTAATACATTTAGAATGAACTTTTTACATACAATAATATCCTTATCGCTTAATGGAAAGTGATAGGTCCATTGGAGTCCTGTTTTCTGCTCTGGGTTTCCTGAGCATGTTTCTGGATCTTTTCTTGTCAATATATTACTTAATAAAATATTTTGCTTGTGGTAATCGCCAAGTGCCCAAAAATCTGAGTGAAATTGTTTTTGATCAGCGAAATCAACGAGTTTGGAGCAAAGTTTGGAGCAACATGATTTTTGAGACAAAACATTTTTCCCTGAAACCAATAATTTGTTCAGGAAGAAGTAAACGATTGAATTGTTTATAATGAAGGATGACATACGAATCTTACAGAAATACTTCGATATTTGGATTTTCCACACAAAAAACATGGCCTTACGTTGAGAAATCGAACAGATATGATTCAGCCGGTAAACTATGTAGAAGTCACGGAATATTTTCGTTGCGCGCTTATAAATAAATCGTTGTATTTTGCAAAGTAATCGCTCAATCGACCTGAAATTCCCCAAAAAGTTAGTTCATACATCAATCAACAACTTTCTCGCTGGAAGTTTGCTGTAGCTCATACTTCGTCCATCACTTTTTCAATACGAAGCTCAAAAAACATGTTTTTCACTCCGAATTGAAAATTTATTAATTAACAATCAATTTTTACAAACTTTTCCAACATCATTGTTTTCGTTAGAGTCTTACGAATCAAACTGTCCAAAGTTTATCTCGATATGTCGAAAAATGAAAGAGTTTGAGCGAGTTTAATGTTGAAAAACATCCATTTTTGGGGTAAAGAAATTTGTAGTTTTCATTTTTTTATTCAAACTATCAATCCTAGAGAGAAGTTGTGAACGCAGACTTGGGTTAATTTTTTAAGACCTATCATCCAGTATTTTTAGATTTTCAAAATTACAATCTTTTTTTTCGACCCATGACGTCACCGCTCGGACAATACTTTTGCGCCTTCTCGAGCGCAGGTGTCGTTGTTCGATCCGACGGCTCAATTGATCTCAGGATTATAAAAAGGCATAAAGAGCTACAGTTTCATGAATTCTCAATGATAGGTTCTTATCTTTTATAGATAATAGTTGAGATAACAATTTTATTTAGTAGGGACCTTTATTTCGTGGGACGAGACATCGGCAGTCAATCTCAAATGGCCATTGAATAAATTCAAAGTGTAAAGCTCTTGAAAACTTATTAAAGAAAAACTCATTTATGAGTATGAGTATAATAAGATTCAAGAGCATTTCCTCCTGAATCTGTTTAATAATGATTTTTATTTTAGAGATTGAGTGATGAAGTAAATTAAGAGATTCAATGCCCTGGTTAAAGTTTCATAGCAATTCATAAGAAAATGTGCTTACTTATGGAACATAAATTTTTGCAACTGGATATTCATAAGTCAACCACGAAGTCTTATGAATCTGTTCACCCTGGTTAAAAGAATCCATTGAATCTGACAAATGAAATTTCATAAGATTTGGTCAGAACATGTTCCGAGATTCAATGATATTTTGCGAGACTCAATAGTTTCTTTTAACTAGAGGCATGAATGCTTATGGATCTATATTCATAAGTATTCATGATCAATCATAAGAACAGATTCATAGGATTTCGGGGTTTACTTATGAATGTCCTGTTGTAAAATCCATGATATTTCACAGCGAAAACGTTTTTTATGAATTGCTGTAACATTTTAACCAGGGTGATCTTCCACATGTTGTTCTATTGAATTCCAATTATGTACTTTTGACTTCAAAAAACTTAGTAGAAGATAAGAAAGAACTGACAAAAGCACACCTTATTTCCTATTACTTGGTTATTTTTCTTTTTATAAAAGGATTTAAAGATTTTTTCGCGAGGATTGCTTTCATCTTATGGGTGATCTAACTATTGCAGAAGTTTGAATCGTTTATTGAAACGAATTAGTAATCGAATAATGAAATAATCAGCTGTTGAAGACCCAAAGTCTTGCAGTTCATTCTTCAAACCATGTTTCCAGTCCCAAGGAGTTGATTCGAGAGGGAAAACACCGATGATTTATCAAATTTTGTGAGTTTACATTTTCGTTTCGTTTCTGTAGACGATTCAAACTTCACGAACATGTGATCTAAGAGGAGAAAATGCTGGGAGAAAATAACGTCAAAAACAACGATTATGATTGTTTGAATGTGATTAGTAAACTTCGGATTTGCGAAGACATAATCTGTAGTTGAACCGAATATAGTTGGCAAACTTTTCCGTGTATTTGTTCTTTTCTCAATGAAAATAAAAAATGACTAATGATGTATATGTGGAAATGATAAACATCATTATCTCTTACATCTTTGAATTCACATTCATGTTGTGATGATGGATCAAACTCATCACCAGATGGTGAATCATATTCATCGTAACATTCAAAATCCATGGTATATTCTTTTGCATTTTCATAATCTTCTTGATCTACCACGTGTTCCCCATCAAAACCTTCAGAATGAATCATATTTTCCGAAATAATTGTTTTGTTCGGCTGACTGGGATTTGATGTACTCGTGGCTTGTGGTGGTCCAATCTGTCAATTATCATCAGAAATATATTAGTACGTCCATTTTCCAAATACATATTCGAATAATATTATCACCGTTTTGTGGATATTGAATTATAAGCGATACCCAGATGAAAAAACGTGTTAAAAATATTTTGTAAAATAAAAATGTTTGAAAGATCCAATATTTGATATCTAAGATGTTTGAAAATTTTAAAGTGATAGATGTTCTAAGAAATGTTAACTCTCCTTCCTGGGCAGAAAAAAAAGTTACTGAATTCAATTGAAATCTTCCTTGAATTTCATTCACAATTCAATACTCATTTCAATGTAAACAATTCACATCCAATGAACTCAAATAAACCTCTAACATTACATCCACCAATGTCTTCGTTGCCTACACATACACTTCTCGAAGCCAGAAGCTATACATAAGAAGTCCGCAAAAATGCGACAGATACCGATGGGTGTGCTGTTAGGAATAATTACACAATTTGATGAATTTCAATAAACCTCACTAAATTCTTAGATAGCAATTGAATCAATTTTTTGAAAAGAATTCTAGAAGAACTAAGAAGAAACCTTTTCAGACAATTCATTTGTGAATTTTCAATTGCTATCTGAGTTGTAATGTAAAAGCAGTATTTTGAATAAAGATGAATCATATTCAGGTCTGATATATCTCTATTTTTATTCGGTAGCCCCGTTTTGCACCGACGTCCAGTTATCCCTACAAACGATTGCTCCGAAATTTCGTATCCTCACAAGTTATATCCCGACAACTCGTTGTTCCAAAAAATCATGACTAGTTCGTCTATTGGAATCCATAAAAACTGAGCAATACAATTAGACCAAAAATAATCGGGATACTGAACTGTCAAGATATAACTCGTCAGGATACAAAATTTCGGAACACTCGTTTGTAGGCATAACTGAACTTCGGTGCAAAACAGGTCTACCTTTTATTCCATTATCCCAGATAGCATGTAAGCTTACGAAAAGCTTGTCATTTGCTTGTTCATAACTTGTCGATGACAATATTTACATCGCAAATGTTGTGAAAATCTCTACACAAGGTTGTAAAAATAAGCTCGTAGTGAGAAACTTGTTACATGCTTATTCTTGAATTTTTTGTGATAACCTTTACAACGGATGCATTATGAAAATGTTGATGCAAGATTATAAAAAATATCTAGAGTGGTTTTAGAATAACTCATTCTTATAGGCCACTTTGGATTGTGATTTATGATTTTTTCACTAATAAAAATATTCATTTCACTTCACTTTCAAAATACAGGGCTTTACTGGAACAAAGTGATCGCATCCTTTCATCTACCATAAGCCCAGATAGCATGTTAGCTTTGACTTTCTCAATTAAGGAAATGAATTTATCAGATTTTATCACTTGGCCTTAAACAGGGATATGGGCAACCCGGGAATACTCTTGTAGTCCCGGAGTATTTTCAGTAAGGAGTACTGTCTGTTCACCTCATTTACAATACTCACTAGAAGTACTCCGGGAGTACAAAAATACTTCCGGGCTGCTCATCCCTGGTCGTGAGTAGCTTTTTGAGAGGATGCAAGTGCACATATGACTATACCTGGTAGAACTTTGTTCCGGTCAAAATGGAAGGAAAGCACATGAATAATCATATAAAAAACATTGGAAAATTCTCTGAGATGGATGTTTGAAAGTTTCTAAAAGTGCGTCCAATTTTCAATTCTCAAATCCTGAATCCAAACCTTCCCACACAGCACATCAGGTCAGGAAGAGTTCATAAAGAATGCGATATGAATTTCCAAGAATTCTCTCTGGAATTCTGCGCTATGTAGGTTCATAGGTTTTTAAATATTCATCTCTAAAAATTTAAGATTTTTTTATGAGTTCAGTTTCGAGTAATTTTGACCCAAAGAAAATGTACCAGATTGACCCATAGAATATTCTCCGAACGTTTCTAAATTACCCAAACGTTTAATAAACATTCTCAAAATGTTTTACGTACTTTTAGTGCTACTAGGGTAGACCGTTTTATTACTGCAACATGCTGCATATGAAACGTCACTTTAAAAAATGAATTCATGATGGGTTCTGTTTTCATAAATGTATTTCTAATTTAGTTTTGGCTTTGCGATTAGACTTTTTGGAAGTTGAAAGTAGGTTCGAAATTGCAAAGTTCCGTTCAACTTGAAAAATATATTTGCAGTTCGGTTCGGTTCGACTGGGAAAATTTGGAGTTCGGTTCGAGTTCGGGTCGACTTTTCAAAGTTCGGTTCGGGTTCGGTTCGACTTGAAAAATACATTTGGAGTTCGGTTCGACTTTTCGAAGTTCGGTTCGGTTCGATTTGAAAAATATATTTGAAGTTCGGTTCGAGTTCGGTTCGACTGAAAAATTCCAGGTTAGCACATCCCTAAAATAGAGCATACCTGATTTAAATCAGAAGTATATTAGTAGAAATGCAATGTGTTCTTGAAGCCTTTGAAGGACAAAATACAGATCCTACCAAACTTTTGGATACATTGATCGAATTTCTGGAATCATTATGCACTAAAATAATAATCCCAACTAGACGCCATACACTGTAAAAAAATTTCACCGGAAAATTCCAGTACATGTACTGGAAGTCATTAACCTGTACATGTACCGGAAAATTTCAGCACATTTGTACTGCAAAAATTCAGTGCAAACGTTATGGAATTCCCGCATCAAAACTGGAAATTTTCTGAGCCTCGGTACTGGAATTTTTCAGTACACGAGCTGGACTTTTCCAGGACATGTACTGGAAAATTAATGCTGAAAATATCCATGAAAATTGAAAAAAAATTGCTCACGCAAAGTGATTTTGCAGGGTCCTTGTGTTCCAAGATGATTGAGAAACTTTTGATCGTTCATTTGGATGGACAGAAACTCATGTCTACCTAACAGGATTTGAACCCACACTTTTCTACCTGCCTACCAACTGAAACCTAAGACCTAACCGATGAGCTATAGCGCGACATGTTGGAAGGCCAGCTTGGGTTACTACATATGCTTCATATCTAGAACACAAGAGGATAAGTCTTGGAAAAACCTCATATATCAATTTCATTGGCTACAATTACAATTATTATTCAAAATCTCAATCAGGAAATTTTTAATATAAAGACTTGAAATTTTTCCTGCCAGAAATGACGAAGTCCAATAGAAGTGGAAAATTTCAGTGCAACAGTGATTAAATTCCGTTGCATAGCAACTGGAAAATTCCATCACACGACCTGAAAATTGCAGTTCAAAACCTGTATAATTCAATTGCATAGTAACTGGAAAATTCCATCACAAAACCTGAGAATTGCAGTTAAAAACCTGTATAATTCCAGTATACCAACGATTAGGTTTTTTTTTCTAAATTCCAAATTTTTTCTCAAGTCCTTTTTGAGGGAATATTTTTTTTTGGTGCACAAGAACTATAAAATTGTAGTACGAGCCGGTAAAATTTTCGCGAAATCATGGCAAAATTTCAGTACATCATCTCAAACTTGAAAATTCCAGTACAATGACTGAATTTTCAGTTATGCTTGGTAAATTTTCAGTAACGTAACAACAAAATCTCTGTACATGTACTGGAATATCCATATTCCAGTACTAGCACTGGAAATTTCCAGTCCAGTTGCACAGTAAATTTCCAGTTTTTTTTTACAGTGTACCATATTTCTGGAATAACAGGGTTGTCCCTCTTGGTAACAGAGTGGTTTTTTATGTAAGTTCAACATATCCCACGTATCTAGATGAATTTGAAATTGGGTGCAGAACACTTTTATCATAAATTTCAATAATCACAAAGTAAAATTTCCTCCTAATATAATTATTTATATCCTCATGCAATATTTGGAACATGATTAACTCACATTAGAAACCACTCTGTTACCAAGAATGATTACTCTACTATTAAAAAAAAATTGTGATGAATCAACACTATTTTGAGGTTTGTGGTAGCGTTGATTATAAACCTCTTTGCATAAAAGACAAGGACACTCACCTCACTGCATTTTCCTCTCTTTCTTTTGTTTGCAGCTGTCTCTTTTTATTTGTGTAAACCCCATGTTTACTGACTCGTCCTCCTAGTATAATATCTTTATAGTCTAATCACGCAGAACTTATGGGTTCATTATATATATCCCGCGCATCTGAGGAGGCAAAATAATGAGGCTGCGAATAGAATTCATTATGAATATATTTAATTTCATCTAATCCGCAGTATTGTCAACTTGCGTCTATCAAGTACCCAATATCATGTCAATTCGACTTGGAAACAAGGTGTTTCTGCGTGTTTACAAGCAAAAACAACATGGGAACGCCTGTATGTGTGTTCTCCATCACTTGAACTTGGCATCGATATCAGATCAACTTGATGATAGGTCGATTCAACATCGTCTTTTTTTTCCAGCGTAGTCGAATTTTTTCGGGTTTTGAGTCTAAAGTTCGAAGCAAACCGTGACAAATCGAATCTCAAGCCGAACGTTTTCAATGAATGCAGTTCGAAATTCGAACCGAACCGAACTTTTTGTACTATCCAAGTTCGAAATTCGAACCGAACCGAACTTTTTCTGCTAATCAAGTTCGAAGTTCGAACCGAACCGAACAGTAGGAGTTCGGTTCGGTTCGGTTCGAGATTCGAACGGTTCGCACACCCCTACTCTATTTCGACAATCTCAATACATTTGGAATAACATTTCAGAAGTATAACAGTTTTGTTTTGTACTGGCAATTTTAAAAAATAGTGTCAATTCATCCCACTGATCTAAAATTCTTTGAACAGCAGATTTAATGGACAGCCATCTAGTGCCATATTTTTGTAGAATTTTCACAATATACTCTTGCATATTCTTGACGCCGTGATGACGATGAACAGAACCAATTGTAAGCTTCTCTCAACATGAATTCTATATTGCGAGGTATCGTTTCTTCAGATGCATGTGAAACAGCCAATTGCAATGAATGACATACACATCTAACTCACATTACATGTGGTCTATCAAATTCGTCTGTCCAAATTTTGTGCACGCCGATATTTATCCCTACCATCACACTAGCATTATCTGTGCCAAGTTCAATCATATTTTTCAACTCCGAATCCATATCTTTCACTGTATCAACTACAGCATTTACTATTCACCTTGTTATCACTCGTTTCTAATTGGCTCAATGCGAAGAAAGTTGATATTCTATTGTTGCTCTTGGGGCTGAAATATCTTATAACCATACCCAAATATTTATGTACTGTTATATCTGTCGATTCATCTATAACTGAACTGCACTCGCTGTTACCAATATCTGATTTGAGAGCTGTTTTAAAACGAGGTGCCAAAACATTCTTCATAATTTTCCCACATTTTGTTCTATGTAACTTCATATGTCGTGTGCTTTTGAAGCCCGGAGAAGTTTTGATACCTAATTCACTTAAATGATCTATTGGCAACACAAAAGAATGTTCCGCGATGAATAATGACAACAAAGCTTCTGCATTATACGCTGTTTACATTTTCTTTCTTTTTTTGGATGGAGATTTTAGATTGATCTAATTTGAAAGGGTTACACTTCTCATTGTGTTTATTAGATCCGAAATGACGTTTAATATGGCTCAGTTTTGCCCTAAATTCTATTTTGCAATACCAGGTGTACCAGGATGAAGTGAGCGTTAAGATACAAATGTGTCGATAGGAACATTTGTTGTGAACGAGCCTTAATTCTCGTTCTGTTTGGTTGGTATGACATCTGTCAAAAATATTTAATAAACACCAAGTCATCGAACAAACAACATTATATTTTTCCACGGCGTTAGAAGTGTCGAATTTTGTACCAGAAAGTGATGATTTGCGGAAAGCATTGATTTTTTGTGTCCATTTGAAGAAATGTGCTGCAGAGTCACATCGAATGTTTGTCAGGGCATATGGTGGTCACGCTTTATAAGAAGCAGCATGCAAAAGATAGTTTCACCGGTTGAGAGATAATTATTCGATGTGAGAAATGAAGAACGTGGAAGACCACCAAAAAAAGTCTGGAGACGCCGAACTGCAAGCAACATTGGATGAAGATGATACTTTGAGTCAAAAGCAAATGGCAGCAATGTTAAATGTTGCACAACAAAGAATTTCTAACCATTTGAAAGCTATGAGAAAGATACAAAAGTGTGGAAAATGGGTGCCACATGAATTGAATGAAAGGCGGATGGAAAACCAAGAAAACACTTGTGACATTTTGCTTCAAAGACACGAAAGAAAATCAGTTTCGCATCGAATTGTTACTGGCGATGAAGAAGGGATTTATTTTGAGAATCCTCAACGGATAAAATCTTGGGTTAATCCGGGACACCCATCAACATCGACTGCAAAACCAGATCGATTCGGTAAGAAGGCAATGCTCTGTGTTTGGTGGTACCAAAAAGGTGTGGTGTGTCATGAGTTCCTAAAACCTAATGAAACTGTTAATACTAATCGCTACAGACGAGAAATGATCAATTTGGACCATTCATTGTTCGAAAAACCACCAGAATGGGCCAGAAGACACGGCAAAGTAATTTTATTACACGAAATTGCACCTGCACACAAAGCGAAACCGGTTCAGAATACAATCAAAGCACTTGACTGGAAGCTGCTACCCCACCCGTCGTATTCATCAGACCTGGCCCCTTCCGACTACTATTTGTTTTCATCGATGGGACGCGCATTGGCTGAGCAGCACTTCGATTCCTACGAAGAAGTCGAAAATTGGGTGTCTGATTGGTTTGCTCCAAAAGACGAACATTTCTATTGGCGTGGTATCCACAAATTGCCAGGAAGGTGGTCAAAATGTGTAGAAAGCAATGGTCAATACTTTGAATACATTTTTTCCACTTTTCCATTCGCAATTCATTTCCACAAAAAACGCTCATTCTATACCGGTACACCTTGTGAGTACAGATTGCTTGTGAACTATTCCCAAAGACTGGTTTGAGCCATAATTTTTAATTTCGATTATTTTCCTACTCTTTTCTATATTTTTGTGAATAATTATTCCTTCTTACTTAGAAGCAGATCCATGCTAAAATTAATCGAGAATACGTAGATCCATATGATGAATAAAGTAATGTTCACATTCAAAACAACGTGATTATTCCACACCCCAGCTCGCAAAATGCTTCCACTTTTCAAAATTTGCTACCACTCGTACTACCAGGTAGCAAGTGGGAGCGCCATAGATAGCATTTTGCTGGACGTGAGACTGCGTGCTACCATATTTCGCTTCCGAAGCACTGCCGGATTGCTACCAAGCAGTGCTACCAGAAATACTACCAAGAGCGTGGCGTACTAGAAGTGCTTCGCAGTAGCGCTACCAAGAATACTACCACACGCTGCCGTTGATACTGCTAGGGTGCTACTAGAAGCGCTTCTGGGTAGCACTGCCAGGAGTGCTCCCAGGTAGCATCACCAGGAATGCTGATAGGGAACGCTACTAGAAGTAATATCCCAGAAAAAAGTGTTTCTTCAAATCTTATTGTTATCTGAATCGGTCACAATAAATATTTTTTTTTGACAAAAATAAATATTGTGTGATACAAATAAATGAATTCTTTGGAACAAAGAACAAACAATCCATTTTTTTAGATCCCAAAAATATTCATTCCTGTCAAAGATGTATTTATTTTGCTTTATTCAAATAACAATTCCTTAAATGTGAAGGAATACTTTCTTCTGTGTAATTATAAAATTTTCTAATAAGGCAGATTATTACGCGGATATTATTGATATTGGAAATGTCGTGTAGTGGACATTCTTCATTGAATGATATTTGTGGAATTGAAATTATTAAAAACTTTGAAATTTTCAGGGATAAATATTTGAATCATCTCATGCTGCACACCGAGGGAAACAAGTCATTGGGGCGAAAAAATATTCCATCCAATGGTATCTATAAAATATTTCTTTGAGCCAATCAAATATTCATCCAATGAATGAAATAGTTTTTGACCACATGAAGTATTTTATCAATTGAAAACCCATTTCACTCATTCAAATAAAATTTAATTGATCCAAAAAAATATTCTATGAATATTATTGGATGGAATATGTTTTTGTCTCAATGACTTTTTCCCCTCAGTGTATAGAACCCGAATTCCGAATTGCAAAAAACAGTGAACTTGAAAAAATTTCTCAAATTCGCTTTTCTTCCAAAATTCAGACTTTGGGATTCTCAAAGCATAAGATATGTTCAGAACTCTTTGAGGTTTACTTTAGACCATTCCATGAGAATTATTTTTCAAAACTGTTTCCATTATATCGTTGGTTATTGAAACTTCTGTTTCCAGTGTACTGTATTTTTTGGAAAAAAAATATCAGATTCATAAGAAGAATTCTTTTGATTTTGGAGAGAGTGGAGTAATGTGTATTTCAGTATTTTTGCATCCGATTCCAACTTTCTCTCAATGATAATAAACGAGATTCAAACTTCAAAAATATAATTTTGAGGAGTAATTGAAATTTTTGATATAGAAAATACAACTGTCATCCAGCCTCATTTTTAGAAGATAAAATTGAAAGATTTTAGAACATGAAATTGAATTTTATATTTTAATGTTCAATCAATCAATATAAAAGATAATCCATGTGATCCAAAATAAAGTTGAGGTTTAAGTTCCTAATGAAAATTTACTCAAGTCCCCAGTGGAAAAATTTTGCTGAAGATCACTGAAATTTTCCAAATCTGAGAAACTTTGGAAACTTATGAAAATTTATTCAAACTCTGAAACACTCTGAAAAACTTTGAAAATCTCTGAAAAATACTGAAACACTTATTTACCAAGCACGTTTTCCCACTGGAGATGTTTTCGAATATCTCTGGAAAACTCTAAATCTTTCTGAGAATCATTAAAACGCTCTTAGGAACTATGAACGCCTTTGAAATTCTCTGAAATCCTCTGAAAAACTGTTCACTCAAAATCTCTGAAAATTTCTGTGATTTTCAGCAAAGTTTTTCCACCAAGGAATGCATAGAACCTCCGAATGAGACTGTTCAAAATAATGATGTGCTATGTACCTTTATAGAATATCTTAACGAATTTATCCAAAAAAGTCTCAATTGCACATTCCATTCACATTCATAAAATAGCCATAGCATATTTAAGAAGTTCTTGTGCTACTTGGGTATTAGGAATCTTAGCATGAACCCATGTAATACAATATAAAACTGTTCTATGAATATTCTACAAAACCATAGTCCATACCCACAGAATGTTACAATAAGACTGCCTCAAAAATTCTCCAAATATTCATAAAATATAATAACGAATATTTACTGTTGAAAATAAAGCGTTGAAGTGCGACAAAAACGCGACCAAAGCGTAACCTGAAAGTCATCTAAGAGAAAAAAAGAGTAATCTAGGCTCAACTTAGGAGGGAATTGGAACATTTTCACGCTTCATTTTTCCATGATTCCAGCGCCGCCGTACAAGCCGCTATTGGAACTCTTCTTATAAGTCGTACACCAACACAAATACAAGACCAATGTAAAAATCTTGAAAACTAGTGTTAGTGTATCCGTGTGATGGTTCTGAAAATTTTAGAATGGAAGTTCATGCCCCCTAGTACGAATCATATTCGTACTATACTGTTACAAGTTAAAAGACACTTAAGTCACTTTTTTGACGAAAATAAGATTTTGATATCAATCGATCCAGACTTCTGTTCCAAATCCATTGATCTCAATATCTCATTTTCGTCAAAAAAGTGACTTAAGTGTCTTTTTGACTTGTATGGCAGTATACTTTTTGGCATTCTCTCAAGGACCATTTTCAATAAACAGTAATAATAATTTGATAAATAATTTTTTTAATGATTTTATTTAATCACGAAAATAAACTAATTTCTGTACATATTTAAGAAATAAAAAATGGCTATAATCAATAATTTAAACGATAAATTAAAATTTTCCAAATGGTAAAATTTGTTCAGTCTCGTTAGTTGTAGTACTTGCTTGAGCTGCAGGTTCAGTACGTCCTTGATCAGTGTTATCTGTATTATTAATTTGTGGAGTGCTTTTTGGTGGCGTATGGATCTTGTGGTAACGTTTCCGCACCTGATTCATGCTTTTGAACCAAGCCCTCATAGTTATTTTTGTATCTTTGGGTTCTACACCCAAAATCTCTTGAAAGGCCTCTGCAATAAGGAAAGTATTAGTTTTTGACGAATGGGAAAAACAAAAATAGATTTATCCGACTATACATACCCACAAAGCACCTTAGTCCCGATGTATTCATAAAGAATTCTTTATGAATTCATCGTGGTATTATTTAAGATTCCCCGTTATGTCAGTTCAGAAATAGTTCTTTATGAAACCCCGGTATTCAAAAATAATTCTCAAGAATTCTTTATGAATTCTTTTTCAACTGACGTAAAGAAGGTTCATTTGGACCATGCTTGTGCTGTGTGGGTAAGAATGTTCGGTCCACTAAAACCAGAAATTTGACAATACCAGTAATAATTTTCATAGTTTTTGTGGAAGACAAGCATTTTTTTCCTCCGCTTTGTCCACCCCAGCTAAAAAAACAAGAAATTTTTTCACCAAAGATTGATCCAGCTATCTCCCTGGCGGATTTTTGACAGCGCACCATAGTTGTAACAAAATCTCTCTGTAATCAATAGTAGAGACCAAGAAATGGATTACTTCATATAAAATAAAAGAAAAAGATAAGATGAATAGAATATGTGCCGTGATAACTTTAAAATACTATAATGATTGATACAACAGGTTCACAAAAAAAAATTAACTGTTAATGTTATAGGAGCCCGTAAGAAAGTTTTCCATGTTTTTTTCCATGGAAAATTCCGGTATTTTTGTGCACGGTTTTCCCTGTTTGTTCCTTATTTTTTCCATGCTTTTTCCCTGTTTTTCTATGCTTTTTCCCTATTTTTCCAGGTTTTTTCCATGCTTTTTCCCTGTTCGTACAGACATGGAAAAAAACATGGAAAAATAGGGAAAAAGCATGGAAGAACAGGGAAAAAGCATGGAAAAAATAAGGAAAAAACAGGGAAAATCGTGCACAAAAATACCGAAATTTTCCATGGAAAAAAACAGGGAAAAAACAGGGAAAACTTTCCTAAGGGAGCTTTGGTTACTTTACGGAAAGCAAGGAATATCCCACGTAGAAATTGCCAAATGGTTCAGTACCGGCTCGATACAGGCTGCCAGTATGCAACCGTTGGCAGCCAGTGTCGGTCGGACTACGGAATGATAACGCCAAATAACTCTGATCCGGTACCGGTAACCAACCATTGCCAACCGTCGGTCAACAACATCAATTCAGTACTGGAAATCAGTGTTGTTTCAACATTGTGAACTGATGCCCCTAGTATTGATCGCTATTTAAGTACCGACGACTGTTACTCAACCGTTATTTGCGCTGTCGTAACTTTGCAAATTTTTGAATGCATTATCAAAATTTCTACACTGGGACAAATTTAGAGTGAATTCAATATGGAATCATAGAATAACGGTTGCACACTGGCAGCCTGTATCGAGCCGGTACCGGACCATTCATCAATTTCCACGGAGCAATCAAATCTTTCCTCAAAGTACACAAGGTATTTATTCACGTTAGTCCGGTACCGAATCAATGTTGGAGGCCAACGCTTGCTACCTAACATTGTGCCGTTGTTCATGCAACATTGGTGGAAAATTGAACAATTACGGTTGGTTGAAATATCGAAACAGTATCGACACGAAGTTGGAATTAGGTCGGTTCAGTACTGATCCGCAATCGGCAGACAACCGTTGTTGTCCAATACCGTTTCACCATCCATATCCGTTCGTAACCATCGGCGTAGTATCGGAATTTCTACATGGGATGTCATTTACGAAATTCTTGTCAAATTTACTGGCGACTTGGTCAATTTGATAAAAATTTCAGTGTAAGTGATATTCCTTGTGGTCCATCTAGTAACTGGAGAGCTGGAAACATTAAGGGATTACACCACCCTGGCGCTTAGAAAAGAAGGTATAAAATAAACGTTTTCCTTAATTCAGCATTTGAGAATATCAAATAACTGTAATTCTGCACATATAAACAGTAGTTTTATGAATAATTGAGAATAATAACGAATGAACACAAATTTTTCATGACGAAGATATGAGCCATTGAGTAGGATTCTCTTTGGGAAAACGGTCTACACGATGTCTTAAGATACACTCGACCGATTTCTTTGAAATTCACAACACATGTCCTCCATATTATCTAAGGCGTAACATAGGATTTATTTGATTGGGTACCATGTTCATAGTTATGAATTTTTCAAGTTCGAAAAATTTTTGAAAAAAAATTTTCATTGGAATGTCGAACTTGAAAAATTTATGACTTATGGACATGGTGCCCGGTCAAATAAATGCTATGTTACGTCTTAGATAATCCTGGTAAAAATATGATGTATATTCGCGCAAAGAAGTATAATTTTACACTCTAAAATGCGCGGATCTCCTCTTGCTGTAAATTTGCATTCAAATTTTATGACATTCCGTGGTATTCTTCACACTTTACTTTTACCATGGAATGTTATAAAGAACGTGTGTTATGAATTTCAAAAAAATCGGTCGAGTAAGTCTTGAGATAACGTGTAGACCGGTTTTCAAAAGAGAACCTTACTCAATGGCTCATATCTCCGGCTTTAAAAATTTGTCATCAATCGTTATTATTCTGAATTATTTGTAAAACTACTGTATACACGTGTAAAATTACAATTATTTTATATACTCAATAGCTGAGCCAAGAAACCTGTTTATGTTTATACCTTTTTTTCTAAGCGCCAGAAACACACGGAAAAAAATATTATCTTATATATTACGATGTGAAAATCGTAGCACGATACTATACTGCGAAATCAGTTTATTCCAAATGTAGCATCATAAATTGTGCTGTTTTTTGGTTGGATTACGTCGAATATTAGGATGTTAACTCTGACAAAAGAGGGTTATAACAGCAATACTCGTTTCCAAGATCTGACAATTCCTGCTTCTTCGAGTATGCTTCTGTGCTACGATTTCAACATCGTAGTTTATAAGATAATATTCTTTCCGCGAGGGTGGTATAACCCCTTAATATGTAGTTCATTTTTCCTCGTGTATACCATTATGCTACAGTATTTGATAATACGGGATTAGAATAAATCCTGCTATCTAGTTAGAATATTATAAGAATAACCCTTACAAATAATATTTCCATTACTAACAAAGTAATTATAATACTTATAATACTTACAAAGTTCTTTTCGTTTACAGTAGTTTCTAAAAATTGCTCGAATTTTTCAAAAGCATCTTCCTCTTGTAATGGGAATCCGTGCTGCGCAGGGTTGAAGTTGACTTTACTCTCATTTATGGCTTGGGTTGTTAAAATATGATTTAAATTCGTTTGAGATTCTAACACCTTTTCTGAAAAATAACACATCATATTTAAAAATCGAACCGAAAAATGTGCACGTCACATGATTATTGAAATGCATTGAATTGCATAGACGTACTCAGTTGGAAATTGATGTCAATAAGTCCACAAGCGATATCCTCATTGCTTATAGTTTTGCGATGACTGAAAATGGAGTTGTAATAAGATTGAGAGAAGAGATATACACTGAATTTCGAGTGGATTTATATATTACTTGAATATTTGTGACACTAACTTCAATTTGTTCTGTAGAATAGTAAAAATGTTTTCACGTTGACCGTAGGATGGAGCTCTGTGAACAATTCATTTTTTACAGTTAGAAGTAGATTCATTTCTTTTCAGGGGAGGTTTTTATCAAGCTCAACTACAAAATCGATTTCTTAATATTTTTTTTTCATAGCTAATCATGTATAAAATTATCCTCCAAACGGTTTGACCGAAATGAATTCTGTAAAAAAGTTATTGTACAATACGCGGCCCCGCCTGCATTCCAAAAACTGGTTAATCAACACTTTGAACAGATTTTCTGAAAAAATATGTTTCTCAAACTCGCAGGCATTATAACTAAAAAACCACTAAATTGGTGGCTTTATTTTCCATTTCAAAATACATTGAATTCTTTGGAGCTTACTCGGATAACACACAGATTCCAGAAGTATTTGAAAAGATTTCTCAAGAAATTTTAATAAACATTCTCGAATACTTATAGAGTCATAATGTTATATGGGTACCCTGGTGCAAATAAGTTATCAACGATGACACGAGGTGTCATAAAAATCGAATGCGAATGTGAACCAATAGGAGATTCGCGCAGTTTAGAGTGTAGAATTACACTCCCTTTCGCGAATGAACATCATATTTTTACCAGGGTATATCTGCATACACATAGATTTTGTTGTTTTTTATGTTCTTATGGGACTTTAAAGAGCGGGAAAAAAAATGAAAAATCGATACTAATAATCCGTATATCCGCCATTTTATTAATGTTTTATTTTTCATTGGCCCACAAGCACGATCGAGCTTGTTCCAATAGAACTCCCGTTATGTCAGTTCAAAAAGAATTCATAAATCATTCTTGAGAATTCTTCAAGAATCATTTTTTTAAACCGGGGATTCATAAAGAATTCATTCTGAATTGTCATAGCGGTGGCTTCTCAAGAATCCCACAATGAACTCACAAAGAATTCTCTATGAATACATCGGGACCAGGGTGCTTGTGTGAGGGTATACGGAGAAAAGTGTATGGAATTGATTACCATTCGCCTTCTCATCCATCCTCACCGCGACTTTAGGATAGAGATTAAATGATGACTCGAAATTTGATGATCCTTCTGATGTTGACCTATCGTTACACTGAAAACACAGTTTGTTCCGGCCAAACAAAATTTTGGTTGAAATGAACGCAAAGAAACTTTTTGTTTGGCTGGAATAAAATTTGTTTAGTATGAACAAAATTTATTTCACAATAATTAAGCCTTCCTTACAGATAAGTAAATTTTATTTACCCTAAAGAAATTTTATTTCAGCCAACCAAAAAGTTTCTTCGCGTTCATTTCAACCAAAATTTTGTTTGGCTGGAAGGAACGTTTTCTCAGTGTACCATAGCAACGTTAATAGTTTTTAGCACTCATGGTTTTGAACGATATTGATTACAATTTTTTAGGGGTGTGCGGGTACCCGAGTCATCGGGTTTTTATCGGGTTGGGTCGGGTCGGGTACCCGTCGGGTCGGGTTTTTCAATTACCCGAGTTTTTCGGGTACCCGATTACATTCGGGTAATTCAAATATAGCAAACGTTTTTCTCAGCAGGAAATATTGTGACAGCAACTCGATCAAGATCACTGACAAAACATGTGGAAGAGTTGTGCTTCCTCCATTCAAATTTGAAAATATGAAAAAAGAATGATATTTATAAGAAGAATATTTATTTTCATTGATGTTCAAGATTCTATGTTGTGGTTACTAAATAAGAAAATAGATAATATATTATTTATGAGATATAAATGTGATTATATTTTTTAATTGAATTAAAAAATAAATATAAACATTCCATGAAGCAATTTGGGGATTTCTTAATGCGCTGCATAATCAATTACATGGAGTAACAACCCTAATAGACTTGTAGTGAATATGGCATTCTTCATATTAGAATTGAATTCATATGAAATCCCCTTATTCCTACAATCGCTCAAGACAATTTGTCCTTAAAATATCAACGGCGATGGCAAATTCGAATAGAAGTTGAAAATATTAAATTCAAGCGATTTTATTATATTCGGGTACCCGACTTGGAAAACCCGATTTAATCGGGTACCCGACCCGACCCGACCCGACCCGACCCGAAAAGAAATACATATACCCGAACCCGACCCGATAAAAAGTGCTACCCGCACACCCCTACAATTTTTGAATATTTGTGACCGAATTCCTTTCTGGTGAAGATTATCCTATACTTTTCTCCGTTTATTGTTGGTATAAGTTCCAATAGATATCATATACCGTCAACTGGGGTAACTCTAGACACTCGGGGTAACGCTAGGACATGCATGTTTTATTCATGTCCTTCGTTCCCGTGGGTGGTTTTCAATTTACCACAGTTTTTATATCATTCCCGGGATATAATCGAACAATGTTCTGTAGTTACAAACTTCACCCAACGTTTCATATGGGCGTAAAAAAATTAACCAACAGCAGAGGAATATATATAGAGGAATATACGCCCATATGAAACGTTGGGTGAAGTTTGTAACTACAGAACATTGTTCGATTATATCCCGGGAATAATATAAAAATTGTAGGGAATTGAAAACCATCCATGGGAACGAAGGAAATTAATGAAATGTGCATGTCCTAGCGTTACCCCGGGTGTCTAGAGTTACCCCAGTTGACGGTACTTGAAAACTTTTTTGGATTTTTGACAACCTTCACAAGTGCCAGAGTGTTCGCCGATTGAACATCTTCTTTGGAGACGGTCACGTTCCAGCACACACTGTGAAAAAGTTCTATGGGGAAATTCCTATAAATTCATGTGAAGTAATTAACATATACATGCGTTAGAAGTTTTCTGCACTTGTCCGGAAATTGACTGTCAAATGAGAGTAGAAATCCCAAGAAGTTTTGAATTTTCAGTCAAATTTGTCCGAAATTTCATACATGTAAGTATATTGGAAATTGATTTTCCACCCAGTGATTGGAATTTTTTGGTTGCCCTATGCAGGAAAATTCCGATTATTTTTCACAGTCTGTGTAAAAAATTTCGGTGAAATAATCTTTTATCACAAACAAAAATTGTTCATGTACCCCAAGACTCATTGGATATCTCTAATACGTAGAAAAATTTGGGCAGAGTATTTAATTTCTTTTATGAGAAACAAGATTAAGAAAAAACCCATTTTTGAATCACTGGATGAGAACCTCCCCATAATTTTATCGAGATCTATACAAACGCTGGCTGCTGTGAATTCGTCAATTTGATGTTTGTTTCTTTTTTTGATTTTTTATAATGGTCTGCAGTCTGTTCATTGTCACATCTGACGGGCTCCTCAACTTCCATGGAATTATCTGGTTGATTGAACAAGTCCTCCTTAAATTCGCTGCAAAGTAATTTTGTGATTCGAGTCACTCTTCAAAGTAGGAACTCATTGACTATTAGATAAATACCTCTCCAAGTCCAGGTTCATCGATGTTATTAGGGTTTGTACATCTCCATGAATTGATGATGAGTCTGAATTTGTATTCCCTTCAAATTCCGGCAACGCATTTGATGTTCTACCAAAAGTTCATTCGCATTGGAAATGATGTCCTACCCAACATAGTTCGTTATCATATCATAATTACAATGTAACTTAAGATCACATGCAATATCACCTGTTCCTTGCGTGCCATGGGCTGGTTGCGTATAATTTCACACTCATTCAAAGTTGCTACAATGCAACCTTAATATAACATATTTTACTCCAGCAACATCGTGGTTCCACCCATCTGTTATGAGTTATACTATTGAATCTGATTAACACCAGTTTTGATCTTGAACGCACATATACATATATATGCCCGTGACCTCAAATCTGAGGTCAAAATGGGTCTGAAATGCATATTTTCCAAAATAAAAAGATCATAATAATTGCATGCAACAACCATGGAGCTAAAAAAAAGTCTTATGATATAGTGGCGTGGCGATAACTTTTTACGAGTGTGAAATTATACACAACCAGTCCATTGCATGTAACGAGCAGATTACATGGGATGTACTTTTCACATAAGTAAGTCACATTATATTCAATTATGATACGGTGTCAAACTTTGTTTGGTGGGGTATTAGTAATTTTGCTCATCTTAAACAACAATCAAGGGGTATGGCCACTCTAGAAAGCTTAAAATCAGGTGCATATTCATGATTTTTTTTTGTCTAATTGAATTAGTTATTTAAAAAAGTGATTATATATGCATTTAATACAAATGTCAAAGTAGCAGAAATAGTACATTGTGCATCAAGTGGGAGAAAACGAAAATTTCCGACGAGTGTGGAGCTTGCCGCGCGAGCATAGCGAGCGCGGTAATCACACGAGACGGGAGTTTTCGTCTCCCACGAGGTGCACACACGATTTTTTTCAAATACCGCAGAGGGAAATGCGATTTTGGGCCCCTGTTGGGAGAGACCTGATATAATCATCAGTCGTGGGATCGATTATTTTAGGCCTCTCCCAACAGGTACCCGAAGTCGCATTTTCCGTGCGGGTATTGAAGAAAACATTTTTTTTTGTTTTTCTCATGATAGACATTTTCTGCCACCGTGTTTTTCTTGAAACCACTTTCTTCAAATTGGTCTTACATCCACTTCAACAATTTTTGTCCAATTGGCTCCAAATTTTAACAGCATCTTTCTAATACAATTTCACAAAAGAACACGTACGGAATTTCCGATGAATTGGGAACTTTTTTATTTTATGGGCATTTACGAAATTTTTTCATCGAAAATTGAATCTTCAACTCTAAATGTCTCTCTTTAAGGAAATCAATATTTTTCAAAATCCGTACGTGTTTCTCTGCGAAATTGTATTAGAAATATCCCTTCAAATCCTGTTTGTTACCGTATCATAACTACAATGTAACTCGAAATCACACGGAATATCACCTGTTTGTTGCACGCAATGGACTGGTAACCTGTAATTTCATACTCATCGAAAGTTGCTACAAAGTAACCGCAATATAATATATTTTATTTCAGTAACATCGTGGTTTCATCCATCTGTTATAAATTATAGTATTGACTCGGATAAAATTTTTTGAGATTAATTTTGAGGTTGAACATTCACGGAGAAAATGAAACAATACGGATCATTGTTTGTCACAATGCTCACACGCGTAAGAAATAAAATTGTTTTTTTCGCAATGATGGTCACTGTTTTCACCCGTACTCACTGTAAAAAAATTTCACCGGAAAATTCCAGTACATGTACTGGAAGTCATTAACCTGTACATGTACCGGAAAATTTCAGCACATTTGTACTGCAAAAATTCAGTGCAAACGTTATGGAATTTCCGCATCAAAACTGGAAATTTTCTGAGCCTCGGTACTGGAATTTTTCAGTACACGAGCTGGACTTTTCCAGGACATGTACTGGAAAATTAATGCTGAAAATATCCATGAAAATTGAAAAAAAATTGCTCACGCAAAGTGATTTTGCAGGGTCCTTGTGTTCCAAGATGATTGAGAAACTTTTGATCGTTCATTTGGATGGACAGAAACTCATGTCTACCTAACAGGATTTGAACCCACACTTTTCTACCTGCCTACCAACTGAAACCTAAGACCTAACCGATGAGCTATAGCGCGACATGTTGGAAGGCCAGCTTGGGTTACTACATATGCTTCATATCTAGAACACAAGAGGATAAGTCTTGGAAAAACCTCATATATCAATTTCATTGGCTACAATTACAATTATTATTCAAAATCTCAATCAGGAAATTTTTAATATAAAGACTTGAAATTTTTCCTGCCAGAAATGACGAAGTCCAATAGAAGTGGAAAATTTCAGTGCAACAGTGATTAAATTCCGTTGCATAGCAACTGGAAAATTCCATCACACGACCTGAAAATTGCAGTTCAAAACCTGTATAATTCAATTGCATAGTAACTGGAAAATTCCATCACAAAACCTGAGAATTGCAGTTAAAAACCTGTATAATTCCAGTATACCAACGATTAGGTTTTTTTTTCTAAATTCCAAATTTTTTCTCAAGTCCTTTTTGAGGGAATATTTTTTTTTGGTGCACAAGAACTATAAAATTGTAGTACGAGCCGGTAAAATTTTCGCGAAATCATGGCAAAATTTCAGTACATCATCTCAAACTTGAAAATTCCAGTACAATGACTGAATTTTCAGTTGTGCTTGGTAAATTTTCAGTAACGTAACAACAAAATCTCTGTACATGTACTGGAATATCCATATTCCAGTACTAGCACTGGAAATTTCCAGTCCAGTTGCACAGTAAATTTCCAGTTTTTTTATACGCACATGAAGAACAGTGATCAGCACTGTTTCTCACAATGCCGGACATCGCAGTGGTTGTCGCTGTTTTTCACAATGATGAGCATTGCGACACTTTTTTTTCGAATCAATTCATGTCTCTCACAGTGGTGCACGGGAAAAACGATCTTGTTGGATCTACAATGTTTCGTTCGATAACCATGGAAACATTAGAGGTTTCCATGGTGATCTAACGAAACATTGTGGATCCAACAAGATCGGTTTTTCCGTGTGAGCCGTGTTTCTGCACAGTTGCCACCACTGTGAGATAAAAATTGCATATGGACGTTTATTATGCATATACATATAACCTTACTTGATTTTTCACTCGACCCATTCAATTCAACGTAAACATTTTTTGAAAATGAGAAGACATGACAAGAACAAATGTTGATTTCAATCGTTTTACCATAAAATACCTCATACGTGTAATATTACGTAAGTAAAGAAGGGCGAATGTTTAATTTTTTCTATAGAAAATGACGTAAACTTAGTGAATTAGGTGACAAATTAAACGCCCGAGAAAAAGTGAATGAGATGTAATGAGATATATGTAGATCTCTTGAGATATGAGTAGATCTCTTTAGATATAAGTAGATCTCTTTAGATCTAAATTTTGGAAAAACAAGATCTACGAAGACCCAAAGAGATCTACTTATATCTCAAGGAATCTTTTTGAACCAGATTCTTTAAGGCATACGTGGATCTCTTTGGATCTTGTTTTTCCAAAATTAACATCTAAAGAGATCTACATATATCTAAAGAGATCTACTCATATCTCAAGAGATCTACATATATCTCATTAGATCATCTCACTTTTTCTCGGGCGAGGTTATATGAACATGCATAAAGGCGCCTATACGTAACTGTTATTTCACAGAGGTGGTAACTATGAAAAAATAGCGTCCACCATTGCGAGAGATGTGAGGTGATTAGGAAAAAAGTCTCACAGGGCTCATCATTGTGAGAAACAGCGACAACCACTGCGATGCACGCTGTTGTGAGAAACAGTACCGATCACTGTTCTTTATGTGCGTAGTACGGGTGAAAACAGTGACCATCACTGCGAAAAAAAAACAATTTTACTTCTCACGCGTGTGAGCATTGTGACATATAGTGATCCGGATTGTTTCATTTTCTCCGTGTTCCTGTGACGTCGAATTCAAGGCCAAAAAGGGTCTACAATGCATATTTTCCAAAATGAAAAGATCATGACAACTGCATACAGCCACCATGTAACTAACATAAAGAATATTATCTTACATTGGCGTTGCGACTATTTTTCATGTGTGTGAAATTATACACAACTAGTCTATTGCATGCAACGAACAGGTGGTATTGCGTGTGATCTTGAGTGGCATTGTAGTTATGATACGGCAACAAACTGTGTTGGGTGGGATGCTGTTAAAATTTGAAGCCAGTCAGACAAAAATGGTTAAAGTGATTTGTAAGATCAATTTTAAAACAGTGGTTTCGAGGAAAGCACGTTGGCAGAGAATTTCTGCCAAAAAAAAACAAAACCGAAGTTTTTTGTTACTTTGACATTTTACTGTGAAAAATTTCTTGGTGGATTCACAAAAAAGTTTGGGAGTTTTTGTCAAAAACAAGTTTTTTGGTGGATTCCCAAACAAAGTTGGGAGAGAATCCAAAATTTTTGTCACTCAACCAAAATTTTTTTTATTTTCTGCAAATTTTTTAAGGGAAACCACCAAAGAACTTGTAATTGAAAGAAACTTCCAAACTCTTTTGTGGATCTACACCAAAAAATTTCTTATAGTGTTGCACTGAACGTACACGGAGAAAAACGGAACCCAGTTTTTATTAAAAATTACAATGATAACTTAAAAATTCTAATTTCCGTTCAAAAAGTAATATTACTTAACAACAAATAGTATTCATCAAATAATCTTTATAAACAGAATTATAAATTTTATGAGCTAGTGATTTTTTAGATCAGGATATTGAAAAATTGATTCTAGCATCCTAATGATTAATATGTAACTTAATAATCAATATAAGAGCCTGAGAATTTTAAGAAAGAGTAGTGTGAAAAATTCGCATGTTTTCGTTAATATATTTTATTATGACATAACGAAGAAATTATGAAAATCACGGTATTATCTTTGCAATTCGAATATTGAAAATTCTTATGGTTAGTAAATTTTCTTATGCCAAGTAAAATAAAATTTCATAAAGAGAGGTCGCGAGGGTCAGGAACTAATTTCCATGAAAGATACATGTTTGTGTATCTTAGATACCTGGAGAGTAATCCTTTGGCTTTTATCTGAGGATGACTTCGATTTCGAAAAATTTATGCAAGTTGGAAGAATGGGCGCAACTTGATATACGTGAAGGAAATACCCTTATGCAAGCGACCAGCGGTGGCTTGAGTGATAAAGCCTCGATGTCAAGTTCTGCCGACCCGTGTTCAATTCTCGTGGAGATGATGTTGTTCTTCAATATATCCTAATAGATTGTTTTTTTAGTCTTATGTCCTATCATTTATAATGAGAGAATTATCCTTCTCTTTCAAGCTTGTACTTTAAGAAACAAGTCGCTTTACTTATAAATACATTATTTTCTGTACACAGGAGAAAGTATTTTTTAATTCCAAAAAATATGTTATTCCAGTACAGCGAAATAAAAACTTGATTTCATTTGAATCATTTTTTACAATAGAAATTCGTTAACAGAAACAAAATTCATTTGACTGACATAAACCTTCTTTGATTCAAATAAATTTGTTATTCCAGTGAAGCAAAATAAATATTTACGATTATTATTATTGGAATAACAAATGTATTTGAATCAAAGAAGATTTATTTCAAGCAAATGAATTTTATTTCCATCATGCAAAGAATGATTCAAGTGAAATATAATTTTTATTCCGTCTTATTGGAATAACATATTCATTTGAATAAAAAAATACTTCCTTCTGTGTACAGAAAAGAATGTATTTATAAACAAATCTACTTGTTTTGCAAAACAGCTTATTGAGAGAGAAGAAAAATTTTCTCATAGGAAAACATATGTCATAACACTAAAAGAAAAAAATCTATTAGGATACACTGAACAAAAAATCACCTCCACGAGAATTGAATACGGTTCGTCGGGACTGGAAGCCCAACGCTCTATCACTCAAGCCACCGTAGGTCGATTGAATGAGGGTATTTCCTTTGCACATATCAACTTGTGCGCATTCTCAAAACTGTGATATTTCGAAAAATAAGCTGCACTAGGATATAGCCAAAAGGGTTTTTTCAGATGTAACCAGGGATGGGCAAGTAATTTACTTCCTGTAATCTACACAGTATTTTTCATGTAAACCTTGCAAATCATGTAATCTACGTATTCTACACGTGTTTACTACATTTTGAATGACTAGTAAACACAAATTGTGTAATCGTTCCGGTCGATAATTCAATACCAACAACAATGCCTTGTACTTTGAAGCGAAGAAACATATAAACACCGATCAAATTCAATAATCGATGCGTATTAGAGACATGAATCCGTTCGTGTGTTTAAATTCGCTGTATCAGCGACACACGCATCGATTATTGAATTTGATCGGTGTTTATATGTTTCTTCGCTTCAAAGTACAAGGCATGGTTGTTGATTTTGAATGACTGTCGAAAACCTTCGGTGACACATCAATTACCAACCCTGCCTGAATTTTAATGAAATTAGCCCCGACCCTCGCGACCTCCTCTTGTTGGAGAAATAACAAATTGTTGATTAGTCCATTATACGGATAAAGTGGTGAATTATGAAAACGACAAATAGTTCTATGAATCAGTTTGAAAAATCAGTTGAAATAACAGAAACCAACAACAGAAAAAGCTTAATCCTCCTTATAAAATGTTATAATCCCTGTAAAAAAAATATTATTGCGTCAGCAAATTTTCGATTTGAAATTATAAATTTTCATGTGTTGATTACATATATTACAAAATGTCATATGGAAATTACTATTTGGTTTATAATTTAGTCAGTAGTAACCGAAATCCGCATGGTGTGGACAGCGTTGCCAAAAATCATCGTATTCGACATTCATTGGTCGATTCTTATATGCTTGATCAATCACACCTTCGAATCTATGAGAAATCGCCAATCGATAATTCGATAACTTCGTTGGTAACGGTGCTGATGACGCTATCGAGATTCACTTCGCGAGACAACGTTGAAACGTACGGTACGGACCACTTTTGCCATCCAGTTCAAATTTTTTAGTATACATACTGTTCCTTGGTGAATATATGGTGAAGTGTTTTTCAGAATTTATATTAAGATGTGAATCAGTGCATTTTTAGATTCCTGTTCCTGCAATACATGAGAGTCTATGTATTTGATTGTTTATACTGTACCGTGAATCTACTGTTGTGTGTTATACGATTATTGAAAACAACATGGAACATAATATCAAAGATTCGTTGACTCTGTGGAATCTATCTCATCTCATTGAAGCCTTTGAAGGTAAGTTGATTTGTTTTGATTTCGTCTAGTATGATTATTTTGTGAAGGTTGAGTTGATTCAAAAGGAAGATAGATTCGGTGTATTTAGAATTTTACTTCGTGTTATGTTTTACGTTGTATGTGAAAACTTTTTAGAAACTCTATTTATGGATCGGTAGAAACAAAAAGTTAACAATAAAACAATAGTAAACTCGATATTACATTCGTGCACAGTGAGTTCTATTACCAACAAGCATGGAGTATGAGTGATTCTTTCAATCATTAGAGAAATAAAACAAAAACATCACGGCAATTCGTTACAAATTCATTTCAATTTGATTTCGGCTAAAGTAATATTTTATTGATTTGTCTTCAATGATTTTTCAAATATTTCAATTATTCTTTGAATTATTATAGCAGCAGGAGTGTATTCGTTCGATGCGATTTCAACAAGCAATACAAAGTTAGATGAAATCATAAGAGATAAAGTAGATTTAGAAATATTTTGGACAAAGTTTTCCGAATGGAGCGTTCCTTCGGAACATTTTCATCAGAATCAGGTACAATTTCATTTATCATTTAGACTATAGAAAATTGTAAAGAATCATTTCACATTCAATTTAAATAGATATAAACATTTTTAAATTGGTCATTGCTCTGCGATTGTTTTTAGAAATCTTTATACTCCTTTTTCAAATTAGAATTTCACAGAAGTTTTACATGAGAAGTGTTTTAGCGTTACAATATTCAACACGACAGACAACATCTGATTTTGTAATATAGTTATAAAATATTGTAAGATTTTCAATTTTCAAGTTTATGTGGCTTAAATGTACTGGATACTGATTGACTGAATCGACATGATTTTTTAAATTCTACAATAGAGTCAAATTTTCTTATTCTACCAAATTACATGACGCTCAAACATCTATGATGTATGACTTCTTAAAGATACAAATTTGAAGAAAACTTAAATGTTTGATTCGACAAGTAAGCTTCAGATGAAGCAGTGAATGGGGAATCTTTATATCCTATAAGAAATACGAAACTCCCAGGATGTCCCAGCTTTTCGGAATACCCTTTTTACACATATATATTTATATACAGGTTGAGCCAAAATGAATTTATTATATTCAAATTTCTGAAGAAAATATCCTAGCATTTTTCGTTGTGAAGTTGAAGCAATTTGCAATTTTCTTGATTTTATATTCCAAATCCAAACACGCAACATCCCTTGAAAAAATTTACGCTATTCCGACCAAAACGCTTAATTTTCTCTCAAAACAAAATTGAAGGAAAAATGAAGCATTTTGGTCAGAATGAAGTAAAATTCCCTGAGATGTAGTAGTTTCGAGAGATTTGAATTGTGCGGAAAATATGAGGATATTCATATCTCAAAAATCAAGCCTCGAATGAAATTTGCCCAAACAAAAAAGTTGTTGCATTTTGACTGTAAAATATCCCCATGCAATATGAAAAGTTTATATTGGATCATCCTGTATATCCACTTTGGATTTCCCATCATTTTATTTGTTTATTTCATTCCTCTTAGAATTCAAATGGTCTAATTCCAAATAGTTTTGTGCCGAATGATCCTAATTTATTTGAGGGCTCGATTCTACCACTCAATCCTCAACAAGTGCAACCTGTGTCAATACAAAGTATGGGTAGTTAACCAGTATTTTTTCAAATTGAATTTTGATTTTCATTCAATACACTCATCTCCAACATTACTTTTTTCTTCTGCAGGCTGTTCCTCTTTCGAAAATCCAAATAATTTCAATAAACATTTTGACCCAAGTTATTTGGAGTTGATGACCCGAGGAATACCACCAAGCAATAAGTTGTATCATCTTTCAAATCAAGTTTCTCATTCTTCTATGATGTACTCTGATGGGCTTGGAGATAAAGAGAATTTAAATCCATCTGTTTCATTTGATTTTCAATCAGCAGAAGGAAATCGAAACTTATCCATCACACAGAATCCAGTGCAAGCAAAACAGAAACCCTCTGTTTCGCTACAATCTTCATCAATACCAAAACATCAGAATTCATTAGGAATATCGGATCTTGAATCAACACAAAAGATTCTAATTCATCCACAATACTCCATTCGCAATCAGTTCAGGAAAAACCTATCGCAGAAAATCTGCAACCAAGACAAGAGAATAACATTCTCAATAAAACAACCTCATCTACAGATGAAGATGAGGGTGAAATAATTACTGATGCAGATGTTGCAAATCTTGTAAGATCATAAAAATATTTCAAAACTTCATGGATAATTTTTTATCCTTTTCATAAATATTTGTTCTTTGGGACTTTCCTATAAAAATTCACATGATGTTTTCGATCTCATCAGAAATTAGAAGAATTCCTCTATGCTACTCCCGAAGGTCGTGCAATCTTAATGGCGAATAAAGAAGGAAATCGCTTATGCCCAACGTCTCAAAATCGTCTTGTTAGAGAAATAATTAAACATGAATTGACTGAAGCATTTCAACGGGAAGGTCCAAACTTAACAATGTCACAATTTGTGTAGGAATTTTTTATTTCAGTCTATTATTTTGAAAAATTTATCATTCAATCGAAGATCTTCTAATAAAAGTATTTTTTTCCCACCTCTGCTTTTGTTTCAGGATAACAAAAAGAACATTCCTCATATACACAAAAGCTATTAAAACGGTATTCAAGAAAGAAAACCGATCTGTATATTATCTTGGATTTAGAAAAACTGAAAGAGGTGAAAAGTGTGGTCCAAAAGGCAAATTATACCAAAATTACAATTACGAAAAATCAAAACTACGACGTGATGGAATTCTGATGGATTTGGCAAGCACTACATCGAATACACAAGGCGCATCAACAGTATCCAAGCCAGTGAGACAAAATCGTGAAGGTATAAATTTGTGTTAATTTAAGGTATGATGGAAAATTGTATGTTCCAAACATATTTTGAATTCCAGAATCAGAGGATGAATTGAAATTCCTCAAGGAAAAAGTGGAACCGTTCGAAACAATACAAGCTTATTGGTCAAGTACATTCGCAAAACGACAAGACCTACTAAGAAACACCAGGCTCGACGTATTTCATTATTTGGAAACTTTCCCTTGTTTAAAAAGCAATTATGGATACTCACTAGTAATATAATTGGTTCATGTGGAATAACTTTATAATTATATGAATACCTATTTATTGAATCACTTTTCCAGATAGAAGATGATTTTTCAAGATTGTTTCCTGGGAAGGAAGATGAATTTTTGAAAAATTGGCCGATGATCAAATTAAAATTGATAGAGTTATTACGAAACAATCAAAAAATAACAAGCGCCGATGATTTAGCATTACTACATGTATTAAATGATATTACCAGCAGTGAGTATTCAATTTACGTATTATATAATTCTGCATTTCATCAATTGTCATTGTTTTTCAGTGAGTCAAGATGCAATTATTTTTTATTTATTATCAACATTAATGTCAACGGCTTACATAGACATACCAATCGAACATCAAAAATCATCAAAAGGTGCTAAAAGATCGCGTACTATGAAAAAACGTCGTGCAACACAAGTGGAATGTCGTGAATCATTTTTTTTACTTGCATCGGTGCGTAAAGAATTTCAATGTTTATCCCGTACATTTTCACTAAAATATTGATTAGATAACATTTTGTTTGGTTTCAGAATGTCGCTTCTTTGGATGTAGAACTTGAAAAAAGGAGGCAATATCTTTTCCAAAACAACTTGAAATTACAACCAATGCCAATCTTCATAGGAACATTGCCTAATATTGTGGATGCTTACGTTCAAGTAGATTGTACGAGATATAGAGTAAAAACTCCAGTCAACGCAATTCATGCTGTCGGAAAAATTTGTCACGCTACAGATTGTCAATATCCATCTCCTGCCTTGAATTCATGGTTGTTCCTTCAACGTGCTGGATTTGGTATAGTTCTAAATGCTGACAATGTTCCAGTATCAGTCGAAACCTTGATTCAAGATGTTATCGATTCATTTTGAGAACGGAGCATAATTTTATCTTTAAAATTATTTTGAGTTTCAATTTTAGAAAAATTCCCGATGATGATTAGGAATTTATGATTTCTATTATATGATTTATTTATATTTCGATAACCAGTATTGTTTTAAAAATTTTATGCAAAACGCTATTATTCTTATTGAATTTTCCTGACAAATTATAAGTATATTTTGATTCTCAAAGGTATCTTGTTTTATTTTGAGCGCTGAACATTCGAGATTTCATGTGTTCTGTTAATTTAATTTTGATATTATATGTTCAACGTTACTCATTTGATTCAACCACTGTTTAGATTTTACGTTCGTTAGGGGAATTCATAAACTGACCATTCATTATCCAATTTAGAGATTGTAAACGTTGTTTTATGTTACGAAAACTTCTATCCAATATATTCAGAACGTTTTTATTTGAGTCTTCATTTAATCAGATATTTAGGAGAAATAACATTTTCCACATTTCACTCAATTTTTACAATGTTCACGTGTTTTCATTGTGGTGAAAATTTACGAACTAATGATTTATTATTAAATCATATAAAAATTGCACATGGACAATTGAAAATTTTTCGATGTTCAGAAAATAGTTGTTTACGTAGTTTTTATCAATATTACTGCTTCTGGAAACATAGAAAACGCGAACACGAATCAAAATTCTGTTCCGATCTTCCTGAAACTCGGTATCCGGTATTGAATGACGAGTTACAAAATCCATTTCAACCCGATTCATTTATTCAAAATGCAATAAGCAACGATTTTCTTACAGACTCTCATCGTGATGACATTGATTCGTTGATCAATTTATCTCTTGAAGCTCCATTCGAATATGAATCGGATGACGAAAATAATGAATTTTGTGAGCCTTTGAATTTTGCAGATCCTAATCCGAATGTAGCAAATTCAAATGAACATTTCCAACATCTTTTCGATCGACATATCTCTTTTTTAATAGCAAAATGGTATAGCATAACTGATTTACTGAGAAAACGTGTTCAAATGTTTGTGAATGATTTAAAATCTCTTCTTTCCAGTCCAGCAGTTAATATGCTCCGTGATCAAGTATTATCACGACTACAAATCCTTGGTGACAGTGCTATAGAAATAGATAAAATACATGATTGTTTTCATAAACTCCAAAATCCGTGTGAAAATCTAAATACAGAACACAAAAGATTCAAACATTTCATCGAAAAAGGAACTCTGATTCTTCCTGAGCGACATGTTATTGATTATGAAGATCAGTACAGGGATGAAAATGGGAAAAATGTAATCATAAAACGACCAATTACTGTAGAATATATTCCTGTGGATTTAGTATTTACCAAATTTTTCAGGTGTCCAAATATTTATCATAAGGTTTTTAATTATGTTCAATCATTGAACAACAATTCTGAAATTCTTTGTAATATCATTCAAGGTGATTTGTGGAAAGGGAAGATGAAAAACTTCGGAGAGAAATTTGTATTACCATTGGTTCTATTTTTTGATGAATATGAAACTAACAATCCGCTTGGTAGCCATAAAGGCATACAAAAGTGTGGAGCATTGTATTTAAAAATATCATGTCTCCCTCCTGAGTTCCAGTCAAAAATGAGTAGTATTTTTTATTCGGATTATTCAATCCACTTGATCGGAACAATCGAGAAGTTTTTCGTCCAGCTATAAAATATTTACAAAATTTAGAAACCAACGGTGTGGAAATAAATATAGATAATGAGCCAAAGATTATTCATTTCAAATTGATTAGTATCGTAGGTGATAATTTGGGACTTCATCAGATTTTTGGATTAGTTCAAAATTTCAATGCTACGTTCTTTTGTCGCTTTTGCTTAACAGAAAGGAAGAATATTAACGAGATTTTCCATGAAGATAAATGTCATCTTCGAAACAAAGAAAATTACAAAAAACATTTAGACTCAAACAGTACTAAATCCACAGGTATAATTCAAGCATCTTTCTTCGAAGACTTGACAGACTTCCATTTTACTGAAAATTTAGTCGTAGATTTGATGCATGATATATTAGAAGGAATTGGTCCTTATGATTTGGGTAATGTTTTACATTATTTCATCACAAAAGTTGATCCTTATTTTTCGTTATCCGATTTCAATTCTCTTATACGTGGCTTTTATTATAATCATGAAGATAAACAAAATAAACCACCAGAGCTTACACACATTCATTTGAAAAATAAGAATTACACAATGTCTGCACGAGAAATGTTGAGTTTGCTTCGGAATTTGCCTATGATTGTAGGTCACTTGATACCAGTAGATTGTGAACATTGGCAATTAATAAAATTATTGCACCAAATTATTCTTTGTGTAACAGCAAAACATTGTCAATATGGTTGTTCTGACTTACTTGAAGCTCTGATAACAGAATATTTAGTTTTGCTGCAAAAATTATTTCCGAGTTGCTTTAAGCCAAAGCACCATTTTCTTGTTCACTATCCAAGGGTAATGAAATTGATGGGTCCGTTGTGGCATATTGCTTGCATGAATTTTGAAAGGAAGCATAGATCAGGAAAAGTCACAGCGCATGTTTCTGTAAATCGACAGAACATTTTCTATACAATCGCGCTAAAAGAACAGCTGACATTAAATTATAGATTTCTATGTAAAGCGGAATTCAATGATTTCATAATGGGTCCTGGATTGAAAATTAATAACATTGATAAGCTCAAAAATTATGATTCATTTAGCATGTCATTACGAACAAAATTAAAAAACGAACAGTTATTATATCTAAAATGGCTCATCTATAATGGTGAAATGATGAAACCAGGAATGATTCTAATGGTTCCATCAGAAAATGAACCAAATTTTTATCTTATTCATTATTTGATTTTCAGCAGGACAAAAATGTATGATCATAGGAAATCGAATTATGTGTTCCTATGATGATCATTATCAAGCGTATGAAATTCATGAAAATAATAAAATTATCGATTCATTATCATGGAATACAATCCGTGGTACAATTTTGACTTATAAAGCATACTTGGGGAATGGTAAAGAGTATGTGGCGAAAAGGTGGCTATAGTTAAAATATGCATTGAATGTTTATGTTCTTTGAAATTAATTCGCTGATTCTCTGAACAATAAGTGGATAGAATTTTTCAATTTATATTCAAAAGTGTTTGTTTATTTTATAATCATTATTGGATTCCAATAGTTAGGAACCATGATTGTATAATGCAAAGATATTTCAAGATTATATCTAAGAAATAAAATTGAATTTTTGAAAACGATTGGTCTCCTAGTTTTGAATCTCACATCTCATTAAAAAAAAATTATTTTCATAATTATAGGGGGAGTCTCCCCAGTATCGGATACTTAAGGTTATTTCGAAATGAAATTGAGAATACCGTTATAAATCAACATCTATTTATTCTAAAATATCCTCAAGCCTGTATTTGCAACAGAACGGAGCTAAAGAAGAAATAAATTTAAGGAATTATAATAAATTCTCAACCTTGTTCCGAAGTTTACGTAAATCACCAAACAGTCAATATTTGAGCAATAATAAATTGAGGGCTTACATGCAATAACTCGACAGGCGCGGAAAATTGGTAGAAATATTGTCCACGTCGTGAAGTGGAGGGTCAAAATTGCAAGTGGAGATTTGAGAAAAAGAACAATACTGAATGATAGTTGTTGAAAAATAAGCCCAAGTTTCTCTTGACAATGTTTTTCTGTGATCAACAGTTTTTGCCTGTCGAGTTATTGCATGTAGACCCTCAATTTTTATTGTACAATAAGTGCGAAACATATTGAAAACTGATGTGCCGGAGGCATACCTCTCTCTTATTAATATCATCTTATGATGTCTAGTCAGTAAATTGATGACGTAAAATCCACGTTGAAGCTCATAGACACGAGGCATTACTGTAAAACAAGTAAAAAAACAAATATATGGCATACGCTTTGTTAGAATATGAATAATTTCATTATCTCTGGATAATCAAACGTATTACATATGACAATTGAACAAAAATCATATCAATCATATTATTATCATATCATATTATCCAAAGTCTGAAGATGTCTATAAGATGTCTGTTATTTCTCAGTTTTTTAATATTTTCAGTAATGATAAGTATGAATAAACTTCAACAAGGATTTTGTGTCATTAATAATAATAACTTGTAGGTTTCATAATAAAATTTTAGTATGTTGCATCCCATGTAAAAAAAATGAGATATAACCATATCTAAACTAGGCATAATCTGTATACGAAAATGGGCTTACAAAAACTATACAGGCTCAAATAACTCATTTGACAAACGTGCGTCATTCGAGCATATATAATTTTTGTAAGCCCATTCCCACACATAGATTATGCCTAGTTCAGATATGGTTATATCTAATTTTTTTTACATGGGACATAGTTAAATTCATAACGTACCAAATGAAATTGACAAAACTTTTGAATTATCAAGCGACCAATATCTGAGCGATAATTAATTTCTATTGAACAATAAGTTCGCAACATATTTTGAAATTTGACGTTCCAAAGGCAAACTAAATATGAAATGAATCATCATTTGTTGTGTCATTCTGTCATTAAAAAATTTTATGAAGAAGGAGAAAGTTTGCCTTTGGAAGATCAAATTTGGAAATATGTTTCGAACTTATTGGTCAATAGAAATTCATTATCGCTCAAATATTGGCCGCTTGATAATTCAAAGATTTTTCGTCAATTTTATTTTGTACGTTTCAAATTTAACTATGCAACATACTAAAGTTTCATTATGAAACCTATGACTTATTATGATTAACTATGATACTATATAACCAATGTGTATATAAACATTATAATCCTGAATGTTCTAATTGGTTTACTGGATCATGAAGTTTTACTTTTCAGCTTGATAAAATTTACAAAAGCAATTTATTACTAATTTATCTTGAATTTTGAATATTCTCGCATTCGATATACACTTTATGCTACATCATAAGATAGAATTCATAGTTTTTGTTATATGCTTAGTAATTCAAATCCAAATTCACTTTCTTAAGCGGATTTGAATTTTTTAATTATCATATAATAGAAAATACTAGATTCATGAACCGTTTTCACTTTATTACGCCAGGGTAATAATTTTTCTCAGAAAATCAAGCATTTTTTAATAGAATTCTTCGCCGATTTTTCTCCGTGTATGTGTAATCATTTCTTTGAATAAATAGTTTTTTGATGCAAAAAAAATGATGAATATGCACCTCATTTTAAACCTTCTACAGTGAACATATCTCTTATGTCGAGCAAAACAAACACTTACAAATAGCTTTCAATTTGTGATGGAACATGATATGAAATAATACTCTCAGGTAGACTTAGACCCTTCGATGTTGAAGGCTGTTCTTGTAGGAATGAAATTGGTAGGGATAGTTTCTCATGCTCCTCTGCTTTTCCATTCTGAATCTTTTCTTTGTTGATTTTCTGTTTTGGTTTAGGCGGAGGAATTTTCACGCATGTTTGCAATTCACTGCAGGATAAAATCTTTGTGAATTATTGATAACAAAAGAAAAACTAAAATGAAAATATGAAACGTACCCAGAGTTTTCTGTTCCGCACAGTCTTGATCTTTTTTTTGCACTCCTATAAAAATTGACGTACAGATAAAGTCGTAAATTCTATGTCATTTTACATGAAGAGTTTTTTACAGTAGATATAACGAAAACTTATCCGACAATTCACTGAAAAATTATTTTAATCTTCACAATTCATGTCCTTTCAACCTGTGAACTATATTCTTCCGGGTTGAGAGGGGGACAAGTCCAGAGTAATGACAACTGGAAATTCTTCTCTTTGCTATTGGTTATTCTGTTCAATACGAATGCATCATTGATTAATTCGGTCAAAATTCCCGATCCCGTCACTACCCCGAACTGCTTCTTTTGCTTCTCCAATGAGAACAGTTCGCCAAAATGACATTATTTTGACGTGATTTTAATTAAACATTGGTCAAAGTAACGTGAGTTTGACGGCATTTTGACGAGCTGTTCTCATACGGTCCCTTTTATAGGCACGCTTTTTATTTTTCAAACAAGTCACACGTTCTCATCCAATCCAAAGTTTATAAGGAAAGTCTCATAATTTCTCTAAAAATTGAGATCTCATGAGCAATAACATCATAATCTAATAGAGTCTCATAATTGATCTCATATAGTCTCATAAGAACTTGAATCAAGAAATACTTTTTTTGTGTCGGTACTAGAGATGGGCGATATTTTGACAATATGGATATTTGTATAGAAAATTTCCCGAGTTTATGTTGAATTTTATAAAATATAGATCGAAACTTTATAAAAATTGTATACAAATATCGATACTTTCGAAATGTCGCCCATCACTATGGATCCCCCAATTGTAATCTTTAGAATACAAATCATCATGGTACCTATGAAATAATTCCATTAACTGTTTTTCAATAAGTTAACCTCTTCCCCAACCATGATTGTTTATTATGTAGAATTGTTCCTTTGAATGAATACTTACAATTTTTTTTAGTAGTATCTTCTTCTTGCTCACTTTGAATCCTCTCTGTTATGAATCTCTTCACTATCCCCAGTTTATCTGATAATAGAAAATTTAATTCAGTATGCAGGGTTTAATCCGATGACTACTCATATTATAACGGTCATGCAAGATTTAATAAAGACGGAAATGTACCATTTGTATATAGAATACGAGAGAATTTCAAATTCTTCCAATCTGCCCCTGGCTCGTAATCATCGACCAAGTAATCTATAAGTTTTGTATCAGACACTCCAGTAGGCCAACAAAAAGATTTCTCCGTCAAATTCATCCATTTTTTATTTATTATAGGTAAATTAACTTTTCCCTCTTCATTTTCGAATTCTTCAAGAACCACATATTTTCGCAGGCATGATATACTATCCATTCTTGCAGACAATCTGGAAAAAATTGCCAATTATTCATCATGCAAATGATTATCATAATAATACTTCACGTATTCAGAAAAAGCATGTTCTGTAATAATAAGTTGCCAACGCTCAATCAATCGAAAACAAAGCCAAATTCATTAAATAGGGAAAACATGATACACTTTGTATGCACAGAGAAAAGTTTTATATTAAAGATTACTATATTCGTATGGTACTCTTGAGATATACTTTATTATGAGGCTCAGAATCATATTTATTCCAAATTTCAACATATTTATTCTTCTCTCCACGAGAGAGTATGGTGAACTCTCATATACTTGTGGTTCATAACGACATAATCAAGTATATCCCAAAAGTACAATATAAATATGGTAATCTCTAATATAATATTCTTTCTGTGTGATATGAGTGCATTTGAAACATTTAAAAATTCTGGACAATATAAGACAAAATATTAACACAGAGTATGAAAATTTGATGCGGTTAACAAAATCTCAACAGTTTGTTTTTTAGTCCAATAATATTTTCATTCCTGTAACAATTACGCTTTTTTTTATCACACTCATATATCGCTCAATCTCAAGTACCCAATCAATATATATGCATTACTATTTTGGAATAGAAGTGAATGATGACAAAATATCCCATCCAACAAATATTATAATCCCACAAACCATGAAGAATATCATTAATGGCGTAGAAAAATTCCTAATCATGATTTTTTCTTTGTGTATAGAGGGTAAATGCCAGTTTTCAATTTTGGTAATATATATGCCACTATGCCACTTGTGTCAATTACCTCTAAAACAAATTATACAATGCAGATTTAGCAAAAATGTAACGTTAAATTCCTCAAAGTGTGATATTTCAATGTCATTTGAATATTTTTTGTAATAGTTGATAATTTCACTTTTTCACACCAATATTCTACAATATGTGTCTATACATTTATGTTATATTTTTTGAAGATTTCTTATAATTATTCATTTCCATAGATTTTCGATCATTTATTCTCATTCGAATCATTAGCCCAACGCTTATGGCATATTACCCGGCCTTACCCTATGGATTTTATATGGGTCATATATGAATCTGTGAAATGATATATGTGGCCTGTTTGGTCATATATGCCGCATATATGATTCATTTTTACTAGGGGTTTAATCGTAATTCAATGAAAATTGGTCAGAATCAACGAGATTCACATGGAAATTCTGACCAAATCTCATCGAAAAATCACTGGTGAGATTTGGTCAGAACATTGTCCATGTTTCATCGTAATTCAATGAGAATAATTGGTCAGAATCAATGGGTTATTTTAACCAGGGAAAACACTTGCTGATAAATTTCATTTCAAACCACAATAAGCTTTTGTTGTTTCGACGTATGTGACGCTCCATATATGAAATGAAGATTCTTCAAAACGTTTCTAATGTTCCATTTTATGTTTTTAAGAATAAATAAAATTATTTGTTCTGTTTTGTATATGAATAAATAAAATTATTTGTTTTGTTTTGTACATGTATAAATGATTAAAAGCGTTTTGCCAATATAACATTTTTCATATGCCAAAAAGTAATAAGATTCCAAGGGATTCTGTTACATGCAAATGGAATCAATAGTACAATGAAAAAATGTTTGGTGCTGATAACAATAGTATATAGGTTGCCACCGAAAGTTAGGCTGTGAAATCTATATTATAACCTCAATTTCGATCTGACAGTTATCCTATTATTATCATCATATAATTTTTTATAATGCAATGATATCTCAGAGAAAAAAGAAGAAGAAAAATGAATTCCACACAGAACCTCACCGCAAAGCCCAGTGTTGCAGTTACATGAACATTTTTTGCATGCCCACTCAAAATCTGCATGCCAATAAACGAAAGAGCATCATATATATCCATATATTCAAGCAAAATTTAGTTATTCAATATAAATTCAATACCTACTTTTCAATTTTAATGAAGCATTCTCGCGAATCCCATCTGATTATCACCATACGGCATTGGAAAAAATTTCCCGGTAATATTTGTCACATTGGTGAAATGAATTGTCGTAGAATCTATGAGCTCAGCTACTTCAAGACCAACGACATTCGAATCACATGGAATATCAAATATCATGCCACATTTGTGAAGTTTGTATCCACACACATATAAATTATTACATGATGAATCTAAGGCAAAATAATGTATCATCATAATGCTACCATCATTGAGTTGACAGTACTTGTCGGCCATTTTATTCCCTCGAAAAGTATATCTAGCTGTACGATATGTCCAAAAAAATTGACACTCATGTAGCAAGCCTTTAGGAAGAGGAAGTTCAGTACTAATCAGGCCATCTAATTCCATCGATTTTTTTTCGTGCGTGACGTTGAAAACATTCATTTCGTGAAGTCGATTTGCAACTTGAACAGCCGGGAATCTAGCAGATCTAACTAAGGATCCTATTTGACCCAGGTAGCTTTCAAAGCTATAACAGGAATAGGACATAAGCGTTCCATATTTTCGAACGTCATCAACCGTATGAATGAGCGAATGAACATTGAAAGATGTGTACTCTTCACCATACAAGGTTTTGAAATCGGCAACAAAGCACCGGAGTAATTTTTCAGCATAATTCAACATTTCTGGATCTTTAATTGCCAAATCATCGTTGAGAATTCTATATGCCGTGTGCAAAAATAAAAAATGATGGTATAATGATTTCGGTAAGAATTCTTTCAATATTATAGGGCCGGTATATAGTAAGATGTTTCTATATTCCTTTCCCTTGAAAAATGCAAGTTCTTCAAGCGACCTTGGCTTTCGGTGAATTTCACAAGGGCAATATGGAGCTAATTTTTGTAAGGCAGTGGCAAGTGAAAGTTTGACACTGGGGCGTAATCTGGTATTGACATCACCATCCCACCAAATGCGAAATAATTTCCTGCAAACTCCCAAGTCAAAAGTGTGCAAGCAATCCAAAGGGCTTTGAGAGACTGGATCATAATCAGGTATTTTCAATAGTTCACATAATTCATCTTCACGCTGATATTCAAAATTCTTAAACGACTCGATAGTTCTTGGGGGAGCATCAATATCAATGAAACATATACGACGATTTTTGTAGTAGCCCTCGACTTCGCACTTATAGCAACCTGCTTTTGAATTATAATAAGGAGTATTCAAAATGTAACATCGGGCAGGACTGTCAAAATGGATGCCTTTCATATTGATAAAATATTTTTGATCCGAGATAATTGTTCCGATTTCGTGTATCATTTGGTATTCTTCTACAAAGTCTTTTAGAAAATTGTTGCATATTCTTGGTTTCCTGAGACCGTAGTATAATCCTATGATAAACACTGGATGCTCTTCGAATTTCCCTAGAATTGGCCAAAACGATTTTGTAGATGATCGAAACAAGGGTACACCATCAATATTAATAGAAATTTCTAAAACTCTTTTCGAATGATCAAATCTCGCTGTTCCATTCTTCATAGATTCTGCGATTCCGAAGTAAATAAATTGAGAATTTTTATAAGCAAATGGGATCACTTCATAATCATCATCATCAACTATGTCGATATTTTTGATGACAGGTTTTGGATATTGCCCCACAGCTGTACGAAAATCTCGCGGCAATTTGTGAATATCATTTGGATTCGTGTATTTTCCGAGTACTCTCAAAATTTTATTCTTAGCAATTTGAGAAAGCTGACATTCCGTCAAAACTCTATACAAATCATTGTTCCCTATATATTGTCTTGGTTGCTGAGCGACGGATTCACTGTGATGGGTAATATTTTCATCACTACTGGCTTCCGCAGTCACTGCAAGCATTATCGTTAGACTGATATTATTCATTGAAAATGTGGTAAAGTCACAGATAAGTATTTCATATTACCAAGTAATTCTGTGATTGCAGAGTCATCACATGCAGGTATCAAATGTTCCTCAAAATCATTTAGTTCGTCCAATTCATCAGTGACAGAATCCGTTGCTTTTTCAAAAGAACCATTCAGTGTATCGTCATTGTTTTGAGAACAAGATGCTTGTTCAAATTGAAGTGAGTACTGCAATGTTTATTTATTACAAGAAATTGAGTACAAAATTCATCAGTACACTGAGAGAAATTCATCATCAAGAATTACTGGTTTTTGTCAGTAAATGAGGGATATACTTGACATGCGATTAAAAATTGATGGGAAATACCAGTAATTTTTCATAACGTTATTTTGACTGAAAAAAATTGTGTCCTCACCCAGCCTCGAATATGATTACTTGTGATCACGAACCTTGCTTCTTTCCCGAAGCCACGCATCACTCTTGAAAATGTTATGATATTCAATTCATATCAACCTCACCAAATGGGAGTCTTTTGTTTCAAAACTCCGTCATAAGAAATTACTGTTTTTTATCATGAATTCTCACTGGTTTGAGTTTTCAAACTCCTTAGCATGAAAAATTACTGTGTTCCTAATTAATTCGTGTTCTTATGCCAAGTATATAAAACTGTTATGTCAAGTTTATCCCCCGTGTGATAGGAAAACCAGTAATTTTTAATAATGAATTTTTCTCAGTGTACAATAATTGGAGGCAAATTTAGAATTTGCTTTATCAAATACATGGAGAGAAAAATACACTTCAAATTACTGTGGTAGGTCACTGTTCGAGGACCACATTTTTCACTATGTGACTTGGAAAATGTATATATACCCAAGCAGAAAAATTCGTATTATGCCAATATTGACAAGAGGCACAAAGTTGGAAATTTTGTGTATACGTGTTAAATAATCCGTGTGTTATGCATTTTCCGTTAAACATTCAAAACAAGCGCGTGTAACTTCTGCAGACACACCTTGTGTAATCAGGCCTCAACTGATTTATAATGGAAAATGGTTCAAACAAGTGGAGAAATTCAACTCACACGGAGAAAAATCTTGTGGACGATATCGTTGATCAAGTAAATATTAGATTCAGATTTAGATTCTCGTGCGTTTTACTTCGCCTATGGTAAAGTGTACTTAGATTGGGTTATTCTCGATAAATTTTCTCAAATCGTCCAAATACTTGCTCAAGTCTAAGTAAAATTTACCAAATTTTTTTCTCAATGCAAGATTCAACATAAAAATTGTGTTATTCTCAACTAACAAGGGGAGGTGGCCAGAGGTGGGAGCACGAGTTGATATACGCAAAGGATGTACCCCTATCCAAACGAGCGGCGACGGCTCCAGTGATGGAGCTTCGGCATTCGGTCCTGCCGACCCGCGTTCAATGCTCATTGAAGTGCTATTTTTTTTAGTTTTAACATGAGAGAAGTATGATTTCTACATTTTTTTTACGTGAAAAAATCCATAATCACACTTGTTGATTGTTAATTCAGTACTTTTTCTTAATTTCATTTACAGTACGTATTTGTTGAATTTACACGATCGGGAATTCCAATTGAAACGTAATCAGTATCCTTTTGTGTCATATTATTTACATCAAGCTTGAGTTACTAGCTAAAACAAGCACATTATGTTGATTTGACACAAAAATTTGTGTGGACCGTTTGAGGCATGTGAAATGTGTTGAATTTAACACAAAATTTCCAACTGTGTAGGAACTAGAAACGATAGAGCGAAAATCCGTATCCACTTATTTGTACTCCAAGTAGAAAAATATGTAAAACAGATGAGTTGGAAAAAAATCGGGGTTGATAACCCCGGGTTTTTGTGAGTCGCGAATTACGAATTTCGACTCAGATTTTTGAAATTCAAAATGCTGGATTCAAAATGGCGGTTGAAAATTCGGAAAATTGTGGAATTCCGGTAAGAACCACATTCAGGGGTCTTTTTTAGTTCGCTGGTTACGAATCTGAACTCAGGTTTCTAAAATTCAAAATGACGGATTCAATATGGCAAACGAGGGTTTCGAAAATCAACGAATTCATATCCAATTTGGTATGTTTTGATCTGACATGTTGTATTTTGCAAATTTGATTTCATTCAAATTCCGGGAATTTTCTAATTGTCGGCAATCGGCCATTTAGAATTTTGAAAATCTAAGCCGCAATTCGTATTCAGCGATCTTGAAAACCCATGTATACATAATTTTAGCAGAACTGCGTGAATTTACAAAATTTCGGTCGCCATTTCGGGCCCAAAATTTTGAATCTCGAAAGTCAAGCCCAAATTCGTAATCAACGACCTCGAAAACCTATACAGTAAAACCCTGCAATGAGAACACTCGCTCTCTTCCTTCAACGCAAGACAACAACCGTTCGAATGAAGAAGAGGGTGATTGTTCTTATTGCGGGGTTTTACTTCATATACATAATTTTAGTATCATATTGTATCTGATGAATTCCAACTTGAGAATATATTTAGGTGGCTGTTCTGACAGCACCATGTTGCAAAGGGATAAAAAACGATAAATTGTCTGTGTCGTCCTCAATGAGGTTTCTGCATACGGAATTTACAATGGCATATCGTTTTCAAACAATTCCGTTATCCTTGAACATCCCAGATACCTCAAGATTTTCGAAAGAGCTCATAATGAGTACAATGAATTCATGAAGAATTATTCCAGAACTTCTATTCTATTTAGGACATTAATACTTTTTACAAATAACTGGTACTCTTTATGTAGGAATTTCACGATAAAACCATATACAATTTTTTTAATCCTGTAGAACTTGATAAGAAACAATTGTTGAAGTCTATCATTCAATAACGATACAACATTGTAAATTTCGTATTCAGAAATCTAATTTAGAACGATAAGAGAAATTTCTTGTTTCTAATCATTTTGTATTGGACACTTTTGGCAGAGTGTACCAGGATCAATTACAGAAGCAATTGAAAGTGCTGCGTGCGTACTGATCGTTCACCGATGGTCAGTACTGTGCCAACACCAAGTACCCAGTACGGAAAAGCATTATCATTTCAAACAAATGCCAATACTGGTCCAGTACAGAACACCAGTAACGGCCAGTCTCTTCCAGTACTGGCACAGTACTCCGCCTGTTGTGGATTTCTGATTGGGTAATCTCTTGAGACAACTATTTTACTGTGTGAGAATATAAATTTTCATGAAGATTGAAATACAGTCTGGCGTTGATATGAAGCACGTTAAAAAATATTTTATTCCACATGAAAAAGTGATGGATTAAATCCCTGGTGAAAATCCAAAAGTGAAGGAAGCGGGTATTGAAACAAATAAAGCGTGAAAATGTTCCAACTCCCTCCTAAATTGCGCCTAGATGACTCTTTGTTACGCTTAAATAACTCTTAGGTTACGGTTTCGTCGCCCTTCGATGTTTCATTTCCACCAGAGATTCTCTCCGTATACTTGAAATACCACTCCAAATGCAGCATTCAACAGCAGCTCGACACCGCTCCTAAATAGGTCAACTTCTGGACAAGAGTTGTAACTTGGTGTTGGAAATTCAATGAAATGTACTGAGGAGCAGCACAATTAATCTGGGTTAAAATTATACCCCAATTCTATAAGCAAATTTGAATCGAATTCAACTAAACGAATATCCAATAAAAACCCAGATAACATGACTTCGCAAAGAGATGCTGATAGATGAGTATCCGCACGCGAATCGGACGCGAGTCTGGAGTTGCTTTAAACTGCGGACTGAGAAGCTATTCAGTAGAACAGGAACACATCCATCATTATCAAGTTCATATGCCAATGGAATGTGGACTGATAAAATGTCATAGCACCAGCGCCTTCTGCTGTTGCAGCATGTTGCATTTGAAAGGATATTTGTGGGGATGGATTCAACCACTTACGTTTTCTGTTGTAGGTTGATTGGAAGTCGATTTTCGCAGCCATCTATAATACGTGGCTTTTGATACACGTCTATTGTTTATGGTGTACATTACCTATGAAGGAAATATATGCGCAGACTTTGTGACATGTGTTATGAATATACATTACACGGGGAAAAATTGATAAATTTACCAATCAGAATGGAAAAGCGTCACTACGAGTCTTTGATTCAAAATTTTTACAAAATATATTGTCAAATAATTCATATCATAAGAGAAAAATCTTATTTTGTCCTAAAATGCGAATTATTTGACAAAATCTTTTGCAAGAATTCTGATTTAAAGACTCGAAACGAATTGTCATCCTACATGGTGAATTGATCCATTTTCTTTCTTCCGCGTATATATGAATAAGATCAAGAAAGAATTAACTTGTGATAAAAGAATATTTTATGCCCAAGAAGTACAAAAATATACCATAAACGTTCGATGAATATTTGATATACATTCCACAATGTAAAACACATTTTGTAAAAACTGGCAGTATGAAACTGGATGTTATCAATCGGAACATGTGTATGGGGAAATTACTATGAAATTATGAAAATTTCAGTACACGTACAAGAAAATGAAAGTGAAATACATGAAATTCGAGTAGAACGAGAATATGCAATGGAAATACATTATGAATAGAAATTTTTCAGTACTCATGGTACATCGAAAAATCATATTCTAAAAATGAAAATCTCCTCTAAAATAAATGCCAAGAATATCTTCCTCTCAAGATAAGTGGGAATTCTTCTAATATTCAGATAAAGATGTGAAAATTAGAATATCTTCCACTTGTGTTGAGGAGAACATATTCTTGGCGCCTATTTTAGAATAGATTCGCATTTTTAGAATATAAATTTTTTCAGTGTATCAAAAGATTTTTTGTTTTCCAACAGCATATGCATATACAATAATTGAGACTGCCTTATACGTCTCACGTAAATTCATATAACATATCTGAGAGAAAAAATGACGTGATTTTCAACGTGATAAGTTACATGAAAAATCACGCGATTTTTACGTCATTTTTGTGAGAATCTTCTGATGAATCAATTTCAATTGAATGAAGTATTGAGCGGCTATTAGGAACCGAGTACAGTGATACGTGAAAACTACGTAAAACATTACGTGATTCACAACGTGATTCTTGACATAATAGCTGCCCACACCATTCATTTGAAATTTATTCGTCAAAGAATCCTCGCAAAAATGACGTGATTTTTAGTTTTGAAGAGGTTTATTTTATCATGATATCTCACATAACGTTTCACGTGACTTTTGACGTGATACTATGCAATATTATGTGCTGTGTGGGTAATCACCTCAACAACTGCCTGAAAGTTCACAATGCAATGCAATGGATAAATTAATTAATGTTGAAAAAATGATTATTTTATTGATGATGTAAAAAGTGAGAATATATACTCTTTAAACACACATTCAAACGCATTACGCATGACGAATTTTATGAATTGAGTATATCTTTCCATCATTCTGAGATATTCAAATTAAATATTCACTTGAGATCTACACTGAAAGAAAAATATTTCTTTGAATCAAACGAATATCATCTTAATGGATGAAATCGTTTTTGACCGCATGGGGTATTTCATCAAGTGGAAAACCATTTCATCCGTTGGAATAGAAATTTCGTTCATTCAAAGAAATATTTCATAAATCCCATTGCATAAAAACGTTCATTGATATGTATCAAACATGTCACATTTGTAAAATTCCATATGAATGGAGTATCGACTCGCGTTGTGTAACACCTGACATGCAGGTGATACAAGGGGTTACACTATATTTTGTGAAAAAAATCCCACTTCCGATAAACCAAACGATGTCCATTCATCCTATGGTAAAGTATAGATGGGGTTATAATAACGTAATGTCATGTATTTGCAACTACTCTCCTGAATCTGACTATTTTACATTTATAAAAGGAAATGATCGTAAGTGTTTGTATTTCATAAAGAAGGCCAAATACATGAACATCTAATTCACGGGCGGAAAGTTAGGTTAGGAATATTAGGTCTTCAGTAATAAGGTATTTTACATGACATACATAAATTGGAATAATCATAAGTACGTACCTTGATATACGATCTTCTTCAAGAAAAAATCAGTTCCGGATAATTGTCCCACCTTTCGATGAAAAAGTTACGTGCACTTCACTTCTGGCTTTGACGCGTGACTACCAATAATGCACATAAAACTGTCGTGCAGGTGCAGGAATACAATTCATTGGGCTTCTGCTCACCCCTCTTCTGACAGTAGCACTGCTACCGCTTGCTCATAGGAGCACCAATAGGATCTCGCTACCACCAAAAAGACACTTTCATCAGGAAGCATTACTACCGATCGCTCCAAGAAGCGCTGCTGCAGTTTTGCTTCCACAGGAAATATATTTTCTATACGGAAGCGTTGCTGCCGCTTACTTCTAGTAGTATTCCTACAGTCTTGCTACCAAAAGATAAATATTTAAATGGGAGAGCTATGCTACCATTCACTCTTGATAGCACTGCTAGTATTTTGCTACCGGGGGTACTGCTACCACTCGCTCCCAGGAGCGCTTCTCTAGTCATGTTGGCTGGGACACTAATGGTAGAATTATACCAGATTGAACAAAATTCTCCAGCAGACTTCTACATTAAATGCCCTCTATCATCGTCTTGGAATACCAAACGTAAAACAGTCTACTATATCTATATACATGGATTTCGAGAGTCCACAACATGATGGTAGACTTCGATGCTGCTATATTCTATTGAGAAAGTAGTTGGAAGAAACAGCATGGATTTCAAGGCCATTTCTTATCCAGTGTATGTATATCAGTGTCCTAAAATCACAATGTCCCAAAACACGGTTAGTGCGAAAGTCTATATCCCGGCAGAGATGAATTACAGAGACAAAAAGCAGATTAGCGATCTCGTGTGATCAGTGAACCCTATAATATACTGGAATGAGGCCTTTCTCAATTTTCTATTGTATGGTCCAGTCAGAAAACAATCTGAAAGATAGTGAGGGAGAGATCCGAAAAATTGGGGCAGGATATCTCTTTCTAATACATAGTGTTTGAAGAGAAGAAGACAAAGAAGTGGGTGAGTTCCACTTTCTCTTGCTCATGCAATCAACTATACCACTCTGACCGTGTGGATCCAGGGAGAACTCATTCTAGTATGTTATAGAATTCACTGAGTGTAATATAGATATCTGTGAGTATACGAGGGTGGATTGATAAGTTTCCGGCCTGACCAAGAGATGGCGCCACTAGGCCTACCTTGAGGTGGCGTTCTATAGTACCATCCTTAGATAGCTTGTAGCTATAGTTTCAGTCCGATCGCCATGTTAGTTTAGTTTTGAGAGCACGCTGACCAAGACGCCTCTGTATTTTTCGTAAAAATGGAAAAGCTGGGAAATCGTGCTGTCATCAAATACTTTTATTTGAAGGGGTTAACGCCGAAGGAAATTAAAGAAGAGATGGACTCAACACTGGGGACATCCTCCCCATCATATTCAACCGTTAAGCAGTGGGTTTCCGAGTTTAAAAAGGGTCGTGTGAGCACCTCTGATGAGCCTCGCTCAGAACGCCCCATTGAGGTCACAACTCCAGATATGATGGAAAAAATCCATCAAATAGTGCTGAAAGATCGCAGATTAAAAGTTCGTGAGATAGCTGAGACCTGTAAGATATCATATGAACGTGTACAAAATATTTTGCACCAACATTTGTATATGGAAAAGCTCTGTGCAAGATGGGTGCCGCGTTTGCTAACAGTCGACCAAAAATTGATTCGAAAGAACATTTCTACCGCCAATTTGGCGTTGTATAAGCGTAATCCAAGCGAATTTTTGCGTCGATTCGTAACCGTTCACGAAACTTGGGTCCACCACTACACTCCTGAAACCAAAGAACAGTCTAAACAGTGGATTGGACCAGGGGAACCAACTCCAAAGAAGGCAAAAACAATTTTTTCGGCGAACAAGGTTATGGCTACTGTTTTTTGGGATGCAAGAGGTATTATATACATTGATTACCTTGAAAAGGGTAAAACTATCACTGGTCAATACTACGCAGACTTATTGCAACGTTTGAGCCACGAAGTGAAAATTAAACGACCTCATCTGGCGAAGAAAAAAATCTTGTTTCATCACGATAACGCACCAGCGCACACGTCAATCGTTGCGATGGCTAAAATCAACAATCTGAAGTTTGAATTAATGCCGCACCCTCCCTACTCTCCAGACCTAGCCCCGAGTGACTATTATCTGTTTCCTAACCTCAAAAAATGGCTTGGCGGTAAGAGATTTGTGGACAATGAAGAAGTAATCGAAGCTGTAAATGGGTATTTTGAGGAGCTTGACGAATCAGTCTATAGAGATGGCATTACTAGACTAGAACACCGCTATGAGAAATGTATCAGCCTTGGAGGAGATTATGTTGAGAAATAAAAAAAAAAAAATTCTTAAAAACGTTGTTTCTCTTGGTCAGGCCGGAAACTTATCAATCCACCCTCGTATTTACGACTGCTTTTTCACCATACTGAATTGAAATAGGAGCGCAATGAGATTATCCAATCACGACTAAGGGTGAAAAGAATCTGATGAGTTTTCTGTTATAAACTTGAATATGATTGAATAATCTCATTTCGCTCCTACCTCGATCCAGTCCATACTTAGTGGAAACTTAGTCCATAACATTTTGGTGCTATTATAGGGAAACCACTGTCGAACAATAAAATAAGGACTGTCTCGGAAAGTACGGAAACGATCTTGAACAAGCGCGCCACGAAAACAACGAAGCGTGTGTAGTTGTCTTTTGTTTGACGTTTAGTGTCATTATTGTTGATCGTACTGGTGCATGGTTATCGAAGTTCGTGCGTAGTTTTAGCGAGATGGACAGCGGAAGGGGAAAAGTGCGCATCAGAATCGTGCATGAATATGAAAAGAACTCGAGTATGTCATATTCTATTATCGCACAACTGTGTGAAACGAACAAATCCAATGTGTGCAAAACGATACAACGTTACAATCGTCAACATACAACTAAATGCGCACCAGAAACTGGACGCCCAAAGGGCCCAGCTGATCGAAAATTGGAGAAGAAGATCGTAAAAACAATCAAAACTAACAGATCTATATCAGTTCGTGATTTGGCAAAAAATACGGTACATCGCAAAGTATGGTGGAACGAACGAAAAAACGCAATAACTTGAAGACTTACAAGAAGCAAAGAGTACCGAAGAGGACAAAGAAACAAGCTAATGTGGCGATAACGCGCGCAAGATTGCTGTACAAGCACTTGGTCACTCAAGAGAACGTCTGCATTGTCATGGACGATGAAACATATATAAAAATGGATTTTTCGACTCTGCCTGGTCCCCAGTTCTATACCGTCGAACCTGAAGAAGTGTTGGATAATTCCATGACTTCAATCGCTGTAGAGAAATTCGGTGAAAAAGCTCTAGTATGGCAAGCGATCTGTCAATGTGGTTTGAAGAGTACACCTTTCATTCATCAGGGAACGATTAATAAATATACGTACATCGAAGAGTGTCTCAAGGAACGTCTGGTCCCTTTTATCCGTAAACACACTATTCCTACATTGTTTTGGCCAGACTTAGCGACTGCACATTATGCTCAAGACACGTTGCAATTCATGGAAGATAATCGTATCGAATTCGTACCAAAAAACATGAATCCACCAAACTACCCCGAGCTCCGTCCAATCGAGAGATATTGGGCTCAAATCAGAGCATACTTGCGTAAGGATGGTCGATGTGCGAAAACTATCGAAGAATTCAAGAAAATGTACTTGGCAAATCAGAAAAAAGTTGGGGCTGAAGCTGTGCAAAACCTGATGGGAGGAATCAAGAGTAAAGTTTGACAGTTTCAGCGAAAATCACTTATTCCCCAACTCACTGTGTTTATCCAATTATTTTCCAATGTAAGTTCGAAAAAATGTATACGTTTCGCAGATACAGCGTGTTGTTATTGGTGTGGGTCTCCTCAAAATCGTTCCCATACACTGTTAGAAAAATCTGTGTTAAATGTAATAATAATTATTATGAAGTTTTTTACATAATATTATTATTAAATTTAATACTGTATTGTATATTAAAAACTGAGTATTGAATTTAATAACAATTATTATAAATTTATATACATGGAATTTCTATGGAATCCAATAATGTATTACATATTAAAATTTATAATTCTGAATTATGAATTAACAGAAAAAAATCTTGGAGTTCTCAACAGAAATCATTGGGAATTTCCTTCATATTTTGGAATCCTCGAAACTCTTCCGAAGTGAGTACGTAATCGTGAATGTAGTCAAAGTCAATTGGAGCGCAAAGTTTTGGGGGCTTAACGGGGGATCGAATCTGCTTTCCTACCAAACCTAACCTACGACCTCACGCCTCAACCAGCTTGACTACATCACGATTGAAGAAATCGACTGTAAAATAAGATGTAGTTTCAGATATCACATATGCTCTGTACACACACACATATATACATACATTCATAAAAGTATTCAATTTTGATTCCGTAAATAGAGTTGCATTGATAAAAATATGAAAGAGAAAAGAACAAGACTTGACCATATTTCAAAGTTATCTTGTTATCAACTATATGTGTATAAAAACTTCGGGAATTTGTTCACATGTAACTAAAGCTAATTGAATTAGGACATATAATCATGGTATACATACCCATGAGTTATTGAGCATTAGTGATAATTAGGAGGTTATGGATTCTATCACATGTATACACGTATATACTATTATATGCTCCCAAAAACAAAGTACGCAGTAAATTATGCGCATAGAAGCCATCTTTAACATTTTAACATGTATTATTGTTATTTTCCATTATAGATTATTAGAATTAGGAAGTTTGCATGGAATTTAATAATATATTTTGAATTTTCGTAACCGGTTATTAATTTTCATGCATTCAATGTGAAAATTCATAAACATGTTGTGAATCACAGAATATTATTAATTTTAAGATGTACTTATAGAATTTCATAAGAATTTTCATATTAAATTTAAGAACTTTTCTAACAGTGTACTTTTCGAGACAGTCCTTAAATGTGAAAAGTTACTCATTTCTTCGATGTGTTCAAAGACATTGAGCTGTTCATATCTTTGATTTCTCTAATCACATGTCCGATCTTCATATTCAATTTAAGGGGATACTAGCGTCGGTCACCTCGCATTATTGGTAAGAAAGTGATCCGAGCACAAGATAAAGAGATCTCATACTCGCGCTAGCATCTCCTTGGAAGCGTTGATTTCCCAATGCTCTCGTCAATTCCAAATGAGATTCTCTTATGATTTATTTCGAATCATCCTTGTTTTTTTGTATTTATAGAAATAATGCGAGAGATTTTGCGCTAGGCGCTGAATGTGTTATTTTCGCGTCAACTTGTTTGGGAGATCGCCATATTTAGCGCCGAAAGCGCCAAGTTGGCAACACTGTAAACGCGGAGTATTTGGAGTAGAAAAGGACAGGTAAAAAGCGCAGCAGCTACTCCGTTTCAGCGCGTGGACCATTCTCACTGATAGGTGCTGCTGTTGCTCTAAGCCGAGTATAATCTGTGCGCCAAATTTTCTCAGTGTATTGACCACGCTGTGACGTTGACCCATTAACGTCGAAGAGAACACATTCTTTTGGTAATATTGGAGCTCCGAACTCATGAGGAAAAATGAAGAATCATCAAATGGGAACACGCTTTTATACCATTTTCGGGGGTGCTTCTCCGATTTCCAAGGTCAGAACTGGATTCTGAAGGCTGGAGGAGACAATATGGTGCATTTTGAATGGAAAAATGAAGAAAACTGGGCAATTTTTTTCCAACATCTTTTTTCCAACTGAAAAAGTATTGGAATTGGATTCTAACTGTGATCAGCGGTGATTATGACAGTTGAGATTGACAAAAAAATTTTTTAAGCAGATATCAAAACAAATCATGAAAACCTCTCAGAAATCTCTAAAATGGCGCACAGGAGTGGGACGAATGCCGCAAAACTGGACAAAATTATGAGGAATTTGCTTGAAATTCAGTATTCAGGGGTTTTTGGGGTCGCTGATTACGATTTCATTGTTGAACTTCCCGAATTCGAAATGACAGATCCGATATGGTGGACGAGGATCGAGGAATTTATTGTATTTCCTTCAAATTGGGTACCCAGGGATTTTTGAGGTCGCTGATCACGAATTCGTTGGCGGAATTCTCGAAATCAGGATGGCGGATCCAATATGGCGGACGAGAATGGAGAATTTCATTGTATTCCCTTCAAATCGGGTAACCAGAGGTTTCCAGTTCCCCCATTACGGATTCGTCGTCGGAATCCCCGAATTTAGGATGGCGGATCCAATATGGCGGACGAGAATCGAGGAATTCATCGGATTCTCTTTAAATTCGGTACCCAGGAGTTTTTGGGGTCGCTGATTACGAATTTTTTGTCGACATTCCCGCATTCAAGATGGAAGGTCCAATATGGCGAACGAAAATTGAAAGAATCATCGGATTTTTTCCAGACTTCCCCAAATTGGGTACCCACATAAAAATTCATGTCTTGAGACATGTTTTAGACAAATTTGAGATGTTTTATGCAACGTGTTTAGGTATCTCTCAGAGGTCTCAGACACGTCCCATGTCTAAAAGACATTTTTCAGATTCGTTCTATACGTAAAACGTGTTTTGAACATTTAAAATATCTCTAAATACGTTGCCTAAGACATCTTAAACTCGTCTAAAAGATATCTCAACACATGAATTGTCATGTGGGTATCCAGAGGTTTTTGGGAACACGCCATCCCCTATTATTAGGGTTCTGACCTCCAAGTTTTAAATATCTCAATTTGCCTCAGTTCCTTCGACCCTGTCGCGAGAAATTGTAGAAGAAACCATTTCACAACATAAAAATTGATCTGATGACCAAAAGTCTCTCTGAGAGTTTTTTTGGAAGTTTGATACATAGGATTTTGGGTATCAGATGTATTTTCTGTGACTGAGCAGTTCGAAACTTCATAACTCACCGATCGAAAATCCAAATACAATTGTAGTGCACAGGACAATTCTCCCGAAGACACACTCACGTGGAACACAGTTGCGTAGTTTCAGATCGTATGTATAAGTATGTGTAAGGGCATTAGGGTGTTTCATTTTTGGGCGAGATCTTGGTTTCCTCTGTCCTACCTGCGAATTCGATATTCTCTAGAGAAAGAAGTATATTCCCGTTGGAAAAAAAATTTCAAGTGGATAGGAGGCTAGTTCATCCAAAAATTCAGTTTCCCATTTGAATAACACAGGAACTCATTCCCTCTGGTTTCAACTCGATTTTTCGATGTTGAACAAATTTTTCTCGAAAAAATGAATATGATGAGCTTGAAGGGCATAAAATTCACCACAAAAATGTTTCCTTGGAATGAAGCTGTACGACCAATAGTTCTGGGAGTGAACTTCAATGAAAATCAGCATCAAAACTCTTATAATTTTGTATTTATTGATCTTACATGCGGAATTGACTTATAATACATTTTATATGGCTTTAAAATTTATAATCTCAGGAACAACTTATTCAAATACAATAACTAAATGTAAATTTCAATAAATACAAGATTATAGGGGACTATAGGGGATTATAGGGGATTAAACGTTTGACGGATACTAGACAGGGGTGGAGGGTATCATCAAACCAGTCGTAAGACTGATTACTTCATGATGATGATGATGTATATGTGTACGTACATGCTTATGTATATATACATGTGTATGTACATGGTTATGTATCCGGACATATATTATTATATGAAACCCAAAATTTCACGTATTTAGTAAGAGATCCTTTGTAAGAGGGAAGAAAAGACTTGAGAATTTGACGCTGAAAATGTAGTGAGTTGCACTTCCATATGAAAGTTTCTGATTTTCCTATATCTCTGATGTAATTATAAAGTTAGATTCCGTTGTTGTAATTATTAATTCTGATCAGAGGTTTTTGAGGAACATTGTTGAACAATTTCCTTGACAAATAACATTATCCATCGACACTGCTTTGTCGCGGAAGAGATCAAGGCTCCCTCTTCCATCTTGTGAAGAGTATGAAACAGATTCATCAGAATACGATTCCGATGGAGGTGTTATGATACCTAATCCAGATAATCCTGATTCCCAAGGCTCGGGTTCTAATTCTCATTCTGATTCAGATTCCGAGAACAATGAAAAGATACACAACATAACTTATTGGAAAGCTCTTCAAACTTCCTCTGAAAATCAAGCTAAACTTGAGAAAAATCACTCATTTATTTGGAAAAATGGTGAAAGAATACACAAAGATATCGCTGAAAACAAAGTTTTGTTGACAGAATCTGTGAAAGAGACTAATACGGGAGGCTGATCCCGTGCAATTGTTTGAAACTTCTTCCTTTATAAAAATGAAACAATACATTATCGATGCCTGTGAAGATAATAATTATAATTTAGAATTGCTCGACTGAAATAATTCCATAGGAATATATCTCATAAGTTACTCTGGCAGAAGCTTTCAGAAACGGATATGAGCGCAAAATCGATGAGAATTATCAAAAGTTCATACGACAATGCCTCCATACGAGTCGAAGCCAACGGTTCCTCAAGCAATCAATTCGAAGTTGGCCAAGGAGTGCTACAAGGGGAAATTTTGAGCCCACTCCTCTTCAACCTATTCATAACAGGTATTGAGTCTTACTTTAGAAATGAGGGACACGTTGGCCTGGACTTGAATGGAATAATCGATTTGTTGTGTTATTGTATGCGAATGATCTGGTCATTTTAGCCTCCTCCCTTGTAGATCTTAAGAAAAAAATTGTCACACTAAAGAGATATTTCGAAGCGAATGGCTCACAGGTCAATACAGCAAAGACTAAAATAGTAATATTTAAGAGCGGTGTGAGGAACAAGCAACTTCCCAACGATAGCTTCAAATACGGAGAAGACAATATATAGGAGTCGTCCCTCAATATACATACTTGGGTGCTGTTCTCGCGAGTTCAGCTTTGGGCTTACAAGCCTCCAAGGCATTTGTTTCTGAAGCAAAAATAGCTTCTGGAACCGCCCTCTCAATTCTGGCACAGACCAAATCTGACAGCTGGCGGAGTCAAACGAGAATATTCAACAGCCTGGTAGTTTTATTATACAATGTCTGTATTTGGGGATTATCTTACACAGATACCGATACTCTTGAAACCGTCCAACTGGACTACTTTGAAAAAATACTCCATTTACCAAGAAACACCCCAAACTACGCAGTCAGAGCAGAAGCGTGTATTTGTAAAATGACGATTGGATCATGAAAGTAATGGAAATGCATGATAATAGACTGCCAAAGATCTGCCTAGACAGGTTGTTAAAATTACACCAAGATAGTGATCCATATCAAATAAAATAGAACTGGTTAAGCCAATTTGAAAGATTGGTAGGCAATGAATTAAATCAAGAGCTCATGAGTAACTTCGACAGAGATTACTGGAAAAATAACCGTAATCGAATTTTTGAAAGTCTATCAACCAAACTGAGAGAAGAAGATATGAGAAGTGTAAATGATTCGTCCTTCTTCCAGTATAAGTTGGCACTTTTCACCTCTGACACCCGCTACATCCACACCAGAATGCCAATAAAAATGCTAAGGGTAATGACCCAACTAAGACTAGCAGGAAAGCACGAAAGTAGGATAGTTATTAACGAAACGTTACACAAAATCCAACCAACCACCCTTTGTACCATTTGTAACCTGAATATGAACGATACGATCGATCACCTGTTATCAACATGTCCGATCTATTCCTCTATAGGGATTGACCACCTTAAGCCTTTACTTGATCAAGCTAATTTGAATGAGTCCGCTGGAACACACGCCCTCGAGTATATTTTGAATTTAAATAGTCTCAAGGACTTGAGCAGTATCTATAATTATCTCAGACCAGCGTTGAGATTACAATCTTTCATAATTAATGAATAATATTATGTCATCCAGTAATCGAAATGTAATGTGAGCTAATTGGCTACTGTAATGGCTCTCCGCTTGCTGTAAGAGTCTTTTTGTATTTTCTTGATGAGCAATACATGTTTATTATTATAATTATTATATTACTTTCATAGGAATAATCATCCTAACTGTGTTAAATAAAACGAAGTCTCAGAGAGACTATTAGTCATCTGATCCATTTTTACATTGTGGAATCCTTTCTTCTGCAATGTCCCGTGATGAGTTCGGAGAAATCAAGTCCAAATTGAAATATTCAAAAATCGAGAATCAGAACTCTAATGATAGAGGATGACGTATTAGTGAATTGCTGGGAATTTTTAAAAGAAATATCCTGAAATTTGGCATATGGAAAACTGCATTATCAATTGATGAAATGATGGTCAAATCTTATGCAAAAACCCCATCGAAATAATTTATTTCGATTGGGTTGTTGCATTTATCCGAGGAAAACCTATCCGATTTGGCTTGAAATTCTGGGACTCATGTACTTCAAATGGCTATCTATTGAATCTGGATTTATATTGTGGAAAAAATTGAAAAATTGGACACAAATCAGCAAAATGTGCATTAGGCTAGTAGTACTCAATTATTGCAACCATTTTTCGAAATCGCCGCTTTTGAAACTCATCCCAATTTCATCTTTATATTGACAATCATTTCACTAGTTTGGCTTTGATGATACATTCGCAAAAACTACGCTTGAGATGTACAGGTACCACGAGAGAGAATCGAATCAGAGAAATAAATGTCATTAATAAGAAGGCAAGAGGTACGTACCTTGTGAAGTATGATGAAAATAGTGGCATGAATTAAATTATTATGAAGGATTCAAGAGCGGTTACAATAGTTTCGACTGCTGCAGGTATTACTCCATTGTTACCTGTCAGAAGGTACAGTTCAGAATCAGAGGGCTCCACCCCCTGACTGCTTCGCTTCGCTCAGCAGTCCGACCCCCTTCAAAATTCGCTTCGCTCATTTTGAATACATCGTAGCCCACATATGCTCACTTCACTCGCATTTTGAACAATTCAGATATCCGGGGATATATAGAAAGGCACTCATCGGTTTTTCTCCCAATTGAGAAACTTTGTAAATGTAATGTTCAGAAAGCCTGGAACTTATTGCCAGATAACATGTAGGCTTGTCATAACCCTGTCACACTTGTCATTCGATTGTTTTCGGCTTGTTATTGACAACCTTGTCAGTGTAAGTTGCTACAGCCTTGCTGCAAGGGTTTTTAAGCTTGTACCCTTGTCGTGTGTCAACTAGGAGGCTTATATCAACCTTGTCACAAGCTTGCCTTACAACATTACAGCAAGGTTAAATTGCTATCTGGGCATCCTTTATACCATCCCCAAATGATTCAGGAACATATACCTGGAGATCTGTAGAATTTCAATTGTCCTAGTGGAAATGAAGCCTGGAAGCGCGACAAAAGCGTAAGCTAAAAGTAATTCAAGCGTAATGAGCGTAGCGGAGGGTTATTTCCGCGTAATTTGGAAATAAATCCGAATATTTCTAGGCGTCATTTGTTTCAATAGCTACTCCCTTCACTTTTGGATTCTTACTAGTGCGCAGTTGTCATAACGTCAACCAGCTCTTGAAGAGTCTTCGGATGCAGCAAAGCTTACACGGGAAGATCAAAATTATTATTTTCTCTCAAAATTGGAGCCCAGAATTTGATTCAGCAGCCTTGAAAATCCCTAAAACCCTTGTTACATATAACAATATAATTTTGTTCATTAGAGCCGGAATGACTATATCCATGTGTGCCATATTGGATTCGCTATCTTGAATTCGTTTCGGACGTCAGATTTGGATTCAGCACCCTCGAAAACCCCTTGGACCCATGTTTCATATGAAGCTGTCCACAAACGCAAAGTTGACTGAATTAACGTCCGCTTCCATGTATCCGCTATCATGAGTTCGAGATTTGATCCCAGATTCGAATTCAGCTTCCTCGGAAACCCCTAGGACCCATGTTTCATATAAATCTGTCCGCAAATGCAAATTTGACTGAATTCACGTCCGCCATCTTGGATCCGCTACCTTGAATCCGGGATTTGACTCAAGATTCGGATTCAGCACCCTTGAAAACTCTAGGACCCATGTTTCATAATAATTCATCTATCCGAGGCAAGATAGCGAATTCTCAAAGACTGCGGAGAAAATGAGGTATATATAACTATGTATACAGCGGAGAAAATTTCCTCCGAGATCACCTATTTTTTCAGAAAAAAATTTAAAAAAAATAGAAGGACTTGTCCGATTGCGATAAAAAAAATACCACAGCGGCCAAATTCACTTCCGGTTCCCTGACTCCGCCATCTTGGGTTCCCATTTCAACCCCAAATTCGGGTTCAGCGCCCCTAAAAATCCCCAGGACTTATATTTCATCAAAATCCGTCCATGGAAGACGGAATAACAAATATTTCAAGACCGCGGAGAGAATGAGTGATATATATATGTATACAGCGGAGGGATTTTCTCCGTGATCACCCATTTTTGACCAAAAAAATCGAAAAAGAATAGAAGGACTCGTCCGATTTACATTGAAAAAATGGGCCCTGGGGACGGGTTTTCAGGAAGGTCCCCTATCAATTCCAACCGATTCAGTCCACTCCGTCCTGAGTTATCCCTGGTACAGACAGCCAGCCAGCCAGACAGACAAACAGACACACAGACAACCCCACGGAATATTAATCAGTATTGCATGGAATGAAAAACTGAGCAACTCCCAATGGATTCTTGAGATATTTCAAAAGATGCGGTCAAAGGGTGTGAGAGTGGGTGCAATAGGCACTCTGTGCTGAGTATAATACGTATACTGATGAGCGCCTAAAAACCATCCAAAACTGAAATACCTTCTCCACCAGCTTTTCACCTGTACAACAAATTCATGGGAGGCGTGGATCTTCATGATGCACACTGAAATGATGTAAGTCCAATCATACGTGCGGAAGAATGGACTTGGGTGGGTTTCATGAGATTCATACAAGCATCAATCACGAATGGCCTCGTAATATCTGATTCTGTGGAAGATCGAGGAGTGAAAGCTGGAATCAAAGAATTTGCAGTTTCTATCGCTAAGTACTACAACCGAAAAGGTGAGCGAAAGCAGCAAAAACCACGCGGAAGATCCTATTCTGTGCGAATAGGAAAATGTTTTTCCATCTTGGAATTGCAAAGTTGTTGATGCACATCCACCATATTGCATCCGCCATTTCGAATTGGGTAATTTCGACAGCGGATTCGTATTCAGCGACCCAAAAAGCTCCTGGGTACCCAATTTCGAGGAAAGTACAATTAATTTCTCAATTTTCGTCCGCCATATCGAATCCGCCATTTTGAATTCGAGAATTTTGCCAATGAATTCGTGATCAGCGACCTCGAAAACCGCTGGGTATTATCAAGTTTGGAGAGAATCCGATGATTTTCTCAATTTTCATCCATAATATCGGATTCGCCATCTTGATTTCGGGCATTTCGACAACGAATTCGTAATCAGCAACCCCAAACCCCCCCGAGTACTAAATCTCAAGCGAATTTGAAACCTCCTCTCAATTTTGTCCAGTTTTGTGGCATCCGTCTCCCTCCTGTGCGCCATTGTGGCGATTTCTCAAAGGTTATGATGATTTGTTTCGATATCTGGATAAAAAATCTTTTCGTCAATTTCAACCGTCATAATCATCGCTGATCACAATTGGAATTCACTTCCAATACTTTTCCAGTTGGAAAGAAAATGTTGGAAAAAAAAATTGCCCACTTCTTGCTACTTTTTCATTTGAAATACGCCATGTTGTTCTTTTGAGCCTCCAGAATCAAATTTCGACCAGGGGGCATAATCTCGAATAGAAAATTTTCAAACGGATTTCAGCGCCGCCATACGGTAGTACAGTGAACTATTTTACATGTATACACTAACACTAATTCGAAAATCGGTGTGATTTGTTCATTGTTTGTGTTAGTTGTATCTATGGCGAATAATTCACTGTACTACCGTACGGCAGCGCTGAAATCCGTTTGAGAATGTTCCATTTGAGATTATGCCCCCTGAATTCGACCTCGGAAATCGAAACAGCAGACCCGAAAACGGTAAAAAACCCATTTCTCGTTCAATGACTTTCCATTCCTCCTGATGAGTTTGGAGCTCCAACATTACCAAAAAAATGTGTTCTCCCAATGTGTTAATGGGTTAAGGGTCGAGGAAAAAAAGCCGAAATTTCGAAAATTATAAAATCCCAAGTCATAGAGCTCGAAGAATTAATGCAAATGCCTTCGTACGATTTCTTTCCTTGGTTGATAGTTTTTAAGAAAAAAATGAAAAATACACATGTTTTCGGACCAAAAATCAATGTTTTCCTACATCAAACTCGTTCGATCTCATTCATTTTCGGATGAACCGGCATAAATCTTGCGGATTCGGATTTCGATTCGTTGGAACTATTTTTCCATTTATTTGGCTCATATCACCATAAACAGCCGTCATAAACTGTCGTTCATCACAAAAATCTTGATTCATCACTGATTTCGAAATAATGGTTGTGAAACGTCTTTATTAAGACCTTGATATTTTTCTGAAAACTGTATTTTATAACCAAATATGATTATTTCCATATGCCATGCAATGTGTAGATGAAACGCCAAACTCAAATGCAACTCTGAATTCCACAACACATTTCATATCACATGGAAATAATGCCAAAAACAGAGATGACAATGAGCTTGAGACAGCAAATTCTTATGACGAAGCCGAAGCTGAATGAGAAAATACCAGTAATACGACGAATACATCGAATGCTGATAATAATTGAATACTATATCATTTCCAATCGGGATCTCATTCAAATTTTGGAGATATGAGAAAAGCCTTCTTTTGAAGATGGGGAAAAATAATCAATTCCAAGATCCATGGAATTTCACATCCAAGCTGTCCTACCAGTGAGTTTATTTATTATTTTCTCAAATTTAATTATAATTAAGATTCGTGTAAGATTCGTTATTGATGAGGTAAAACCCGTCGCTTATGTATAGAATGCTTGATTTTGTATCTACGTCTTGTGAGACGGAAGAAAATTTTTTAAATGAGCATCTAGTATTTATGAGTCGTAACGTGGTACTTGTGTAACCTCGTTATTTCATTTTGTCTCCCTTTTCTCTCTCTCAACGGCGCTGTTGTAGTTAAATGAGTGCCCAGACTTGCTCTCTCTCTCTTTGTGAATTCTGCGAGAACTGTTGATATCAGGCTATCATTTTGCACAGTCATTGGAAAATAATAATTATTGATAACTATTTGTTGTACAATTATGAATCGTAGCACAAGTCGGCTTGAGACATTGTTTTGAGGGATCGTTGATTGCCACGGAGAAAATATTTCATGCTCCCAAGAATACTTTGCTTCTCGCTTTCCCTTCTGCTTTGCATGTTGTCGCGTGAAGAGGATAGTAGGGAGGAATTCCTGAAGGGAAAGGGGAATCATAGAGCGATCACTGACGGATGATGGACCTGCTGCAAGGATATTTGATTCTCATCTCCTCTGTGGCATCACGCTTTACCCGATCAACCTACTTCACTGGTTAACGCACGACGTCGCACGCAGCAACAACACGTGCTCCAATTTGAGAATTGGAGCACGATAATTCGATAATAATCAGCGCGTTGATCGAGGTGATTCCCGATACGTCGATCGACACGACGACGCATGGAGGAGAATCCTGCCGTTGAACTCACCGAATCGTAGGAGTAGAATTTGAATTCAGAGTAACTCTGGTCCTCGCAAATCGCATCTCGTATGAATTGTGATAAGTTGCAAAAATTATAATCGCGAGTTTGGTGTGTTAAAAGTTTCTCCAGGAAGATTCTGACTGTTTTGTTCTCCCTGGAGCCGTACACCATCCAGCTACGATTCGGTGAGTCCGGATATTTGTTATATAGAATATCGTTGGTCACATCGTAGTGGTCCTTTTGATTGGAATTTTGAATATCCCAGAGCACCGTCTTCGCTCGCTGGGTATATGGAAAATAGCTAGAATCGCGAAATTTATCCTCCCATTGCGAAGCATCCACCTCCGATTTGCCGGTGGATCTATCAACTCAATTGAATTCGACTATTGTTCGTTTGATGGATTCTCCCCGGAGCCCTCTGTACTTCCGAAGTGTCTCGAGTTCGTCTAAATTTTTTTGTTGTACGTTATTTCCCCTTGCAAGAGTGTACCAAGGGGAAATTACCCACTTCAGCTGTACCAAATTGATATATATTCGTTCAATCCGAGCACGTATAGTCTGTGTAGTTTGATCGAACGCCTTGTTCTTTTCTTCGCTTTCCCGAACCGCCGCCCTCCGCGGTCTGAGCTTGCCGGGGTAAGGTTCTCTTTGCATTCGCGGTGGTAAAAATAGGGGGAAATTTGGTTGAGTTTCCGCCCCTGTTGACTGTGATATCCTCCCTCCGAGAATATCTGGCGCCCTAGGCCTCCTATTTTCACCCTAAGAGGGCCAACCACGTTCAGGGAGGGAAAAGCGTTACAGAGTGTCCGATAGCTGAATAGCAAGGGAGAAGAAAAATGACTTGGACGGTTTCGAATGGAGCACGAGGAGGAAGAACGTGCGCGACACTTGAACGAGATACTGTTTCACTCCAAATACTTCATTCCTTGAAGAAACAATGAGTTCTTACAAAGACGCCGTGACTAAATGATTCATAATCAAATCAACCAAACATGGGTTGTAATCAGCCGTGCATCACACACGAAATATAGTGATCGCTACATGTGTTAGAAAGCGCGGTCAATTTCTACGGTAGCACTGTGTGACGATGGGACGTGTGAGGATGGGTGAGGGGCGAGTGAAGGTCTAACGAAAAAAAGAATATATGTGTTTGAAAGAGTGAAGTTGGTATATTATAAAAGAGGAGTGTGAATATATGATCAAAAATAACTTGAGAATATTTACTATGTATGCGAAGCTTACCACTAAACGTGTGAGTGTGAGTGTGTAAATGGATGTGCCTGTCAGTCTGTCCGTCGTGTCGCTAATCCTTGTCCGGCCGGGGCTTCGAGGTCGCCTTCGCTGGAGGTTTTCGCCGAGAAGAAAGTGATGAGCGAATTTCGCCGGGTCTGATCATGGACGTCAAATTAATATTGCACTGGCTCGATTACCCGTGAAAAAGTGATGCGTTTGCCGCTCAGGGCAGGCTAAGATTTAAGGGTCGCCAGAATTGTTGCGTGACGAGTGTACGAGAGGAACTGTCCTTAACGCCGTCTTTGCTCATTACGAGTTTCTCTCCGCTACCACCTCTATCTCCTCGTTGGCGCCCCCTTCTTCTCTCTTCTTCTCCTCGTAACGCTTACGTTACACTCCCCCCCTCCACGGTGGGACGAAGCGTGAGCGAAGTGTTCCTTCACCAGTTGTAGGCCCCTTGTTTGTTTGTTCTGTCTATGTCTTGGGTGTTGTGTGTTTCCCTATCCCCCTGTGTGTGTTTCTTATTTCTACGTTTTCTTTACATTATTGCTTATCCTACGTCTTTTCTCATTTTCTACTTCGTTTCGTTCATCTTCTTCATATATATGAAGGTTTGTCAGAAAGAAAAATCTTTCAATTTTCCTGCCTCTTCTTTAGCCTTATGTATTATTCTTGATTCCTATTTCTGTTTGTGTTTGTTCCTGTTCTGTTTGCTATTTGTGTGGTGTGTGTGTGCATGTTTTTCTCGTTTTTTTACATTTGTTTCTGTGTATGTATCTTTACTTTACAATTATTTCGTGTGGGTGTGAGTGTTCTTTTGTATAATTGTTCGTTGTCTTTTTTACGTGTTTACACTTTGTGTGGGTGTGTTCGTGTTAGCTTATCCTATGTTCTTGATTTTGTTCCCTATTTACTAGAGAATATTAATCGTACTCGTAAAAAAAGAAAGAATTGAAAATAAATCTCTATGCGTTGTCCTTTGTCTACTTTCCTTTCTTCTTTTGTTGTTTTTTGTTGTTGTTGTGCCCGTGTGTGCCCGCATGAACCCATGCGGTGGTTTCCTATTTTTTTGTTGTTGTGGTTTTTCCATTTCTGTTCTGTCGTCTTGTCTTCTGTCTCGTTGTTCAGTTCTTCGATAATTCTTGTCAGTCTTGTCTTTTTTTGTTTGAACTTGTCTACGTATATTGAAAATACTTCTAACATCATCTTTACTTGGTCCTCCGTTGCTTCTTCTGGTTTAGGTATCTGTATGTTGTTTATTGTCACCCTGAATTCCGATTCCTGTCGTTTGTTCATCTCTGTCTGTATGTCCGTTTTGCTTGTTCTTGTTTGTGTCTGTGCGTCTGTTTGGTTTCCTGTTTCCTGCTTGTGTGTGTTCTGTTCTGGTGTTTCCTGTGTATCTTTGTTTGTCTGAGTTCTTTCGTTTTCTGTGCGGATGTATGTTTGTATCCTTTTGTTTTCGGTCGTTTGGATTTTTGCGTTTCGTATTGTTATTTGTTTGTTGTATGTTTGTGTTTCCTGTGAGTATCCCCCTATTACCGCGTATTCTGTCTGTGTAGTCCTTGAGTGTTTCCTCTTTTTCCCTGGTTCTGTTTGTGCTGTTGTGTCTTCGTGTTTGTGTGGGTGTTCTGTTATTGCTGTTAGGTGTTGTGTGTTGTGTGTTGTAGTTTTGGTTAGTGGTGGTACTTCCCATTTTCCTATTGGATTTTGCGGTGTTGGGTTAGATAGTAGTGTCCTTTTTTTTGTGAGTTTTGCCATTCTTTTTTCCTGGGGCATCCTTCTGTGTGTAAGTCTATGTGTTGTTTTGTCACTTTGTTCTTGCAGTACGGGCATTGTATCCGCGTGTCCATTTTCCTGTTTATTTCCTGAAACAAGAGTGATTTGTCGTTTGTGTGTTTTCATTCTGTACCATCCTGGGGGTGGTTTGTGTTGTTGCTGGGCTTGTTTCCGTCGGTTCTGTCTGTGTCGCTCGTGACCAAGAGTTTGACTCTGTTGCCAGAATCCTCCTTTGTCTCTCCGACCACTGGCTTGGTCCTGGTCTGTTTCCGTTTGATGGTCTGTCTTGTCTGTTCGTCGGGGTGGGTTGTGCGTTAGTTCTACCGCAGGTTGGTATGTGGGTTAGTAAGTATGAGGTTGTGCATTGGCTTCCGCATTTCGGGCAAATCGAAAACATGTTGTCCGCCTGTAACGTAAAGGGTTCGGGGTTATTATTTCCATTTAGTTCCGGTTGTTCTGGTATTGTTATTCATAAAATCTTTTTAGGTCTTTAATGTGTATTTTCCTGATAGAGTTTCCCTGTCTATTTATTAATTCGTACATTCGCGGCGAGTATTTTTTTATAATTGTGTATGGGCCTGTATATTTTTTATCCCATTTACTTGTTGTCCCTTTCTGTTTCAAGGATAGTGTGTGGTTCAGTTTTAATACTCTATCTCCTATTTTGAATGCTGTGTTTCTTCTGCGTAAGTTGTAGTTGTGTGTTTGTTTTTCGTTTGCTTCTAATGAGTGTTTTTGTACTTCTTCTTTAATTATTTTCAGTTCCTTTAGCCTGTCTGTCCAGTGATTTATGTCTGTGTTTTCTATTTCTTGTGTGTTTTCTACGTCGTGTTTGAATGATTGTAGTGGTGTGAGTTCCCTGCCTAGGTTTAGGAATGCTGGTGTGTATTTTGTGGAGCTGTGTTTAATTGTGTTTATCGCGAATTGTATGTCCTCTATGTGTTCGTTACAACCTTTATGGTTCTTGTCTACCAACGTTCTTATTATTGCGTTGATTGTTCTGTTCGTTCTACTGGGTTTGCTTGGGGGTGGTATGGTGGGGTTGTTGTGTGTCTGATACCTAGCGTTTCTGTTAGTTTTCCCATGAGTTTGTTTACAAATGGTTGTCCGTTATCTGTTATTATTATTCTTGGTGTCCCCCATCTTGAAATTAGTTGTGATTTTACTATTTTCTGTACTGTTCCTGCGTTTGCTTTCTTCATTGGGGCTATTTCTGTCCATTTGGTGTATAAGTCTGTTATTACTAGGATGTATTGGTATTTGTTCTTTGTCATTGGTTTTGGACCCATGATGTCCATTGCCACGACTGTCCAAGGTTCTTCGATTATTCTGTGTCCCATGTATCCCATGGGTTTTTGTTGTTCTATCTTTGACATTTGGCATTTATTACATTTCTTCACGTAATTTACGGTGCCCCTATATATCCCTGGCCAGAAGTAGTATTTCGCTATCCTCATGTATGTTTTCTCTATTCCTAGGTGGCCTGATTGTGGTGTGTCGTGATTCTCTGTCAGTATTCTGTTTTGTAGTTTTTTCGGTATCACAAGTTTCCATGGGTTGTTATCCGGCAATAGTTCTGTGTGTAGGGGGTCTGGTCTGTAGAAGTATAGGTTGTCATTTATTATCGTCCAGTTTTTGTTTTCGTTTGGGTGCTTTTGTGTTTGTTTTTTCTTATATTCGTACCATGTGTCCGTTTGTTCTGTTATGTGTGCTACTTCTTCTGTGTCCTTGTGTAATCGCGATAGTGTGTCTGGTACGTAATGTTCTTTTCCTTTCATGTGAATTATGTCGTAGTTACGGTGTTGTAATTCTAAGGCCCATCTTCCTAGTCTGCCCGTGGGGTTCTTTAATTTATGTAGCCATTTTAATGACGCGTGGTCCGTTACTACTGTGAATTTTTCTCCTTCGATGTACGGTCTGAATTTCTCTATGGCCCACTTTACCGCTAGGCATTCTTTTTCTGTTCCGGAATAATTTTTTTCCGCGTCATTCAATGTTCCGCTGGCATATGCTATTACGTGTTCTTTGTCCTCGTGTTTTTGTGTTATCATTGCTCCTAGTCCTGTGTCACTTGCATCCGTGTGTATGAAGAATGGTTTTGTGAAGTCTGGTTGTTTGAGTACAGGTGGGGTCGTCAGTACGTGTTTAATTCCATCTGGTGCTCTGTTTTGTGTTTCTCCCCATTTTTCTTTGCAGTTTCCTTTGAGTAATCTGCTAAATGGTTTTGTTTTCTGTGAGAAGTTTGGAATGAAGCGTCTGTACCAGGATGTCATTCCTAAGAGTCTGCGTATTTGTCTGAGTGTCTTAGGTGGTGTGTAGTTGAGTATTGGTTGTATTTTATCTGTATCTATGTGTAGTCCGTCTCTGTCTACTATGTATCCCAAGTATTTTACTTGCGTGCATCCGAATTCACATTTTTCCCTATTTATTGTCAGTTTAGCATCTCTAATTTTTCCCAGTATTGTCTTTAGCCAGTATAGGTGTTCCTCGAGTGTTTTTGTGACTATGATTATGTCTTCCAAGTATGAGAAAGCATATGGTTCTGAGCCTGGGCCTATAAGTCTGTCCATGAGTCTTTGAAACGTCGCTGGTGCGTTTGTCAGTCCGTATGGCATTCTTTTGAATTGAAATAGTCCTTTTCCTGGGACTGTGAAAGCCGTGATGTGTCTGCTGTCCTCGTCTAGGGGTATTTGGAAATATGCTTGGCTCAGGTCTATTTTTGAAATGTAGTTTGCTGTGTGTAGTTTGTCTAGTATGTTGGTCATGTCGGGTATGGGGTATGCGTCTTTTTTTGTCTTGTTATTCATATCCCTAAAATCTATGCAGAATCGGTATTTGTTGTTCGGTTTTTGCACTATCATAACTGAACTGGACCAGTTACTGTTTGAGGGTTCTATTATATCTTCGGTTAACATTTTATTCACTTCTTCGTGCATGTGTTGTAGTATTTTGGGTGATGTGTTGTAAGGTTTTTTACTTCTTCGGTTCGTTCTTTTCTAGAGCCATTTTGTGCTCGACTTGTTCTGTGTGTTATGGGGGGCAAGCAGCCGCCAGTTTGAGAACCGCTGCATAGGATGGAACCCTTGATATATTTTTGATTATGACTCGACGTAATATTTTTGTTAATTTTTCGTACCACATGAGATTTGTTGCTGATAGTATGGGAAACAAGAATTTATGAGATTTGAGAGCGATCGCGATTGTTAACCCATTGATTATTGAACAAATTCCCGTGGAGATGGAGATTTCAAACTGTCGGGCGGATAGAACTCGCCGGAATATTTTTGTGAATTTTTAATATTGCACTTGGATTGTTGCCGGTGCCATAGGAACAAGAATATATAAGATTTGAGGGGGATCGCGATTGTTAACTCATTGTTTATTTGACGAATTCCCGTGGAAACGGAGATTTCAAACTGTCGGGTGATTGAAACTCAACGTAATATTTTTGTGAATTTTTCATATTGCACGAGAATTGTTGCTGGTGCTATGAGGAACAAGGATATATAAGATTTGAGAGGGATCGCGATTGTTAACCCATTGTTTATCCAACAGATTCCCGTGGAGATGGAGATTTCAAACTGTCGGGTGATGATAAGTCGACGTAATATTTTTGTCAATTTTTTATATTGCACTTGAATTGTTGATGGTACTATGAGGAACAAAGATATATGAGATTTGAGAGGGATCGCGATTGTCAACCCATTGTTTATTTAACAAATTCCCGTGGAGATGGAGATTTCAAACTGTCGGGTGATTATAACACGACGTGATATTTTTGTCAATTTTTTATATTGCACTTGATTTGTTGCTGGTACTGACGGGAACGAGGATATATGAGATTTGAGAGAGATCGCGATTGTTAACCCATTGTTTGTTTAACAAATTCCCGTGGAGATGGAGATTTCCAGCAACAATTCAATTGCAATATAGAAAATTAACAAAAATATCACGTTCACTTATGATCACCCGACAGTTTGAAATCCCCATTTCCACGGGAATTTGTTGAATAAATAATGGGTTAACAATAGCGATCCCTCTCGAATCTTATATATTCTTGTTCCTCATAGTACCAGCAACAATTCAAGTGCAATATAAAAAATTTACATAAATATTACGTTCACTTATGATCAGTCGACAGTTTGAAATCTCCATTTCCACGGGAATTTGTTAAATAAACAATGGGTTGACAATCGCGATCCCTCTCAAATTTCATGAATTCTTGTTCCCTATACTATCCGCAACGAATCTTATGTGGTACAAAAAATTGACAAAAATATTACGTCGAGTCATATTCACCCGACAGTTTGAAATCTCCATTTCCACGGGAATTTGTTGAATAAATAATGGGTTAACAATAGCGATCCCTCTCGAATCTTATATATTCTTGTTCCTCATAGTACCAGCAACCATTCAAGTGCAATATAAAAAATTTACAGGAATATTACGTCGAGTTATAATCATCCGACAGTTTGAAATCTCCATCTCCACGGCAATTTGTTGAATTAATAATGAGTTAACAATAGCGATCCCTCTCAAATCTTATATATTCTCATTCCTCATAGTACCAGCAACAATTCGAGTGCAATATAAAAAATTTACAAAAATATTACGTTCAGTTATGATCACCCGACAGTTTGAAATCTCCATTTCCACGGGAATTTGTTGAATAAATGATGGGTTAACAATAGCGATCCCTCTCGAATCTTATATATTCTTGTTCCTCATAGTACCAGCAACCATTCAAGTGCAATATCAAAAATTTACAGAAATATTACGTCGAGTTATAATCATCCGACAGTTTGAAATCTCCATCTCCACGGGAATTTGTTGAATTAATAATGGGTTAACAATAGCGATCCCTCTCAAATCTTATATATTCTCATTCCTCATAGTACCAGCAACAATTCGAGTGCAATATAAAAAATTTACAAAAATATTACGTTCAGTTATGATCACCCGACAGTTTGAAATCTCCATTTCCACGTGAATTTGTTGAATAAACAATGGGTTAACAATAGCGATCCCTCTCAAATCTTATACATTCTTGTTCCTCATAGTACCAGCAACCATTCGAGTGCAATATAAAAAATTTACAAGAATATTACGTCGAGTTATAATCATCCGACAGTTTGAAATCTCCATCTCCACGGGAATTTGTTGAATTAATAATGGGTCAACAATCGCGATCCTTCTCAAATCTTATATATTCTTGTTCCTCATAGTACCAGCAACAATTCAAGTGCAATATAAAAAATTTACGAAAATATTACGTTCACTTATGATCAGTCGACACTTTGAAATCTCCATTTCCACGTGAATTTGTTGAATAAACAATGGGTTAACAATAGCGATCCCTCTCGAATTTCATGGATTCTTGTTCCCTATACTATCCGCAACAAATCTCATGTGGTACAAGGAATTGACAAAAATATTACGTCGAGTCATATTCACCCGATAGTTTGAAATCTCCATTTCCACGGGAATTTGTTAAATGAACAATGGGTCAACAATCGCGATCCATCCCAAATCTGATATATCCTCGTTCCTCATAGTACCAGCAACCATTCAAGTGCAATATCAAAAATTCACAAAAATATTACGTCGAGTTATAATCATCCGACAGTTTGAAATCTCCATCTCCACGGGAATTTGTTGAATAAATAATGGGTTAACAATGACGATCCCTCTCAAATCTTATATATCCTTGTTCCTCATGGTACCAGCAACCATTAGAGTGCAATATAAAAAATTTAAAAGAATATTACGTCGAGTTATAATCATCCGACAGTTTGAAATCTCCATCTCCACGGGAATTTGTTGAATTAATAATGGGTCAACAATCGCGATCCTTCTCAAATTTCATGGATTCTTGTTCCCTATACTATCCGCAACAAATCTCATGTGGTACAAGGAATTGACAAAAATATCACGTCGAGTCATATTCACCCGATAGTTTGAAATCTCCATTTCCACTGGAATTTGTTAAATGAACAATGGGTCAACAATCGCGATCCTTCTCAAATCTTATATATTCTTGTTCCTCATAGTACCAGCAACAATTCAAGTGCAATATAAAAAATTTACGAAAATATTACGTTCAGTTATGATCACCCGACAGTTTGAAATCTCCATTTCCACGTGAATTTGTTGAATAAACAATGGGTTAACAATAGCGATCCCTCTCAAATCTTATATGTCCTTGTTCCTCATGGTACCGGCAACAATTCAAGTGCAATATACAAAATTTACAAAAATATTACGTTCACTTATGATCAGTCGACACTTTGAAATCTCCATTTCCACGTGAATTTGTTGAATAAACAATGGGTTAACAATAGCGATCCCTCTCAAATTTCATGGATTCTTGTTCCCTATACTATCCGCAACAAATCTCATGTGGTACAAGGAATTGACAAAAATATTACGTCGAGTCATATTCACCCGATAGTTTGAAATCTCCATTTCCACGGGAATTTGTTAAATGAACAATGGGTCAACAATCGCGATCCATCCCAAATCTTATATATCCTCGTTCCTCATAGTACCAGCAACCATTCAAGTGCAATATCAAAAATTCACAAAAATATTACGTCGAGTTATAATCATCCGACAGTTTGAAATCTCCATCTCCACGGGAATTTGTTGAATAAATAATGGGTTAACAATAGCGATCGCTCTCAAATCTTATATATCCTTGTTCCTCATGGTACCAGCAACAATTCAAGTGCGATATACAAAATTTACAAAAATATTACGTTCACTTATGATCAGTCGACAGTTTGAAATCTCCATTTCCACGGGAATGTGTTAAATAAACAATGGGTTGACAATCGCGATCCCTCTCAAATTCCATGAATTCTTGTTCCCTATACTATCCGCAACGAATCTTATGTGGTACAAAAAATTGACAAAAATATTACGTCGAGTCATATTCACCCGACAGTTTGAAATCTCCATTTCCACGTGAATTTGTTGAATAAACAATGGGTTAACAATAGCGATCCCTCTCAAATCTCATATATTCTTGTTCCTCATAGTACCAGCAACCATTAGAGTGCAATATAAAAAATTTAAAAGAATATTACGTCGAGTTATAATCATCCGACAGTTTGAAATCTCCATCTCCACGGGAATTTGTTGAATTAATAATGGGTCAACAATCGCGATCCTTCTCAAATTTCATGGATTCTTGTTCCCTATACTATCCGCAACAAATCTCATGTGGTACAAGGAATTGACAAAAATATCACGTCGAGTCATATTCACCCGATAGTTTGAAATCTCCATTTCCACTGGAATTTGTTAAATGAACAATGGGTCAACAATCGCGATCCTTCTCAAATCTTATATATTCTTGTTCCTCATAGTACCAGCAACAATTCAAGTGCAATATAAAAAATTTACGAAAATATTACGTTCAGTTATGATCACCCGACAGTTTGAAATCTCCATTTCCACGTGAATTTGTTGAATAAACAATGGGTTAACAATAGCGATCCCTCTCAAATCTTATATGTCCTTGTTCCTCATGGTACCGGCAACAATTCAAGTGCAATATACAAAATTTACAAAAATATTACGTTCACTTATGATCAGTCGACACTTTGAAATCTCCATTTCCACGTGAATTTGTTGAATAAACAATGGGTTAACAATAGCGATCCCTCTCAAATTTCATGGATTCTTGTTCCCTATACTATCCGCAACAAATCTCATGTGGTACAAGGAATTGACAAAAATATTACGTCGAGTCATATTCACCCGATAGTTTGAAATCTCCATTTCCACGGGAATTTGTTAAATGAACAATGGGTCAACAATCGCGATCCATCCCAAATCTTATATATCCTTGTTCCTCATAGTACCAGCAACCATTCAAGTGCAATATAAAAAATTCACAAAAATGTTACGTCGAGTTATAATCACCCGACTGTTTTAAATCTCCGTTTCCACGGGAATTTGTTGAATAAACAATAGGTCAACAATCGCGATCCCTTTCAAATCTTATATATTCTTGTTGCTCATAGTACCAGCAACAATTCGAGTGCATAATAAAAAATAACGAAAATATTACGTCGAGTTATGATCACCCGACAGTTTGAAATCTCCACTCCCACGGGAATTTGTTAAAGGAAGAATAGGTTAACAATCGCAATCCCCCTCAAATCTTATATATCCTTGTTCCTCATGGTACCAGCAACAATTCAAGTGCAATTTAAAAAATTTACATAAATATTACGTCCACTTATGATCAGTCGACAGTTTGGAATCTCCATTCCCACGGGAATTTGTTAATTAAACAATGGGTTAACAATTGGGATCCCTCTCAAATCTTATATATCCTCATTCCTCATGGTACCAGCAACAATTCAAGTGCAATATGAAAAATTTACTAAAATATTACGTTCACGTATGATCAGTCGACAGTTTGAAATCTCCATTTCCACGGGAATTTGTTGAATAAACAATGGGTTAACAATTGGGATCGCTCTCAAATCTTATATATCCTCATTCCTCATGGTACCAGCAACAATTCAAGTGCAATATGGAAAATTTACTAAAATATTACGTTCACGTATGATCAGTCGACAGTTTGAAATCTCCATTTCCACGGGAATTTGTTGAATAGACAATGGGTTAACAATAGCGATCCCTCTCAAATCTTATATATTCTTGTTCCTCATAGTACCAGCAACCATTAGAGTGCAATATCAAAAATTTACAAGAATATTACGTCGAGTTATAATCATCCGACAGTTTGAAATCTCCATCTCCACGGGAATTTGTTGAATTAATAATGGGTCAACAATCGCGATCCTTCTCAAATCTTATATATTCTTGTTCCTCATAGTACCAGCAACCATTGGAGTGGAATATAAAAAATTTACAAGAATATTACGTCGAGTTATAATCACCCGACTGTTTTAAATCTCCGTTTCCACGGGAATTTGTTGAATAAACAATAGGTCAACAATCGCGATCCCTTTCAAATCTTATATATTCTTGTTTCTCATAGTACCAGCAACAATTCAAGTGCAATATAAAAAATTTACAAAAATATTACGTTCAGTTATGATCACCCGACAGTTTGAAATCTCCATTTCCACGTGAATTTGTTGAATAAACAATGGGTTAACAATAGCGATCCCTCTAAAATCTCATATATCCTTGTTCCTCATAGTACCAGTAACCATTCAAGTGCAATATAAAGAATTTACATAAATATTACGTTCACTTATGATCAGTCGACAGTTTGAAATCTCCATTTCCACGGGAATTTGTTAAATAAACAATGGGTTGACAATCGCGATCCCTCTCAAATCTTATATATCCTTGTTCCTCATGGTACCAGCAACAATTCAAGTGCAATATACAAAATTTACAAAAATATTACGTTCACTTATGATCAGTCGACACTTTGAAATCTCCATTTCCACGTGAATTTGTTGAATAAACAATGGGTTAACAATAGCGATCCCTCTCAAATTTCATGGATTCTTGTTCCCTATACTATCCGCAACGAATCTCATGTGGTACAAAAAATTGACAAAAATATTACGTCGAGTCATATTCACCCGACAGTTTGAAATCTCCATTTCCACGGGAATTTGTGAAATGAACAATGGGTCAACAATCGCGATCCATCCCAAATCTTATATATCCTTGTTCCTCATAGTACCAGCAACCATTCAAGTGCAATATAAAAAATTCACAAAAATGTTACGTCGAGTTATAATCACCCGACTGTTTTAAATCTCCGTTTCCACGGGAATTTGTTGAATAAACAATAGGTCAACAATCGCGATCCCTTTCAAATCTTATATATTCTTGTTGCTCATAGTCCAAGCAACAATTCGAGTGCATAATAAAAAATAACGAAAATATTACGTCGAGTTATGATCACCCGACAGTTTGAAATCTCCACTCCCACGGGAATTTGTTAAAGGAAGAATAGGTTAACAATCGCAATCCCCCTCAAATCTTATATATCCTTGTTCCTCATGGTACCAGCAACAATTCAAGTGGAATTTAAAAAATTTACATAAATATTACGTCCACTTATGATCAGTCGACAGTTTGGAATCTCCATTTCCACGGGAATTTGTTGAATAAACAATGGGTTAACAATTGGGATCCCTCTCAAATCTTATATATCCTCATTCCTCATGGTACCAGCAACAATTCAAGTGCAATATGAAAAATTTACTAAAATATTACGTTCACGTATGATCAGTCGACAGTTTGAAATCTCCATTCCCACGGGAATTTGTTAAATAAACAATGGGTTAACAATTGGGATCCCTCTCAAATCTTCCATATCCTCATTCCTCATGATACCAGCAACAATTCAAGTGCAATATGGAAAATTTACAAAAATATTACGTTCACTTACGATCAGTCGACAGTTTGAAATGTCCATTCCGACGGGAATTTGTTTAATAAACAATGGGTTGACAATCGCGATCCCTCTCAAATTTCATGAATTCTCGTTCCCTATACTATCCGCAACGAATCTTATGTGGTACAAAAAATTGACAAAAATATTACGTCGAGTCATATTCACCCGACAGTTTGAAATCTCCATTTCCACGGGAATTTGTTGAATAAATAATGGGTTAACAATAGCGATCCCTCTCGAATCTTATATATTCTTGTTCCTCATAGTACCAGCAACCATTCAAGTGCAATATAAAAAATTTACAGAAATATTACGTCGAGTTATAATCATCCGACAGTTTGAAATCTCCATCTCCACGGGAATTTGTTGAATTAATAATGGGTTAACAATAGCGATCCCTCTCAAATCTTATATATTCTCATTCCTCATAGTGGCAGCAACAATTCGAGTGCAATATAAAAAATTTACAAAAATATTACGTTCAGTTATGATCACCCGACAGTTTGAAATCTCCATTTCCACGTGAATTTGTTGAATAAACAATGGGTTAACAATAGCGATCCCTCTCAAATCTTATATATTCTTGTTCCTCATAGTACCAGCAACCATTCGAGTGCAATATAAAAAATTTACAAGAATACGACGTCGAGTTATAATCATCCGACAGTTTGAAATCTCCATCTCCACGGGAATTTGTTCAATTAATAATGGGTTAACAATAGCGATCCCTCTCAAATCTTATATATTCTCATTCCTCATATTACCAGCAACAATTCAAGTGCAATATGAAAAATTCACAAAAATATTACGTTCAGTTATGATCACCCGACAGTTTGAAATCTCCATTTCCACGTGAATTTGTTGAATAAACAATGGGTTAACAATAGCGATTCCTCTCAAATCTTATATATCCTTGTTCCTCGTGGCACCAGCCACAATTCCAGTGCGATATGAAAAATTTACAAAAATCTTACGTTCACTTATGATCAGTCGACAGTTTGAAATGTCCATTTCCACGTGAATTTGTTAAATAAACAATGGGTAAACAATAGCGATCCCTCTCAAATTTCATGGATTCTTGTTCCCTATACTATCCGCAACAAATCTCATGTGGTACAAAAAATTGACAAAAATATTACGTCGAGTCATATTCACCCGACAGTTTGAAATCTCCATTTCCACGGGAATTTGTGAAATGAACAATGGGTCAACAATCGCGATCCAACCCAAATCCTATATATCCTTGTTCCTCATAGTACCAGCAACAATCCAAGTGCAATATAAAAAATTTACAAAAAAATTACGTACACTTATGATCAGTCGACAGTTTGAAATGTCCATTTCCACGTGAATTTGTTAAATAAACAATGGGTAAACAATAGCGATCCCTCTCAAATTTCATGGATTCTTGTTCCCTATACTATCCGCAACAAATCTCATGTGGTACAAAAAATTGCCAAAACATACGTCGAGTTATATTCACCCGACAGTTTGAAATCTCCATCTCCACGGGAATTTGTTGAATTAATAATGGGTTAACAATAGCGATCCCTCTCAAATCTTATATATTCTCATTCCTCATAGTGGCAGCAACAATTCGAGTGCAATATAAAAAATTTACAAAAATATTACGTTCAGTTATGATCACCCGACAGTTTGAAATCTCCATTTCCACGTGAATTTGTTGAATAAACAATGGGTTAACAATAGCGATCCCTCTCAAATCTTATATATTCTTGTTCCTCATAGTACCAGCAACCATTCGAGTGCAATATAAAAAATTTACAAGAATACGACGTCGAGTTATAATCATCCGACAGTTTGAAATCTCCATCTCCACGGGAATTTGTTCAATTAATAATGGGTTAACAATAGCGATCCCTCTCAAATCTTATATATTCTCATTCCTCATATTACCAGCAACAATTCAAGTGCAATATGAAAAATTCACAAAAATATTACGTTCAGTTATGATCACCCGACAGTTTGAAATCTCCATTTCCACGTGAATTTGTTGAATAAACAATGGGTTAACAATAGCGATTCCTCTCATATCTTATATATCCTTGTTCCTCGTGGCACCAGCCACAATTCCAGTGCGATATGAAAAATTTACAAAAATCTTACGTTCACTTATGATCAGTCGACAGTTTGAAATGTCCATTTCCACGTGAATTTGTTAAATAAACAATGGGTAAACAATAGCGATCCCTCTCAAATTTCATGGATTCTTGTTCCCTATACTATCCGCAACAAATCTCATGTGGTACAAAAAATTGACAAAAATATTACGTCGAGTCATATTCACCCGACAGTTTGAAATCTCCATTTCCACGGGAATTTGTGAAATGAACAATGGGTCAACAATCGCGATCCAACCCAAATCTTATATATCCTCGTTCCTCATAGTACCAGCAACCATTCAAGTGCAATATAAAAAATTCACAAAAATATTACGTCGAGTTATAATCATCCGACAGTTTGAAATCTCCATCTCCACGGGAATTTGTTGAATAAATAATGGGTTAACAATAGCGATCCCTCTCAAATCTCATATATCCTTGTTACCCATGGGACCAGCAACAATTCAAGTGCAATATAAAAAATTTACAAAAATATTACGTTCAGTTATGATCACCCGACAGTTTGAAATCTCCATTCCCACGGGAATCTGTTAAATGAACAATGGGTTAACAATCGTGATCCCTCTCAAATTTCATAAATTCTTGTTCCCTATACTATCCGCAACAAATGTCATGTGGTACAAAAAATTGACAAAAATATTACGTCGAGTTATATTCACCCGACAGTTTGAAATCTCCATTTCCACGGGAATTTGTTGAATAAATAATGGGTTAACAATAGCGATCCCTCTCAAATCTTATATATCCTTGTTCCTCATGGTACCAGCAACAATTCAAGTGCAATATAAAAAATTTACAAAAATTTTACGTTCAGTTATGATCACCCGACAGTTTGAAATCTCCATTTCCACGGGAATTTGTTAAATAAACAATGGGTTAACAATCGTGATCCCTCTCAAATTTCTTAAATTCTTGTTCTTTATACTATCCGCAACAAATGTCATGTGGTACAAAAAATTGACAAAAATATTACGTCGAGTTATATTCACCCGACAGTTTGAAATCTCCATTTCCACGGGAATTTGTTGAATAAATAATGGGTTAACAATAGCGATCCCTCTCAAATCTCATATATCCTTGTTACCCATGGTACCAGCAACAATTCAAGTGCAATATAAAAAATTTACAAAAATATTACGTTCAGTTATGATCACCCGACAGTTTGAAATCTCCATTCCCACGGGAATCTGTTAAATGAACAATGGGTTAACAATCGTGATCCCTCTCAAATTTCATAAATTCTTGTTCCCTATACTATCCGCAACAAATGTCATGTGGTACAAAAAATTGCCAAAACATACGTCGAGTTATATTCACCCGACAGTTTGAAATCTCCATCTCCACGGGAATTTGTTGAATTAATAATGGGTTAACAATAGCGATCCCTCTCAAATCTTATATATTCTCATTCCTCATAGTGGCAGCAACAATTCGAGTGCAATATAAAAAATTTACAAAAATATTACGTTCAGTTATGATCACCCGACAGTTTGAAATCTCCATTTCCACGTGAATTTGTTGAATAAACAATGGGTTAACAATAGCGATCCCTCTCAAATCTTATATATTCTTGTTCCTCATATTACCAGCAACAATTCAAGTGCAATATGAAAAATTCACAAAAATATTACGTCGAGTTTTAATCATCCGACAGTTTGAAATCTCCATCTCCACGGGAATTTGTTGAATAAATAATGGGTTAACAATAGCGATCCCTCTCAAATCTCATATATCCTTGTTACCCATGGGACCAGCAACAATTCAAGTGCAATATAAAAAATTTACAAAAATATTACGTTCAGTTATGATCACCCGACAGTTTGAAATCTCCATTCCCACGGGAATCTGTTAAATGAACAATGGGTTAACAATCGTGATCCCTCTCAAATTTCATAAATTCTTGTTCCCTATACTATCCGCAACAAATGTCATGTGGTACAAAAAATTGACAAAAATATTACGTCGAGTTATATTCACCCGACAGTTTGAAATCTCCATTTCCACGGGAATTTGTTGAATAAATAATGGGTTAACAATAGCGATCCCTCTCAAATCTTATATATCCTTGTTCCTCATGGTACCAGCAACAATTCAAGTGCAATATAAAAAATTTACAAAAATATTACGTTCAGTTATGATCACCCGACAGTTTGAAATCTCCATTTCCACGGGAATTTGTTAAATAAACAATGGGTTAACAATCGTGATCCCTCTCAAATTTCTCAAATTCTTGTTCTTTATACTATCCGCAACAAATGTCATGTGGTACAAAAAATTGACAAAAATATTACGTCGAGTTATATTCACCCGACAGTTTGAAATCTCCATTTCCACGGGAATTTGTTGAATAAATAATGGGTTAACAATAGCGATCCCTCTCAAATCTTATATATCCTTGTTCCTCATGGTACCAGCAACAATTCAAGTGCAATATAAAAAATTTACAAAAATATTACGTTCAGTTATGATCACCCGACAGTTGGAAATCTCCATTCCCACGGGAATTTGTTAAATAAACAATGGGTTAACAATCGTGATCCCTCTCAAATTTCATAAATTCTCGTTCCCTATACTATCCGCAACAAATGTCATGTGGTACAAAAAATTGACAAAAATATTACGTCGAGTCATATTCACCCGACAGTTTGAAATCTCCATTTCCACGGGAATTTGTTGAATAAATAATGGGTTAACAATAGCGATCCCTCTCGAATCTTATATATTCTTGTTCCTCATAGTACCAGCAACAATTCAAGTGCAATATAAAAAATTTACAAAAATATTACGTTCAGTTATGATCACCCGACAGTTTGAAATCTCCATTTCCACGTGAATTTGTTGTGATAAGGTTATGTGAAATAATCGACCGCAATAATTAAGTTGACATTAGTATTTATATTATAGAAAACCAATAGAACACGTTATACTATTCATTTGGTACAAATAAACGGCTGATTCCTTCTCAACTTGTACAGTGAATGTGACGCCGCGATACACACTATAAATCGTAAATCGAAAACGTCCATCGATCGATTGTTCCTGACGTCACACTGCGCGGGCGTGATTCAAATGTATGGCAAATCTCCTTCATTCCACCACTTTTGTCATATATTTGACTCATTCCTCAGTTTCATACAATCTTAGTTTTTGTAGATGATTACCCATTACGTTATAAGGTAACGCTTTCGTAAATAAGTCGGTCACATTATCACTAGATGAGACATATTTCAATTGTATTAATCCTTCTTCATATTTCTCTCTCGTTATATGATATGCTTCATCTATATGTTTAGATCTTGATCTCTCTACTCTGTTCATTGTAAAATCAATAGCTGATCTATTGTCACATCTAATGATATATGGTTCACAAGGTACATCAATATTCAACAAACATCGTAGTTCCTTATACATCATATTCATCCACATTGCTTCCTTGACAGCATTTTCTAGGGCTACATATTCAGCTTCCATAGTGGAGGTAGAAATAGATTTTTGCTTATTTGATTTCCAAGAGATCGGGTTGCCTCCTAGGAATACTACCATTCCACTCCATGAATGTCTATCATCTGGGTCCGATCCCCAGTCTGCGTCACTGAATATTTCTATTTCAATATTTCCCGGACAATATACCAATCCCTTTTCTTTTGTTGTGGATAAATATTTTAAAACCCTTTTGGCTTGTATCCAGTGCATTTTACCTGGATTCGATACATATCGCCCTAACTTAGACACCACATACATTATATCTGGTCGAGTCGCTAAAGCTATATACATAAGAGATCCAATCAATTGTCTGTACGGAACATTCATCATTTCTTGTTTTTCACTTCCATTTGATGGGCTATCGCATTTTGATAACTTCAATCCAGGTTCGATAGGTGTCTTGACCGATTTACATTCTGTCATTCCATATTCGTCCAACATTTCCTCTATATATATCTTTTGAGATAGCTTCAAAGTATTTTCAGTATAGCGTATACTAATACCCAACAAATAAGATGCTTTTCCTAAGTCTCTAATTTCATATTGTGATTTCAATAATTCTTTAACTTGGTTCAATCTTACTGCATTATTACTGAACAATACAATGTCGTCTACTGAAATAGTTCAAATCAGATCATTCTCATACAAATACAGTTATTAGTCTTCAATCTTTGAAAATTATTTTTGATTAGGAATGTATCGATAGTATTATTCCAGCACTGGCCAGATTGTTTCAATCCATAAATCGGTTTTTGTAATTTCGCTACTTTTTCATCAGACTCGTTATAGCCGGGTGGTAATTTCATCAAGATTCTCTCAGTTAATTCTCCATATAAGTAAGCACACTTGACGTCTAAATGATGTACTTCCCACCCTTGACACCTCGACATTGCTAATAACAATCGGACGGTTGATATGTTTGCAGCTGGTGCGTATGATTCGAAATAATCTATATTTTTCTTTTGACTAAATCCTTGAGCTACTAATCTCGCCTTATATCTAATAATTTTTCCTACTGGATCTGTTTTTACATTATATACCCATTTACTACCGATACATTTCATACTTTCATCTTTCTTGACAACCTCCCATGTATTTCTACTTTCCAAGCTCTGTATTTCTTCTTTCATCACCTCCTTCCATTCTTTGGATTGAGGTGATGTGATTGCTTGTTCATATGTTATGGGTTCTATTATCTCCGCTAAGTTTGTTTCTAAATTTTTAGGTTTGCCTGCACGACCCCATGGATTCCTTATCACCTTCCCTGTACGTGAATTCTTAGCAGTTTCGTTTTCAAATATCTCACATGAACTTTTAAGGTCTTCAGTTCCATTTACATTCGAATTACTAGTTTCTACTGGAGGTACTGCCAGTTTTGATAAGTCATTTGTCGGCGTTTCATTTTCACTCATCTCATTTTGTACATTTATATTATTCTTTATATCTACCATTTCAGTATTTACTTCATCGAATTCATTTACATCATCATCAAAAGGTATTTCGTACATTTTCTTCTCATAAATGTATTCAAATCCGTATACACCCTCTACGAACTTTACATGTTTAGTATGTATGATATCATTTTTAACGGGATCCCACAATCGATATCCCTTCGTAATATTTGAGTATCCTACAAATATACATTCTCTCGCTCTTTTACTTAGTTTATGTTTTCCGTGTTTTGGTAAATGCGCATAAGCTAAACATCCATACGTTCTCAAGTGTTTTACACTGGGTTTTTTCCCAGTCCATATGCCTTCTGGAACATTATTTTCGATTGCTGAATGTCTTACTCTATTTCTAATATAACACGCAGTCATGACCGCTTCTGCCCAAAATCTTTCAGGTAATTTAGCTGTTTCTAACATTGCACGTACTAGATTCATTAATGTTCGATTAACACGCTCAGCGATTCCATTCATTTGAGGTGTATATGCATTTGTACGTTCATGTTTAATCCCTAAATTATCAAACATTGTTTTTATTTCTTTATTACAAAATTCAAGGCCATTATCAGTTCTTATTCTTTTCAATTTTCTATCTGTTTCCCTTTCTACTCTTGCTACATATAATTTCATGTAATCCGCTACTTCATCTTTACTTTTCAAACAATACACTGTCGTTTTCCGTGAATAATCGTCTGTAAACGTGAGAAAATATCTCGAACCTCCTACTGATTCAACTGCTGAAGGGCCACATAAATCCGAATGGACTAAATCCAATACATTTTTCGATTGTCTATTCTCTACCGGAATACATGGAGCTTTTATAGACTTAGCAATGTTACAGCCGTTACAATGAATATCTTCAATGTTCATATCTTCTAACCCTCTAACTAAATCTTTGTTCAACAATTCTTTAATATTTTTCATATTGACATGACAAAACCTCTGATGCCACTTTTCACTGTCATTCAGAATACCATTCAATGCAACATAAATTTCTGTTTGATTCATATCATGTTTTACGACTTTACCCCTAACGACATATAATCCCTTCTGACAAAAAGCCTCCACCACTATCGTCTTCGTTCTCTTGTTTTGAATTGTCAATTTATGATTATCGATCATCAATCTCTTGTGTTTATTTTCAATTTGCGCAACCGATAAGAGATTTCTTCTCGCGTTAGGAACATGATATACATTACACAAAGTTATATTGTATGCTATTTTATTTACATGAGTTTCTATTTCGACGTTTCCGATACCTACAGCCTTTAATTGATTTTGTGCATCGTTGTTAGCTGAATAAATGATTTCGCTCTGTATCGATCTATAACTTGAAAACCATTCTTTATGTTTACATATATGATGCGTTGCACCGCTATCCACTAACCATGAATCATCTAGATGTATATTATTCACTTCTAATAAAAGCGCATCTTTACGTTTTTGATAATTTGATGCATTATACTTACAGTTTGTTTTCATACGTTCTCCTTTTGACTTACAATATTTAGCTATATGTCCCTGTTTGCCGCATTTAAAACATTTCCTATCATCTGATTTATACTCTTTTGTTTGACGTGTTGATCCCTTTGTTTGATGAAATGCTTCTTTGCGTTCGTCGATGTTATTCGGCTCCTTCGTCGCTCTTCTCTCGTATTCGCTGAGTAATATTCCTTTTACTTCAGATGATGTAAATCTTTCATCGTCGAGATTTGTTAACGCCATGATAATTGCATCGTAACTATCTGGTAATCCACATAGCATTGCATACGCCATATCGTCATCTTTTACTTCGTATCCAGCATCCTTCAAACTGTCACTACATGTTTTAATTCTCGATAAATATGCCATCATTGACTCGTCAGTTTCGAGACGTATTGATACCATTTGTTTTTTAAGCTGCAAAATCCTTGGTCTAGATGTTGGTTCGAAAACCTTCTTCAATGCATCCCATGCCTCAGATGCTTTTTCACAGTCCATAATATGTATTTGATGATCAGGCTCAATACTCAATGCGATTGCGGCGAGGGCTTTTTCTTCTTTTCGTTTGAAATTATCTTTCTCAACTTGTGTTGCTGTTTCCGCTGGTTTTACAGCCTCGCCTGTCGCATGCAGCCACAATTCGCGCTGAACCAACGTCATTTTCATATTGTACTTCCATGACCGATAATTGTTGCCGTTCAGTTTATCGATTCGATCGGTTATTTGTACCGCGGTCAACATTTTTCTCTCGTGGACTGTCTTTTACGTTTCGCACAAACACATGGACCGTCTACATAACCTCACTGACCGCGCGTGGTTTCGATTAACGCATCACGACCGTTACTGGGCCCGTAACCTTGATAAGGTTATGTGAAATAATCGACCGCAATAATTCAGTTGACATTAGTATTTATATTATAGGAAAACAATAGAACACGTTATACTATTCATTTGGTACAAATAAACCGCTGATTCCTTCTCAACTTGTACAGTGAATGTGACGCCGCGATACACACTATAAATCGTAAATCGAAAACGTCCATCGATCGATTGCTCCTGACGTCACACTGCGCGGGCGTGATTCAAATGTATGGCAAATCTCCTTCATGTTGAATAAACAATGGGTTAACAATCGCGACCCCTCTCAAATCTCATAAATTCTTGTTCCCTATACTATCCGCAACAAATCTCATGTTGTACAAAAAATTGACCAAAATATTACGTCGAGTCATATTCACCCGACAGTTTGAAATCTCCATTTCCACGGGAATTTGTTAAATGAACAATGGGTCAACAATCGCGATCCATCCCAAATCTTATATATTCTCGTTTCTCATGGCACCAGCAACAATTCAAGTGCAATATAAAAAATTTACAAAAATATTACGTTCACTTATGATTAGTCGACAGTTTGAATTCTCCATTTCCACGGGAATTTGTTAAATAAACAATGGGTCAACAATCGCGATCCCTCTCGAATCTTATATATTCTTGTTGCTCATAGTACCAGCAACAATTCAAGTGCAATATAAAAAATAACGAAAATATTACGTTGAGTTATAATCACCCGACAGTTTGAAATCTCCGTTTCCACGGGAATTTGTTGAATAAACAATGGGTTAACGATCGCGATCCCTCTCAAATCTCATAAATTCTTGTTCCCTATTTCATCAGCAACAAATCTCATGTGGTACAAAAAATTTACAAAAATATAACGTCGAGTTATAATCATCCGACAGTTTGAAATCTCCATTTCCACGGGAATTTGTTAAATAAACAAGGGGTTCACAACCGCGATCCCTCTCAAATCCTATATATCCTTGTTCCTCATAGTACCAGCAACAATCCAAGTGCAATATAAAAAATTTACAAAAAAATTACGTTCACTTATGATCAGCCGACAGTTTGAAATCTCCATTTTCACGGGAATTTGTTAAATAAACAATGGGTTAACAATCGCGATCCCTCTCAAATCTTCGGTTCTTCATTCTGTCGGTTCTTCTGTTGAATTTAATCTCCATTTAATATTCCGTGCTATTGCTTTTGAGTTATTCGTCTTTAATTTGGATTTAACACGGAATCTTAGATTCCGATTTATTCACTCGATTCGTTTATATGTACTTTCTCATACTTTGTATCGTCTCAGGAATGTTGTTTATGTCTTGCGTCTTTGTATCACGTCTCATCGCGTCAACGATACTCTACCCCGCGCTCAAGGTTATTCTTCTTCTTGCGCGTAGAGTATCGTTCTGTGCGACGTATATGCTTTGCTTGGTCTTCCAACCTTATTCGCGTGTATGTGCGTGTGTTTCTATGAATTCTCCCATGTATGCATACGCGCGCACACACGCCTCAATCTTTTCGTATGTTATATATTTTCTTATATTTATAATAATTTTCGTTTGGTTGTAGATTTAATTCACTTGGTTTTACTGACTGCTATGTCTTCACTGTTTCTGATTATTTTTCCTTCTTCAATCACGTTGTGAATTGAATCTAGATTTTCTTTTGCTTATGATTATCTGTGTTTTTTTTCTGTCTATATGGGTATTCCCATGCACTATAGGTGGATAAGGACTTGTGATGTGGCAGAAGAAAATTCTCTATGTTTTATGTGTTACTTTACTTCTCCTGTACTGTGTTTGTATGTTTGATTATGTGTGTTCGCTTGTTTTAATGTGTGTAGAGTATGTGTGTGTGAGTTTTTTCGTTGGGCGTCACTGTGATGATGGGACGTGTGAGGATGGGTGAGGGGCGAGTGAAGGTCTAATGAAAAAAAGAATATATGTGTGTGAAAGAGTGAAGTTGGTATATTATAAAAGAGGAGTGTGAATATATAATCAAAAATAACTTGAGAACATTTACTATGTATGCGAAGCTTACCACTAAACGTGTGAGTGTGAGTGTGTAAATGGATGTGCCTGTCAGTCTGTCCGTCGTGTCGCTAATCCTTGTCCGGCCGGGGCTTCGAGGTCGCCTTCGCTGGAGGTTTTCGCCGAGAAGAAAGTGATGAGCGAATTTCGCCGGGTCTGATCATGGACGTCAAATTAATATTGCACTGGCTCGATTACCCGTGAAAAAGTGATGCGTTTGCCGCTCAGGGCAGGCTAAGATTTAAGGGTCGCCAGAATTGTTGCGTGACGGGTGTACGAGAGGAACTCTCCTTAACGCCATCTTTGCTCATTACGAGTCTCTCTCCGCTACCACCTCTATCTCCTCGTTGGCACCCCCTTCTTCTCTCTTCCTCTCCTCGTAACGCTTACGTTATAACTGACAACGATTCGGATGAACTTTTCATACCAGAGTGAGAGTTCGCATAGAGTAACAAGAGCTATGCGAACCCTTGTGACCCCATCACTCTTGTGATCTCGAAACGGTTACTAAAACTAATGAACTCATGTTCAAATTATGTACATTATAAAGGTTTGGCGGCAACAATGAGGAATATAATCGCTCGTTTGAAATTAGCTGATGTTCATGTTATATCTGAATATTGGAATGTATCAATGGGATGAATTCCAAGAAATAAGGGGTTCTCATCATTATTTCATCTTGTAATGGAGTAACAATGATTTCAAAATTCGTGTGGCAAAAACGAAATTCCGAAGTGGTAGGTAGTTGGTTATATTGTGAAAATTTATCTGAACGTCGTGAATTCACAACGTTCCATTATAAATCACCAGAAGGTGCCGCGTTGATTGACAGTAGAATAGTGACGAAGAACAATTCATTAAATGTATTTACAAAGACAATATGTGGGTCAAATTTGCTGGATTGGGCCACTGAAAATCGACTAGTCGAATCCCACATCTTTTTCCACGGAATTTCGGAATTTAGTATACAAAAATTATTTTCCCAAAATATCTTCAAAAAATATCAATTATTGAAAAAGTTATCAAGAAATGAACTTTCAAACAGCTTTTTGTCTGAATATCAATATCTTAGCAACGACTCGATAAAAATCAACGAAATTTGGTATACACATCCTAAAATCCAAACAGAACAAAATTGTGGAAAAATTTTTTTTTTGTTGAAGATTGATGATGAATGATTGCTTTTTTAATAAACAATTGACAATTCCAGTGACTTCTAGAGCAGGTAGGTGAGCATTTTTTTTGGTATTGTTCAGAATTTCATAAGTAATTTTTATCGAAAATGAAATTTTTGTGCTTCCAAATAGAAACAAAGTAATGAATGTTTCAACGCAATCGCATTGACGCTGCTGCAGCGCTACGAGCGTTTGCGAGCGCTCGTCAACTCTTACATGCATTCCATTGTGTTCACACGGGAACGATAAATAAAAATATATATGTATATACATTGAATAAAACGGTATTAACTTGTGGTGAGCAACAATTTCAATATCATCTACGAACTTTTTGTACAATACTTCCAGTTTAACCAGAAATAATTTTGCACTCTGAACTTTTCAAATCGACTGACTTGAATCACTGATATTGCCGGGTTCCTTTCATGGTTTTAGTCGTGGGAAAACGAGGCTGTAGTTGTGTCTTTTGTGTCTGATATTCATCTGATGAACTGTAGTCGAAATCAACCTTTTTAAGAAAATGACAGGCCCATACATACAGCTTTTTCGTTGTGACAATGGTCTGATCTTGCAAGCTTGCTCGATACGCACTTCTCTCGACACATTTACTAATTTCGTCGCAAGCTCCTTTGCCGTGAGCAGTATGAAAAAATGTCACTTAGCTTTCATTCCGAAATGGATTTCGTGATATGATAAATTCAGTGGAACTTAGTAAACACTCGGAAAAAACTACGTAATCAATATTGTGGATACAATTATTTTTTTTATAATTATTCGGACAAGATCAATCGAGCGGATGGTAATCGAATAAGAAACCTCCATAGAGAAAATCAACCTGACCGACGGAGGCTCATGTATGGTTGCGGTGAAGTCTTCTCACGAGCCGGAAAATCCTCCCAGTCCTCTTGATGATCTGTATTGCCGGTACACCTTATCATAAAGGTAGAGATGACGGAGGTGAATACGAAAGAGTCACGAGCCAAGTAATTGGATTTTGAACGATATATTTCCAACGAACACACCTCCACTTATTACTCCGATTAATAATTATGAAGATATAAATTATAATTTTCAGTGCAAGTCGCACAGCACAGAATAGTCGTTCCTTTCAGATTTTCTCTAAAAAACACCGCGTCGCGTGTGAATTGCCATTAACTTCCATAATCCAATTATTGAAACCTATAACGCGAGTATTCAAAACCACGCAAAAGCTTTAATTCGCAACGTACGTCGCACTTGATGTGTATATAATCGTAGTCGAGTATCAATTGAGCGTTACGAAAGACTTGTTACCTGGTAGTAGAGGCCCTACGCGCCAGATGAAAGAATTTTGACCTCCCATCATTGAGTGATGGATCACCGCTGATAACATTCATTGGTTAATGCTTGAGATTGAATACAACAATTTTTATACATCGTGCGAAGCTAAAGTGTATGATTTGGAATGAAATTCATCACATTTTATAAAATAATTCAAAGTTCGAACGATATACGATTTTCATTTTCAAATTCACTCATCGCTTTTTCTCCTTTTTACATTTGAATTCCAATGAGTTTTTTTGAGCTTAAACATACCGCCCGCCTCGAATTATTCTAATTCAAAATCGAACCCTCATTTTCTGAACACAAATACTCAACTATTGCTATTCACTAATGCTCAACTAATACTTAAAATATGGATAATTGCCTCGGCCAACGAAAATATCATACCACCCGCCCTGGCACTTCTAATTCATTGTAAGTTGACTCAAGACTCATTATCTTCACCGCTCGTTTGCTGCCGAATGCTTCTCAATTCAAATTCAGAATTCAGTTCGACTGGCAAAAAACATAATTCAGAAATTGGCCGCTCGTATCGAGAGGCTTGAGTTTTTATTGTAACCACGCGCGTAAGCCCATCCTCGCCCGGATGACATTGCACTATTCGTCCCAATTCCCACTTACTTGGTGGTGCTACAGCATTTCTCAACAAAACAATTCGCCCTACTTTCGCGAGATTTTGTGCAACTTGCCATTTTGGTCTCTGCTGTAACGCATTCAAATAATCAGCAGATCAAGCCATCCAAAAAGTTTCATGCATTTTCTCGACTAATTGCCAGCGAGTTAGTCGATTTTCTTTTATGTCCAATGAGCTGGGACTTGGGACTGTGGTTAGTGCAGAGCCAATCAAGAAATGACCTAACGTTAGAGCTGAGTATCCGTCCGGATTGTCTGGCTGTGGTGCGATAGGACGCGAATCCAAACACGCCTTTATTTGGCACAAGAGTGTATTGAATTCTCCAAGAGTTAACCAAGAGTTAAGTATGCGCACCAGGAACTCGCTTCTTTTGATGTTTAACGCTGCGAACTGCAGCTTCCCACAGTCCTCCAAAGTGAGGAGCTGAAGGTGGGATGGAATGCCATGCAATGTTATCACTAGCCAGTTTGTTACGGATATTGGGATCCCGAGTCGCCGCTGCAAACGCAAGAGTCATCCCTCGATCAGCACCTTGGAAATTCGTTCCGTTATCGGAGTACAATGCATGAGGGAGTCCTCTGCGCAAGCAGGATCTGTCAAATACGGCCAGAAAAACCGCCGTACTATAATCGCCCACCAATCCTTGATGTACACCTCTTGTAACCATACATATAAATAAACAAATATATGCTCCTTGGGTCTTATACCCTCTCCCTAGAGATATCTCAATTGAAAATGGACCAGCATAGTCCACACCTGTATGTATGAATATGCTCGATGTGTTTCATTCACACGGAAAGGAGGTAAGCTCCCCATTCATTCGGTTGATACCTCCGCTCGCTCTCTAGCACTTGGAACGAACCGATATAGAATCGTTCCTATCGTTTGTCGTACACGAAGTATCCAAAATTCATTACGCAACAATTGTAAAGTCAACTGTGGACCCGCATGCTTTAACATGAGTGTGAGTGATTATTAGTGAGAGTAGCGGATGGGATTTGAGGATGATAGGATGCTTAGCTTCATTACATAGTTCAGACCGTTGTAATCGTCCTCCCACTCTTATTCACCCATCAAGTCCGGGAAATGCAGGATTTAAACTGTAATTTCAAACGTTGCAAATGATATATGAATCATTGAAAACTCATGGCAAAAATACCTTACCTACTATTTTCGAGGTTGCTCTTTCGGTTGCTGAGGTGAAAATTACCTTCAGAAAGAAAAAAAGTGGAAGAATAGAAGCTCTCTATCGATAATTCAGGCTTAAAGATGAACAGAATGAGCTTCTTCAGTCATTTATGAACTCATGAGTGAGAAAGAGGAAACATTAAAAAGATTATGAAAATATAATTGAAAAATGTTGAAAAGAAATGAAAAATAAAAACAATACAAAAAATTTGAAATTCAAAAAATACAAAAAAAAAAGAAGAAGAGAAGAGACTCTTGTCGTCCACCTCCACGTGGTTTGAGTTGGGGAACGTTCATATGAAACGGCTAACGGACGGTAATAACCAATTTTCTTCTGTGAAACCCTGTATAAACATTATTGCATGATGTTGAGTCATATCATGAATCTTGGTATGCGCCATTGGATCCGCCATCTGGAATTATTGAAATCCAACCCCAAATACATTGTCAGCGACCCCAAAACTCTTCTCGTATACACATTTCTCGTGATTTTGAAGCATTTCATGAAATTCAGTATGCCATATTGAATCCGCCATCTTGGATTTTGGAAATCTGATGCTGGATTCGTTGTCAGTGACCTCAAAAACCTCAGTATTCCGATTTTCATCCATCTTCGAGAGTTTTCCCGAATTTTCGTCCACAATCTTGGGTCCACCATCTTGAATTCTGGAAATCTAATGCTGAATTCGTAATCAGCGACCTCAAAAACCTCGGTGGATCGATTTCAATCCATCTCCGAGGCTTTTTTTGACCTTTCATCCACCATCTTAGGTCCGACATCTTGAATTTTGAAAATCTGATAATGGATCCGTAATCAGAAACCTCAAAAACCTAAGCATACCGTTTTTCATCCATTTTCGAGGATTCTTCTGACTTTTCGTCCGTCATCTTGGATCCGTCATTTTGAATTTTGAGAATCTGATGTTTGATTCGTAGTCAGCGACTTCAAAAACCTCCGGGTACTTCTCTTGAAGAATACTGAACGAATAAAATCATATGTCCTGTCAATTTCCTCTAGATTCTCAGAATCGCGAGTTATTTTGGTGAATATATGGTAAATTGAGAGAGGTTAGGTCTCCTTCAAGTCTGGGAAAAAATTCTATCGTAAAGTTGAGATATTTTGAGCACCCTTGGTTGATGTTTTGAATAATTTTGAGTGCAATCTCAACCCGTGAGAAAATCACAAGGTCAAATATCCTCAAATTTTTTGTCGACCTTTCATTTCAAATCGGCCATATCAGTATTCCAGCGCCATTTGAAGGTAATTTTGACCTCAGCAACCGACAGAGCAACCTCGGAAATAGGAGGTAAGGTATTTTTGCCATGAGTTTTTGATGATTTCCATATCATTTGCAACGTCCAAAATTACAGTTCAAATCCTGCATTTCCCGGACTTGATGGATCAACCCATCGGAGTCAATAAACTGGGTTGAGTGCTAATAATGATCTTCGCTCAGGCAACGGTTGACGTGATAATAGAGTATGCTTTTCCTGAGCGAACAGCTCACTTTGCATACGAGTCAGCCGAAAAAATTTTGCACTATGAATGTCGTGAGGTTGAAGATGAGTATGATCATCCTCAGGGCTGGATTGGACTTAAAGTCCGACGCTCTTCGGCGTAGATAATGACCGACATCTATCTATGAAACGCTTAACATTATGATGAATGGGTCTTGGAAAAACGGAGTGTAAAGCCAGAGCATGTAGGAAAATATTATCGATATATATATATATTTTCCGATCTTCGATCGCACAGGATGATACAATGGAAGAAAACAATTCAATATGAGTACGTTTTCTCACCGCTAATCGTGTGTGTGTGTCTGGTGTATGGGTGTCGTGGGTGTTTGTGAGTCGTGGCGTCAAATCCGTGGGCTGGCGAGATGCTGTCCCTAGTGTGCACCGTGGAGGTGATGGCGGCTGCGAGGAGGTTGTAGTTTCTAGGGCTCGTCGAGCGTATCTTGAATACCGCGGGGGTATGAGGTCCGAGAGTCACTCAGAATCCACTTCACTGTGGATACTATGGGTTTGCCTCGTGGGACGTGTGAGTGTCAGAGTTATCGGGTAGCTGATGTGTTGGTTACCGGTAACAATCTGATCTCTCGTCTTAACTCAATCACGATTCTCGCCGCTGTTGCCCCCTCTACCTCCTTGTAGGTGCCCCCCTCTACTCTCTCCTAGTAACACTTATGTTACACTTCCCTCCTCCACGGTGGGACGAAGCGTACGCGTAGTGTACTCCCCTCCGCTGCACGCCCCCTGTTTCCTCGCTCTGTCCTTGTCTGAGATGTTGTGTGTTTCCCTCTCCCCCCTGTTCGTGTGTCCTTAATTCTGAATTTTCTTAATAGTGTTTACTTAACCTATGTGTATTTTTGTTTTCTATTTGGTTTCGTTTATTATTTCTAATGTACATCCCATATGGTGTATTCCACAAAAAAAATATTTTCTCTTTTTTTTTCTTTGGTTTTATCTATTTTATTTTTATTTCCTATTTCATTGTTTTTGTTTGTTCTTGTTCTGTTTGCTATTTGTGTAATGTGTGTGTGTGCGTGTTTACTCCTTTACCCACATTTGTTCCTGTGTGTGTGTCTCTACTTTACAATCGTTTGTGTGGGTGTGCATGTTCTTTTTCTACATTTGTTGCTTGTCTTTTTTACGTGTTCACATTTGTGTGGGTGTGTTTGTGTTTGCTCATTCTACGTTTGTTGAGCTTAGCCTATCCTTCCTAACAAATGTTGATAATGATGAAAAAAAAATATTTACAAGAACAAAAAAGAATGTATCCAGGCGTGTGCGTCCCCGCATGCGTCCATGTATTTTGTGTCGTTTTTATTTTTTCGTTGCCTCAACTTCTCTAATTTTGGTCTGTTTTTCTGTCTTCCGTCTCGTCGTTGAATTCTTCAATAATTCTGGTCAGTCTTGTCCTTTTCTGTTTGACTTTATCTATGTATATCGAAAATACTTCCAGCATCATCTCTACCTGTTCTTCTGTTGCTTCTTCTGGTCTAGGTATTTTTATATTGTTTATTGTTACTTGGATTTCCGATTCCTGTCGTCTGTTTCTCCGTGTGTGTATGTCCGTTTGGTTTGTTCTCGTTTGTGTCTATGCATCTATTTGGTTTTCAGTTTTGTACTCGTGTGTGTTTCGTCCCGGTGTTTCATGTGTGTATTTGTCTGTCTGTGTTCTTTTATTTCCTTCCCGTGTATATGTTTGTATCCTTTTGTTTCCTGTTGTTTCAAGTTTAGCGTTTCGTGTTGTTATTCGTTTGTTTTCTGTTTGTGTTTCCTGTGAGCGCCCCCCTATCACTGCGTATTCCGTTTGTGTGTTTCTCGAATGTTCCCTCTTTCTGTATGATTCTGTTTGTGTTGTTGTATTTTTGTGTTTGTGTGTGGGTTCTGTTAGTGTTGTTAGGTATTGTGTGTTGTGTGCTGTGGTTTTTGTTGGTGGTGGTGACTTCCATTTCCCTATTGGGTGTCCACGTGTTGGGGAGGATAGTAGTGTTCTTCTTTGTTGTGTTTTCTCCCATCCTTTTCGTTTGGGGCATCCTCACGTGTGTAGGTCCATGTGTTCTTTTGTGACTTCGTTTCTGCAGTACCGGCATTGTATCCGTGTGTCCATTTTCGCTGTTTATTTCCTGAACCAAGAGTATTTTGTCGTTTGCGTATGTTTGTTTTGTACCATCCTGGGGGTGGTTCGCGTTGTCACCGAATTTGTATCTGTCGGTTCTGTCTGTGTCGCTCGTGACCACGAATTTGGTTCTGTTGCCAGTATTCTTTGTTGTCTCTCTGTCCACTGGCTTGGTCCTGGTCTGTTGTAGTTGTCTGGTCTGCTTACGCTTGTCTGTTTTTCCTGTCTGCCTGTCGTAGCGGGTTGTGTGTTTGTTCTACCACAGGTCAGTAGATGAGTCATGAGGTAGGAGGTTGTGCATTGGCTTCCGCACTTCGGGCATATTGAAAACATGTTTTTTCCGTCTGTCACGTAAAGGGTTTGGGGTTATTTATTTCTATTTATGTTCGTTTGTTTTAGTTTTATCCGTAAAATCTTCTTAGGTCTTTGATGTGTATTTTCCCGATAGAGTTTCCTTGTCTATTTATTAATTCGTATACTAGCGGCGAGTATTTTTTTATGATTGTGTATGGGCCTGTGTATTTTTTATCCCATTTACTTGTTGTTCCTTTCTGTTTCGAGGATAGTGTGTGGTTCAATTTTAATACTTCAACCCCTATTTTGAATTCCGTGTTTCTTCTGCGTAAATTGTAATGATGTGTTTGTTTTTCGTTTGCTTCTGACAAGTATTTTTGTACTTCTCCTTTAATTATTTGTAGGTTCTTTAGTCTGTCTGTCCAGTGATTTATGTCTGTGTTTTCTATTTCTTGTGTGTTTTCTACGTCGTGTTTGAATGATGGTAGTGGTGTGAGTTCCCTGCCTAGGTTTAAGAATGCTGGTGTGTATTTTGTGGAGCTGTGTTTGCTCGTGTTGATTGCGAACTATAAATCTTCTAAGTGTTCGTCCCAGTTTTCGTGGTTACTGTCTAAAAATGTTCTTATCATTGCGTTAATTGTTTTATTGCTTCTTTCCACTAGGTTTGCTTGTGGGTGGTATGGGGGTGTTGTGATGTGTTTGATCCCTAGTGTTTCTGTTAGCTTCTTCATTAGTTCATTTACGAATGGTTGGCCGTTATCTGTTACTATCACCCGGGGGGTTCCCCATCTGGATATTATTTGTGTTTTAACTATTTTTTGTACTGTTTCTGCATTAGCTCCCCTCATGGGGGCTATTCCTGTCCATTTTGTATATAGGTCCGTCATAACTAATATGTATTGGTGTCTGTTTTTGGTTCTTGGTTCGGGTCCCATTATATACATCGATACTACTGTCCAGGGTTGCTCTACGATTCTTCTCCCCAAGAGCCCTGCTGGTTTTTGTTGATTAACCTTAGATTTCTGTCATTTATCGCATTTTTTCACGTATCTCGTCACGTCCCCGTATATTCCTGGCCAAAAGTAATTTTCTGCTATTCTTGCGTATGTTTCTTCGATCCCTAGATGACCTGCCTGTTGGTTATTGTGATTTTCGATTAATATTCTATTTTGTAACTGTTTTGGTGCTACCAGTTTCCATGGGTTATTATCTGGCAGTATACCTGAGTGTAGTGGGTTTGGCCTGTGAGAGTATAGGTTTTCGTCTCTGATCGTCCAATTCTTGTTTTCGTCCGGGTGTTTCTGTACTTGTTGTTTTTCGTAATTGTACCATGTGTCTGTTGTTTGTGTTATGTGTGCTGTCCTTTCTGTGTTGTTCTGTCGTGATAGTGCGTTTGGGACGTGGTGTTCTTTTCCTTTCCTATGTATTATTTCGTAATCATGGTGTTGTTGTTCTAATGCCCATCTAGCTCATCTACCTTTAGGGTCTTTCAGGTTATGTAACCATTTCAGCGCCGCGTGTTCTGTTATTACCGTGAATTTTCCCCCTTCTATGTACGGTCTAAACTTTTCTATCGCCCATTTTACCGCTAGGCACTCTTTCTCTGTTCCTGAGTAGTTGTTTCCGTGTCGTTTAGTGTTCTGCTCGCGTACCCTATTGCGTGTTCAGTTTCATCGTATGTTTGTGTAATAATTGCTCCCAGTCCTATGTTGCTGGCGTCTGTGTGTATGAAAAATGATTTTGTGGAGTCCGGTTGTTTCAATACTGGTGGTGTTGTAAGTATGTGTTTTATTTCTTGTCATGCTTTATGTTGTTCTTTTCCCCATTTCTCCTTGCAGTTCCCTTTTGAATTTGTAAAAATTTGGGTCCTTTTCGGAAGAAATATGCCTGAAATTACCGCAGATGGAAGGAACCAAATTGTTCAGTTCTTGGATAATACCAAGAAGACCATTCCTGTAATCTGGTAAAAAAGTGGTTTTGTTCCAAGAAGGTATCGAATCGTAACCGATGAGTAGCACTGAATATTCGGTAATTTCATGGTTATATACCGGAAATTTACCTAAAACTGACCAATTTAGTTCCTCCTATTCGCGGTAATTTCAGGCATTTTTTCCAAAAAGGAACCAAATTGCAACAAATGCAGGATTCTCAACATTCGGTAAATCTTCGGTTTTTGACCACGAAGCAACCAAGAAATTACCAAGAAGACCATTCCTGTAATCTGTTAAAAAAAGTGGTTTGGTTCCAATTAGGTACCGAATCGTGACAGATGAGTCGCACTGAATACCCGGTAATTTTATGGTTTTAAACCGGAAATTTACCAAAAACTGACCAATTTGGTTCCACCTATTCGCGGTAGTCTGAGGCTAATCTCCCATGGACCGGAATTCGTTCCGGCGGAATGAAAATTGAACCAATGCACAATTTTTTATAGATTCCTGATAGAACGTTCTAAAAGAAATTGTGAAAGCGATTGGTTTGAAGTCATTCCGCCGGACTGAAAATTGAACCAATGCACAATTTTTTATAGATTTCTGATAGAACGCTCTCAAAGAAATTGTGAAAGCGATTGGTTTAAAGTCATTCCGCCGGAACGAATTCCGGTCAATGGGAGGTTAGCCTTAGGCCTTTTTTTCCAAAACCGGACTAAATTGCAACCAATGCAGAATTCTCAACATTCGGTAAATTCTCGGTTCTTAACCACGAAGCAACCAAGAAATGACCAAAAACACAATTTCTGTGATCTGGTAAACAGATGGTTTTGTTCCAAAAAGATACCGAATCGTGACTGATGAGGAGCACTGAAGATGCGGTTGTTGGTTATTTTGTGGTAAGAAAAAGTCACAAATGTACCGTAATATTTTGGCAGCTTTTTGGTAACCTCAAAATCGCTAGGGAATTGACGGTTATTTTGATTAAGGAATGTTCAAATTCTAAATGAGGAGGAAATAGAGGAGCAAGTTATGGAAGTTTCACAATTTTTTAATCCACAGCTGAATGAGGAGTTGATTATGCAGGTCAATTGATAAATCGAAGGTAAATGATTGGAAAATGTCCAATTAAAACAATAGTGCAAAACCAGAATTTTGAATTAGCCCTAGCGAAAATGAAGCGCGCGCTAAGCGTGGATATCCGTCAAATTACTTTCCAGAGGTTATCTATATCTTTTCGAATATGTCTGTTGAAAAGGGATAGAGTGCCTCTAGAGAGTACTTTGGCGGATATGCATGCTTAGAGCTCGCTTCATTTTCGCCAGGGAGAGAAGGAAAAGAGCGAGAATATCAATGGCTCCCCAGACAGCACACAAGTCTCTTTTGCGTTCGCAGAGAATTCAGAGTAAAAAATACTTCATGAATTCATGCAGTATATCAAATGTACACATAGAGTATCACAAGAATTCAAGAGTTCTTAATGAATACATGTGGGAGTTCTTGAAACACACATAGAAAATGTATCAAGTGTTCGTAGAGACTACCCGTTATGACGGTGAATGTGAATCTTTATGGAAGTTCAAAATGTAGTCCTGTTCTGCTCAAAAGAATTTATAACGAATACCATGAACTTCGATCAACAAGAATTCAATTAGTCTCCCCGAATTTCAAACTCCTTTGAATAAAAGTAATGTCCAGTCAGTGGATTCAATCCGTTCCCTCCCTATTGCATCAATTTGAGAACACCCATAAATAAATTTCGATTGTCATCATAACATTCAATTTCAAAACCATATTATCGATCAACGTGAATTGTTCCTCGAATGTTCAGTTGGTTGAATTTCAATTTTTCTCAAGAATTTGTGAATTAGGACATACTTTTTCACAACTCATCAAATATGGGAGGGAACGGTTTAAATCCACCGACTGTCCAAGATACAGTTAGTAGTATATTTTCTCTTATAAATTGATTGAATAGGTGCGTGTACGAGATTTAGACAGTGCTTAATAAAGTGAAGTGAATTATGCAATGTAATAATCAGTTAGTAATTCAGTTCGGTGCAAGAAACATATATGTGAGAATAAATGACATATCATATGATTTTAAGGTTGAAGTTTTGTATGCAACAAACCCACACAGACAAAAAGAGCTCTTTTAGATATCTAAAAGATGTCTTTGGAAACTGCAAGAGCTCTTGCAAGACCTTTCCAAAAGATCTCTTTTCGTGAGCGAAAAGATGTCTTATGCAACAGCAAAAGATATCTTTTAGTTGTCTTCAAGAAATCTGAAAGACATCTTCAAGAAATGTTTAAGAATTTTCAATGATTTCGTGAAGATGTCTTCAAGAGCTCTTGAAGAGATCTTAAATCCTTCTTGAAGAATTCTTAAATCCCTTCTGAAGACTTTCTAAAGAACTCTCAAATATCTCTTGAAGATTTCTTGAAAGTATTATTAAAATGTCTTGATTAAAATATTAAAATATCCATAACCATACGAATTCATTCATTATTTTGATTCATTAATTTGAATAAAGGCTTACCAAAACATATGAGGTGTTTGCATACATATAATTTATACTATATAAATGAAATTGACATATAATTTGTACGATATAAGTAGAATACATTTTTCATGCATGTATATAACCTAAATTCAAAATATTTTAACATTCAATTTCATTCACTTGAATCTGAATTTCGATACATTCTATCTTGCACAAAAATGTGAAATTTGATGGGAATTTAATTCACGTACGTACATAGGAAATAAAGTACAATGGATAAAATCATAAATTGATATTCCTCTAATATATGATTCTGCATAATGATAGGTTAGTTTTTGCAAATAGGATCATTCGCTACAAAACAAAATATATTATTGCAATGTCATTGGTTACACGTTTCTTCTCTGCGGCAATACTTCTATTATCCAGTATTGGATCTTGAATGTTTATGTATACAGGGTGATTCAAAATTCGCGGACTCTTTTTTGGGAGTAGATTCCTGATGAAATTTTAAAACGATTTGTCCTTTTGCACAATGCTCTTCGACGCATAATTTCCGAGATATAATTAATTAAAGTTGACTAATTATGGGGTGGATCCATCGGTCATTCAGGAGCGTCATAACAGAACAAGAGAGGAAGGTGCTTGCAGAGGGCGCTCATACGATCAGCTGATCGGTATAATCGATACGATTTACCAACATACAAATTGGTAAATTTTCTCTGTAGAACGATTGAATTCGTCGACACTGTGGAAAAATTGATTCTTGTCATGAATTCTTATCACGATATGCTGTAGGTGAAAGTTGTAATTTCAGTAATGATTTTTATTACGCAAACAAATGTAAAATAGTGTTATTTCGTAGGGATAGGGATTCAAGTGGGAGAAAAAAGTATAACTACTCGTTTTCAATCAGAATTTTCATGTAAAAAAGAAAACATGAGAATTTTCATTCATCCGATACCCAATTTGAACGGTTTGATTAGTAAGTTTAACACAAGAGATTGGATTCCGAATCCTGTATTCTGATAGGTCGAGAATCAATGTATATTAGATCAATCCTCGGCCGTTTCAAATGATTCTTCTGAAGAATGTGTTTTCGACTTATCCCAACCACAACATTGAACAATGATAAATTTATTCGAATTCACCCTTTTTACATCATTCGATGATTATAAAGGGTGAATTCGAATAAATTCATCATTGTTCAATGTTGTGGTTGGGATAAGTCGAAAACACATTCTTCAGAAGAATCATTTGAAACGGCCGAGGATTGATCTAATATACATTGATTCTCAACCTATCAGAATACAGGATTCGGAATCCAATCTCTCGTGTTAAACTTACTAATCAAACCGTTCAAATTGGGTATCGGATGAATGGAAATTCTCATGTTTTCTTTTTTACATGAAAATTCTGATTGAAAACGAGTAGTCATACTTTGTTCTCCCACTTGAATCCCTATCCCTACGAAATAACACTATTTTACATTTGTCTGCGTAATAAAAATCATTACTGAAATTACAACTTTCACCTACAGCATATCGTGATAAGAATTCATGACAATAATCAATTTTTCCACAGTGTCGACGAATTCAATCGTTCTACAGAGAAAATTTACCAATTTGTATGTTGGTAAATCGTATCGATTATACCGATCAGCTGATCGTATGAGCGCCCTCTGCAAGCACCTTCCTCTCTTGTTCTGTTATGACGCTCCTGAATGACCGATGGATCCACCTCATAATAAGTCAACTTTAATTAATTATATCTTGGAAATTATGCGTCGGAGAGCATTGTGCAAAAGGACAAATCGTTTTAGAATTTCATCAGGAATCTACTCCCAAAAAAGAGTGCGCGAATTTTGAATCACCCTGTATATAATTAATTACATATAAATAATATTGCACAATATCATCGGCGTCGTCGTTCCTCACTGCACACCACTGCACACGTGAAACAAATGCGCGGGACACTGTGAATTGCTGTGAATAACTATACGTGAATTACTGCAATGTCCTCTCTAATTCTCTTTGACCTAATTGGTCTATTGGGATTGTTCTAAAAGTGCTCTTGAAGATATCTCCAAGAAATGTTTATGAGTGTTCTTGAATATATCTCAATTACAGTTGTCTTATAGAACTCGCGCAGCAAGAAATGTCTTGAAGATACATGAATTCAGAACTGTTTTAGACGTCTTGAAGAACTGCTTGCTGTGTGGGATTGGACCGCATAGTTTCCCACCATCTCCTGCCGTTAGCCAACAAGAACCGGATGGGTGCCGAATCAACGAAAAACCAAATCAACGAAATTACTGTTTGAAAAGAGAGAGTGTGATGTATTATTCTTTTCAACGAACGGTTTCGTTGATTTGGCACCCACCCCAAGAACCCACCCAATCTGCAAATCCGTCACTATTCCAGCAGGATCCGAGCACCAACGAATCCAGTATTTTCAGGTACTTTCCCAATAATCTTGCTCGAAGACGTGCTGGCTGTGAAACATTCATGCAACTCCAGCATCTGTTGGAATTTGTTGTATTTGGTTATGAGGGGCGGCTATTTGCCTTTTCGAAACGAACTAAACAATTCGTAAGCCCGATGCGATTCAACCTTCCACATGTGACGACTTCACGAATTTTCTCTACTCTCCTCGACGCGACCAGAAAGCAATCGTTACCAGACACCAGACAAGAGAGCAAAGTAACGAAAGACTAGAGAGAGACCTCTCGTTGTGCGCTTCTTTATATAATGCTAGTAGTGCGCAGCCTTTAGGCGTCACGCGTATCTTATATACACCATCTTGCAGCGTCATCGCTGTCAGCGAACCCTATTGGCCACTACAATATAATGCTGTTTCCGACACCGGTAAAACACCATCACACTTGACTGTAAATGGGAATATAACTGAATTATTTAATTCAATTGATAAATCATTTTAAAATGTTCAAAAACGTGATGTTCAGGTGATCTGTGAACTACGTAAGATGCAGGATATTAAAACAGTACGAGCAGTCGTGGGTGCTCATAAGAGAGAGAACGAAACGTTGATTCAGATTAATAAAGCTCTAATGCTCCTAAATCAAGGCAATTATCAAAAAGCTCTGAGTATTTTCAGGAGCGCATTTGAAACAAGAAAAGAAATACTAGGACCAGACTATACTAGTACTTTGGAAATTCAAACACATGTGGCCTCTGCGCTGTTGAAGCAAGGGATGTACCAAGAGGCTTCAGATACGTTTGAAGAGATTTTCCAGGAACAAAAAAAATACTAGGTTCGAGTCATGAGGGAGCTTTCCGACGTGTGTGACCCGGGGCATCATGGGCGTAGAATGAACCAATAGGAATCCGTAGTTCACGCCCCAGACGCCCCGGGTCAAACACTTTGGAAAGCTCCAAGAATACTTTGAGTACCATAAGTTCCATCGCACTGATGATGCATAGACAGTAGAAAGATGAAGAAGCTCTTGGTATTCTTCAAGATATATGTCAAAGGCAAACGAATATACTACACTGTAAAAAATAGAATTGTACTTCTACTACATTCAGCGTAGGTAATAAAATTACTTACGTTCAGCGTAGGACATTCGTCAAAAAAATGGTGAATTCCCTATGTTCAGAGTTGTACTACAGCTATCTGTGGTTGGACCTTTGCATTAAGATTTGTGACTTTACCACTGCCTGTGATGATTTGTTCATGTTCAGCGTAGGTAACTTTATTACCTACGTTGCACGTGACAGTTTTACAACTGCCATGTAAAACTTCTATGCTTAGCGTGGGATGAATACAATTTGTAAAGGTTTATGTACAAATGTTGTACAAGTTTTCACCACAAAACACAATTTTACTGTTTTGAAAATGTAGTTCTGCTACGCTTAGCCAGAGATGAATAGTAGAGATTGCTAATGGTCTTGACACACAAGCTACGTAAACGTGAACGTAAGAAACGGAAGCATGCGCAGAAACTGTATACAAGATCTGCGCATCTTTCCGTTCGTTACGTTCACGTTTACGTAGCTTGTGTGTCTAGACCATAACGCAATGTTAACATCATGGTCCGTATCTGGTTTTTTTTCTTTTGAAGAAAAGTATATGATTGGTTGAATTCTTCTTCTCAGTCAACCAGCATAAAGAGATAAACGGAAAACGTGTTACTGCCAATCAGAAACTGGACTATGGTTTTCATATCTCGTTAGCAATCTCTTCAACTCATCTCTGGCTTAGCGTAGGAATATTACAAAAATTTACCTCTGTAATAATACAATCAGAGTTTGTAATGTTCATTTCATTTTGAACAGTGTAGGACCAAATCATTCGTATACCATGGTTACTGAATTCCATATGGCAGCGGTATTGGATAGACTGGGACAATATGAGGAAGCGTTGAATATCTTTAGGACAAATTTCGAAAACAGAAAAGGAACGGTGGGTGCAAATCATCCAGCCACTGTGAGTGCTCAGAGTAATATAGCGATGGTCCTGTCTAATCAAGGTAAACACGGGATGCTTCCGGTTGCGGGCAGGGGCTAGCCCCTTGGGCTAGAATACTGGATTCCCATTGGCTGAATCATGGCCCCTGGGGCTGAAAGCTCTCGCAATCGGAAGCATCCACGGTAGTATGCAAGAAGCTCGACTGCTTGTCATTGGCTGAAAACTGGTGATATCTAGTAGAATCACCAAATATTCTTAATGATCAACCAATAATAGTGGAGTCGGGCTTATCACCGGTCGGGCTGCTTGCATACTACTGTAAACACGAAGAGGCTTTGGAAATGTATAAACAAGTTTATTGTGACGTAATACATTGTCACAAAAAGAGTCGCGAGATGGCACCGCGCACGACCCCTATTGAAGGTAGTCGTGTAATTTGACAACTCATTGGTTCGCGTAAGGAACACAGCTGTCGCTCGCTCATACGAGAATCGGGGACACATTCCCCTCAGGGTTGCCAGTATTCCCTAGAAAAATCTTCAGCATCTGATGATTGGTTATTTCTCGTACAACCGGCCAATCATATTTACAATTTGAAAAGAAATGACCAATGCCAAAAAATCTGAAGATTTTTCTAGGGAATACTGGCATCACTGATTCCCCTTCCTTGACTATTCCTGTCCTCCTCTAATTCCCGTCCTCTTTGTGATTTGTTGAGGTTTCCCGTCCCGAGGAGGCAGCGCCACCTACACCACGAGATGACCGGACGGTCGTTCATCACCGAAGGTAGAGTATCATAATACCGAATGTGTCATAGTACCGAATGTTCATATTCCCGAATGCTCATAAGACCGAATGTGCATAGTCCCGAATAAAAAAATATGAATTTCAAAATGAATAAAAAAATGGACCATTTCCGTCATGAAAAATGATTCGTCTACGCATATCATGTGGGAACGACCAGGGGTATGACACTTACCCCGGGTACTCATGCTAACGACTGTCGCGCGCGACATCATTGGAAGAAAAAAAAGATTCGATTTAAAAACATCTTCCCTCTTTGTTCTTCCAATGATGTCGCGCGCGACAATCGCTAGCATGAGTACCCGGGGTTACTCTCAAAACGTGTACAAACTTTATCCGATCCCCTCTGTGTCCCTCATCTCTATAATTGACTAGGTGGCGACACTTGCATTTGTCATAATATGAAATCTGCGAAATTTCATCACCCAAAACATTTGAATTCCCTCGGTTGATGAGACGTATGACAAATGCAAGTGTCGCCACCTAGCAAAACGGAGGTGAGTGGTGGTGCGAGGGGATCGGATAAACTCTGAACATAGTCTATACATTGCGAATATATGAAGTGTCATATCCCTGGGAACGACAAATTTTTTATGACAGAAATGGTCCATTTTTTTTATTTATTTTGAAATTCATATTTTTTTATTCGGGACTATGCACATTTGGTCTTATGAGCATTTGGGAATATGGACATTCGGTACTATGGAACATTCGGTATTATGCACATTCGGTATTATGATACTCTACCATCACCCACCAACCATCGACGCCCTCTTCTCTTATCTCCAGCCCAGCCGAAAGAGGATGATGGGACATCCTTTACTACCCTCTCACTGGGACTGGCGACCCCAGAAAGAGAGAGACGAGTCAAATACGGGTCGGTGCCGAATCAACAACGAAAAAAAATTTACTAGCAGTATGAAGTTGTCCTTTTGTTGCAGTATGAAATGAAATTAGTCATAGATCATTAATTAAATTAAACGAAAAGTAAAAAACATTGATTTGCTAACACAACCCCACGGTAAACTTAATTTCCCTTTGTTATGTTTATGATTATGGTATGGTTATGTTCATGATAACAACAAACCGATTTTCGTTCTCTACAGACGTTTGAAACAGTTTGATTGTACCGATCGATTAGGAAGATCATTAATAATTTCATTAGAATGATGAATTACGTGTCTACTGTAATAAACGGGTGCAGTGAATAGGTTAACATAAAGAAAAATCATCTGGTCACCAAGAAGAAGAGGAAGAACATGACGTTACCTCCATTTAATATTCTTTTAATTTTCCATTCACCATGATAGAAGCTTACCCGTATGGAAATATTTCGCTGAAAAATGTCTGCAAAACTATGAAAAATCTCTGAAAATAAATGAAAAAACTCTGAGAAACTCTGACAAACTCTGAGAATCTCTGAAATTTTGATGAGAAATCTAATATTTTTGGGACATTCTTTACAGACTGTTTTCAGACTTTTCTCAGAGTTTCTCAGGGTTTTTTCATACTTTTTCGGAGAAATAGTAACGAAATTGCACTCTGAAAAAACTCTGACAAAACTCTAATAAATTGTTGACATTTTTCTGATTATTGAAAAATCCTGCAATTCAACAAATACATTCATATGCCGTATTAAAATATCATGTGTGAAAAAGTGTTTGAAAATTTTTTAATTTTTTTCTAAAAGTCAGAAAAATGTTAGCAATCCATCAGAGTTTTGTCAGAGATTTTTCAAAGTGCAATTTCGTTACTATTTCTCTGAAAAAGAATGAAAAAACTCTGAGAAACTCTAAAAAAAGTCCGTAAAGAATGTCCCAAAAATATTAGATTTTTCATAAAAATTTCAGAGATTCTTAGAGTTTGTCAGAGTTTCTCAGAATTTTTTCATTTTTTTTCAGAGATTTTTCATAGTTTTACAGACATTTTTCAGCGAAATATTTCCATACGGGTATTCTGTGACGATCTCGTGAAACGTATGAGCTATGCTATAATACGTTTGTTCTTTCGTTTTGTATTCATCGTCCTCAACTTTAGCTTCATGTAGTGTTTTCTTAACTTCCTCTTCTTCTTGGTGACCAGAGGATTTTCCTTTATGTTAACCCATTCACTGCACCCGTTCATTACAGTAGACACGTAATTCATCATTCTAATAAAATTATTAATGATCTTCCTAATCGATCGGTACAATCAAACTGTTTCAAACGTCTGTAGAGAACGAAAATCGGTTCGTTGTTATCATGAACATAACCATACCATAATCATAAACATAACAAAGGGAAATTAAGTTTACCGTGGAGTTGTGTTAGCAAATCAATGTTTTTTACTTTTCGTTTAATTTAATCAATGATCTATGACTAATTTCATTTCATACTGCAACAAAATAACAACTTCTCACTGCTAGTAAATTTTTTTTCGTTGATTTGGTTTTTCGTTGATTCGGCACCGACCCTCAGATACGTCATTTGACCATTCATCAGGCCACAAAAGGAGAGGAAAAGAAAGCGAGAGAGACGACTCGAACACCAATACTCCCCCTTACTTTTGATTGGATGGAAGCAAGATGTTAGAACAGGACGCCAACACCCGCTTCCAGGGAAATGTCCGGCTGGTATTCACCCACACTCACCCACGTCCTCAGAAACCGAATTTATATCCCGGACCACAGAAAGAACCTTAAAGCATATATATATGAAGTGCTAATCCAGCCCGTTTTCTATAGTTTCGTTGAGGCCAAGATGTTTCAGATCAAAGTTGCAATTACGCATGTGCGTTCTTCATCGGCAAATCTCGTAATTTTTCGGGTACCCTCGGTGATATATATATGCCTAGGTGGAAAGTAAACACGTCAAAATATTTTAAGGTTATATTTATTTCTTTGACAGATTTGGTTTTTGGTTGACAAAGTTGGTTTTTAGTAAATTAAAAATATTAATTCATGAAAAAAGCATAAGAATTTTGAATAAAGTAATTCTCTCATAGAATCGATTGATAAAGGATTCCAGGATTTCATGCAAGTTATTTCGAAGAGTAAAATCAATTCTCTAATCATATTTTAATTTATTGGTTTTTAAATAATACTAGTTTTGTAAATTTATGTAGAATAAATTCCTTTGTTGTTTTGTCATTAACACGTCGTGCTTTGTGATGTAATCTTATTTTCAAATATAATCTTGCGATATGTACAATAAACATTACGTCTCTTTCGCATTATCGTATAAATTCTGTATCGTTATTTAGTTTTTTATAACCTCATAACTCACGATTAATTTCAAAACTTACATACATATATATATTTTTATACTTCGGTAGGTATCGGAAGATTTCGTAAAAGATCGGAAACTTCGCACCTGCGCAATCGAGGAATATATCCGAAACATGTTGGCATCAGGCAAACGGGCTGGATCAGCACTCCATATATATATGCTCTAAGGAAAGAACTCGCAGAGACGAGTTCCAACGGAAAGTCACCGACGGAGTTCAGGGAGCTAGTTTACGAACCCCTCCCTCTCGGTGAAGAAGAAGGAAGTGGCCATTTTACACAGTGATGCCAGCATTCGGCCGGCCGACGAGTTTTACCCCCTCCATCACGCTCCATACAATCTAATTTCTTTTGTCGGAGATTTGATTGCGTGTGTGAGATTTCTATACAGAAAGGTGTGGTTGGGTGTGATGGAGAGGATAAATCCAGTCGGTCCGTGCGGTGTAAATTGATATTATAACTGGTGTTGTATGTGACTGAAAAGTTCCCTTCTCGTGGCCTCCTCCACGTACTCCTTCTCTCGCTTTTCCCTTCACCCTTTACGTTTGCGCCCTACATTCACCCCCTTCGTTCGTATTAGCCTTCCCTGGGATGAATTTTATGACCGCGGTTTCCCTATATTCTTCTTTGGTTTGGTTAATGTAAACGGCTTTATCCCTGTAGAGGTTCCCCTCGCGATCGTGCCCTCCGTGTTTTCTTTCATTCCCTTGTGTTCCCTTGGCTAATTCTATGAACTTTGATTTTATTTATATATATTTCCTCATCACGACTTGGTCGTGTCTATTCCCTGGTGAAAGGGAAGCGTGTAATAGAAAGTGTCGGGAACGCAGTTGGAAAGTATTTGGAGCGTAGATTTGAGCATATACCGAGCGTCAAGTGGAACATCAAGAGTGGTTCGAGCGTATATTTGAAGTCTGTGAAGCGTATCGGAAGAAACAATAATTTCATAGAAACCGGGCTTTACGCCCGGAAGCGTTATTGAAGAGTGGATAGGAAGCATGCAAGAAGTATTAGAAAAGTAAACTGAAACATTCTTACGCTTCCGTCAGTCTTGATAACACGCTTCCCTTCCACCAGGGACTGGATAGAATATACCCAAGTCGCACCAGAATATACTTTGAACGTTCTTCGAATATTCGAAATATGTTCTATGCATATTTATGGAACGTATGTAATCGAATATATGCCGGTACGTCAATCGAACGTCGATTGAATGAATGTCGTGTATTTGGAATGTACTACTAGAGATGAATAGCAGAGATTGCTAACGCAATGTTAAAATCAGGGTCCGTATCACGTTTTTTTCTTTTGAAGAAAAATATATGATTGGTTGAATTTTTCTTCTAAACCAACCAGCATGAAGAGATAAACGGAAAACGTGATACTGCCAATCAGAAATTAGACTATGATTTTCGTATCTCGTTAGCAATCTCTTCAACTCATCTCTGGTACTACGTACGTTCTAAGTATATTTAAAACAGTCTCATTCGAAAATTCCATGAACTTTCATCATACCCAAATAGCACCAGAATATACTCTGAACTTTCTTCGAATATTCGAAGTATGTTCTATGTACATCCCAAAGAGATCCCCGAGTAGCACCAGAATATACTATGAACGTTCTTCGAATATTCGGAATATGTTCTATACATATTCCAATGAGACCGTTTCATAGGTAAACACCCGTGGGGCCGAAAGCCCGTTAGCCCGAAAGACCGTTGGACCGAAATTTATTTGACCGAATAACAATAGCTAAGTTCGTTTAGTAGTGTCCCAAGTTACCCCAACTTGCTCCAAATATTTTGCATTCGTTATTTCCAATTATAGGAACGAAATGATTGGTTTGTTACAAGTTAGAGCAACCCAGGACACGTAGAACGAACGAACGAACCTAATAATCCGAAAAAGTCTTGGTGACATTTTATCTCATTCGCACACGACTAGTAACAGTGAGATTTCGGATTATTGTCATTCGGTAAAATAAATTTCGGTCCAACGGTGTTTCGGCCTAACGGGCTTTCGGTCCAACGGGTGTTTACCCGTTTCATAGGCGCTATGCATATTCATCGAACGTATGTAACCGAATATACGACGGTACGCCAATCGAACGTCGATTGAATGGATATCGTACATTTCGAATGTACTATGTACGTTCTAAGTATATTTAAAACAGTTTCATTCGAATATTCTATGGACGTTCAGTATATATTCTTCGTATCCCATTCGTACATTCTACGAACGATTCTATTCCGTATATACTTTGAACTCCTACTGCTGCTTGGGTTCAGGAGAAAGCAACTTCGAAAAAACAACTCTTTGAAAAATCAAATGGTTCCATTATTGTTAATGAAAATCGTATAATAGGAAAAAATTCAAATATGAATCCTCCATCTACACGAATTCACGAGAAAGGAATTCTGAAAACAATTGAGACTTCAAAAAGAAAATTGACGCCGAAAAAGCGAATGATGTATAAAATACATAGAACTATGCAATCTAAATCATCAAAGGTTTGTAATAAACTAAAGCACAAAGAAGATCAAGTGGAATTCTTGAAAAAATTGTATGATGCTGGTAAATTTCAATTCATGGAAGAAAATTTAAATGGAATCGCAAGAGATTTTAATAATTCTCAATTGAGGAATGTCAATAAAAAACCAACATCCAAAAAATGGACTCCCAATAACAAAGCGTTTGCATTGAGTATGTATAAAAGGAGCCCTCGACTGTACTGATATTTGCAAACATATTTTGAATTACCATCAATTCGGACCTTAAAATCAGTTTTATCCCAAATTGTTTTAAATACCGGAATTAATGAATCTGTTCCAGAGAACTTGAAATCACAGGTAAGAAGAATGAAAGTGGAAGACCGGTACTGCACTTTAATTTTTGACAAAATTTCACTTGCTAAAGACTTCTACTATGAATCAAATAAACAAAAAATATGTGGCTATGAAGACCTGGGGCATTTGGGTAGAACTAATCGTCCAGCAAACCACGCCTTGTGTAAGAAGTGAAATACTATCCGAAAAATCCATTTATATGATTTCATTTTTCGATAAATGCGTATCGATAATAAAATATATCGAAAAGTAGAGGGCGAGTGGTGTGAAGAATGGCGAATCAATTATAAATGATGGTTGATCATTTATTCAGTCACGTGTCGGGTAATTGAACAAAAACGAATCCGATGATATTTACACGCAAACAGTCCGATCGATACATAAAACTCGACGTCAATATTTTCTTAGGCTTAGATAGACCGATGCTCGACTTATTTTTACGATAACAGATGTTACGTCCGAGATATCTAATGTAGCCCGATACCGGATCACACGTGCACACGTATCGCCATCTTGGCTCGCCGATACTTCTCCTTCGTTCGCACGTATCCACGATACCACCTTCTTCACCGCCGACCGGTCGCGTTCTCTCTCAGGCGTTCTCCCGCCTTCTTTTCCAATACTCGTTTCTCACCAGCGCACGCAGGCGCACAAACAACGCACTTCACTACTACGTGATTCGAGTTTACAATTAATTTTTTATAATATTAAATAATTTTCAACAATATTCCTACACTTGGTCTTCATGATCCGAGGAATAACAAAGAATTCTAAACAAGTCATAGCGTATTATTTAACTGCAGATACAATATCATGTACGCATCTCAAAGATATTTTATACATTTTGATTGGAAAATTGCAGAATATTGGGTTCATAGTCGTATCAACAATATGTGATCAGGGAAAAACTAATTTTTCTACTTTACAAAAACTATGTGATGACAATAAATGTTATTTTTTAGTTAATGAGAAACCAATTTGTGTTATCTACGATATTCCGCATTTACTAAAAAACACTAGAAATGCTCTCCTGAAATGTGCAATTGAATTTGAAGACTCTAAGGTAGCTAAATTCCAATACATTGAACAAGTTTTTACCATTGATCAAAACAGCCATTTTAGGTCTCTACCTCGTTTAAATGCAAGTGATTTCAATTTCACAAATTCTTATGTGAAAATGAAAGTCGCAATTGCTGCTCGTCAATTGAGCAATTCTGTTGCGGCTTTGATTTATGTTTTAGCATCACACGGTCTCAATGATTTACCCTCAGAATCCTTACATACAGCACAATTTGTTCATGACATTCTTTATTTGATTCTCTAAATAGTGTTAATATTGGTGCACCTGAAGGGAAACCATATAAATGTGCTTTGACATCACAATCTGAAAAATAACACTTCAAACTTTGGAACAGGTTACTGAAACAAATCCAGACTTGGCAACTCATAAATATGACTACTGGTAAAGATAATACTAATTTATATCTTTCAATAAAGGATGGCAAAAATCTATAAAATCTGTCATGTTTTTATGGGAATACTTGCCCTAGCGATTTAATTTTTACCGAAATTTTTGGTAAGAAATTGGTAATTTTGTGGTTTGGTAATATTGTGGTTGGAAATTGGTTATATTGTGGTCAAATCGTCGTACCGTTTGTGACTTTTTTGTACTACATGAATACCAACAAATTACTACACGATCGGTATTTTTATGGGAGAAGTTTTGGACAAATTTTGGTAAAGAATGACGGAATCAACAGGATGTACGATTCGGTTCCTTTTTGGAAAAAGTATGCCTGACATTATCGCAAATGGAAGGAACAAAATTGGTAAGTTTTTGGATAATTTCGAGTTCATCACCATGAAACCAGCGAATCTTCAGTGCTACTGATTATTAACAATGTGGTTCCTTTTTGGAAAAACATCTGGAAAATACCGCTGATGGGAGGAACCAAATTGGTCAGTTTTTGGTTACTTTCCGGTTCATAACCATGGGATTACCAATTTGCATTGGTACTCATTGGTAACAATTTGGTGCTTCCTTGGAAAGAGTATACCTGGAATTAGTGCAGATGGAAGGAACAAAATTGGTCAGTTTTTGGATATTTTCCGGTTCAAAACTATAGAATCGCCAAAACTTCAGTGCCACTGATTGGGGAAAAGTTGGTTTCTTTTCGGAAAAAAATATGCCTGGAATCACCGCAGATAAAAGCACCCAAATTGGTCAGTTTTTGGATAATTTCCGGTTCACAACCATAGAATTACCAAAACTTGAGTGCGACTGAGGGTGCTCTCCCATGGAGCGGAATACTTGACCGGATCGGAATAGGGATGTTAGCAACTATTAGTAATATCTAGGGTTCCGTTTGATTCAGCACCGCTTGTCTCCCATGAACAAAAATTCGTTCCGCCGGAATAATGAAATGCCCAATAAAAAATAATGTCAACATTTCTCATGGATTTTTCTACAGGAAATCGCCAATATCATTAATGCCTGATCATTTCGGTCGTAACATTTTCGATCCATGGGAGAGCACAGGTTTGGAGAGTCAGCAAGTATGGTTATATTTTATAACCTCAAATTTATAAAATTTTTCAATACTTTTTTATGCATTGCTTATCTGCAACAAACTCAACTAGTATTACAAATTTTAAATAAAGGTTTATGTTCTGCCTGAATGCCAATAAAATCAATTACTACTACTAAATTTTATATACATCTAAATTCTGTGTTTAAAAAAAAATATCTGTTTTCATTAACAAAAAATATTACAATCTTAACGATTTTTCATGCAATTTGCAAGCACATCTGAATAAGTTACTGTGAGGTATGTGGCACAAATACATAATCGTATTTTCTTTCTTGGTTGTACATTATTTTCTTTACAAAATTAGATTTTGAAATATACATTCAAACAAAGTCTGAATATTCTACATGTGCAATTTTTGTTGTTTTCAGCCAAATCGAAATATTGCACACAGCGATCAATATAAAATAACATGGATTCATATATTGCGCTATTGGTTATATTCAAGCTATATAAGCAATATCAAATGATATTATGGCATCAATCTGCTATACAGTCAAAGCTACTCAAATTATTTTTATTATATCGTCTCCTTCAAGATACAGAAAGTATGCGTAATTGGTGGGTTCGTCCAATCTTTACTGTTGAATCTAGATTAATGCGAGGTGATTCAAACAATCTAGTCCTTCAGTTGCACGACGATCCAGAAAAATTCTTTAGGTACTTTAGAATGACACATGCGATGTTTGGAAAATTATTGGAAAAAACACAACATTTAATAACAAAACACAATGTTGTGCGCGAGCCTATTAGTGCTCGTACTCGCTTACAAGTATGTTTACGATATTTAGCTGCAGGTGACAGTATGATGTCACTATCCTATGCATATAGAATAGGAGACAATACTGTTTCTAAAATCATTGCTGAAACCTGTGCAGCCATTTGGAATGTGTTACATGAAGAGGTTTTCATTCAACCAAGTGTTCAAACCTGGAAAAACATCGCTGAAGGTTTTGCAGTTCAATGGAATTTTCCTAATTGCATTGGCGCAATTGATGGGAAGCATGTGATGATCCAGGTAAGGTAGTTTTGTTCAATAAAAAGTTGAATATTGTCCACAGAATACTCAAAATGTTCTTATAATACTAGGGTATTGATGACATATTTTGTTTTGACGTCTTATGCTATTATAAAATATACGATATGATCAATACAGAATTTTATAGATCTCCCATTATTAATAAGATTCACATACAATATGACCATGCTATAATATTCCTCTGAAACTGTATACACTGATTTTGTGGGTTTAAATTCTATTTAATCAGTTTCTATGGAGTTCAAAACATGAATCGATGAGATTTTATCTAGATTGATTGGAATTTTACAAGACAACTATTCAAATTGGTATATATTTATAAAATTATAGTAGACATTATGGTAAACATACGATTTGAAGCAACACAACACATTTATGGGGGGATTTAACATGTTAAAAACATTTCTGAAATGTATTAACAACGATTTAAAAACGTTTCAGAATCACATCGTGTTTAGGATGAATTTTCATGAAAAAATACTGTGTTCAACTTCACAACATATTTATTTGATCATTGCCAACATTAATACGGTTTGTGTTTTGATAAAGACGAATATTATGTATAAGAACAAATTGAAATCGTACCAATCAAACACTATTGAAATTTGCATACGTAAAGTATACATATAGTATTCATTGTAATGTAATATTGAGTTAACAAACTCCGAATGTGCAATTACATTCATATATGAAGTAATGATGAATTAAAAAATAATATATTGAATCAGAAAAATTCCAAAGGAATTCATGATGAACTCTTTCTCAACCGTTATGTTGTATGCATTTACAAAATACAAACTTTCCATAAAAAATATTTCGTTTTGTATTTACACATCGGTTTCTATCTTATTTATCGAGAGGAATATCAAATCGAATGGTTAATAGGTTTGAATACCCTCTTTGAATAGTTGAGGTTTTAAATTTCGATTTCGGTGAAGATACAGTCATTCATTGCAATTTTTGTAATATTCATTAAGTACTATTTCATTTACAGGCACCGCCAAGGAGTGGTTCAACCTATTTTAATCATAAAATCACGGCATTGTTCTGATGGCTATTGCAGACGCCAATTACATGTTCTCTATGGGCGATATTGGTGCAGAAGGTAGGTGTAGTGATGGAGGTGTGTTTGCAAACAGCATTATGGGGAAAAAATTTCTTAGAAAAGAATTAGAAGTTCCGCCACCTTCTCACGTTGCAACAGATGGGCCAATGCTACCATTTGTATTAGTAGCAGACGACGCTTTTCCATTAACTGAATTTATGATGAAGCCTTATCCAAAACATACTTCCTTAAATCGAAGGAAAAAAGTCTTTAATTATAGACTCAGCCGTTCAAGAAGACTCATAGAGAGTGCATTCGGCATTTTGGCTGCTAGGTGGCGAATTTACCGGAAAAAAATAATTGCATCGCTAAATACAGCAGAAAATATTGTGAAAGCAACTGTATGCTTACATAATTACATCATTAAAGAAGAACTTCAAAATCCTTCAGAGCAACGTTATACTGAATTAAGTTCTATCGAAATTAGTAGACCAATTCCAGGATTACAACCCCTTCAAGATAATAATCATCATTGCAGACCAGTACAGTCGCACGATAATTTGAATGCTGTAAACATACGAAATTTATACGCCGAATATTTTGATACTACTGGAGCAATATATTGGCAATGGACAAAAGCTGCGGCAAATGATTTTTAATTAATTTTATTCAATTCATTATATAAAAGTCTCAAACATTTAGAATCTTGATGATTCACAAGTCATTTCAATTATCAATAGAGAGTGAATATATTTACAGTACATAATATTTAATATGTTAATGAAATAGTATATTACATTATTAATTAATAATACAATAATTAATTATACAAGTTAATATCTAATATTACATGATATAGTATATTTTAGTAGATTTAAGAAAATACAGTGTTGAAAATGATTAAACTGTGATGAAAAACGTACCTAAAAAAATTAAGACTGATTTGTACAAATTTGAGAATTGGAATGAAAATCTTAATGTGAAAACTATATAACTCTTCCTTCATTACTTATTGTACAGTTTTCCAAATACTTTACGCTATTCAATAAAAAATATTACTATATTTAATCATATTTTATACCTTAATATTCGCTAAAATTCAAGGGATGAATCACTCAAAACACGTTACATTATATCATACTAGAATATTTGAACTAAATAAAAAAACTTGAAAATGTCGTTTGACAACTACTTCTTCTCTGTGAAATACAATCCAGTAGAACTCACCATAAAGCAATTTTGGTTTTTTCGACTTTTCAATTCTTGAACACAGACTCATCGTTTTCGCATTTTTGAAAGATTTGAAACGTTTCATCCAATAATTGAGTGAATTCCAATCAATTAAAATTGGAGTCGAATGATTGAAAAACAAAAAACCGAATTGCAGTATCATGGGTTCCGTTGTCATTGTAATTATTGAAAAATGATCATTACTTCTTATTTTCCATATTTCAACATAAAACAATAATATTCACAATATTCATATACTGAACATAATAGTGTTTTGATAATATTTGCACTAATGTTTGTAACTTTTCACAGTTTCATTACTGAACTTTGCATTAAAAATGTTCATTTCACAAATTTTATACCTTAATCTACGCTTTTACTTTGTTTTTGTACAGCGTTATATTTGGTTTTAGATAATGTTTATATAATCTTTGTGAGGAGAAAATGAAAAAAACAACATTGTTATATGATTTGAATTTATATGACGAGCGATTTTTATGATTTTATAATATTAAAACTTATTATAATACTGGTATTCTATAACATCACATTATAGCCAATGCTTTCTCAATAAATTTAATATATTATATTAATGATGTTTGGAATGAACAATTTTTTTTGTACATTGAGTACTTCATTAGAATGTAAGGAACTAAAACGATGTCACTTGTAATTTCAATAACATAATATTTACGTTTATACAGTGGGAACTCTACATGCAACTATTTGCGCGCTTTTTTCATTGAATATAGAATTGTGTGCGAGAAAATAACACAGATAGTTACATATAGAGTTTGTACTGCACTTATAAATTTCATACTATTATCAGGTATTCTTCATGGAGAACGATAAAATATTTTTATGATGAAAAAATAAAAATGAAAACATCAATATTGAAAGTAATATTAATTGAAACATTAAAAGTAATATTACTTGGCCAACATGATATTATACCTCATTTTCGGCTTTTTTTACAGCCTCGTGTACTAAACGTAACATATGTACTTGTAATTATAATCTTTCTTCAAATTTCAACTTTTTTAATCCTTCTCCCAAGGGCAGTAAAAATCTATCTATAGGGCTCATTGTGCGAGCTGGCTCTTGTAGAGTCTTCAAGAAAACCTCTCCTAATTTATTTTTATCAGCCTTTCGTTCTGCAAAATAAACGTATTGTACCAGAGATGAGTTGGGAGAGATTGCTAACGGAACCTCAAAACGTGGACTGAATACTGAGTGGAAGACTTCAACGTTTTCTCTTCAACCGCTTGTTCTGATTGCTCCGCTCAAATCGAACGTAATAATCTAACCAATCAGAATACATTTTTGAAAGGAAATAAAAGTTGAACTCTCCACGATTTCACAATAGCGTTAGCAATCTCTCCCAGCTCATCTCTGATTATACGATACACATGAAAATAGTTGAAGCCTACAGTTCTAAGAATTTTTAAATGAAATAATATCAAGAACACTCGAGCCCTAATATCTTTTGCCGTTTTCCACATAGCCGGTTTGTTTTTTTTTACCAATGTATGAAGTTGGAAAGAAATGAATGATGCAGCACTCGAGTGCCCAGTAGCGGGGTGAGACCTTCTCTATCTTCCTTCAACTAACGCGAAACAAAGGATACAAGGCGGGAAAATCCCGCCTAGTATCCTTGTTTTCACTCGAGTTGACAAAGGACAGAGATGTTCTCACCACGCCACTGCGAGTGCCCTTAATAGTAATAAAAAGAAAGAAAATAATAATAATAGTAATGATAGGAATGGTAATCAATAACTCAATTACTCAAATTTAACGTACTTTTACTTGATGAATGAGACGTAGGTGATTCTATATCTGCGTTATTAGAGGGGCCGGGAACACATTCATTTTCCAAAGTCGAATAACTGTTGGCACATGTTTGAAAATCTTCCATGCCGTTGTCATTCCCAAGACTGCTTATTGTTCTATGTAGAAAAACATGGTATATTAATTATTCGCATAATTCTTTATGGTTCTAAATTACCGTGCTCAAAAAAAAGTTTTCAATTTGAATATATGAATTTCATTCATGCAATACAGGGAATCTCAGAACAAATTGACTCCCTTGAAATGGCAGATAAAGACGAAACAAAAAATTTTCTTCGTTTGGTAAAATGCTGTGAAATGTTGAGTTTCAGAATTCATTTCAGCCGAATCAAGTAAAAGTGACATATAAGTATAATCCTCGATCATTGGAATAGCCGGTGTACTCGCAGCTTAAACAGTCAATTTATTTTGTCTACAACTCAAAAACTAAGCATTTCCTAGCGTTCTGCTGAACGAAAAATTCGGTCAGTTTCCCCATACAACCCTTATGGAAAAACCCGATATCGAAATTTTATCGTTAAATGGTTAAATATTGTTTCCTTCCCAGATAGTACAAGAGTTCTAAAAGAGTTATTTATGAATGAATTGTATTCATTATGAGTTCTTTCAGAACTCTTGTGTTATCTGGGTTATCGGACTTGTCTGATAATGAAACCACACGATAAATTTCCGATGTTGTTACGATATATACGAAAAATATTGAATGTAAACCTGATATAGATATCTATTGTGAAATCATCGGGTACTCAATAAAACAAAAAGACATCTTTTAGAGGTCTTCCAAGATCATCTAAAAGATATTTTTAGAGCTCTTTTAGATATCTAAATGATGTCTTTCGTCTAAAAGATATTTAAAAGAGGTCTAAAAGATATCTTTCGGAAGATGATCTTGAAAGAGATCTTTTCGACTCGAAATGTTTATTGAGTAGCTGGTTGGTTTCATATCGGATGATTATCATAGATTTCGGGAACCCATCATGTTGTTTCATCATCGGACGAGTCCGATAAGAATACAATACGATTGACGATTTCACGATGAAATTCCGATATCAGGTTTTTTCATTCGGGAACACAGTTCGAAAACAGTTCTCAATTAATTCTTGAGATTCCTTAAAAGATTGAGGAATTCTTGTGTTGTACGAGTGTAATATACTATTGAATATCTTCTGCAGTTCGCATACAGCACCTCAGAAGAATTTTTTATTAATGCTTCAGAATTCTTGTAAAACTTGCTCACACAGCCCTGCTGCGAAATCCTAATCAATCCAGATAAACCCTCATCGATCCTGTTTCAAATACACATATCAAACCGCATAAACTTTTCGGTCTTATCTGTTTTGATAAGATTTGATGAGGGAAGCTGTTCCAGATGAAATCCCATCAGACCTCGTAAGTCTTGTGAAGTCCCATAAAATCTCATAAATACTATTTTAAATACACATATCAAACCTCTTGGAAACTGATGAAACTTAATCGAAACCCATGAAACGACCTATGAGGTTTTATGGGAATTTTACAGCAGGGAGCACATGCAAATTCCAAATGAGCTCCCGTTATGACAGTTTGGAGAGAATTCATTAGGAATTGCTTTTAAATACAAGAAGTTCATACAGAATCCTCTCTGAACTGTCATAACAGGAGTTCTTGAAGAACGCCAAGATGAATTCATAAAGAATTATTTATGAATGCATCGGGACTACCATTGTGTATGGGTATGTACTGTGTGCTATTATATGAGATTAAATTTTCAAATTTTTCATTTTAATGGGCACGTAGCATTATATACGAGGGTGGATTGATAAGTTTCCGGCCTGACCAAGAGATGGCGCCACTAGGCCTACCTTGAGGTGGCGTTCTATAGTACCATCCTTAGATAGCTTGTAGCTATAGTTTCAGTCCGATCGCCATGTTAGTTTAGTTTTGAGAGCACGCTGACCAAGACGCCTCTGTGTTTTTCGTAAAAATGGAAAAGCTGGAAAATCGTGTTGTCATCAAATACTTTTATTTGGAGGGGTTAACGCCGAAGGAAATCAAAGAAGAGATGGACTCAACACTGGGGACATCCTCCCCATCATATTCAACCGTTAAGCAGTGGGTTTCCGAGTTTAAAGTTGTAATTTCACACGAGCGTCGAGCGTTGAGCGACGAGCGATTTCCCCAGGTTCTAGATTTCAGCGTCAAAGCTTCATGATGTTTCTCGACGCTCGATTTGAGAGTTGAAAGTTGTCTTTTAACTATTCTCTGTGCGGAAGAAATAATATTAAACATATATGAATATATATTGTTTGAGCTGAAGTGCCTTCTTTATCCTGCACTATTGAGAATGATTGAATAATGATGGATTGTGCTGAAATTCAATTATGGATTAGAACGGCGTCAAAGCTAAACACTGTTTAGCTTTCACGCTGAATCCCAGAAAATGTGAAAATCGCTCGACGCTGGACGTTTGATGCTCGTATGAAATTACACCTTAAAAAGGGTCGTGTGAGCACCTCTGATGAGCCTCGCTCAGGACGCCCCATTGAGGTCACAACTCTAGATATGATCGAAAAAATCCATCAAATAGTGCTGAAAGATCGCAGATTAAAAGTTCGTGAGATAGCTGAGACCTGTAGGATGTCATATGAACGTGTACAAAATATTTTGCACCAACATTTGTATATGGAAAAGCTCTGTGCAAGATGGGTGCCGCGTTTGCTAACAGTCGACCAAAAATTGATTCGAAAGAACATTTCTACCGCCAATTTGGCGTTGTATAAGCGTAATCCAAGCGAATTTTTGCGTCGATTCGTAACCGTTGACGAAACTTGGGTCCACCACTACACTCCTGAAACCAAAGAACAGTCTAAACAGTGGATTGGACCAGGGGAACCAACTCTAAAGAAGGCAAAAACAATTTTTTCGGCGAACAAGGTTATGGCTACTGTTTTTTGGGATGCAAGAGGTATTATATACATTGATTACCTTGAAAAGGGTAAAACTATCACTGGTCAATACTACGCAGACTTATTGCAACGTTTGAGCCACGAAGTGAAAATTAAACGACCTCATCTGGCGAAGAAAAAAATCTCGTTTCCTCACGATAACGCACCAACGCACACGTCAATCGTTGCGATGGCTAAAATCAACGATCTGAAGTTTGAATTAATGCCGCACCCTCCCTACTCTCCAGACCTAGCCCCGAGTGACTATTATCTGTTTCCTAACCCCAAAAAATGGCTTGGCGGTAAGAGATTTGCGGTCAATGAAGAAGTAATCGAAGCTGTAAATGGGTATTTTGAGGAGCTTGACGAATCAGTCTATAGAGATGGCATTACTAGACTAGAACACCGCTATGAGAAATGTATCAGTCTTGGAGGGGATTATGTTGAGAAATAAAAAAAAAAAAATTCTTAAAAACGTTGTTTTTCTTGGTCAGGCCGGAAACTTATCAATCCACCCTCGTAGGACTGTCCATAAAGTAGGTCTTGATTTTGCTACTTTTTCACACCTCCTTACTGTTTTTGCCCCGATGACACGTAGTTTCTTTTTCCGAATGAATGATGTAAATTATCTATGTGTAAGTGAAATTGAATTATCTTATACTTTTTATAATTAAAATCATAATTTAAATTTACAAATTTACCTGCACCGCGATTATTTCACTCATTTCAATTTTGATATTACTCGAGCGATGAAAAAAAAAAATTATTACAATTATGCGTATAATTTTTTTTGGAAATACAAGACGAATAAAAAACTACGTAGCTGCCCTGGTTAAACAATCCGATTGAATCCGATAAAAAAACATTCCATCGGAATGGATTGAGTTTCTGCATCGGAAATTTCCCATTGATACCAATAAAATAATTTTTAACTGGATTTAATCGGCATTTTCCCTGGTGAAAAAATCCGATCAAATCCGATAAAAAAAACTTATCGGAATGAATTGTTTCCTGCATCACGATTTTCTTATTGAATTTTATTGGTTGTTAACCCAACCAACGAACGGTTTATATACATTATATACGCGCATTTTATATCAATTAAACAAATACATATATCATTTATTCAATCATTACATATGACAAATTATTGCTGAAATAAATTCAAACGATCATTTATGTGTTATTAACATGGTGATCACCCATCCACCTTGTACCGCAGTTGTCGTTGCTTAACCTAGAAGATCGATCTGGAACACCCGCTCGCTCGATGCCGTGGTTCGCTTCCTATCAATGTGGACTAAATGACTGTCTTATGTCAGGGATGGGTGTCCTATAGTAATAAGATTCAATTGGTAATAGTCCATTGGACATATGAGGGATTGTATCGGTCTTAATGAGAGCATGGGAGTTCATTAATAATAAAAATCCCAATGAAGACCAAGAGAATATTTTCCAATTGGATTCAATCGGTATTTTATGATGGATGAAAAATTCCGATGGATACCAATAAAATATTTTTTAATTGGATTGAATCGGTATTTCATCAATCATGAAAATTTCAATTGATACCAGTCAAATATTTTTCAATGGGATCGAATTGATATTTTATCAATAGTAATTATTCCGATTGGTATCAATGAAATATTGTGTAATTGCATTCACTTGGTATTTTATGACCAATGAAAATTCTGATTGATGCCAATACAATATTTTCCAATTGGATTCAATCGGTATGTTATTAATCATGAAGATTCTAATTGATACCAGTCAAATATTTTTCAATGGCATCCGATAGGTATTTTATCAATAATAAAAATTCCAATTCGTACGGACATAATATCTTTTAATTTGATTCAATCGGCATTTTATTAATCATTACAATTATAATTGGTACCAGTAACATATTTTTGAATGGGATCCAATGGATATTCCATCACTGATAAAAATTCCGATTGATACCAATGAAATATTTTCTAATTGGATTCTCTTGGTATCCTATGATTATAGTTTCCTATTCCAGCAACTTCCCCATTAGTTCCAATACATCGAGGTCACCAGGGATTCCGATAAAAACCAATGATCTGATGCAATGAAAGAAATTTCAAAACTGAATCGGTTATTGCCGGTACATACCTATAGGACTTTAGAATCTGTAAACTTGCCTATTATTTCCAATAAATTTGAATGTTGAAATAATCCAATTAAAACCCATTGATCAATGAAATCGATACATCCTTGAATGCAGTCAGGAATCTCCCATAAGAAACCCATTCATCATTCAATTTCACAAATTTTCCCATCAGTTCCAATAGATTGAAATTGTGGAAACTTCCGATAAAAACCGTTTGCCTGATGGAATGGAGAAAATTTCAATCATCCAATCAGATATCTCTCATACAGACCAATAGATTATGTGAAGTCTGATTAATTCCCATCAAATGCAGATTTTTTAATTGGTGAATCCCCGATTGAAACCTATAGAAAAGAGATTCCGATAAACTCTTATTGATTTTGAATCGGGGATTGAACTGTTCCGATTGATCCTATGCAGTCCGATTAATTCTGAATCGGTTTCTATCGGATCTTATCGGATTTTTTAACCAAGGCTAATGCGGTGGAATCAAGTCTAAAATTGAATTGGACATTTCTCATTCAATGCTATTGAATATTCAATCCCGTAAATATTCCTTTTATTTCCCATAAATTGCACTGAAAGAAAAATTTCATCGAAAATCAATTATATTTTGTTGTTAGGGTAACTGAATATCATAGTCAAGTCAACGAATATATGATCAGATTGACAGTATAATCGTCGACTTGACACCATGATGGTTGATTCAACTGCATGTAGTGAAGTCAACAGTGTATGTAGTTGAGGCAACAGTCAGATTCAGTTGGATATATCCAATCGTATTCTACTGTTGACTCAACTATATCACCGTTGTCTGTACCCACCTTTTTTTCAGTGTGGGATGATCGAATAATCCAATTGAAACCTATTGACCAATAAAATAAACAAACTTAAATCGAATTGGATATTCTGGATAGAAACCCAGTAAGTCTTGAATTTTGCACAATTTTCCCATTGGTTCCGATAGACCGAAATCACCGAAAATTCTGATATAAACCGATAATTTAATCCGCTGAAAGGAATCCCGAATTCGAATTGGATATTTCTCATTCAATCCTATTCAAGTTTCAGATCCGTAAATGGCCCTATTATTCCCCATGAATCCGGATAGTGGAATAATCCGATTAAAACCTACAGATCGATCAAATCTGTACGAACTTTAATCGAATTGGACATTCTTCATAAAAACCGATTAAATTTCCCATTACGTAACATTTACGATCGGTTCCAATAGCTTTAGGTCATGGAAATTTCCGATAAAAACCATTTGCCTCATGAAATGGAGAAATTTTCATATTCTCAATCAGATATCTCTCATACAAACCGATTGATCACTGAAAGTCATATTAATTCCAATAAAACAAATATTTTTCTACCGGTAAATCCTCGATTCAATCCTATATATACCACGTTCCAATTAATTCCTATTCATCTTGAATCGGTAGTTGAGCCTCTCCGATTGACCCTATTCATTCCGATTAATTTTGAATCGGTTTTTACCGGTTTCTATTGGACCTTTTAACCAGGGTGAAGATCAAACCCCCCCCCCCCTTTCCCTCCATCAGCCAAGCAAAGCATTCATCTTACCCCTTTCTCCCTCTACATCCACCTACTTTATGGATCGTACATCAAATTAAATTACGTTTTGCGACTCAGAACATCATCCAAAAATGTCATATCATTATAAAAGCGAAATCCAGATGGGCAAGATAATTGAGCTGCTGATCCTGATGGCACGTACTCATTTTCTTTATTTTTCTCTTTCCTGTAGCACTCTCTCAGGTATGACCATCTATTTTTAGCTTCAACATCAGTTAAATGTCCTATAAAAATATTGAATGAAAGATGTTAATGTTATGTTATGCAAGAACGATTTTTTCATAGCGGCATCCCGAAGAGAACATGAAGTTCCCACAAACGTCCAAAATAGATCAACATAGATCAGCCGGAAGCTCCGTTGGAGCCAATTTTTAGGTTTGTAAACGTTCTACGAAGTTTAGATGAACATTGGAATGTTCGCTTGAAAATAGTATCAAGAAAGGTTCATAGAACGTTTATTAAAGGTTCTCTGAAGATTCATTCCAGTTTGAATTGAGCATATTTCAGAGGGAATTATAATTATAATTATTTACTTGCATTCAAAAGATGCCGAAGAATTATAACCCTGGCGAAAATGAAGCGTTAAAGCGCGACGAAAGCGTAAGCTAAGAGTTATTTAAACGTAACAAATAGTCATCTAGGCGTAATTTAGGAGAGAATTGGAACATTTTCACGGTTCATTTGGTTCAATACCCGCTTCCTTCACTTTTAAATTTTCACCAGGGAAACTATTCATAATGAATAATATAGATAGAAATGAATTTTGAGGAATTTTCATATATTACACATTTTTATATGAAATGTAAAATTACATAAAATACTTACCGTCTAAAGCCTCACTCACTTCCATCCAAGCGTTTTTCCTTTTCAATAGAGTTCTTTGCTTTACATCTATTCTGTGATCGAATAAAGCAGGCTTGTTGGAAACAATATGAATTAGTAATTCATCCAACTCATCTTGGTCGATTTCGTCGGATGTCGAATTAGTGGCAGTATTAGCATTAGAGGTAGATATAGCTGTAGCAGAAGCGGCTGTCGTGTTATTGATGGTTTGCTCTTGTCTGCTTTCTTCATCCGCTATTAATGAAAAAAGATCCATAATAGCTCAATTGACAATAAACTTCTGAGATAAAAATGTGAAACAGAAAGGAATTCAAAAGAATCAGAAATCCTATTCTTTCCATGGAATTCTCAAGTGGATACAAGCGTTTAGTTCGGACCTCTCTTTCTATCGTATGTGCGTGCCCTTCCCTAACCCACATGCTCTGATGGTAACTCTCGTATCCTCTTAAGAATTCATGAGTTCTTACAGTCCCAATTGAATTCTTTATGAACTATTTCTGATCTGGTGTGTTGTCTAGGATAGTACATAACAATTTTTTGATGCATGACTTCATCACTCACACTATTTTATATCCATATATAAAAAATTGATGAATGATAGTGACAAACTTAGAGTATATACTACTGAAGCAAGCGTTGCTTGGTAGGGAGTCTTTTGACCGAAAAAGTTTTTGGCCGAATCGACATGATTTGACAATCGCTAGTCATTTCCTAGTGTTCTCTGGAAGCGACTAGTGATTGTCAAATCATGTCGATTCGGCCAAAAACTTTTTCGGCCAAAAGACCCCCTACCGCGTTGCTTATGATTTCAATACGAATGAAGTGTGGTTCACCATGAAAATGAGAAATCCGATTATTAGGCAGTTGTCTTTTTTTTTATTCAATAAGGTTTAGACAGAGATAGTACTGCCTGAAAGTCAGATCTCTTACTCTAAGCTAGCCACACGTCTTTGGACTCTTTGCTCGCTTCAATAGTATATGCTCTAAGGTTACAAAATATTTTCTGTTACCTACCCACACAGCACAGGCATGTCTCAAATGAACTCCCGTAATGTCAGTTCCGAAAGAATTCATAATGAATTCTTGAAAAAAATAAAAAATTATTCATAAAAAATTCATTCTGAACTGTCATAACAGGGACTCTTCATGAATCCCACGATGTATTCATAAAGAATTCTTTATGACCCCATCGGGACCAGCGTGCTGTGTGGGTAGAATCTTTGGTAGTCCCACAATAGGTCGAAAACATAATACACCGAACGAACAATACGCCGAAAATCATTTGTTCGAAACTTTGTTACTACGAAAGTTCAATAATCCGAAATGTTAATGGACGAATGATGAGTGCCCCTCACTTGTGTATTACACTGGGAGAACAAATCAAAAGTTTTCGGAATATTGAACTTTCGGAGTAACAAAGTTTCGAACAAATGATTTTCGGCGTATTGTTCGTTCGGTGTATTATGTTTTCGATCTATTGTGCACTGAGAAAAATAAAATGTACTTTTTGGCTCCGTACAAACTTTTTGGCAAATAAAACAGAGAAAACTGTAATGTTTCATATCATAAAATGTAATAATGACATAATATGTAATTATTACATTTTATGATATGAAACATTACAGTTTTCTCTGTTTTATTTGCCAAAAAGTTTGTACGGAGCCAAAAAGTACATTTTATTTCTTTCAGTGTGGGGCTACCGAATCTTTGATGAAGCAAGATTATTCCAGATAGCACATAAGTTCGTGATATATTTATAAAAAACTTTGCATGAATTCTTACAATTCTAAAATTATTTATTATGAACTGATTTCAAACTCTTGTACTACCCGAAGGGAACATGAAGCTCCGACAAATGTTCAGAATAGATCATGATAGATCAGACTAAAGCTCCGTTGGAGCTCAAGTTTAGATTCGTAAACGTTCGACGAAGGTCCGATGAACGTTGAAATGTCCACTTGAAAATAGTTTGAATGAACGTTCATAAAACGTTCATCGAACGTTTGCTAAAGGTTCGTTCGAGTTGCAATTTTTCGATCAAAGTTTTTTTCAAAGTATATTTTTCCACGAAAAAATGAAAGATTGAGGCATTTCTAACTATAATTGTAATTCCGTCTGAAACATAAAAAACTGAAGGTTGAATGAATCTTCGTAGAATCTTTAATAAACGTTCTATGAACCTTCATTTAAGCTATTTTCAAGCGGACATTTCAACGTTCATCGGACCTTCGTCGAACGTTTCCGAATCTAAACTTGAGCTCCAACGGAGCTTCAGTCTGATCTATCATGATCTATTCTGAACGTTCGTCGGAGCTTCATGTTCCCTTCGGGTATCTAGGTATTATACTAATATGTCCAGATACCCATAAAAATGATTCCTTTACTGCTGATACTCAGAATGTGCCGATCCTTCGTAAAGTCCTTGAAACAGGTATGTTTCACAAGGTTTGCGTCTTTGGATATCCTAAATTCACAATATCCACATTGAAATTTACTCTGCAAAATATAAACTTTCTATAAAACGCTATGACAACTCATTTATCTCATTACTTTGGTTAAAGTGACATCCCACACAGTACACCCCAGACAGCACAGAAAGTTCTCTGGATGTTTTATGAACATAATCTTGGTTCCGCGTGTGTTGGTGCCTACGGCACATATTTTCCCAATGTTTAGAGTACCTTCGCTTTTGATGCACATGAATACGTACCGAGCACGTTCTTTTCATACACTACGGGACGTTCTTTCCGCGTTTTCTAAATGTGCTTCCATAAAAACTAACCTTTTAAAAACATATGTGCAACGCCGCGGAACGTTGTGAAAACCTTTCCTTGAATACGTCCCAAGAACATTGCAAGAAGACATGAATAGAACTAAACGGGACATTTGCATGTTCCTGCGACATACATGCGACGTTTTTAGAACATCATGAGACGTTATTTGCACGTTCTCTGTGTAACTAAGCACGTTTTCGGAACGTCCAGAAAACCTCCCGGTGCTGTATGGGACAAGTTCAAAAAGAATTCTTGAAATCTTTATGAGTTTTTCAGGTCCAATTTAATTCCTCGCGAACTCTTTTGATCTGGTCCCATACAGCACACTAGATCGGAAAGGGTTTATAAAGATTTCAATTAAAGATTGAATAATGAATTCTTAAGAATTCTTTTTGAACTTGTGTTGTGATGGAAAGTTCCAAAATTCTATCTGGCTTCTGTCAGTTTCTGTCTGACATTTGCAATGAGGTAATGTGAACTTTATGATACGAATGAAAAGTACAAAAGCATGCATGAAGTGAAGTTTGGAATACTGTGAACTTATTTCTTCAATAGTACACCTACCAATGTCTGTGTTGCCTCCATGTACACTCCACGTAGCCAGACGCTGTCCATATGGAAGTATCGCAGACATTGGTGGGTGTGCTGTATAGGTTTAAGCTCATTTGGAGTATGAATTCGTTCCAAACTTCATTTAATGTACTCATGAATTTTTAATTTTCACCAAGTTGATACAATAAAAGATATGCAACGAAAGAATGTATTTCCAAAAATTATTGTTATAGAAGTTTGAATCATTGATTGAAACGAATTCATTATCGAATATTGAAAAATTTACATCAGAAGCGATTTTCTAGTGTTACATTCTTTCAACATACCAAAGTTCTTTCAAAGAAATTGAGTTATTATTTGTCGATTGATACTCGTTTCAATCATTCATTCATTTCAATAAACAATTCCAACTTTCATAATATGAATTATTAGACATGTCCAATAAAATAATCTCCTTGATAAATACATGATCCTTGATTTATAATTACACAATAATAAAAGAACGAAGAAATGTTTTTAGTCTAACCTATTAATTATTGATTGAAATGAATTATTATTGATTATTCAATTTAAAATCATTGATATTTCAACATAACTTACCTCATTGAAATCCATTATTCCGTGATTATCTCAATTTTTATTATTATTGAAATATATTCTTTTGATATTATGATGATTGAATTTTTCAATTTATATCAGATAGCCGTTGAGATTCGTGATATTCAAATCCCGAAGGAAACATGAAGCTCCGACAAATGTTCAGAATAGATCATGATAGATCAGACTGAAGCTCCGTTGGAGCTCAAGTTTAGATTCGTAAACGTTCGACGAAGGTCCGATGAACGTTGAAATGTCCACTTGAAAATAGTTTGAATGAACGTTCATAAAACGTTCATCGAACGTTTGCTAAAGGTTCGTTCGAGTTGCAATTTTTCGATCAAAGTTTTTTTCAAAGTATATTTTTCCACGAAAAAATGAAAGATTGAGGCATTTCTAACTATAATTGTAATTCCGTCTGAAACATAAAAAACTGAAGGTTGAATGAATCTTCGTAGAATCTTTAATAAACGTTCTATGAACCTTCATTTAAGCTATTTCCAAGCGGACATTTCAACGTTCATCGGACCTTCGTTGAACGTTTCCGAATCTAAACTTGAGCTCCAACGGAGCTTCAGTCTGATGTATCATGATCTATTCTGAACGTTCGTCGGAGCTTCATGTTCCCTTCGGGATAGTTGATATATATGATTTCCAAAGTGTGACAGTGCCCTGGTTAAAAAATCCGATAAGATCCGATAGAAACCGATTCAGAATTAATCGGACTGCATAGGATCAATCGGAACAGTTCAATCCCCGATTCAAAATCAATAAGAGTTTATCGGAATCTCTTTTCTATAGGTTCCAATCGGGGATTCACCAATTAAAAAATCTGCATTTTATGGGAATTAATCAAACTTCACATAATCTATTGGGCTGTATAAGAGATATCTGATTGGATGATTGAAATTTTCTCCATTCCATCAGGCAAACGGTTTTTATCGGAAGTTTCCACAATTTCAATCTATTGGAACTAATGGGAAAATTTGTGAAATTGAATGACGAATGGGTTTTGTTAAATAAAAAGGTCGGAGAATTTTTTTTGGTGCACTTATTTATTATAAAACGACAATGCATTGACGTATAAGAACATATATACAAAAGTTAGACAATATAAGCACCCGTGAACTATCCATGTCTCACCACGCGTGCACACCGGTTCGAGTTCTCATCAGCGTGTGTTATCATATTCCAAAACCACCGTGTAACGTACCGATAAGGGTATGTTCAAAGTGTCGATCGAACAGGGCCACGCAATATGTTCAATGATCAACATCCCCCTCCGATCGATACTTTAAACATCTAAACAAAACATAAAGAATATTTACAATAATACCCAACTCCAAAAACATACAATAGAAAGGACAGCGCCTTGGTTTACATTTCCAACAAAACTTACACTAAAAATCATCTTAAACCTAAAACATCAAGAGTCTTCTCCAAAATAAAACTATTCACAGGCTTAGTTAAAAAATCCGCAAGCTGATCTTTCGTACTCACATAAACGATTTCAACTAACCCTTCTTCTACCTGGTTTTTAACAAAGTTCAATTTCACGTCCATGTGTTTTAAACGTTTCTGTTCAGGGTTTTTAACAGCACGAATAGTACTCTGATTATCTTCAAAAATCACAGTCTTCGTTAATTCAATATTAAAGTCAGCTAGCAGCTTTCTCATCCAGCATGCTTCGACAGAAGCAGCGCACAAAGAAATATATTCCGCCTCAGCCGTACTCAACGCAATGACAGATTGTTTAACAGATTTCCAAATAACAATATTTCCAAAAAGCATAAAAAGATAACCTGTCGTAGATTTTCTTTGAATCTCGTCTCTAGCCCAATCTGCGTCTGCATAACCCACCAGGGGCATACCCGATTTACCTTTCTTATATTTCAATTTATAGTCAATAGTTCCTTTAACATAACGCAGAATTCTTTTCAATGCAACCCATAATTCTTGACTAGGCGTAGATTGATAACGACTTAGAAAATTCACAGAAGCAGAAAGGTCTGGACGCGAACCAATAGCAACATACATCAATGATCCAATCAATGATCTACAACTTCTTTCTAATGTCTTATCGATCTCTATACTTTTATCAACTTTAAAATTTGGATCCATTGGTATTTTAGTTGGAGCACAATCCTGCATTTGATATTTCTTTAATACCGCTCCCAAATGATCCTTTTGATCAATTAAAATAGAATCATTTCTTCTTGTTATGCGAATCCCCAAATACTTTAAATTCTCATATCCTAAATCAATCATTTTAAATTGCGAACATAAAAAGGATTTTACGTCTTCTATTTCTTTGATGTCAGGACCTATAATAAGAAGATCATCAACATAAACAAGAACAAAAACTTCTCCTTTAATCAACAAACAGTAATCATTTTCAGATCTTCCAAAACCGAAATTTACCATAGATTCATTTAATTTATCATACCAGCATTTCGGTGATTTCCGCAAACCATAGAGAGCTTTCCTGAGTTTCAACACACAATTCTCCTCAACATCAATACCTTCAGGGGAATCAAGACAAACATCTTCTTTAATGTCTCCATGTAAAAATGCACCTTTGACGTCCATCTGGCTTAGAAAATAATTCCTCTGCACAGCGACTGCAAGAGCAATCCGTAACGTTTGAAGTTTCAGAACCGGCGAATAAATTTCATCTTAATTTCCGTCTTGCTTATAGCCTCTCGCAACGAGTCTTGCTTTGTATATCCTGTTTTTATCCGGTCCTTTTTTAGTAAAAATCCACCGACAATCAATAAGTTTTGCTCCTTCTGGTTTCGAAACCACTTCCCAGGTTTTATTTTCATTCAGCATATCCAATTCTTCTTGAACTGCTTTTTTTCATAACTTCGCATCTTCTCTTCCTTCTAATTCTTTAAAACTTTGAGGTACATCAAAATTATCTTGCCCTGAATACAAAGCGAAAAGTGCATCCTCATCATCGTCTAGATCCATGCTTGTTTCATAATCTTTTAACCAGACTGATTTCCTTCTCAATCGTTTTTCTCTCGACGGTACTTCTGATTCGGTTATTTTCGAATTGTCACCATCTTCTCTATCTTCCCTTTCCTCATCTAGCTCTCTTTTTCTTGAATCTTTTCCTTTCGTTGACTCGTTCGATGTCGATTTTCCTCCAGTCGTTTTTGTTATTATATTCTCGTCATTTTCTTGGTTTCGATTCTCTGTGTCATCTTCTGGAGCTTGTTCTTTCTCCTGTTCCTCTTGAATACCAATATTTTCTCCTAACTCAGGATTTCTAACTCCTCCTCGCGTTATATCTTTTTCTTCTTCGTTTTGATTTTGTAATTCTTCCTCCTCTTCTTCACCACAGGGCAATACTGCGGTCTTCCGTTGATCCTCTATCCTCTCATCAAAAATCACATTTCGGCCAAGTATTATTTTCCTTCTAGTCGTATCCCACAATCTATATCCTCCCGGAGCATATCCAACCATAATTAATTTTTTTCCTCGAGGATCTAGCTTCCTTCTCAGTTCTTTAGGAACATGGTTATATGCTAAACATCCAAAGATTCTCAATTTGTCCAAAACTGGTCTTCTTCCTTCCCGAATCTCGATAGGAGTCGTATTCGTAGCAACTGTCGGGCTTCTGTTGATGCAATATGCTGCACAGTAAACTGCCTCACCCCACATTTCTTTCGGGAGTCCAGAATCAATCAAAAGCGTTCTAGCCCTATCCATCAAAGTTCTGTTTATCCTTTCTGCCACCCCGTTGGTTTCTGGATTGTAGGGTATTGTGTATCGAAGCTCAACTCCTTGCTCTCTGCAAAAAGATTGTAAACTAAAATTCACGTATTCTCTACCATTGTCAGTCCTCAAACGTAAAAGATTCCTACCAAACAAATTCGTAACAAACATATAATATTGCTTAAATTTTTCGAAAACCTCTGATTTTGACTTGAATAAATATACAATTACCATATGACTATAATCATCAACGAAAGTTAGTATATATCTATGTCCATCCCATGTATCTGGAGTGATCGGACCACATACATCCGAATGTACCAATTCTAATGGATTTTTCGCTCTTTGCCTTGTTCCTTTGTATGGTTGTCTAGTCATTTTTCCTAAAATACACGGTTCACACAAACAATTTTTAAATTCATCATTTTTAACATTTTCTAAACCTTGTAATAGACTGTCTTTACTCAACAATTTCAGATTAGACATTCCTAAGTGTGCCAACCTCTTATGCCACAATTGTATTTTTCCTTTGTTTTCTTCGAAACTACTCCAAACATACTTCTTTTCAGTTTTCATTAATATTTTATATAAAGAGCCATATTTAAAACCCTTAATTACGATTTGTTTGTTTCTTAAAACTAATATTTGACTATTTACAAACTTGACTTCCAAGCCACTACTTTCCATACGAGACACCGACAGGAGATTTTTCCTCAAATCTGGTACGAAGTATACATTTTTTATGACACAATCTGAAAATTTTTTATTATTAATACAACATTTAGCATTTACGTTTCCTATCCCAATTGCTTTCAAATCTATGCCATTTTTGGCTGCTAAAATTTTCTTTGGTTGCTTTAATTCAATATAATCAGAAAAATAATCAACATCGTTTACTAAGTGATCGAAACTCCCAGAATCTACATACCATTCTAAATCGGACTCGGTGTTTTCCTTACATTCAACATTAGAAGTCATAAAAGCTATCTTATTTTCGTCGGCTTCCTCGTTTTGAAAAGATAAATAACTGCTTCGATGTTGACCTCTCCATCTACCACGTCCTCTATGAAATTGTCCTCTTCCTCTGGTGTTTATATGACGTTGTTGATTTTGACGTTGTCCGTTAAACTGAATATTATTTCCAAATTGCGACCTTTCACGACATTGAAATTTTCGATGACCCGGCCTCCCACAGTTGAAACATAAAAAAGCGCACGAATTATTTGAATTTTCAGGCTTATTTAATTTCTTCCGCTTCTTTTCTTCTCCTGATAAACGATTTTTGACGAAGCTCAATTCCAATTTTTCCACGGTTTCTAACGCAGTTACAACAGAGTCGTAACTTCTGGGCATCGAGAGGATAACATAATTTACTTTTTCCTCCTCTGTTAATTTAGCATCCGCTTCTTCCAACTGAGTAAAGATTTCTTCCATACGAACGAAATGCTCCATCAAATTAACGCTTCCTGTGTATTTCATGTCCATTAATTTCCGACGAAGATATAGCCTGCTCCGAACGCCTTTATTCGTGACATTCTTTTCTCAATTTGAAAACATGTCAAAAGCCGTATCCTTGTTCTTCAAATACTTCAAGTGGGAATCCGCTACCGCACTTATAATCGTAGCTTGTGCTTTTGCCTCCATTTTATGATTTTCTTCTTTCTCCGAAAATTCTCCCTCTAGAATGGCTTTGATTGATCCGTTTTCTTTCAGAACACTTTTAATTCGGAAAGCCCACACTCCAAAATTTTCACCGGCGAACGGGACTATATTGTATTTTTCTATCGACGACATTTTTCTCCAACACGTGATGAGTATCAGAGAACGTTATTCAAACAACGAGAAACTTTTCACACAAATCAACCACGTTCTGCTACCACTGTTGAATAAAAAGGTCGGAGAATTTTTTTTGGTGCACTTATTCATTATAAAACGACAATGCATTGACGTATAAGAACATATATACAAAAGTTAGACAATATAAGCACCCGTGAACTATCCATGTCTCACCACGCGTGCACACCGGTTCGAGTTCTCATCAGCGTGTGTTATCATATTCCAAAACCACCGCGTAACGTACCGATAAGGGTATGTTCAAAGTGTCGATCGAACAGAGCCACGCAATATGTTCAATAATCAACAGGTTTCTTATGGGAGATTTCTGACTGCATTTAAGGATGTATCGATTTCATTGATCAATGGGTTTTAATTGGATTATTCCAACATTCAAATTCATTGAAAATAATAGGCAAGTTTACAGATTCTAAAGTCCTATAGGTATGTACCGGCAATAACCGATTCAGTTCTGAAATTTCTTTCATTGCATCAAATCATTGGTTTTTATCAGAATCCCTGGTGACCTCGATGTATTGGAACTAATGGGAAAGTTGCTGGAATAGGGAACTATAATCATAGAATACCAAGAGAATCCAATTAGAAAATATTTCATTGGTATCAATCGGAATTTTTATCAGTGATGGAATATCCATTGGATCCCACTGAAAAATATGTTACTGGTACCAATTATAATTGTAATGATTCATAAAATGCCGATTGAATCAAATTAAAAAATATTGTGTTCGTACGAATTGGAATTTTTATTATTGATAAAATACCTATTGGATGCCATTGAAAAATATTTGACTGGTATCAATTAGAATCTTCATGATTAATAACATACCGATTGAATCCAATTGGAAAATATTGTATTGGCATCAATCAGAATTTTCATTGGTCATAAAATACCAAGTGAATGCAATTACACAATATTTCATTGATATCAATCGGAATAATTATTATTGATAAAATATCAATTGGATCCCATTGAAAAATATTTGACTGGTATCAATTGAAATTTTCATGATTGATGAAATACCGATTCAATCCAATTAAAAAATATTTTATTGGTATCCATCGGAATTTTTTATCAATCATAAAATACCCATTGGATCTAATGAGAAAATATTTTCTTGGTATCAATTGGAATTTTTATGATTAATGACATACCCATTGAATTCTATTGAAAAATATTTCACTGATATCAATTAGAATTTTAATGATCAATAAAATACCTATTTAATCAAATGACAAATATTTTCTTGGTATCAATAGGAATTCTTATTATTGATAAAATACCTATTGGATGCCATTGAAAAATATTTGACTGGTATCAATTAGAATCTTCATAATTAATAACATACCGATTCAATCCAATTGAAAAATATTGTATTGGCGTCAATCGGAATTTTCATTGATCATAAAATACCAAGTGAATGCAATTACACAATATTTCATTGATATCAATCGGAATTCTTATTATTGATAAAATACCTATTGGATCCCATTGGAAAATATTTGACTCGTATCAATTAGAATTTTCATAATTTATAAAATACCGATTGAATCCAATTGAAAAATATTGTATTGATATCAATCGGAATTTTTCATGCATCATAAAATACCGATTTAATCCAATTGGAAAATATTCTCTTGGTCTTCATTGGGATTTTTATTATTAATGAACTCCCATGCTCTCATTAAGACCGATACAATCCCTCATATGTCCAATGGACCATTACCAATTGAATCTTATTACTATCGGACACCCATCCCTGACATAAGACAGTCATTTAGTTCACATTGATAGGAAGCGAACCACGGCATCGAGCGAGCGGGTGTTCCAGATCGATCTTCTAGGTTAAGCAACGACAACTGCGCTACAAGGTGGATGGGTGATCACCATGTTAATAACACATAAATGATCGTTTGAATTTATTTCAGCAATAATTTGTCATATGTAATGATTGAATAAATGATATATGTGTTTGTTTAATTGATATAAAATGCGCGTATATAATGTATATAAACCGTTCGTTGGTTGGGTTAACAACCAATAAAATTCAATAAGAAAATCGTGATGCAGGAAACAATTCATTCCGATAAGTTTTTTTTATCGGATTTGATCGGATTTTTTCACCAGGGAAAATGCCGATTAAATCCAGTTAAAAATTATTTTATTGGTATCAATGGGAAATTTCCGATGCAGAAACTCAATCCATTCCGATGAAATGTTTCTTTATCGGATTCAATCGGATTTTTTAACCAGGGGGAAGACCGATTAAATCCAATTAGAAATTATCTTATTGGTATCAATAGGAAATTTCCGATGCAAAAACTCAATTCATTCCGATAAAATTTTTTTTTATCGGATTCAATCGGATTGTTTAACCAGGGTGGTGACAAACTTAACCTGAATAGAACCATAAAAGAAACTGAACCAAGTTGATTGGATGATTTTATATCCCCAGATTATCTTTCATTCCGCCGGAACGATTTCCAGTCCATGGGAGAGCACCCTGACACATTCGGTATTATAGCTAAGTTCGTTTAGTGGTGTCCCAAGTTACCCCAACTTACTCCAAGTATTTTGAATTCGCTATTTCCAGTCATACAAACAAAATGATTGGTTCGGAGCAACTCGGAGCACGTAGAACGAACGAACCTAATGATACTCTACCATGTCTCTGATCAAGGGTTCCGTTTTTCACCAAATTTCAGTTCCATGTGACACGAGCTTAACGCGCCCATCATCGCCAATGAAAACCGATCTTTACAATGTATGTATCACTGAAAGTGACCTAAAGAAAATGAAGTCTTTCGCAGTCTTTCGTAAAAGGCGGACATCAGACAATTAGACGGGAAAATTTGTCTGCATAGTTGTAATTGTCAATATTACCATTAAAAATAGTCTCACTCACTTTATTCGCTCTCTAATAAATTGTTCAACATTTCAGACGTCTTACATCATGACCTCGTGCGATAAAACGTATTAATATACTGAATTTCGTCCACGCGTAAATTATTTGTCATACTTGGGCTTGAACAAATCTATCGTAGATCACCATGCCAAAAAATAAAGGTCAGTAACGAACTATTTCTACTCAAATTTTATCTTTTTATATTTTCATCAAATGTTTTCGTACAATTTATTCATCCTGTACACCATACAAAACGTGCAACTACGTTTTGTTTTGCTTTTATTTCTTTAAGAAAACCGCGTTATTTGGTTATTCATTTTTGAATACATTAAATGTTGGGAATTTAATTGAGTTGAAATTGAAATTATTTTAGGAAAAAATTGAAAAATTATTCTTTGCGTAAAGTATTTATTAATTTCAAATTGTCGTAAATAACAATTAACTCGTCTGCTTTCATCATATTTCAAGTTTTGCAAATGATCTGGTGAATCAAATAATTGTAAACAACATCCACTTCTAGACAAAGGTCAAATTCAATGTATCCTATCTGACACTTATTTGCATAGTATTTTTACTGTGATACATTAATTTTGAGAAGTTGATACATATATCTTGAATAAAGAACATAGAAAGGGTATTCCTGTTGATTAAACTCAGTTTTTATTACTAATTTCAGGAAAGGGAGGTAAAAACAGGAGGAGAGGTAAAAATGAAAATGAAACTGAGAAGAGAGAACTCGTTTTCAAAGAAGACGGCCAAGGTAAAATTGGAATCATAATTTTTTTCCTCTATATGTAGTCTCCATTATATAGTTATTAAAATTTTATCCATCAAAGCATATTAACATTTGGCTTGTGAATTTAAAGACCATTGAGTCGATTTATTCGATACTTTAAGTATATAAGTATCTTTACAAGCAATATGAAACATCCAACAAGGTAGAAAGAAAAGAACAATTCTTTTTAAAGAAAATATGATAATGAATCCTTCTTCTCTTCTCATATCATTTCATGATATTCAATTAAATTTTTCAATTCTTACAGAATATGCGCAAGTAACAAAAATGCTTGGTAATGGTAGATTGGAAGCCATGTGCTTCGACGGGGTAAAAAGATTGTGTCATATTCGTGGTAAACTTCGTAAAAAAGTATGGATCAATCAAGGTGATATCATCCTCATTGGTTTGAGAGATTATCAAGATGCAAAAGCAGATGTTATATTAAAATACACATCAGATGAGGCACGTAATCTGAAAACTTACGGAGAGTTTCCAGAAACTGGTAAATATTCATTAGATGATTGTAAATTCTTCATCCATGAGTTCAGTTTTCTTATATTTCAATTAATGTTTTTCAGTACGTATCAATGACACCGTCACCTTCGTGGAAGATGGTTTCGACGAAGACATTGAATTTGGTGATGAAATTAGCGATGACGATGAAGATGATGTCGATAACGTAAGTAATATTAATACAATCGTATACAAACAACAAGATTTTTATATTTATATCTGCCGTTGAGGGATTGCGAATCATGTGACTAACCCATTTTTCGACCAAACAGTATTTCGAAATATTTGAAGTGTTATTTTTGGTATATTAAAATGTATTTAGATGATTTTCCAGAAAAGATACGGACGTTGTCACAGGATTTGCATTTCTTTTATATCATAGGGACTGCAATATGCATAAGACAAAAACAAATGGAAAACGAGATTCCGTCAAATTGATTGAAACTGAATCAGAAGTGCCATTGGCGCAGGATCTAAAAATGAATGGTTTTTGACATTTGAGGACTCGAGAGTTGAACAAGAGTCGAAGTCGTGGCACGGACCTGATCGTAGGGTCGTGTGACCGAATCGTAAGTCTCTCGTATCTTACGATTTTCAAGAAAATACTAGCGTCGCAATTCTAGTCATTTTGTGTGTGACACATTCGAAAGCGTTTGAATGAAATCAAAATATCCTTCTGTACAGCAGTTCTACGTATATCAAAGACTCGCTGTACGGGGAGTAACGTTTTGATTTCATTGCAGCCTGGTCGAATAATTGCACGATAAAACACGAATTTTGTTGTAGCTAAAACAAACCCTCGCCTCACTGTGCAGTCAATCTCCAAGCTGCTAATCCCGTTGATCGATACGTGAAGAATGATCTCTTCCCAAAGTTTCAGCTAATTTGATCAAATCTTGATTTTTTCTCACTGATTTTGTGCTAGGCATTCTTTTACATTATAGTTTTGTGGTGTAAAAATCAGTCTCCAACGTTCCAAGGCCCACACAAAAATTCCAACACGTGTCATTTGACTGTTTTTTCTACTTTGATCCACCTACAACTCTTATCCAAGAACTCCGATTTTGAGAATTTTCTAGAGCTTCGCAAAAATATTTATTTAGAGACCTGTAGAAAAGTTCTTCTCTAAAGGAAAGAATCAAACATAAACCAAGTCAAATGATGCGACATTGGATTATTCACGTACTTGATGCATCCAAATTTTTAATTTCACATTTATTTGAATGTGCAGATCTGATCATCCAAAATTACTACGTGACACACGGAAATACGAACACGCTTTCTTTTCTCCTCTAAAATGTTGTTGCCTCAGCGGAGATGGAAAATTGAAAGTTTGCTCCTTATTAATGGTTAATTTCCGTGTACTTATATAAATAAAAACAGTTTTTGGATTATTGGTGTTAATAATCTTACTATAATTACAGTATAAATTATCAAAATAGGTATTGAATAATTATAAAATTGACTTTTTGTTTGATTGAAATTATCAGATTTTAAGAATAGGTGAGCTCAAGTTCAATAGTAAACAGTTTATTGTATTAATCAATTTTTTATACAAATGATGAAAGGATACAAGTTCATATCTTGGAAATTCAATGTTCAATAATGTTCATTATATTCATCGTCAATCCAATGACTCGATAGAGATTGAAGATGAATATTTGGTGTACCATGTGGGTTTCGAATACCAACATTTTAAAATTATAAATCATATGAGATTATTATTTGATTGAACTTTTGTACGTTGATTTCATTTTACCAACTGTAATGATGTATTCTTTTGTAACGCTATTTGTTGAAATTATTGCTTTTTAAAGATAAACTTTTTACTGTAGTTAGTTTCATTGCCAAAAGCTCTTCCTCTTCCTTGATGTTATATAATGTGTACATGAACCCATAGCAGTATCTTTCAGATTGTATTATTCAACTATGAAATAAAATTCTTTTAAATCTGCATAATTATCACCGACGTCCGTTGTAATTCTTGATTACAATATATTTCTATTCTGTAGTACCAACTTTAATACCGCATATCAATAGTTTTTCAAATTAGAATGAAGAATTTGAATCATTCGGTTGGTTATTTGAAAAAGTGTAGTGCATAGAAAACTGCAATTCCAAATTCAGTTGTTAATTGTTTCATAATTATTGTTCAATGATTTGAGGGATTATTATATCACTAGGATGAGAAGAAAAATTGGATTCAGAGCCGGTCTTGAAATCCATATCTTCAATGATACAAATTATTCTGCAAAAATAGTCATAAAAGTTTATTCTAAAACAATAATTAACAAATCTCTTTATATCATACAATATAGTTATTTATTTTTCTGAGGAATATGATGAGTAGTTTTGTTTATCATAATCTTCAATCAATAAAGATTTATCCCTCGCAATTTTGACTCGCAGTTCTCCCTCGTCTTCTTCGATTGACAATAAAGTAAGACGATGTACTATCAAAAAATTGTCATTGTCCAAACTCCGTCCATGAATTAAATCGATTTCATCACCGATCTGGACCTGAATGGTATACGTATTCATATATTATCATTGTTTAAGATATTGAAAAGAAAAAAATACTTACACTTTGATGAACACTAAACTTACCTGAACACTTTTCTTGAATACTTTTTTTCCATTTACACGAATTTTACTATCGTAAAATGCGATATCCACTTTGCTGTATAATAATAAAATAAAAGATTGATTATCAGTCAGCAATTGGCCAAGTCTGATGGATTCCGGATTTTTCCGGTAACGCTGGTCGCAGTTGCACTGACAAATTCAAACCTGACATTGTACGGAGTTGAAAAGCGATGGAAAGCGGATCGCGGAACGTTTGATTGAAACGAGAGACGAGTAGTGATTTCTCTTTTCAATCAAGGATTCCGCAATCCGTTTTCCGATCTTTTTCAACTCCACGTGACACCAACTTTGAATCTTGAAGACATCCGCTGAATTTTAACTATGATTCAAAGCAATCACAATAGTTTGCTAATATTATTCTAAATTATATGGCAACCAACGGATAGTTACCAATAATTCATTGGAATCTAGGAGAGCCTGATAAATTTGATAATTAATTTATATAACATAAACAATTTTGTTTACTTGCGTGATATACCGAGTCCAACTTTGACAACGAGATCTAATCTCAGGGAAGGTATTCTACTCGAAATAATTTTTGTTTGTTTCGTAACTATGAAATCGCTTGGTAAGTCATCTGTAGCTTCACTTTCGTGCCTGTAACGTATACTTGAACATTGATTCTGCAACAAATCATAAATAAATAAAATTAAAGTACATGTTGATGACGTGCTTATTGTACTGAATTGAAACAAAATAGGATTCTTCAATACTTTTTGAATAATGAAAATAGTTACGAATGCTTCTACGTGTGACATAAAAGATGTAAACTCTATGAAAAATGCTAGGCAAATCCAAAACCAGATTTGTCTAGCATTTTTCGCAAGGAAGTGTTGAGTTCCCACCTTCGCGCTTCAAGGAACAAACTCGCCCTACCTACGTGTCCACGTAACATAAGACTAACGCGTATACCGATTTAGCTACATTGCGGTCAAGAATGTTGGTCTTATGAAATATAGTTATTCTTAACATAGTACGTTATGAACATTCAAGGCATTTGGCTCACTTTTTCTGTATGCGAATGTGAATATATTATTCTTCACGCAACATTAATCAAATGTATTTGCCCTCGCAGCACTACAGTCCCAGAAGAATTCGTAAAGAATTCATAAAGAACACAATCAGTTCAATAAGCATTCTTTATGAATTCTTCTGGGACTGTGGTACCGTGCGGGTGATGTAATTATTGAGATTTTAGGATCCATATGGCAGGATTTGACAGTTTTTAGAAGTAAATTACCATAGGTTTGCTCTAAAGAACCCAAGTAGAAATATTCTATCTAATCCTTTTATGAATGGTGAAATTTTTGATTAAACATCATTGAAGTCCATCGAAACCTCTTCATTTTACCATGTTTTTGTCAATGATATTTTATAGATTATTTGTAACAGGGAAGAATTTCAATGTTATAAACAAAACTCATGAATCTTTATGGTATTTGTCATGGACCTTTATAAAAATTTCATTTGACATGCATTCAATTCCTTTACACCCCTGGTGAAAGTCGAATGTCAGATTTGACATATTCTGACAATAATGTGCCGTATATAATATAATTGTAGAATCTGACATCCAATTTCCACCAGGGACTTGTCGATGAGATTTCTTTAACATTTATTTGCAGTGCCTGATTGAATTTTGCGCAACAATATAAAAGTTTCTGGGCAAGAGATCTTCGAGATATCTAAATCAAATCCCATAAGAGTCCATGGATCCTCAAAATTGATGTTGCTGTCGTATCAATCGTTTATTGAAATAAATCAATAATCAAATCACGAAATACTCCACTGTGAAAGTCCCAAAATCTTGTAGTACATTCTTCAATCGATATTTTCAGTTACACAAAATCACAAAGAATTCATTCGAGAAGATAAATAACGATGATTCATCATCGGATCTTGTGAGTTTGAATTTTCCGTTTCGTTTCGTTTCTATAAACGATTCAAACTTCAAAAACATTAAAATTGAATAGGAATACTATAGCATTGGTATCAACATGAATTAACGTTGATAGGCAAAACATGAGATTTTGCAAAAATTCTAAAAGTGATGAAATGACAAACAAGTAGGGTTACATTTATGATATAATTATTATGTATAAGTAATTAAATGCTTAAAGAAATGAAACATAATATCTGATAATTCTTTTATGTGAAATTATCAACTTTTGAAGTGCTTATTAAGTTAAATTTATTTGAGTCATACAACTTTTTTATGATTTTACAGAAAATGAATAAGATCACTTATGATTTCATACTCACTAAATAGAATTTAAAGAAGTTCTTTTCCATTATTTCAGTGAATCCTTAAGGGCACTCAAGTATCGACAAAAGTGAGCCGAATTTTTTCATAAATTATGCGTTAAACAGAAATTTTCAATGGATAATTGAATAATAATAAAATCCACAATCAGGATTAGACTCCAAAGTTGAGTTTTAGTCTTTCTGATTTTCTGGCGAGTATAAAAAGATTTTAAAAGTAATAATCTTCAAAAATTATGGCTACAAGGTTTAAAAACACTGCTTTTACAAAATCAGAATATTTTATCATCATGTTTCATGTTTCAAATAGAAACATGTATCATGTTTCTATTTACGGCAAACACCAATGACGTTGAAAGATATATTTATTTGAAGATACTATATTGAATTATCGTAAATCGTTTTGACTGGTATCGTGCCGCTGGAATTCCTTTGACTTGATACAAATACAATGATTTTCATACATGGAAGATATCTGAACTAATGACAGTTGAATTTTATTGTATTTTGAATCGTTTAGTAAAACAATCAAAGAATAGTCAGAAGTTGGCATTACATAAATGTACTTTTTCCTAATACTGTTACCCATTACGACCAATTATAATTTCATTATTATTTTCCAAACTTCTTCATCATCAATATTTGGAAATAGGGGAGAAGGTACTCTCTTTCACTCTTTTGAATATTGTTGACAAGAAATTTTATGGAATAATAATGAAATTATCATTGATCTTAATCAAGTCAAGTGTCGGCGAAGGTTATATTTACGTTATTCTGCTGACCATAGTTCAGATTTGGTCTCGATAAACAATTCAAACTTCAAGGTTGTAAAAACCATTGATGCTTGACATGCAGCTTCATTTAGAAACCATTTAGGCATGTTCAAGCATGAATGTTGTAAGGAAATAACACTTATTCTATCATTTTGTCGAGGGATAAAGTTCTTTTGAATTTTCCTCGATGGACTGAGGAATGTTTTATGACATGAATAACAATTAATTGAAAAATCACCGTAAAAGTTGAATCATGTAGAGGATATTTGATATGTTTCAATCTCTCTATTTCACTCAAAATAGAATAATTCCGAGGATAAAAACAATGCTTGGGCATTTGAAGTGACTGGTGTACGTAATTTAATTCACTACATAATTTTTTGTTGCAAATGACAAATGTTCTCCGTAACATGATTGTACCGTGTAATCAAATTTATGTTGGAAAATACTGGTAAACGCGTGTAACAGAGATTATAGGTTCGTTCGTTCTACGTGTCCTGGGTTGCTCTAACTTGTAACAAACCAATCATTTCGTTCCTATAATTGGAAATAACGAATGCAAAATATTTGGAGCAAGTTGGGGTAACTTGGGACACTACTAAACGAACTTAGCTATTCATTGAACTCTATTGGTGTTTTCTATTCGCTGCACCACGCTGCACTACAGTGAGATTACTGGAAAATTACATCCACGGTGACCAATTCTCAACTTTTCTCATTGGTTATTCTTGTTAATAAAACACTGTGATCGGTTGATCTAACGGAAAAAGTGCATAAATTATGCATAGTTGGTCACTCTGATTACATCCAACTCTAACTGCACTACAGTGTCAGAGTTGCCAGGTTAGGTTGGGTCCTAATGGTCTGTGTAAAGGTACCATTTCATGGGAGCTTCTGCATCAAGCGTCAACATTGGAAGAAAGCAGAGGTCTGACAGGCTCTCTCTTTTCTTCCAATATTGACGCTTGACGCGGAAGCTCCCATGAAATGGGCCCTCAAAGCTGACATTGCATGGGGTGTCGGGCGGCAGCGTCAACATTGGAAGAAAAAAGAGAACCGATCGGACCTCCCTTTTCTTCCAATGTTGACGCTGCCGCTCGACGCCCCATGAAATGTCAGCTTAAGGCTGACGTCCCATGGACGGAAAAAGTGACGGAAAGCGAATTGCGGCACCAATAGATTTTTAGAATTTTTAGTGATTGTTGGATGAAACCAGATAAAACTAGGCATACTTGGAAAGTATTGGTACCGCAATTCGCTTTCCGTCACTTTTTCCGTCCATGGGACTGCATGGGACGCCAGCCTAAGGGCCTACACTGGGAAAAAAAGACGAGTGATGCGCTGTTGGCCGAAGGGCCAATCACTGTTACTAACCAATCGGGTGTTACCAAGAGTATCGCTATTGGTAGGCATAGTAAGACGCTGTTGGAAGCAAATAGAAACCTTCAAAGAGAAATGCCAAGTGAAATATTAGCTAAGTTCGTTTACCGATGTCCCAAGTTACCCCAACTCGCTCCAAGTATTTTGGATTCGCTACTTCCAGTTTAAGCAACGAAATGATTGGTTTGGTACAAGTTGGAGCAACTCAGGGCACGTAGAACGAATGAACCTATAGTTGACAGTCAATAGTGAATCAATAGCTAAGTTCGTTTAGTGGTGTCCCAAGTTACCTCAACTTACTCCAAGTATTTTGGATTCGCTATTTCCAGTTATAGAAACAAAATGATTGGTTTGGTACAAGTTGGAGCAACTCGGAGCAGGTAGAACGAACGAACCTACTATTGTAACCAATAGTGAATCCGTAGTGTTTTCAATGTACCAGGAAAAATGTATTCTGACATTTTAATAATGAAAATACATCCGAGTTGTTTTTGCAGATGGTTTTATTATATATATAAGAAATCAGTGAATTAATATAAATGAACAACTATTCATCAAATATGATGTTGAATAAACCTGCTATGGAAAATATGAATACGCGATCAGAATTGGAGAGAAATCACATGAGAATATATTTCAAAAATTATGTAATTAGGTATTTATTAAGATAATGTTTTAAAATATTGGAAGTTCTATCAGGAATCATAAAAACATTTGTGCTATAGCTTCGAGATAAAGTGCAAGTGATGTGATTTGGCAATTGGAAGATCCGAATCAGATAGATTAGACATTATTAATTTATATTCCTTCACAAATTTTTCGATGATTCCTCATAGGACTTCTAATATTTTAAAACATTATCTTAATAAATACCTAATTACATAATTTTTGAAATATATTCTCATGTGATTTCTCTTCAATTCTGATCGCGTATTCATATTTTCCATAGCAAGTTTATTCAACATCATATTTGATGAATAGTTGTTCATTTATATTAATTTACTGATTTCTTATATATATAATAAAACCATCTGCAAAAACAACTCGGATGTATTTTCATTATTGAAATGTCAGAATACATTTTTCCTAGTACATTAAAAACACTACGGATTCACTATTTGTTACAATAGTAATGCACTATTAGGTTCGTTCGTTCTACGTGCCCTGAGTTGCTCCAACTTGTACCAAACCAATCATTTCGTTGCTTAAACTGGAAGTAGCGAATCCAAAATACTTGGAGCGAGTTGGGGTAACTTGGGACATCGGTAAACGAACTTAGCTATTGACTGTCACCAATATTACACTTGGCATCTCTCTTTTAAGGTTTCTATTTGCTTCCAACAGCGTCTTACTATGTCCACCAATAGCGATATACTCTTGGTAACACACAATTGGCGATCTAAAGTGTTTTATTGTTCCTACCAATAGCGATATACTCTTGGTAACACCCGATTGGTTAGTAACAGTGATGGACTCTTTGACCAACAGCGCATCACTCGTCTTTTTTTCCCAGTGTAAGCGCACAAGTCATGTAAACGTCAACGGAAGGAACGCTAGCCTGCGCGGATCTCGTATACGATTTCTGCGCGTCGGTTCTTGCGTTTACGTAGCTTGTGTGTCTGGGCCTTAATGGTCTGTCTACATAACCAACTTGAACAGGTGAAAGAATTCAAATATCTAGGAAGCATAATTACAGAGAACGGCAAAAGCGAAAGAGATATAAGAGCAAGAATAGCACAAGGGAAACAGGCTTTTTACCAAAAGAGACAGTTATCATGCCCAAAAAATATAAGCTTGGAAGTAAGGAAGAAATTCTTGAAAAGTTACGTTTGGAGCACAGCATTATTATATGGTTGCGAAACTTGGACAATGGGGAAAACTGATCAACGAAGACTTGAAGCTTTTGAAATGTGGTGTTGTAGGAGGATGCTCAAGATAAAATGGATAGACAAAGTCAAAAATGAAGAAGTACTCGAGCAGATAAATGAAGAAAGAAATCTTTTGAACCACATCGTGAAAAGGAGAAGCAATCTCATAGGACATACATTACGGCATGAGAGTTTATTGAAAACAATATTGGAAGGGAAAATGAATGGTAAAACTGGTAAAGGTAGACCTAGAGCAAGTTATATGAAGCAAATCGTACAAGACAAGGGATGTAGTAGATATGTAGAAATTAAACGTTTGGCGGATAATAGACAGGGGTGGAGGGTTTCATCAAACCAGTCGTAAGACTGATTACTTCATGAGGATGACATAACCAACGTAAACGTATGAATGGATGCGCAGAAACAGTATATGAGTTGTGCGCAGTCGTTTACGTTTACGTTCTCCGTTTTTTCTGTCTATGTCAGCCCTATCCGACTCTCTAACTAAACTATAGTAAATGAGGTATTTTTACTGTCGCCAAAAACATTGAACCAGTAGATAGCGCTGGCTGTACTGGTGGGCTGTTCCTCCTAATTTGATTGGATGACTGAGAGATAGGTATATTTTATGCAGCCCACCAGAACACTTAACGCTGCGCTGCGGATTAGTTCAAATAGCGACATTAAGGAACCTCAGAAGTGGGGGAGTCGGATAGGGCTGGTCTATGTAGACAGACCATTAAGGCCTAGACACACAAGCTACGTAAACGTGAGCGTAAGAAACGGAAGCATGGGCAGAAACTGTATACAAGATCTGCGCATCCTTCCGTTCGTTACGTTCACGTTTACGTAGTTTGTGTGTCTAGACCAATACATAGACAGAACAAACGGAGAACGTAAATGTAAACGGCTGCGCGCAACTCATATATTGTTTCTGCGCATCGATTCTCACGTTTACGTTGGTTATGTAGACAGACCATAATTGGTAGAATACTAGTCTTATTTGAATATAACTATAACAATACTGCGAATTCATCAATTGTGAGCGTTTAGTTAATCCCGACACACAAATGGCCTGAACGGCAGTTGACCCGAATGGTCAACATCCCGAAATTCCCTGATTAATCAATCCCTAGGGAATTTCTGGTAAGTTATAGAAATTAACCTGCAAATTCTGCAACCCAAAAACTTGGAGGGATGGATGGCGGCGAAATGTGAAACACATGTGGTGGAGTGAAAGATTTCTTAAATTACACAAAGTACCTCAAGTTGAATAATTTGTACGTATCATAGGTACACCAGTGCATTTTAATTAATAATTTTTCTTATAAGAGGTGTATAAAACAAAATTCAGTGATAGAGTACACCGTAAGTTGTATATAACCTCTCAGGAGGTTATATATAAGTGAGTAATGAAAGACGATGACGATCCTATGGGAGTTAATTTGATTAAAGAAACCTTTGGAGGATATGATGATGAAGAACATGGAAATATGAATGAAAATGAAAAAATCATCAGCAGTTCTTTATATAATATGCGTCAAGAGTTGGTCATGTCAAATATGAACTCTTCAAATGCAGAAGCAGTTAAGGAAGAGACTACAAATAGAATTCCACCTAAAAGGAAGGGAGAAGAAGACAAGGAAAAAGATAATATAGAAAAAGGTCCCAAGAAGAATAAACCTGAAGGTCAACGTGATGTTATTACGTATAAAACTCAATACAAGTACTCCAAACATAGAGTGGGAGTTACGCTGGAAGAAAAATTTTCAAAAAAGTTTAGAAGGCAAAACATTCTGTATATGTGCAGTAACTTGTCAAAACTTGGTTTCAAAAGTAGCAAAGGTCTTAAGGTCGTTGATCTGGGTTTCAGGAAGTTGGGCATCGATTTTGATAAGTTTACTGATGCAAACAACATGGTTGTTAATGGAAATCTGGTAAGAGAATTAAAAAAAGTTGGTATGAAAACTTTTATACCATACAGAAATGTATATCACAAAGGTATTATCTTGGGATACGACGAAGAGTTTGCAATTGAGGATATTATCGAAGAAGGTTACAGTCCAGTTAAAATAAAGGAAGCGATAAGAATCTTTAGAACTGTTGAAGCTGATGACGAATGGATAAAAATACCTACGGATAGAGTATTGTTAACTTTTGAGGGAGAAACTTTACCTAAAGAAATTGAAATGTATGGATTAGCAAATTTGGAAGTCTATAATTATATACAAGAAGTGAAACTTTGTTTCAACTGTTACAACTTTGGACATGTAAAGAATCAATGCAAGAATATAAAACGTTGTTTAAATTGCGGTGATAAGTATCATTTAAAAGAAAAGGAAAGATGCAATAACCAGAGGAAATGTATCAACTGTAATGAAGATCATCTGCCAACGAGCATTGATTGTGTGAAATATAAAGCCAATAAGTTCATTATGGAAAAGAGTGCACAACATAATGTTTCGCCGTACGAAGCCAAAAAAATGTATGAGGTGTTTAACGAATGTAAAAGAATTTCAAATAAATCTACTAGGAAAGATACGGCTGGTGCTTCAGGAATTAATATGAGATTTAATGAGAACTATCCCATTCTCATACAAAAAAAAAGATGATTTTTCGAAATCAAACGTAACACGAGAAAATAGTAAATCTAGTGTGGCGGAAGTGACGAAACAACCTCCTCAACAAACAGCGCGTACACAATTACATCCAGAAGAAAAAAATGGTCCAGGAAAACAGATTTCAATGGCGTCAAGTAGTACGCAAGGAAAAGGTGATGTCGATGTTGAACACATCTTCAAAGAAATAAAAAGCGACATCTATGTGAAGTATAATAAGAAATTTAACAGCAATATAGGTATAGAACTGACTGATGTATTCTCTAAGGAAATATCACAACTGATTATAAATGATGCAAATAAGAAGACCCAACAACAACATTTGAGAAACTTACACCAACACTTCAACATCAAGAATGCCAAAAGTACAAACGAAGTAATTCTATATCCAAAATTGAAGAAAATTTTGATTAAATTTCCTAATGGTATAAACAACGTACAAAGAAAACAACTTATGGATAATTTTAGGAGAACTATAGCTTCAATCACATTGGAACTCAACCCAAAAATTGCTGCTTCAACTACTATAGAAGAGCAAGTTTATCTGAATAATAGATAAAAGGATGGATTCGGCAAAGTTATCTATTGTCTTGTGGAATGCACGTTCTTTCAAATTCAAGGTAGAGGATTTCAAATATGCTGTCCAAGATAACTTTGATATCATGGTGATAACGGAGTCATGGATCAAGGACAACAAAGCACCTAAAATACGTGGATATGAGTGCATTTCTAAATCTAGAGATCATACTCATGGAGGAGGAATTCTTGTTTATTTTAAAAAATATTTGTCTATCAAATTATATCGAAATGCTTTTATACCTGATCTTTCAGATAACTTAGAATACATGTTTTTCACTGTTCTTAATATTAAACCCAGTATTAATTTTACAGTGATATATAGAGCGCCACACTTTGTTAATTCAACTGAGGAATGGTTGTCAATCTTCAAGTTTTTTAAGGAGGATGAATACGAGGGTGGATTGATAAGTTTCCGGCCTGACCAAGAAAAACAACGTTTTTAAGAATTTTTTTTTTTTTATTTCTCAACATAATCTCCTCCAAGGCTGATACATTTCTCATAGCGGTGTTCTAGTCTAATAATGCCATCTCTATAGACTGATTCGTCAAGCTCCTCAAAATACCCATTTACAGCTTCGATTACTTCTTCATTGACCGCAAATCTCTTACCGCCAAGCCATTTTTTGGGGTTAGGAAACAGATAATAGTCACTCGGGGCTAGGTCTGGAGAGTAGGGAGGGTGCGGCATTAATTCAAACTTCAGATCGTTGATTTTAGCCATCGCAACGATTGACGTGTGCGTTGGTGCGTTATCGTGAGGAAACGAGATTTTTTTCTTCGCCAGATGAGGTCGTTTAATTTTCACTTCGTGGCTCAAACGTTGCAATAAGTCTGCGTAGTATTGACCAGTGATAGTTTTACCCTTTTCAAGGTAATCAATGTATATAATACCTCTTGCATCCCAAAAAACAGTAGCCATAACCTTGTTCGCCGAAAAAATTGTTTTTGCCTTCTTTAGAGTTGGTTCCCCTGGTCCAATCCACTGTTTAGACTGTTCTTTGGTTTCAGGAGTGTAGTGGTGGACCCAAGTTTCGTCAACGGTTACGAATCGACGCAAAAATTCGCTTGGATTACGCTTATACAACGCCAAATTGGCGGTAGAAATGTTCTTTCGAATCAATTTTTGGTCGACTGTTAGCAAACGCGGCACCCATCTTGCACAGAGCTTTTCCATATACAAATGTTGGTGCAAAATATTTTGTACACGTTCATATGACATCTTACAGGTCTCAGCTATCTCACGAACTTTTAATCTGCGATCTTTCAGCACTATTTGAACATTGTACAAGATTCAGTCAGTCGTTAATGCGAGTCTCCGTGTTTTTATTCTTTTTGGTGTGTTTCAATAATCTTCACTAAGTGCGATGTGCATGTACTTTCTCCACTGATACTGATCTTCTTTTTTTTCATATATATGAATCTGCAGTGAATTTTATTCTATATTTAAACAGTGTTAATAACTCTTGCATTCTCTCAAATGATCCCTTGCCTTTATATTATATCGATATACTTTGTTTACGTTCCGCCACGTGAGTGTATTGGTGCGTCTTTACCCATATATAGTCTGTGTGTGTACCACTTTCGTTGTGCCAGTGGTCTCAATATCTTCTTCTTCGTTCACTATCCTTTCATATTTCTGAGGATGTCCAGTAAGATCTGCAAAGGGTGCTCCAAAGCCGTTAAGGATCCATTATCCTGTAACTCTTGCGTAGTTATTTCTCATCCTGGGCCTTCATGTCTGTCCAGAAGTGGTCACCCGTGGCATGTTGGGACTTTGCTGGATTGCGAAATGTTGAGAACACCTGCTTTGTCATCTTCGCAGAGCGACGACCGTGACTCTGTGTTGTTATCGAACATTAGCTCGCTCTTTGACAGCAAATTTTCTGTTTTGAATGATAAGTTGGATCATTTCGAAAATAAAATGAGGGAATTGTCAACCGAAGTGTCCAATCTTAATGCGAGAGTTTGTATGCTTGAAAATGGGAGATCCGATGCTAATAATCATTCAACAATTTCTTGTGATGAAGAGGAGTTTTTCAGCGAACTGGAAGATCGTCGGAGTCGTTCTTTCAATATCATGATGTTCAATGTTCCTGAGAATGTTTCTTCAGGTTCTTCTGATCTTACTGAGGTCAATAAGGTTTTGTCAGCAATCAAACCCGATTGCTGTCATGATATACGTTTTCGTCGCTTGGGAAAACCCAATGATAATAAGGTTCGCCCCTTATGTGTGACTTTCCCGTGTAGTCGTACGCCTTTGGATATCATCAGAGGGAAGTCTGCTTACGGGGGCCCTGTCAAAATCTCACTCGATCGGACTCCTCGGCAACGTGCACACTTAAGCAATCTTCGTGATCGTTTGAAAGATCTCAACGACCCGACAAAGACCATCAGATATCTCAATGGTGTACCGAAAATTGTTCCTCTACACAAAACCCGGAATCCATCATCGCAAAAAAACCTGTGACTCGCCCTTTAGTGTACTACCAAAACGTACGTGGCCTTCGTACCAAACTCAATGCACTTCGTTGTGCTGCGGCGGCTTCTGTCGATCATTACGACATTATCATCTTCTCTGAAACCTGGTTGACTGATGGAATTTCATCCTCTGAAATCGGCTTGGATGGTTATACTATATATAGGAAGGACAGATCTTCACTTACTAGTCATTGTGAGAGAGGGGGTGGAGTTTTGATAGCGGTGAAGAGTGTCATTCCTAGTTTTGAGCTGTTGTCTGTACATACAAACGTTGAGCATCTGTTCATTAAGGCAAGATTGGGAATCTCGGATGTGATTTTTGGAGCCGTCTATATCCCGCCATCATCACCTGCGCATCTCTACGAAGATCACTGTAAGAGTGTGGAAGTTATTCTGAGTGCCCATCAGGATCTTTCGTTTTACCTTTACGGTGACTATAATTTACCGCATGCTTCCTGGCGTATGTCTTGCGCTGAATTATCGTGTGACTTACGTCCTGGAGCATCTTGTAATGAAGTGCAATCAGTTCAGTTTATTTGTGAATATTTTAATTTTTCTAATTTATTCTTAAAAAGTGATATTTGTAATGCTTTCGGGGTCATGCTTGACCTGCTGTTCACAAATGATATTTCTCTAGTTACGAGGTTATCTACTGAATCTCTTCTAGCTTGTGATATTCATCATCCTCCTATTGTTTCTACGCTGAGTATGGATGTAGTTAAGTTTCTTCCTAGTAACAGTGTTTCTCGTTATAATTTCCGTTTAGGTGATTATACTGCTATTTGTAATTATTTTAATCAAATTCCTTGGGACTCACTACTTGAAGGTTTGTCTGTTGATGTTGCGACTGAGTGCCTATATGAACATATGTACCATGCTATTGATTTGTATGTTCCTAAGTGTTATTATCGCGGATCTAATTATTCTAGGTGGTTTTCACCCCAGTTGATTGATCTAATACGAGCAAAGAAAGTGGCGCATCGTACGTATAAAATCTCTAATTTGTTGCAAGATTACATTATTTTCTCCGATTTGCGTTCTCAATGTAAAAATCTAGTATATAAATGTTACAATGACTACGTTAGGTCAACTGAATTGCAGATCGCTGATAATGTAAAAGGCTTTTGGAACTTTGTCAACTCACACCGATCCGATAATGCTATTCCTAACAACATGTTTCTAGATGGCGTTTCAGTTAGTTCTGGGCGTGAAATTTCAGATCTGTTTGCTACTCACTTTGAATCTGTTTATGTTTCTCCCAACGATCTGTTGCCTGATTTCGTATCTAATTTTCAATTGGATATTTCCGATCTTCATATTAACATTGGGGAAATATTTCTTGGGATCAATTCTCTAAGCATCAATAAAGGACCTGGGGATGACGGTATTCCTCCTTTATTCCTAAAATCTTGCAGCTATATATTATCACGACCCTTATGGCTAATCTTCAATGCTTCCTTATCTTCAGGTCATTTTCCATCTCGCTGGAAAAATAGTCTGATTATACCGATTTTCAAGGCTGGCAGCAGATCTGATGTGAGAAACTATAGACCAATATCAATTATAAGCGTGATTCCAAAATTATTTGAATCTTTAGTAACTGATAAATTATCTCCTCTATGTTCTAGCATCATCTCTGACATGCAACATGGCTTTGTGCCTGGTCGCTCAACAGGCACCAATTTGTCTATTTATTGTAATTATGTTTCGAGGGTTCTGGATGATAACAGTCAAGTTGATACTGTTTATACGGATTTCACCAAAGCCTTCGACACTGTTGATCATAACGTTCTTTTATCTAAATTGAATCATCTTGGTTTCCGTGGTAGTATTCTTATTTGGATAAGAAGCTATTTGATGAATCGAACCCAAACTGTCAAAATTAAAAACTTTACCTCAAGGACTATCAATGTTTGCTCAGGCGTTCCGCAAGGGTCGCATTTGGGACCACTGCTTTTTACACTTTTTATTAATGATATTGGCAACAACTTCAAATTTGCGAAGCATTTAATTTTTGCGGATGATTTGAAATTGTTCATGAAAATTTCGTCATACGCTGATGCCATTGCTCTGCAGTCGGATTTGTATGAATTGGAATCATGGTGTTCCTTGAATAAATTGAAGCTGAATATAGTGAAATGTAAAGTTATGAGACTGTCGCGCAAATTGCAGCCCATCACCTTCTCTTATGAGTTGAGTGGCTCAAGCTTGGAGGTTGTGCAAAATATGCTCGATTTAGGTATTACGCTCGATTCCAAGCTTAATTTTACTTTTCACTATCATAATGTGGTGAACACAGCTATGAAGCAGCTCGGTTTTTTGAAGCGTATGTCTGCTGACTTCAAAGAGCCCTCAACATTGATTACGTTATACAATGCTCTCGTGAGACCTAACTTAGAATACGCGACTCACATTTGGTCTCCTCATCATGACAAATATTGTAAACTTATCGAGAGAGTTCAGCATAGATTTTTACGATTTTTGGCTTTCAAAAATCATACCCCCATGGCTATATCCTGCCATGATTATGGTCCGTTGATGGGGTTGTTCAACATGAACACTCTCGAAACTCGTAGAATGATCAATGATTTGGTATTCATTTTCAAAATAATCAATGGTCAAATCAATTGCCCTGAACTTCTCTCTCTCTTAAATTTCAATGTACCCTCCAGGTCTCTTAGGAACCCATTACTTTTCAATGTTCCTATGTTTAGGTCGCAATTCTTTTATACTGACCCAGTAAATCGAATTTGTTGTTTAGCAAATACTTATAGAGATGAGTTGGATTTCTTTTCTGGATCAGTTTCAGTATTCAAGACTTCTGTCTCTAGAGCATGTTCTAGTAGGTGTGTGAGATTGTAATATTCTTATACTCGTTATTTATCCTGTACAGGATGTTATATTTTGTACTATGTCTTTTTGTAATCCGTCTGTTCACTTTATATGATTTCTTTTTTATATATTTTTTTTTTATTTTTATTTTATTTGTTAAATTTTCACTGTATTGTATCAATAATTTGGTCACTAGAGGGCGTTATTGCCCGTTGAATAAATAAATGAATAAATAAATAAATAAATAAATAAATAAATTTGATGGATTTTTTCGATCATATCTGGAGTTGTGACCTCAATGGGGCATCCTGAGCGAGGCTCATCAGAGGTGCTCACACGACCCTTTTTAAACTCGGAAACCCACTGCTTAACGGTTGAATATGATGGGGAGGATGTCCCCAGTGTTGAGTCCATCTCTTCTTTAATTTCCTTCGGCGTTAACCCCTTCAAATAAAAGTATTTGATGACAGCACGATTTTCCAGCTTTTCCATTTTTACGAAAAACACAGAGGCGTCTTGGTCAGCGTGCTCTCAAAACTAAACTAACATGGCGATCGGACTGAAACTATAGCTACAAGCTATCTAAGGATGGTACTATAGAACGCCACCTCAAGGTAGGCCTAGTGGCGCCATCTCTTGGTCAGGCCGGAAACTTATGAATCCACCCTCGTATAATGTTTGCCTGGGAGATTTTAACTCTTGGCATACGAATTGGAACTGTCCATCTTCTAATAGTAATGGTAATACTCTCTTGAATGCCTTGGAATCTTTAGAGTTGTACGTGGTAAACCATGATACTTGTACTCATTTCGGCGATAATGTAAGTTCTAATTTAGATTTATGTGTATGTAACGGAAAAATATCAGATACTATTAGTTATGGAGGTGGTTTGGATTCATGGGGATCTGATCATCTGCCTCTGTTTCTGGAGATCAGACTGCACAATAAGAGCCATATCAAAATTACTGAACTGAATAGTAAGCTACATAATGAAAACACTAACTGGGGTGAGTTTTATACCTATCTAGAGCAGAATAAGTATACTTTCTTAACAACGGAATATGTTAGATTAGATGTCATAGAGAGGTATGATAAAGTTGTGAATTCGGTTAAAGAAGTTATAATCTTAGCCAGTAATAGATCTGGAGGACGGGCTCCTGAATATAAGGATATACCCAATTTCAGGACATATGGGAGGACTCCATCCCCTTGGTGGGATAAGGAGTGTTCCGATATGGTTAGGGCTAGAAATAAATCACTGAAGGATGCATTTAAACAAATGACTATTGAATCATGGATTAATTGGAAAAGGAATGTTGCTCAGACAAAAAAATTATTGAAACAGAAAAAGAGAGACAGTTTTAGAAATTTTACTGAATCTTTGAACAGATTCTCAAATATTTCTATAGTTTGGAAGGAGGTAAAATTTTTAAAAAATAAGGCTAACGCCATGTCTGAGCCGATTAGTGATAGCTTATTTGATCACAAAGTGAGATCTGAAATGGAGAAGGAATGTATACAAGGACTAGTGGCTGAGTGTGATAATGAGGATATACAGGATATTTTCGAAGATAGTCAGTCATCCGAGTTAAATGGGAGTATTGATTTAGCTGAGTATCTCTCTGTGATTGACGCCTTAAAAAATGGTAAGATGCCTGGCCTAGACAGGATAGATAATGACATTATCAAAAAGCTTCCTCTGACATATCATCTACAGTTGTTAGATCTATTTAATTTATTTTATAAAAATGGAGTATTTCCTGATGATTGGAACGAATATATGACCTTGTTTCTGGATAAGAATGGAGGAAAAGGTGTTAGACCCATCTCTATCTCTTCCGCAATTGGGAAGATGTTTGAAAAAATTATCAGCAGAAGATTGATGTATTGGTTGGAATCGAAAAGATTAGTTTATGAGGGTCAATTCGGTTTTAGAAAGGGATATTCTTGTATAGATAATTTATCTATGGTTACTACATTGATTGAAACTGCTTTATTAGATAATAAAGAGCTACCGGTGATCTTTTTGGACATAAAATCAGCTTTCGATGATATCATCCCAACAAAACTAGTGAATCTGTTGATAGAGAGTGGGTGCCCTTCTAATATGATAATGTTTATTAAGAATTGGATTTGTTTGAGAAGAACTACATTTATAAGAAAATATGATCAGCCAGTCAAAGGGAATTTAGTTAAAGGTGTGCCACAGGGTGGGGTTCTCAGCCCTATACTTTTCAATTTCTATATTGGGAAAATTGTGCAGTCCATTCCGAGTGAGATATATTTATTTCAGTACGCGGATGATTGTATTCTGGTTCCCAGGAGTCTGAATGCCTCCTCTATCAATAAGGTATATCTTATCAGGGCGGTTCATGCCATTCATAATAATCTAAAAATTTTAGGCTTAAATTTATCTATAACAAAAACAAATTATATTAATTTTCATAATCCCAATAAAGGGAAAAAGTGCGAGATATGTAAAAATGATAGAATAGTTTTATTAGACAAGAATAAGGACAGCTGTGATAATGTGAAGTTCTCGGGTGTTATACTTGACTCTCATTTAAGGTTTACTCCACATATAAAATATATTAAGGAAAAATGTAAGAAAAGATTGAATATAATGAGATTTTTAACTAATACTTGGTGGAAAGGCGAACCGATCACCCTTGTGAACATTTACAAAGGGCTTATTAGGAGCATTATTGAATATGGCTCACCGATTATTACGAGGTGCTATAGAAGCGTACAACAGAATGAATTTACTACAATCCAAAATCAGGCCATTAGAATTGCATACGGCTATCGTAATTCCACTCCAATTGGAGTAATGCATAAAGAGTCTGGTCTTCTAGATCTAAGTACGAGAGCCTCTATCCTTGGTACCAATTACATAATCAAATGTCTTAGTAATAATATACATCCTGTGATAAATGCCTTAAGTAATTATGAGAAAGTTAGAACGGAAAAGAATTATTCCAATCCAAATCACAAAACATCACTGCTGCTGTTTCTGTTCTCAAAAAATCTAAAATATAGACAAATTTTATTGAAAGGTGATATTAATCTTAGTTACAAATACAAATATAATGACTACTTTAAAGAAGTAAGTATTGATATTGTATCGGGGAGAAATATTGAAAATAATCAAGATTCTGAAAGTTTCATAGATAATTACATGAAAAGAAATAATATAAAAGAGAGACCTATAATTGTGTATACGGACGGATCGGTGATGAAGGATAGTTTATCGGTGGGAGCGGCTGTTTATTGTCCTAATTTGGAATTTTATGGAACATACTCTTTGAATCCTTTGAGTGATATTCACACGGCCGAAAATTACGCCTTAATCAAAGCAATTGATCTTATTAAGGGGAGAGGTTTACATTTTCTGATTTGCTCACATTCTTTAACAGCGATCACTGCTATTGCTTCATGCTCATGGAGGCAGTATCACCCTTATAATTTAAAAGCTAGAATGATGTTGTTGGAATTAAAAGAATATCTTGCACAAATTAATGGCTCCGTTAGTATCATATGGGTTCCTCCGCATAAGGGGATTATTGGGAATGAAAAGGCAGATGCATTAGCAAAATCGGCAACTATGATGGAAGCGGATTCTAATATTTTTGTACCTGGTATTAACGTATATTGTTACGAAAAACTGATGTTGGGTAGGAGATATTTTAATAACCTTAGAATTAACTCTTACTTGGAGGATAAAGGGGTGCATTATTTCGATCACTATTGGACTGATAACAATATGCCTTGGTTTAAAAATATTAATAGACCAAGAAAGTTTATAGTTCCATTTAATGGATTAAGATCAAATCATTATAATTTTAATTTTTCGTTATGGTTAAAAAATTATATAGAAATTCCGGTCTGTGGTTGTGATGATCAAAGTATGCAAGATATTGATCATATTGTTTTTGCGTGTATAAAATTTTGCGTACAGCGAATTAAACTATTAGAGGATTTCAGAAAATTAAAGTATGTAAAAAATTTAAATATGGTTAGTCTCTTGAAGGAAAATAATCTCAGTATTCTAGATAGATTATATGAGTTTTTTGAAAACTGTAACTTAACTTTTTAATTGACGAAATAATGTATAATTTAATGAGGTAATTTGCTTCTTAGACTCTTAATTTCATTATTATGATTGGAATTTGAATTTTAAATTTGGCGCGTAAGGCATTCAAGAGCGGAGAGGACGATCATTCCTCTCATCTGCCCTCCTTTCGACTAGAGTAGTACTGAATAAGTTGTTTATGTACACATAAATGTATGTATTGTAAGAGTTTGGACATGGGTCCAGTTCACTCAATAAAGTCTGATTGAATCTTGAAATCTTGAACCCAAAAACTGCAATTTCTTGTGAATGTTCCCAAGATTATTCCCTGAAAATTTCAGACTGTTTCATAAGTTCAGTTCGGAGAAATCTTGCAGACAAAATTTTTACTCGCATGGTACGCTGGTATCCCCTTAGAAAATTTTTTTTTCAAGATTCACTTAAATGTCTGACGAATCAAATTTTCTTTCAAACTATTGAAGAATTCTCTGAATTCTGAGAGAGTTTAGAAATCATTTTTTTCCAGGATACATTAGCGTTCGTGTGTTATCTGAATGATATGATAAATGTGTAGCGTAACAAAAACCCACTACTGTGTTCCGCTACCAAGAGGGTTCAATGAAATCTAGTTATCGGCACTTTTGCCATTTGGGATAGTTTCAAGTAGGATTTGTCAATCTTGTAAAAACGAATTGAACACATACTTTTGAAAATAATCCGATTATTTATTTATATGCATGCTATCGGTCTGTTGAGTTTTTCTAAATAGTTATAAAAAATTTATTTACAAACTGTATGATCGTGAAATTTTTTTCTGTTGTCATATGAAAGGATTCCCACTAATAATTAATTATAATTTTTGTGAATTTACAAAAACGGCTGAGAACAATGGTTTAACTGTATTTAAAAGTACTTTGTAAAGTCTCAAAAGACTTGGGGTATTACTAAGAACGTAATTAATGTAATCTTCGATATCTTGATGATCACTGAAATGGATATACAAATTATATAATAACACTCCATTGAAGGTCTCAGATATTTGCAGTTTTGGATATGGATTTCCCAGTAAAGCATTCAAATTGGAACTGTCTTTCAAGCAGCATTGTACTTGTGAAAAACCATGCAGCACTGTTTCATTTAAGTTCTCAGGTTCAGCAAAAATTATCGGATTTACTTGGAAATGATATATGAAAAATGGTGCTATCAATAAACAATCTTCAAAGTTAACGCGTGAGTGAGCTTCTTTTACCGACGTATCAATTGAATAATCATCCGGTTGAGGTTGTTTTTGTTGCCTGCTGTTTTTTATAGCCTGAACCTGTGGCTGATACTTATCTTTGCACAGCTCCATAGACCTATAAAAACTTATTGCTTTGTCAATTATGTCGAATAACAAACCTAACAATCAACAGTGAATATATTGTTGCGAAGCAATAGATTCTTCTTGAGTTTGGACCCAATATGTCATCACTGCTATGAACAATTGCCATTTTTCTGGGAGTTCTTGTATAACTCGTTCATCACCGATCAATAGCGTATCATTCATAATTCGTAATCTCATGGTTAAGGGCAATTGTCTCAACTCGTGTAAATTCGGTATTCTGCAATTGAATTTGTATTCTAAATCTATCAATTCCAGTTTAATACATCTCAAAACGGAATCTTCTCCTTTCCCTATATAATTCAAATATTCATTGTCTCTCTTATAACTCCGGACCAACAAGCTATAAATCATTCTTATGATTTTTAAACTTATCAAACTCACTGGTCTCAATTGAGGATTTTGCACTAGAGAAAACGAAATATAGAATCTTCTTACTAAAATATCCAAACAACATGACGAAAAGAGACCTTTGCTCAGATCATCCAAGAACCAATCAGGTAAATCTTGAATGATAGCTTCGTTGGATTCGAGTTGGGCTTCTTTGATGGCAGCTATTACACTTTCATCCATTCCGGTAAGTTCTTCCAACAAATCTTGCGTGGATGAAAGTTCAGAATGATTTGAATTCTTTTTCCTTTGTCAAGCGATTGACCCTAACGAAATTCTTATACCTTTATTTTGAATTTTTTTAATAACTCCCATGTTTTTCGACCCTTGAAAAAAAACACCACTCCCATAATCTATCACTGACCTGACCATACTTTTATATATCATAACCATGGTCTCTACATCTGATCCCCACTTAATCCCACCCATATACTTTAAAAGATTACACCTTTCATCCCCCTTTTTTTTAACCTCCTTCACCTGTGGCCCAAATTTTAACTCTGAATCCAACAAAATACCTAAAAACCTCGCTACTTTCTTCACTTTGATTTCGTTCCCTACAATATTCATTTTCTTTATCCTGCACTTCTTTTTCTTTTCAAAAATCATCACCTCTGTTTTTTTAGCCGACATCTTCAATCCGACACCCGACAACCTTTCATCCACCTGTCTAATGGCTTCCTCCATGATTCGAACGTTCCTGAACGTATCATCATCTTTTCTATAGAAAACCACATCATCAGCATATTGAAGCTTTTTGACGCCTGGTCCTAAATCTTCATATAATCCCGTAGTGTAGATGTTATACAGAATCGGACTCAAAATTCCTCCCTGTGGAACACCTTCAGTTACATTTCTCTTGACCTCTTCACCAAAATAATCCAAAATAACAATGCTCCTGTCTTTCAGCCAATTTCCCGTAAATGCAACAAATCTATTTGGAATCATATCAACCATTTTCCTAACCAACAAATCATGCAACACATTATCGTAAGCCTCTTCGATATCAATAAATGTCGTCAAGGTACCTTGATCTCTACTAAATCCCAACTCGACATCTCCCTGGTGAAAATGGGAGCCAGAAGAAAGAGTAAATGAAGCGTATGCTGAAGGGTAACAGAAACGTTAATGGAAAGTATACGAAGCTTGAATGGGAAGGATACAAAGAGTATGTGAAACGGGAATTGAAACAAAGAAAGCAGGAAAAATTCAAAAAATCTAGCCAAAAAAATTGAACCCTGTGGTGAGAATCGAACCGGTGACTTTCACTATGATAGGGTCTTATCCACTGAGCCATGGATCGTCGTTGACTTCAGTTGCTGAAGGATGTCATTTGAAGTCAGAATAGGTATGGCTCGCATACGATTCATATAACCTACTATTACGTTACGTGAAGCGTATGCGAAACGGGATCGGAAGTTCATGAAACGTATACAGAACGCATGATTTGATAACTTTCCAGCGAGCCTGGTATCATATGCTCCAGAAAGAGGGAGGTGAAACGTTTTTCGCTTCGTTTACGTTTCCTTCTCGCTTTGTGTATACGCTTCATTTTCACCAGGGCTGTACATAAATTAACTATACTGTCCATGCATGATCTACCTTTCCTAAACCCGTTCTGCGATTCATCCAACTTACCCATCTTCTCTAGCCACCAACTTAACCTGTCATTTACCATTCTCTCTAATACTTTTCCCAAGCATGATGTTAAAGTAATAGGTCTTACCCCACCATTAGCCTTATCAATGAAGAAAACCTGACCTTTTTTCCAGTCCTTAGGAATAGTACCAGATTTCCAAATCTCATTGAAAATTTTCAATAACTCCCATCTAATAAAATTTGGTAGACGTTCGATGACTATTGTCAATCCCGTCTAACCCTGGTGCTGCGTCTTCTTTTCCTCTCTCTATCGCTTTTCTGAGCTCCGTCATACTGAAATCTTCTTCCAACTTATCTTGTACTTCTCTATCCTCAACCTCTTTGATGATTTTCATTAACTCATCACTTTCTACCCAATTAACTGACAATTTTCCTCTTCTTTTTTCCCTCCATCCTTATTCCTCCATTCCACCTCCATAGCTGCATGTTTAAGGACTTTTGTCTTTTTCCAACAGTATTTGGTGTTGCTATTTTTATTTATTGAACTTATAAACTTTCTATAACTATCCCTACCCTTTTGATCTAATAGCTTTTTCACTTCGGCCACCCGTTTATTAAGTTCAGTCTTATTTTTAATCGATTTATCCTTTTTATATTTTTTGAGAGCTTCTTTTCTTTTTTTAGTTGCCTCTTCACACTCAACATCCCACCAATCAACCTTTGTCTTGTTTTTCCATTTAATCAATCTACCTTTTTTCCTCCGCTCTTTAATTTCATCGATACTCATATCCTCTTTCCTACCTGAGATTCTATTCATTACCTTATAAATCATTTCTACCAAACTTTCGTATCTCTCACTAACTTTTCTCCCTGTTAAACCCACCTCCTTTCTCATTCTTTTCCATTCTACTTTCAGTTCGTCATTCATTCTCTTCCAGTCTGTTTTATAGCAATTTATTTTATTAATTATTTTTTGATATTTTATACTTACAATTAAATCTTTGACAATCCCTATTATAGGTATGTGGTCCGAACCCCAAGATTCTTCTTCTTCAACTGTTTTTACCCTACTTACAAACAACTCCGTGACAAAAATTAAATCTAAATTACTTTGTCTACTCATCCTTTTGCTACCAACGTATGATTTAGTATCTGTGTTACAACAAAAACAACTCTAGTCCTCCCAGAATTCCCATAATTTTCTCCTAAAACAATCTGAATAATCAGTGTTCCATCCCACATGATGAGCGTTAAAATCTCCCATTACTATGCATTCATTATTTTCTTTACAAGCTATTATCTCATCCCAAACTTTTCTATCAAATGTTATCCCCGGCGGTCTGTATATTAACATGACAGTTAACCAGCCATTACCATACTTCACCTTCACCCCCACTTAATCTATCCCTACGCTCTTTATCTTATTTAACTCTTCCATTCTTCTCCACTCTAAATCCTTCCTAATAAAAAAACCAACTCCTCCACCTTTTTTCACGCCTTCCCTATTTTTCCCTACCCAATCAAAACCCTGTAACTTCACCCTCTCATTCTTTTTTAACCACGATTCCACAATACCCATCATATCATACTCTTCAGACCTTTGTCTAACTTCATTGAATTTTCCTTTAATCCGTCTAGCATTCCACACGATAAAATTAAAATCTTTTTTATTTTTATTATCCATAATGTGTTGACTTAAACAGAAATATTGCCAAATTTGCCTATTACTTCAAAAAAAGAAGAAAAAAAAAAGAAAAAACAAAAAATATACTAAACCTCTAAGAAAAAAGAGACAAAGGTCTTCCAAAAATTTACAAAAAAATAAAGAAAAAACTAATTAACCTAGTCCCCCTCTTCGTAACCATCCTTCTGACTCTCACTTCCTACTCTCCTCTCCCCGTCTCCATCTGTGCGACTATCCTGTTCATGACTGTTCATATTGCTTGTTCCTAACTTGTCAAAATTTTTTCCTTCCATAGCAAACTCCTCTTCAGTTTCTAAAGCTTTTACACTGTTATTTTCTATTTTATCTATATCTATCCTAGAACTTTCCTTGTTTGTTATACTATCTAAATCCTTATTTGAAATACCTATGTCTTCATCATCATGATTATCCTCTTTTATTCTTATTCTAAAATTTTCTACCTCCTCTATCTTAGTTATTCGTGGTACTTTTCTACTTACGCCTATACCTTCAAAATTTTAGTTCCAAATCTTATTGCATGACCCAAAACTAAGTAGACCTCTGGGACTGTTTTTACGCTGTTCTTTATATTCGCTTTTTACAATTACCTCTCCAAATTTATTCTCTGTACTTTGTGTATTTTTAATATGTTGTGTATTCCTATCTCTCACTTGGTCTATACTCCTTGAAAAACTATTGAATTTGCCTTTTCTGAAACCTTCAGTTTTTTGTTCACTAACATTCCCTTTACCTTCCCCACTCGTTCTTTCAAAAGGGTCATTTCTTTTACTCCTCCTCTCGTTATTTGTAAATTTCTTAATGTAGGCATCTGAATGTAAATAAACCTTAAATGTAAGAGAATTTGTGAAATAGCCTTAAGAGTGAATAGTTGAGGCAAACGACTTGAGCGCTGTAGAACAGAAGCTTCTGGGCGGTCGAAAGAGGTATTCGGCCGCACGTATGTTAAAGTGAAAAATCGGCGCGTGGTCTGCGGTGACCAAACGTGGCGTCGTTAATTTGTAAAGAATATTAACTGTGCTATAGTGTATGCGGTCGGTTGGTTGTAATGATTTATCTAGCTGTGTGCTAGTGTTACAAGACTGTGTGTCTTGATGTATACGACTTGTCGTTATTAGAAAAGCTTTTGAATAATGTATAATTAAACGCGCTCGAACGCACAACTATTTAATCGGTTGTCGTACATTGTAATTCAGTACCTTTCTCCTGACAAAATTCCTCTTGAGAGGTTATGTTCTCGTGAATTTGAAAATAATCGGATTTTTCAATCAAAAAATCCCCATATTAGTCTACACTAATCTCTCTGCTAATATAGGTATTTTCGTTTTCTGAGAACCTTTTGTTGTCTTCTTTGTCTACTACTCTTTCATTCTTCTGTTCCAAAACTGAAAACCTATTTTCTACTTTCAAACCATAATTTTCTTTCGCTTTCATTTTGTCCCGAGTTTACCCATTTGGCTTATAGACTTCTTTTTTAACACCATTTCTTCTTCTTACCCCTAACCTAGGAAACTCTTCTTCGTTCCAAGTATTTCCTCCAAATCTGTCATTTTTCAGAATGGATTTTGCTTCTAACACACTAATATTGTCATACGCCATAATTCTCTTAAGCTGCTCTTCAAAGACCCTAGCTTCACATGATTTAAAAGTACTCTCATGAGCATTCCCACAGTTCACACATCTACGATCTCTTTTACACTCGCCATGACTGGTTTCGCCACAGATTCTACAAAACTCTACACCTGATTTACACTCTCTTTTAAGATGTTCAAATCTGTAACAATTGTAACATTGCATTACTTGATCAACAAATGGTTTGACTGTTGCCCACTGATGACCATACCCATGAAAAATTCTACCAGGCAACATATCTCCTTTTACTGTTATCAAAATATTCTTTGTCGGAGCCCATTCCCTCTTATCTTTATTCATCACTCTTTTATTCAGTCTTGTAAATTCCACTATATTATCGTCTCCACACATCTCTCTCTTAAGCTCGTCTATCGTACCATACCAATTTGTTATTACACCTTTTCTTCCCATTTTCCTCTTAGGAATATATGCTACAATCACTTCAGCTTCCTGCTCTCTTTCCCTGAAAAGTTCATACGCATCTCTACATCTTTTGATGAACTTATTTGCGTCTCTATAACTCCCAAATCTGATCTCTCCTTCACTCCTACCCAGCATTTTATAATCCTCTACTTGAATCCCCATCCTGCATATTTTTCTATATAATCTTTGATTACATTCTGCATTTAACCACTCTCTCTTACATCCTAGCAATTTAACTTCTACTACATATGATGAACATAAACCTTCCTCGTAATAAACCATATTTTCTTTATCCTTATTCTGCTCATTGTTTTTACCGTTTTTGTTGAAAACAACATTTGCACTATATCTTGCATTTACAACAAAACCTCTACCACCCTGGTTTACTATTTCCCTTTTAAAATCGAAAATCATCTTTGAATCAGCCTTACTTCCAATAACCTTTTCTAGCGGGTTCTCTATCGGACTTTGCTTATCATATTCTTGTACCCCAATAACTTTCTTTATTTCGTCAAATGACAAATCTACCTTTTTCATGGAATTCTCCGAAACTTCTACATCAACTTTACGGACTTTCTTCGAATTAGTCTCAGAGGAATTTTCAACTCATACTTATCCTTACTCTCATCCATTTTTTTCATCTCATCTATCAAATCATTGTAATAATCTTTTCCTTCATATTGCCCATGCTTATTAAACTTCCCCCCCCCCTTGTCCATTAAACGAAAACACCTTTCCCGCCTAACCTCTCACCATTTAGTTTTTATCAAAAAACTTTATCTCATCAAATGTTCAGCACTAATTTTCAGTTTTTATTACTACACTAATCGTATATAAACTTTATAATCACGAATTTTATTAGAACACTTTTTTTACAACATCAACATCAAACTTCTAGTTGGAGCGCATACAAAAACCGACTTCTTCAACAACCATCCATTTCCTTCCAGAATGTTTCTTGAATAAAAACCGGTATAAGACTGCTCTCCCATGCATCGGAATGGACTACCGGAACGGAACAAAACTTTCAGCAGAGATGAGTTGAAGAGATTGCTAACGAGATATGAAAACCATAGTCCAGTTTTGGAGCGGGGTTTAAAGGATATACGCAGGAATTTCTGGAGATTTCCTCAGAAAATAGGCGTTTCGTAAGATTGTGCTTACTTATTTATTTTATTCGAACAGTCAAGCTCGGAGATACATGTAAGCGGCTTCGTAACACTACGGTGACTAGTCTTCTCTTTGCCACAGCGCTCGCGCGAAGCACGAAGAAGTCCGAAGACTCACGAACATAAGCGAGGAAACCCGAAGCCACACGGATACGCGGGATTTACAAACAATAATGTGATTTCGATTCGCTTACACTAGAAAAATATTATACACCGGCCCGCATTGAAAGAATTGACTTTCAAAATTAAGTGAGCGCATATAATTGTAAAGCAACTTCGAAAAATTCAAACAGTAGACATTTCGTAATGTCATCCTTATGAAGTATCATACATAAAATTTTTTATCACCTTAATACAAATTCTGGTATTCTACAATGTATTTCGAACCTTAGTCGTACATCACGGCGAATCAATTAAAATAATATATATAATAAAGAATAATACAAACCACATGCTTATCAACTAAGTTGAAATTGATGTTCAACAACTTCAAAAATGCGTGAACAAAGCGTACATCAATAATAAATACAAATAGAAGATTCAATGATCTTTCACAAAGCTTATCGATCTTGAACAATGAAAGAAAAAAAAAATGAAAATAAAAATAAAAATAAGGACTCATACCCTTCTTACAGATATTATTCGTAAGTTTCTTAAGTCTATATCGAATAGTTACTACATAACCAAATCAAGAGTTTATAGGAAGAATACAAAGCTTAATCAAAGGTCTTACTAATAAGCCTTTCGAAGTTTTGACAGTAGCAGAGCGAATTGCGCCATCATCCCCAGGATGAATCTCTTGGACACGACCCTTTAACCACTGTAATGGTGCTAAGTTCCTTTCCTTGATCAAGACTAACTGACCCTTTTCCAATTGGGGGCCTTTATTGTTTCTCCATTTCTGTCTCTCTTGTAAATTATGCAGGTACTCAACACTCCAACGTCTCCAAAAGTTTTGTCGCAATTGCTCCACTCTTTGCCATCTGCTTAATTTATGTTCGTTTATCGAAGTCAAATCGGGATATGGGAAGCTATTCAAAGCTTCGCCTATCAAAAAATGTCCCGGCGTTAAGACCGCACTATCATTCGGATCTTCGGACATAGGGCATATCGGACGCGAGTTCAAGATGCACTCGATCTCACAAAGCACAGTCTGCATTTCTTCGAATGTCAGTGAAGCGTTTCCAAGAATCCTATATAAGTGAAACTTCATAGACTTCACTGCAGCTTCCCAAATGCCACCAAAATGTGGGGCACTGGGAGGTATGAAATTCCAACTTATTTCTTGTTCGAAAAAGAATTGACTTAACTCATTTTGTAATTGCTCATCCCTAAAGAACTCAAAAAACTCTCCCAACTCACGCTGAGCTCCAGTAAATGAAGTGCCATTATCCGAATGCATCGCTGTTACCCTTCCTCTACGCGACAAAAATCTCTTGAATGCTCCCAAGAATGACGCCGACGTCAGATCCCCGACTTACTCTATATGGACAGCTCTAGTTGAAAAGCAAACGAATATAGCAATCCAGCTCTTAACTTGACGAGAATTACGCCGTTTGCCATCCTTAATCAACACCGGACCGGCGTAATCGACGCCACAGTATGAAAAAGGTCTAGATGGCATGATTCGAGTAGATGGTAAATTACCCATTATTGCTTGCGAAGAAGTAGGACGCTCCTTGAAACATTGAATGCAATTCCGTATTATTTTTTTGGTCATTGATCGGGCTGATATTGGCCAAAATCTTTGTCGTACTGTAGATAAGGTAAGTTGTACACCTGAGTGTAGGTTTCGCTTGTGAACATCCGCAATCATTAATTCGGTCAATCGATGTCCCTTCGGCAATAACATTGGATGTTTGGCTTGATAATCTAAATTTGACTTGTCGAGTCTGCCTCCTACGCGCAGAATTCCAATCTCATCTAAAAAGGGGTTGAGAGCTAATATTTTGCTAGATGACTCTAGATTCTTTCCTCCCGATAATAACTTAATTTCAGGTGCGAAACACCGTAATTGGACATATTTACATAGAATTTGCAAACCCTTAAATCTATCGCTTTCGCCATGACCCGACTCCGAGGCTGAAGCAGATTTCCTTCGAGAGTGTTCAATAAACTTTAGGCAATAATTCAAAATGCGTAATATTTTCTCCAAAGATGAGTATTTCTCCAATAACAAATCGATCGACGATTTATCCCCGATGGTGACAGTGAGTACGGTCTTTCTCGCTTCTGGAATTTCCTCAAGTAATTGAAATTCGGATTTAGGCCATTCGGACTCAGGTGCACTAACCCACGGCGGGCCGTGCCACCACAATCGATGATTTATCAACTTTAGCGGTTCTATACCGCGTGAAATTAGATCTGCCGGATTGTCCCCGGACGCTACGTGATTCCAGTCGGTAATTTCTGTCAATCGCTGGATTTCTCCCACTCGATTAGACACGAATACCGACCATTTTCTAGATGGAGAGGATATCCAGTTCAGTGTAATAGTTGAATCCGACCACAAAAACTTGACAGCGTTCCCGAAATCTATTGCCTGACATACCTTGTCAATTAAACGCGCCAAAAGAGCAGCTGCGCACAACTCCAAGCGCGGCAACGATAGAGTTTTCAACGGAGCCACTCTAGATTTAGAGCATAACAATTCGGTACGAGTCTGCCCGTTACTCTGACAAGACCGCACATACACGCACGCACCATAGGCCCTTAGACTGGCGTCGCAGAATCCGTGCAATTGCACTGTCTCGCAATTACCCATGACAAAGCGCCGCATCCGCAATTCGCTCAACGAGTCCAACTGTTGCTTTACACGTAACCATTGGGTATGTAATTGAAGGGGAATGGAAGAATCCCAATCGATTCTAGATTGCCACAACTCCTGGACAATCAATTTCGGAACTATCATTACTGGATTTAAGAAACCCAACGGGTCGAAGATTTTTGCCAAATCGGATAAAATGGTTCTTTTACTCACGGGTCTACTGCTATTATCCAGGTGAATTTGGAACTGGAAAACATCTTTAGAAGGATTCCAACTGATGCCTAAAATTCGAGGCAAATTAGTATTTTCCAAGACCATCAGGTCCTGTGCTACGTCTTGATCCTTTTCCTTTAACAGTTCTTCGAAATTACTCGCCCATTTCCCTAATTCGAAACAGCCCTTTCTTAACAAATCTGTGATTTCCGTTTTCAATTGCCGCAACTGCTCGACAGAATCCGCCCCCGTCAAGATGTCGTCCATGTATATATCACGCAACAAACGAGGAGCACCAAGCGGAAAATGTGGTCTTTCCATTTCGGACAAATACTTTACGCAACGAGTGGCCAAAAAGGATGCAGAAGCCGTCCCGTACGTTACGGTGAGAAGTTCATAAGTGGAAATAGGACTTGAGATGTCATCCCGCCAAAGAATTCGCTGCAATTTGGTTTGAGACCGATGAACGAGTATCTGCCGATACATTTTAACTATGTCGGCAATGAAAACGTAACGGTACGTACGAAAACGCATGAGTAATGATACGAGATCCTCTTGCACGACAGGTCCCACGCGTAAGGCATCATTCAAAGACGCTCCGTTAAAACCCTTGGCGGATGCATCGAACACCACTCTCAACTTCGTCGTTGGACTAGAATTCTTTATAACGCAGTGATGGGGCAAATAAAAAGAGAAATCATTATCGTTTTCTTCCAATTGATCGACGACACGCATATGTCCCAGTTCACAATAATCACGCATGAACGCACTATAGCGCAATCTCAAACTCGGATCCTGTTCGAATCGTCTCTCCAAACCTTTGAAACGACGCAACGCCATCGATTTCGAATCTCCTATGAATGGCAAAATGTCTTCCTTGACCGGAAGCTTCACAATGAATCGACCATTCTCATCTCTAGAAACGCTTTGCAAGAAATGCTGTTCGCAAATTTCATCATCGATTGAATGGGTATTAACAATCGATTTATCATTATCAATTTCCCAGAATTGATTCAAACCAGATCTCAATTCTTCGTCTTGTATCAAGGTATGGAATGTTTGCACTGTATACGCGTTCGCCTTTGAACTATATGTTTTGCCAGCCAATATCCAACCTAATTGGGTTTTTTGTAAAATAGGATGTTGCGGTGAGGCTTTGATTTGACCAACGCAAAGTAATTGCCAAAAATATTCAGCACCGATCAAAACGTCTACATCGGCTGGTTTATAAAATTGTGGATCAGCAAGTCGGATATTATGTGGAATAACTACCCCTTCACGACGCATGGGTATAGAAGGCAACCTATCAGTTATTTTGTCTGTCACTATACATTCCATAGTTGCGTTGAATTCATTGAACCTGGATTGCAGTTTCAATTGAACTGTTTCGTGAGCTGATGTCGAGACCTGATTAATGCCAGAAATCATCATATTGAGAGGTTTAGAGCTTAACTTTAAAGAATTTACATGAGATCGCGATATGAAATTCGCTTGCGAGCCACAATCCAAAAGAACTCGGCATAACTGTTTATTCCCAAATCTATCATAGGCATACACAACCGCAGTTGATAACATTACTGGATTACCCCCTATTGTCCCGTGTGTAGAAACGGTTGTGGTGGGCACCGAAGTTTCGTTGTTTGCGTTCCCTTTATCGCTGTCGGTTCTCGATTCATTACCCGAGTTTGTTTCTAAATGCAGCAAGGTATTGTGTTTTGAACCACATTTCCTACATACTCCCGATTTACAGTCCCTGGACTTATGACTATTTGACCGCATGCAATTCACGCAAAGCTTTCTTTTTTGAATTTCCTTTAAACGTGCTGGCACAGATAAATTTGTGAAATCTTTACAATTATAGATGGGATGGTCACCCTTACAAAATGAACATCTACATGACACGGTGGCTATATGCGTGGAAGTCTGTTTTTTGAAATTGTATTGATTACGATTATTTGATTGTCCGACAGACGGAGGCCTTTTATCCGAAACTTCTAACGCCTGGTATCTTTGTGTTAAAAAATCTAATAATTGATTGAGAGTCGGTAAATTGCTGCCCTTCAATGAAGCTTGCCATTCCTTGCTAGTAACGGGATCCAACTTAGACGTCAAAACATACACTAACACATCGTCCCAAGTATCGACCGGCCGCTTTAACGATTGTAGCGCGCGCGTATGTTTAAGTGTAGCATCGACCAAAAATCTCAAACCTTGAAAATTCTCTTTATGCATAGTAGGCAGCTCCATTATTTCCCTTATGTGCGTGTTTACGATTATACGATCATTGTCGTATCTTTTTTTTAACAAATCCCATGCTGTTATATAATTCTCATCGAAAACTTCCAATGCCTGAATTACACTTGCCGCATCACCAGTCAGTGATGACCTCAAATATTGGAATTTCTCCGTTCCTAACAACGTATCATTGGCGTGAATCATAGAATTAAAAATATTATAAAAAGGCAACCACTCCTCATACTGACCGGAGAAAGCTGGCAACTGCAACTTCGGTAACCTCATGTGCGACAAACGATCGACGTTCTGCACTTGACCGCTTGGACCGGGATTCGGGTTTGAATTTGATGCAGGTGGGGCATTAGCGATATTCTGCGCATCTAACATTACGCGTATTCTGGCAGACAGACTGTAAAAAGCTTCTTCGAATATTAACCTATCATTATCTTCTTCCATGTCTTCCGATAATAATTCAATTTCCGATTGTACTTTATTATAATCTTCCCAATGCCTATCTAACTTTTCTTTGCGTTCTTTTAATTCAGCTCTTACGTCTGGACTTATCGGTGCCGTGACTGCATCTACAAAGGTATTTATCCTAGTACACGCACCTTTATATATTTTACGTTGTTTTTTCAACGTTTTTATTTGTTTTTCGACAGACATATTGATTTGCTTAATCGAATGCAACTCGATACTTAATGAAAACACTGAACGAATGCAATAAATCCAACCCTTACGTTCAATTGTCCGAATATCCGTTACAACAAATTATGTTATTCAAATTTATTCGAAACTGACTTATGTCTAACCCAATGAATTATTCCAATATTGACTTCTGATATCTATTCATCTAATCGTACAGTCTTTGAAGTTGATATTGTTGAAACGCGGATGAACTTGAGTGAAATAATTACGTCTGACCTGTTGTTGAATCTTGTTTACAACGTGTGTTGATCATCCCCGTCCGTCGATAAAGTCGATCTGAATATGCTGCCCTCTATCGATCTCTGGTGTCTCTTCGTTGGTCAAGCGTGTTCATGTTCCGCCATTCCTTCTGTTCGCCGTTGCTTCCGAATTTTGTCTATATATATATATATATATATATATATATATATATCACTACAACTTTGATGATATATGTAATCACAAATGATCACTTAGATGTGTGTACATCTGTTTGTACTGGATTTTGTCGTCACACCGTGACACTTCTCGATCAATTCAATTGATATGCACGTCACAACACAGATAGATCAATGTGCACACTGAACGCGAATAAATCGATTTGTATATCACACGTGAATAGTTTCTTGTAACGTATGAGGCGTTTGTGAATTTAAACGTTATTAAATGTTCACGATAGAAAATCTTCGCTCATTTCGATGGATTTGACTATTACGTCGCGAATCACCGTAGTTGACTGACAATACTGCCTTGTCGAATAATAGAAAATCAGTGGTTTGCGACTCGATACTGATGCAATGATGGCGTCTATTGAGATGCCACGTTTCACAAAACCGCTTCCGAGTTGAATTAACGAATCCGACGACGAAGGACCATGGAGCGGGGTTTAAAGGATATACGCAGGAATTTCTGGAGATTTCCTCAGAAAATAGGCGTTTCGTAAGATTGTGCTTACTTATTTATTTTATTCGAACAGTCAAGCTCGGAGATACATGTAAGCGGCTTCGTAACACTACGGTGACTAGTCTTCTCTTTGCCACAGCGCTCGCGCGGAGCACGAAGAAGTCCGAAGACTCACGAACATAAGCGAGGAAACCCGAAGCCACACGGATACGCGGGATTTACAAACAATAATGTGATTTCGATTCGCTTACACTAGAAAAATATTATACAAGTTTCTGATTGGCAGTATCACGTTGTCCGTTTATCTCTCCATGCTGGTTGGCTTAGGAGAAAAATTCAACCAATCATATATTTTTCTTCAAAAGAAAAAAACGTGATACGGACCATAATTTTAACATTGCGTTAGCAATCTCTGCTATCCATCTCTGCTTTCAGTGACATTTAAAGCTTCTATTACATGCATGCGTTTGTCGCATGCGACATCATTAGATGAAAGAAGAGGCAAACTGTTTTTCCCTGTGACTTCTCTTTTCATCTAATGATATCGCATGCGACAAACGCACGCATGTAATTCCACCTTTAGTCCCCGTCCCGTTCCTTCGGAATCGTGGGCAGTGATGCCAGTCAGGCCCCTCCGACTCGAGCTTCTACGTGTTCATATAATGTCCACAAAGTTGTATATGGCTTTACACGACTGTTGGCCGGCACTTCAATTAAATTTACGTTACACGTGATCAAATAATTTGCGGAATGAGAGAAAATAAATTTATTGGCCCATGAAAACACAAATTTACAGAAAACACAACACCAGTTTGTCTTGACAATTCGCAAAATGAAACTTTTTGGTTATGTTTACCAATTTTTTCGGACCACTAGATCGTTCGCCACCTGGATTTTGATGGACGTTATGTGGAAACGAGGAGTATTGAAAAATGTGTGAGTTAGAGAGGCCTGATGCCAGTATTCCCTAGAAAAATCTTCAGATTTTTTGGTATTGGTCATTTCTTTCCAAAATGAAAGTATGATTGGCCGGTTGTACAAGAAATAACCAATCATCAGATGCTGAAGATTTTTCGTGATTGGTCATTTCTTTCCAAATTTTTTTTTTTTTTTCATTGGCACATATACATTACTTTGTTATTACGTTGTTTGTTCAATTGTAACATTTAGTATATGTCCAAAAGCCTTTGGTATATCTTAGTTTATCCAATATGGCCCTGATTTTCTTATTATCAACATGTATATTACTTTCAGTCTTCTTTGCTTTTGTACTTTCGCGCCATCTGTACTTAATCTTTCAAATATATTTTACATTGTGTTCTCTTAGGTCTATTCTCACATATGTCCTTACACTTGTATATATATCTCTTACATATACATATATACATATATACATACATATATATCTGTGTCAATTGATTAGTTTGAGGACATTTTGTTTTTCCAATCGATCAGTTCGGGGACATTTCATCACTTTGGGGACGGTATCCAAACTTTTTCAATACAGATCGATTACTTCGGGGACGGTCCTCGAAATATGACAATTTGGAGAATCGATGATTTCAAGGACTAGATATTTTTACATTTCCCAACCTCTCTCCGCAGCGTGTATAATCTCTTTAGAGCAAGTCACTGAACATTTCAACACAACCAGTATGCATTCTCAAGTATCTTTCCCGATAATTTCCCATTGAGAAATATTTATCGCCTACTCAATGTCTAGGAACAACGATTTTAAAAATTTTGTGTAAATATAGTTTCATAAATCGAACATTTCAGGGACTTTGATACAATTCCGTTAACGTGTGAGCTACCTCTTCAAGTTACATATTTAGTCAATCCACGAGACATCTCCTAGCATTTCCTGGGAGAGTGATTAGAAATTGTGATCTGAGCCTTCTCAGAAGCTCCGTCGTTCCGTTCGAATATTACAATTCAATTGACTCAACATACATAATGGATTCAACACGAACAGACTAATCTGAGGACATATACATGAGTAACTGATTGCTTTGGGGACATCATCAAAACATATATCATTGTTTATATGAAACAATCGATTTGTTCAGAAGCACGTTGTGGATTCTTTTCAAATATGACGATTTCAGGAGAGTTTATGATGCATTGAGAGGATTTGGTTAAGAAATATTTCAGAATACCAGAAACTTATATAATACAGCTGAAGAGTCAGGATAACAGTTCAGAGGAATCTGAAATATTTTGAATATACCTTTTGATGTATAATCTATGAACAAATAGGATAACTTAAAGCATTTCTCGTGAGAGTAATTAGAATTTCGATGTTGAGCTCTTCTGAAGTATCATCAATTCCTTTGGAATTTACAATGGATTCCTTGTAAACAATGGATCCAGTACGGATAGACTGATATGGAGACATATTCATGAGGGAATGATTCATTTGGGGACATCAATAAAGGTGCATCATTGATTATTCGGGACAACGGATTCGTTCAAAAGCTCGTTCTGTATTCATTTTAATTGTGACTATATTCAGAAGTTTTTGATGAATTAGTCGAATTGATTGAGCATTATTTTAGAATACCAGAAGCTTATATAAAAAAGTTGAAGAGTTAGAATAGCAGTTCTTTCAAAACTAAGATATTTTGGCGACAGCACGGTCTCTTGGCGAAAAGGGGTCCGGGGCTGAATTTTACCGGTGGCCCCTTTGGAGAATTCAAAAATTCAAATTATCTGAAAACTTCTTTTTATGTGCCCCTATGTTTTAGGATCAGAATTTAGAAGTGAATCAACATTTTTCTAACCAATGTTATCAATTATACATAAGAATATTGCAAAAATTATGCACACCATCACACATTTTTTTGACAAAAAATTACATTTTTTCCACTAATTTTACTCAAACAATCTTCTTCTACATTTCGTAGCTGCAAAATCATTGATGAAGTAATTGAACATGAAGAATGTAGCATCCGATGTCCTTTAGAAATCTGAACGAAATCTTTCCGATGTATGGGAAATTTGGCTTCCTAGGTGATAACTTTAGAGTGTAATAATAGAGTTTTTCTCATTCGCAAGAAACACTTTTACGCATTCGCGAGCTATGAACGCTGAAATTATGTGAAGGATTATAACTAAATGGAGCTATCCCAGAAGCTAATAATAATATCGGAGATGAAATAATCCACGATGTTTGGCACGGGATTTTCGTGAGGGATTCCTAGTAGGTAAATTCAGGACTTATAAAATCACAGACAGCATCGTAAGCTCTCGAAATCGAACACGTGTCTGTTGTTTCGTGACCTCTCATTGCAACAACTACGTTCTCGAAACATTCCTGAAACGTGCATTGTCAAAACATACTTATGATGCATGAAGATCCGCCGTTTCGTTGCTAACCTACGCGAACCTACAAATTACCATATTGCTTCCCAAAGTTTGATACGCGGTGATTTATTCAAACAATAGTGAAACCACATTGTTTTTTGAAAACGTTGAATAATCCTCATCGGGCAACATGAATAACAATGAAAATACATGTATTGTGAAGAGTGAAGCGAAGACAGAGTGTACCTTGGAGTTGAACTATTTTCCACTGAAATGAGCTTATACATGTAATTTTTGTCACAAAATATTATTTTCTTCAATACCCGCATGGGAAATGCGACTTCGGGCACTTGTTAGGAGAGGCCTGAAATAATCGATTCCACGACCGATGACGTGAGCGTGAAAGAAGTAACAATTCCTCTTACGCTCACGCCATTGGTCGTGGAGACGATTAACTCAGACCTCTCCTAACAAGTCCCCAAAATCGCATCTCCCTTTGCGGTATTTGAAGAAAATAGTATGTGGACCTCGTGGGAGACGAAAATTCCCGAACCGTGTGGTTACCGCGCTCGCTATGCTCGCGCAGTAAGGTTCGCACTCGTCGAAAATTTCCACTTTCTCTCACTTGATGCACAATGTACTATTACTTCAATGTAATTCATCTTTCATGTATTTCAAATGAAGAAATTCACAAAATAAAATCAATTCCATGATTCAGATGAATTATTGAACATCCCAGAAAAAAATTCCCGGGCGGGTGAAGTTCCCAAATTCGCATGTGGACTCAGGTTCCTGGCCGGGACCCGCCAGGTCCTGCCTGGAACTGCTCTGGTTCTCGCTCGGGACTGGTCAGATTCCCGCCCAAGACGCAGTAGCCGGGTCAGGTTCCCGCTCGGGTTATCATCTGGCAGGTCCCGGGCGGGGACCAGAGCGGTTCCAGGCAGGACCTGGCCAGGACCTGGTGGGACCCGGCCAGGAACCTGAGTCCACATGCGGATATGGGAATCCCGCCCGCCCGGGAATTTTTTTCTGCAGTGACTCAACTAAGGACGATGTTCAGGGTCCCCAAATAGATCAATTCCTCTTATGATTATACGCGGGTCCTCGAACTAATCAATTCGTCGCGTAAAAGGTCTCCAGAATGATCGTTTCGCCGTGTTTGTGCATTGATACCAGGTCCTCATAGTGATCAATCCCCTTCGAGGAATGCTCTGGAGACTTATCATTCACAACACAAGCACTTTCACGCATTCACGAGCCAGATATGCGAAAATTATGTGATTGATCGTAATTGAATGTAGCCATCGCAGAACCTAATAATAATACAGGGAATGCAATAATCAACGATGTTTGGCACAGGAGTTGCGTGAGACATTCCTAGTAGATAAATTCAAGAATTGTAAAGTAAAGGTAGTATGCAAGAAGTCCGACCGGTAATAAGCCCGACTCCACTAATATTGATTGATCGCTAGGAATGTTTAGTGAATTCACTAGAAATCACAAGTTTTCAATCAATGACAAGCAGTCGGGCTTATGAACGGTCAGGCTCCTTGCATACTACTGTTATAAAACACCAGGTAGCACAAGAGCTCTGGGAGTGTTCTTCGACAATACATCGTTCTTCTTATGAACTCTGGTGCCATCCGGGATGTGGGGACATCATTTGAAATCAGGTTTATGAAAGTGCATCGATATCCGGATTCGTATGAGGACTCTTGATATCCTCAGGTGTAGCAATCCTCGGACATAATTCTAGATACATTATCTTAGAGAGCCTCCAGGGAGAGAGTCACCAACTTGCTGTGCTCTGATTGGCGTAATCGCGAAGAGCTTCGTAGAGAGTTGCCATATTGAAAATTTGACGTCACCGCAGTGCTGTAGTTGATAATTTGTTTGAGGTTGTCAGAACAAAAACATCAGTAATCAGTCAGGCTAATGTTATTCGACCCTAAATATTGAAGAAGATGAATTTGTAGTTCACAAACCGAAATGAAGAAGCTTATACTCGTCTCGCTGATGTTATTTTCATGACACCCTGGAACAAATCGTACACTACAATACTGCGATGAGGTCAAATTTTCAATATCGAGGCTACTAACGGAGCTCTTCGCGATTACGCCAATCAGAGCGCAGCAAGTTGGCGACTCTCTTCCTTGAGGCTCTCTACATTATCTATTCGAGTTTTTGATGAACTTCTACGTTTTCTCACTCCCACCTGAAAATCCAACTCGCACAGTGACTGGAACTTGAGACAGTGTTCAAGGTCTCCAAACAGATCAATTCCTCTCATGATTAACACGGGTCCTCGAACTGATCAATTCGTTGCTTAGAAGGTCTCCGAAATGATCGTTCCGTCGTGCTTGTGCGTTTATACCAGGTCCTCATATTGATCAATCCCCTTCGAAGAATACTCTGGAGACTTATCTATGCGTAGGAGCGCTGTGATAAATTCGTAAGCCAGATACACTGAAATTATGTGATCGAACATAGTTGAAAGTAGCCATCGCAAAACTCAATGATAATAACGGAAATGCAATAATCAAGAATGTTTGCCACGGGAGTTTCGTCAGGGATTCCTAGTAGGTAAATTCAGGAGTGATAGGATCCCAGGTCGCACGAGAGTTCTTGAAGAATATATGGTATTTCTCATGAACTCTTTTAGAACTCTTGTGCCATCCGGGACCTGGGGACATCATTTGGCATCGGTTTTATGAAAGGACATCGTTATCCGGATTCGTATAAAGCCTCTTGATATCCTCAGGGGTTACAGACCTTAGACATAATTCTTGATAAGTCATCTATGTGTGTGTTTGAAGAACATGTACGTTTCCTAATTTCCACGTGAAAATCCCACTCACACAGTGACTAAAAATCAAGATGATGTTCAAGGTCCCCAAACAAATCAATCCTGCCTGTGATTATACACGGGTCCTCGAACTGATCAATTCGTCGCCTAGAAGGTCTTCAAAATGATCGTTTCGTCGTGTTTGTGCGTTTATACCAGGTCCTCATATTGATCAATCTCCTTCGAGGAATGCTCAGGAGACTCATCTATGCGTAGGAGCGCTGTGATAAATTCGTAAGCCAGATACGCTGAAATTATGTGATTGAACATAATTGAAAGTAGCCATCGCAAAACTCAATGATAATAACGGAAATGCAATAATCAAGAATGTGCCACAGGAGTTTCGTCAGAAATTCCTAGTAGGTAAATTCAGAAGTGATAGGATCCCAGGTCACACAAGAGCTCTGGAAGAGTTCTTGAAGAATATATGGTATTTCTCATGAACTCTTTTAGAACTCTCGTGCCATCCGGGATGTAGGGCCATCATTTAGCATCGGTTTCATGAAAGGACATCGTTATCCGGATTCGTATAAAGTCATTGAGCTCTATACAAACTGGAGAGCGCACTGAGCCGATAAAAGTGAGACCTACAAAGACACCGCAGGGGGACCCGATCTCTTTTTCTGTCACTGTTACTATCTGAGTTCATGCCATTGGGCATGTGCACAAAATGACACAATACAGAAAATGTGATTCATTTTTGAAATAAGGACGTGATTTGTCAAGATTCAGTTCTATGTGTGAATAAATTGAAATGGGAAGGAAGGAATTATAATAAAACATCAAAAGGTTCAATGTTTTGACAAAGATAGTAGGGAGATCTATAGTTTTGACGCTAATGAGCGAGACAAGGGAATCGTGTCCCCCCACACGGAAACATACTCCGGTTAATATATGGACAGCAAGAATTACTGCTATTTCAACCGGAATTCTAGTTAAATGAATCAAGTCTCCGGCAAATTTAACAAGGGCTCCGGTAAATTTAACAAGAATTCCAGTAAAAGTCACAGATATTCCTTGCTGTCCATATAGTAACCGAGATTCTGGTAAAATTAACAGTTCATTTTTTTCCGTTCAGCTTTCTCTCTTTCTAGCTGGCTGGTCTCGGCAGATACTATAGAAAAATACGGCTAGTGCGCACTCCAGTATGTATAGAGCTCAATGTATAAACCCTCCCAATATCCTCAGGGGTTATAGACCTTAGACATAATTCTTGATAAGTCATTTATTTGTGTGTTTGAAGAACTTCTATGTTTTCTACTTTCCACGTGAAAATCCCACTCACAGAGTGACTAAAAATCAAGATGATGTTCAAGGTCCCCAAACAGATCAATTCGTTGCCTACACGGAGAAAAAGGTATCTTAAGAAGTACCATAATTTATGGATTTTCTGCGCTGGTCTGACCGAGTCTAAATATTTACCTGAAAAAACCTCTAAAAGTACCATAATGTCTTGGACTTTTATACAGAAGGTACCATACTCATTTCAAAAAGTCCAAGAAATTATGGTACTTTTAGAGATTCATGTAAGTGAATATTCCGACTCGGGTCAGACCAGCGCTGAAAATCCATAAATTATGGTATTTTTCAAGATATCTGTTTTCTCAGTGTAGAAGGTCTCCAAAATGATCGTTTTGTCGTGCTTGGGCGTTTATACCGAGTCCTCGTATTGATCAATTCCCTTCGAGGAATGCTCTGAAGACTTATCTATTCGCAAGAGCACACTCACGCATTTGCGAGCCAGATACGCTGGAATTGTGTGATTGATCATAATTGAGTGTAGCCGTCGAGGAACCTAATAATAATACCGGAAATGCAATAATCAACTATGTTTGCCACTGGAGTTTCGTGAGGGATTCGTAGTGGGTAAATTCAGGAGTTATAAGATCCCAGGTAGCACAGAGGCTCTGAAAGAGTTCTGCAAGAATATATCGTATTCCTTATGAACTCTTCCAGAACTCTTGTGCCATCCGAGATGTGAGGACATCATTTGGAATCGGTTTTATGAAAGGGCATCGATATCCGGATTTGTGTAAAACCCACAAAGGAAGATAGAAGGAGACCAAGCTCTCAAGGGATTCTATCAAAAAATTGGCGCATTTTTCTGTGAATAATTAATAGTTCAAATATCGTCACTCGTGGCACTGTTGTTCCAAGTGACCCGTTTCGTCGGGTCACTTGGAACAACAGCGCCACGAGTGGTGATATTTAAACTAGTGATTATTAAAAAAAAATGTGCCTATTCAATTCCACGAGGTGAGTCTCCTTTTATCTCACTTCCTGATGAAGCCTCTTGATATCCTCAGGAGTTGCAAACTTCAGACACAATTTTTGTCACGTTATCTATTCAAGTTTTCGATGAACTCCGACGTTTATTCACCTCCACATAAAAATTCAACCCCCACAGCAGGGATGCCAGACAAGACGGTGTAGACCGAAACATCAGCCTCTCTACTGTCCACACGATGTAACTTTCACAGGAAGCTTTGAATCGATTTGAAATTTTTCAGGAGGATTTGTTCGATTATTGAGAATGGTTTTGCGGATTTTCGTGAGTTTTTTCTTATTATTTTCAAAATAGGTGTAATACATCTTTTGAAAGTGCTGGAGAACGATCAAATCCTTGTTTTACGCAGTTTCCTTGGGTTAGATATCCACCCCGGTTGGTGGTTCGGGGGTTAAAGAATGTCCATAGCACCGTGTATCTCTAAACTCGATTTCGAACAATGTATGAATACTTGACAATTTCTCAATGAGGCCGTCAGTGTTGCCTCACATGAATGACGTCAAATATACTGGATCGCTTATGGACCCACATAACATGGAATATTCCGTATATCTATAAAATATGAATGGGTGACTCCATAAGAAATTCACATTAATTTTTTAAATTGCTGTGGCATATTTTTTCATCATTCTCCATAGGGAAATATTCGACACGTGTCTCCCCATTTTTTTATGGAGCCTACATTTCCGAGTTACGAATCTTTGAATTGTTTGAATTTGAGGATTTCACTGATTTCGCAACGCAAATATCTCGAACAGTGCTGATCGCAGGAAATATCTTCCAAGAGATAAAATGTAGCATTTTGTTCATATTTTCCGAAAAATGGCATAAAATTATTGGATTCATAACCCTGAATCCTGGATAATTGCATTGCTGGTGTTAGGTTCTGGGATGACTGCATTACATTATGATCTATCACGTAATCAGTGCCGGATTCACCAGAAGTGGGGTCCTAGGCAAACTTTGGTGGGGGCCTATGTAAGGGCAGCTTCAACACGATAAGTTAAGAAAATAAAACTCTGAGCTATGAAACAGATTCAACAAAAGCGTAGTATTTTTAAATACAATTAATTCATTGAATGTTCTCAGCATAAATATTCTGACAAGAAAAATATGAAGAAAATTTTTTTTCATTGGTGAGGGCCCATAGGCCTGTGCCTAGTAGGCCTATGCCTTAATCCGGCACTGCACGTAATTTCAGCGTATCTGGCTCACAAATGCATGAAAGTGCTTGTTGCGAATAGATGAGTCTTCGGAGAATTCCTCGGAGGGGATTGATCAATATGAGGACTTGATATGAACGCACAAACACGACGGAACGATCATTTCGGAGACCTTCTAAGCAACGAATTGATCAGTTCGAGGACCCGTGTATAATCATAAGAGAAATCCTACACAGCACTACCAATTCGCGAAGAATTCTTAGAGGGAACATCTAGAACACCTCAGTTTTTGGAAGAATTCATTTTATACACTCAGAACCATCCAAATGAATTCCATGAGACATCAACATGTACACCCGTTATGCGACCAAACATGAAAACATATGGAAGGTCAAAGAGAATACCTAATCCACTCAATAGAACTCCTATTGAACGCCATTGTGCATACATTTTGAACACGTACCGTATTCAGTTTCGAATACAATTTGCGTGCATAATGATATCAGTTTTTAATGCTTTTTGAATGAATAAAATAGATACTTTGATATTTAAAAATGCAGACTGAATGTTTTCAAACGTTTCTTCTTTAAAAAATAATCATGCTCATTTCAAAGGTTGGTTACAAGAAAAAATCCAATTGAAAACGTGTGAATATCATTCAATTGAATGATTAAGTATCAGTGTCTCTTTGAAAAAAAATGAAAAAACTCAAACGAAATCAACATCGACAATTTATTTGTGACTTTTACTATTCCACATTCTTAATTCAGGTGATGCTCGTTTTACAGGAAAATTAGTGAGGGAAGTATTCACTTCTTTGTATTGAATCTTATTCAAAAATTGATATATCCTTATATATAAAATTGAAGAGTACAGATTGGAGATTCAGATTTATGGTGTACGATTGAAAAAATGAAGGCCAAGATCAAGAATGAGATACATACATTCTGAAAATAACACATCGTTAATGGCCAATGATCTAAAATATGATCTATGGCACAATAACACTACTAAACATGAGTTCAAATGACTGATCCGAATTTTTTTCATGAATTTCGAGCAAGATATTTGTTTATTCATCTGTGTTTATGTATAGTTTTGATCCATCATCCATGAATGACTGAAATTTACTTTTCGTGTGATTTCCGAACCAAGCTCTTCATCGACTTGGAATTTTGTATGAGTATCATACAAAACCACCACCATACTACCATCATACTTGATCATCAATAATTGTTTTCCAGATTTTCGTGTATTTTTTATTATTTTAAAAACATATGCAATGCATCCTTGAAATATTATGGCTGATATTCTTTCAAAACGATGATGAAATTAGCCCAAGTAAAGTTTATTTTGTGTTTAATTTCAAATTTATATATCCATATCCTGCTGCGGTCCCTTACTCGGACTACTTTTTCGGGCTTATTCCAGCATCGTCTTTCAGAATCATTTTAAAATAAGCGTATCTGATTTTGTTACAAAACGATTCACTCCTATACAGGGCAATGTATAAAATATTTTCATTGATCTTAATATAACATTTTTTACACATATTTTTGATTGAATCTCCCACATTTTTACTACAATTCAAACACAATATCATTTCGGAATTGTTTTAATACCAAATTTGATTTCAAATCTCAAAAATGTGTGGTGAATTCACCCCGCAAAAAATTATCCATTCAAAGGAATTGGAAATTTTAATCAGAACGAATACGATTTCTGAATTCCTCTGGAGGAATCAAAATATCAATTAATTCTCAAACCTAGCCGTTCCAACTGGAAATAAACTTTGAGAGCTTTTTTCATTCGGACAAATCAAGAGATTCAGTAATTTGAATCTCAAATAATATAACTATTTCAACCAATTGCGTAGAAATCAGGTGATATGGAATGGAATTCTAATTTAGTCGTAAAAGAGGTTAGGAATTGACAAGAATTGGAGCGCACCGACTCCAATAGTTTGCAAGGATTTCGGAGGAATTGATGATCCAAAACAATTCGCAAACGAAAATTTGAATCTTCGAAAAGGGATTGGAAAACATTAGAATTGAAAGGTATTCATATTGAATGTTCTCAATCGTCAAATATACAAACATCGTATTCATACTTGCGATTCTCAATTCCTTTCAACGGAATATTTTTTGCAGGGTAGTACACAAATGTACGTGTTAATTACTTTCGAATTTTTCGTATGGAATTAACCAAATTCTTTTCAACAGTGTGGATCCAATTCATACGTTTCTTTGTTTCCGCTAGATCCTCATTACCAATCCATAATTAATGAATTGAAAACATTTTCGAGTTCATAAATACGTAGGGGATGGTCTGACAACCAAATACAGATGACAAATATTCCTAGTCGAGTGATAATGAATTGACAAACAAGAATTCAATAGAAAAAAGAAAACGGATTAATTACGACCAATTTCATACTTATTATATATATCTGTAGAACATTGATTGTGAAATTGCATAATATATCATTGGTAATGTGTTGACCAATGATATTGTGGAATTTTACAGGATATTGTAACATTGTACAATAATATGATATACGAAGTCACTATATTTCTGGTGAAATCACATTATGAATCATTGGAAAACAATCACAAACTCCAGGCGAATTTCCCGAATATATTATCAGGTAACATATTACAAATGATATATTTTATAACTTTTACATAGATTTCTGACAGTGTACACTTGAGATTCTTTAGCTCATTTCTGTGGTGGTATTCCCTGGTGAAAGGGAAGCGTGTAATAGAAAGTGTCAGAAACGTAGTTGGAGAGTATTTGGAACGTCGATTTAAGCGTATACCGAGCGTCAAGTGGAACATTAAGAGTGGTTCGAACGTATATTTGAAGTGTGTGAAGCGTATCCGAAGAAACACCAATTTCATAGAAACCGGGCTTTACGTCCGGAAGCGTAGTTAGAGAGTGGATAGGAAGCATATGAGAAGTATCAGGAAAGTAATCTGAAACATTCTCACGCTTCCGTTACTCTTTATGACACGCTTCCCTTTCACCAGGGTTATGATTGATTATAATTGTCTCTTTGTGAATGGAATTCAACTCAAGTTTCAGGGCTCCAAGTAAATGATGGTCTTCAAAATAGTGACAAAAGTAACCGAATTTGCGAAAAAAATAACCAAAAAGTGACCAAATTTTCACAAAAAGCAACCAAAAAATAACCACGTTTTTTTAGAAAAGTGATTAAAAAGTAACCAATACCCAAGAAGAAATATATTTCCATTATTAATTGGAATATGCAAGTACCATTTGCAAAATCTACGCATTCTTCCGTGACTATGAAAGGCCAGGTTTATGTTCACGTGTTTTGTGTTAAGCTCTTGAAAACATTTCATCTATTATAGACGCAGATTTGCCAGGTCTAAGGATTCTTTTGAAGACTTGAAAAAAAATATTTGTGTCGAAGGGTTTTGAAAAGATGAATAAATTGGATGAAAATTTACAAATATTTCCAGAATGCTGGAGGACATTTCAAAATGTGTTTTGGCTACGTCCCATAAATCCCCCTCCATAGTGCAAATTCATCTATTCATCAGGACGATAATTCAGTTAAAATCAAGAAACAAATCTCTCCATGTTTCGGCATATTTTTCTGAAGGATTTAGAGTAACTCCAGAGTGATTTAGAGGGAATTTGAGGCTTGTCAGAGCGATGCATTATGAATCTCTTCAACTTCCTTCGCATCTTTCTGAATTTTCCAGATTGAGATTCACGAAGTTTTCGGAATCTTCCTAAATCCGTCTATATTCTTCAGGGTTTCATTTATTCACAGTTCAAAACTTTCTCTGAATTTGGGTGGATCTCTTCACATTTTTCTGAATTCTTCTGAACTCTCTATACCTCTCTGAATTCTTTTGAATCTCTCTACATTTCTCTGAATGTTCCTGAATCTCTGTGAATTTCTCTGCATTTCATTTATTTAGATTCGAAAACTTTCTCAAAATCTGTCTGAATCCTTCAGAGAACTCCATCTATTTAGATTCCAGAGCTTCCTCCGAATTTGTCTGAATCCTTCTAAATGCCTCTAAATCCGTTTGAATTTCCAAGAACTTCATTTATTCAGATATTGGAAATTTCTTCCGATGTGTCTGGAAACCTTTTGAATTCATGTGAATTGGTCTGAATCGTTCAAACTGAGTGTCCAAAATTTTTCGGAATTTGTTCTAAATTTCTCGCAATATTCCTGAATCATTTTGAATTCCTTCAAATTTTGAATGACGACGTATTGATCATTCAAATTCACTCTGAATCCTCCTGAAAAGTTCAACGCACAATTTTTCTCAATCTACCTGTATTCGAATCATTTTTGAACTTTGCTGAATGCCTTCGAAATCTTGGACTAGAAATGTTCCGTAATTTATTTCTCTCTGAATTTTCCTGAATTTCTTCGAATGTCCCTGAAAAGTTCAACGCATACCTAATCTTTTCCATCCAGTTCCATAGCGAAAATAATCTCTTCGAATTTCTCTTACTTATTGGAAATGTTTTTTGCCGAATGTCTCTGTATTTCTCCACATTTTCCCCGGAAGTAACGACAATCTCTTTGATATTCTGGATTTTCCTGAATAACCATGAAATTTTTCCCATATCTTGCAAAAATTCATAAAGTTACTCCAAGTTTGTGCAAAGTCATTCGTAGGGATTGAAGGCTCTCCAATGGATTCCACCAAGTATCATGGAAAATATGTGAAAATAAAATGTCTGATAAGGAAGGGAAATTGAAAGAAAATGAGTGATATTCGGGATAATCCAGTCATATTCAGAGAAATGTTCTAACCAGGGTTGTCTCTAAGTCTCCTAGAAACTCACGGGATGCCTCTGGAACCTTGAACAAAAATTTTACTCAATTTACTGCGGTCTGATTCTTCCTGAATTTTTCTGAATTCTTCTGAATCCACCTGAAAATTTCCCTCAATCTGCCTGTTTCTGAATCTCTGGAATTCCCGAAATCCTCATGAAATCTTGGACCGAAAATTGCACTCAATTCAATTTTTCTCTGAACTTTTCTGGATTTTCTTTTGTGAATGCGTTGGAGATTGTGGTGCTGTATACATGCAAATAAATCGTTTACTCCAGAAAAAAATGTAATTTTCTAATGCAAATTCATAAATATGAGGTAGGAATCCTTATTACCTCAAAAAAGTGACTTCAAGTAACTTATAACAGAAGGAGTGACAAAAAAGTGACCTTGAAAAAAAAAGGAACTTTTAGTTGAAAAAGTGACCAAGTGGGAGCCCTGAAGTTTCAGTTTCCTTCTCTTCGCGATAAGCTATCTACAAAAATTCTTCTGTTCTTTGTGATAATTCGTGACGAATCGAATGAAGAAAGTCGTTGAGTTTGGGATTCAATTCAGATTCTTCATCTTCAATTCCTCGTTCCCGAATCCTCGTGAGAGATGTTCATACGTTCGATGTCTCTTTCTGAACATTGAGTAGCTGATTCTCAATTTTCTTTTACAAATAGAACAAATTTTGCAGAATTTCCGGCCGCTGATTCTATGGTACAGTTAATTACAACTTGGGAGTTATAGTCCAGCACGCGAAAATGTTCCAAACCACATGTTCTCAGAACATGGATACCACAATAGGTGCTCCTGTGAAATACGTATGTCAAAGTTTGATTTGAAATCAATTGAGATGGACTTAATCTACTTACTGTGATTTGGTATCGTTCCAGTCGATTTATTGAATTCTGGTGTTCCTATAAAAATAAATTTCTCATAACACTGTGCGTGAAATTCGAATTTTTGAGCGTAGTTTGCGTGCGCGAAGTTACCGATTCCCACCCTCAAACAGAACAGTGCGATGAAGGACCGGTCACTTCACGCACACAACGCAAACTTCGAAAATCGAATTTCACGTACCTCGTTAGGAAAACCAGTATAGGATACTCGTGCGTAACGTATTATGTCCAGAAATTACAGTCATATCATCTTTCGATATTAATTGTAATTCATTTACGGTTATCATCAATACTTGTACATCTGTGTTCATCTCTTCGTTGATTCAAGATTCTAGCTTTGGAATTTGTTCGATCGAATGTTCCTCCTCCAGAGGATTTTGAATTCCAGATAATCATTAGCGGCTGAGGAACTATGTTGATCAACAACGGGTAGGATGCGTCTGAGCGCAGCGTTCAGTAAGTGCATGGCAGTGTCGTGCTTTATTATTCCTCCTCGATGATGTGGATTTATACATATAACGCATTCATCCTCAATGTGTAATTTTGGATCTGGTTTCCTGGAATTAGTCAATCAATTGTTTATTGTTCCTCAATTCACTGTTGAAACATCTAACATATCCATGTGTTTCCCCTTTTATTTTCAAGGAAGTATCCCGTATGGAAATATTTCGCTGAAAAAAGTCTGCAAAACCATTAATAATCTCTGAAAACTATCGCATTTTCTCTGTAAAACTCTGACAAACTCCAAGAATCTCTGAAATTTCGATCAGAAATCTAATACCCTAGTGAAAAACGAACATATATGACCCATACATAATCCATACATAATACATATAAAATTTTTATATGATTCATATATGAAAATGCATAGAATCATGTACAATCCATATTCAATCCAAATGTGATCCATATATGATCATATATGACTCATATATAATCCATATAAAATCCATACACGAAAAATATTTCATATGTGACAGAATTTTTTCACATGTATGGGAAAGTCTTGCATCGAAAGGTCATATATGGATTCTGTATGGGCCATATATGATCATATACGGATTCAATATGGATTGCGTATGAATTATATATGGTCATATATGACCATGTATGGTTTCTATATGCTTTATGTATGTTCTTATATGATTCATTTTTACTAGGGTATTTTTGGGACGTTCTTTACAGACATTTTTTAGAGTTCCTCAGAGTTTTTCCATTCTTTTCCGGAGAAATAGGGCGAAATTGCACTTTGAGACAATTCTGACAAAGCTCTGTTAAATTGCTGACATTTTTCTGATTCTTCGAAAGTTCTGAAATTATATAAATATACTGATATGCTGTACTCAAATCAGGGTATCCAAGCTGAAAATATCCGTCATCTGAAACTGTAGAGGGCAATACTGTAGGTCACTAACACATAGCGCTTCTCACATCCATGTGCACACAAGAAAGAAGTATGTGTTTATGGCTATAGTATTGCCATCTACAGTTTCAGATGGCGGACATTCTCAGCTTAGATACCCTGATTCAAATATCATGTTAGGAAAAGTAATTGAAAGTTTTGAAATTTTTTTCCGAAAGTCAGAAACATGTTTAAAATTTATCAGAGTATTTTCAGAGCGCAATTTCGGTTCTGTTCCTCTGAAAAAAATGAAAAAACTCTGAGAAACTTTGAAAAACTCTGGAAAAAGTCTGTAAAGAATGTCCCAAAACTATTAGATTCTTCATCAAATTTTCAGAGATTCTCAGAGTTTCTCTGGGTTTCTCAGAGAGCATGCAACGTTTCACAGAGATTGTTCATAGTTTTGCAGACATTTTTCAGTGAAATATTTCCATATGAGATCTCAACTACACTTTGCGATACTTTTATTTTACACGAATGACTTGTATTATGAAAACAAAATGAGTTTAACACCAAGTTCTTCCAAATGAATAATCCACTGTTCTATTTTTTCTTCTGTTTTCATCAATTGTCGTCCTAGAGAGCTTCTAATCTTATTGCTTCTAGATTTCATTTGTCCGAAAAATCTTTCAATAATCCTGTATGCTTCATCCATTTTTCCTAAATGCAATCTTATTTCTATTTCCTGACATCTCTCTTCTAACCACTGTTCTTTTGCTTTCCTTGATTCTCTCATTATTTTATTTCTCAATGATTTGTATCGTTTCTGGCCTTCTTGGCTATCATTATTCTTGTATTTTCTTCTTTCATTTATCAATTCTAAAATTTCTCCCGTTATCCATGGGTTTTTAGGTTCTACTCCATCATTCTTCAAAATGTTATCCGCACATTCTCTTATATTCCCCTTCATCTTTGTCCATCTCCTCTCTATTCCCAAGTCTTCCTCTTTTTAATCTCCCAATTTTTCATCCAACATTTTCTCGAATGCCTCATGTGTTTGGTTTTGCTTGAGGTTCTTCAAATTCCATCTTTTCTGCATTTTCCTTTTCTTCTTCAGAGATTTGAATTTCAGAGAACATTTCATCATCAACATATCATGATCACTATCTATATCTGCACCGGGATAAGTTTTACAGTTTTTCACTTGGTTTCTAAATCTTTGTTTCACTGATATGTAATCAATTTGGTATCTTGCTGTATCTCCTGGCATTTTCCAAGTGTAGATTCTTCTTGGATGATTTTCAAATAAAGTGTTTGTGATAGCCATCTTATGATTTTCACTAAATTCGACTAAACGTGGTCCTCTATCGTTCCTCCTCCCTAACGCGAAATCTCCTATAATGTTGTCTTCTTTTTCTTGTCCTACTACCGCATTCCAATCCCCCATCACTATCAAATTCTCTTCTCCCTTCACATATTCTATCACTTCTTCTATTTCTTCGTACGTTTTTTCAATATCTTCCTCCGAATATGCAGATGTGGGCATGTATTCTTGGACTATGACTGTGTCTACCGGTTTTGTTCTGATTCTAACCATCATCACACGTTCATTATGTTGCAAATGATTTTCTTTTCTATTTCCTACTCTTTTATGCATTACAATTCCTACACCTGCTTGACCGTTCTTTGATCCTGTATGAATTATTCTATAATCCCCACTCCAGAAATCGCCCTCTTGTGGCCATCTCATTTCGCTAATCCCCATTACGTCTATATTCAACCTATTCATTTCTAATTCCAAATTTCCTAATTTTCCCACTTGCCTCAGTGATCTAACATTCCACGCTCCGACTCGAAGAATGTTGTTTCTTTTCCCTATCCTATTCTTCGGTTTTAGTTCTTTGCTGATGAAGCTTCCTCGAGCAGCCTCCACCCGGAGATCCGAACGGGAGACTAGTTTACCTCCGGAATATTTCACCCGAGAGAGCGCCATCATGTATTTATTAATTTGTTCGTTTATTTTTGTTACATAATATTCCAGGTTAGGAAAAGGTTTCATTTCCTCGGGAAGTATTGAAACATGTCAAGGAAGGTAGTTTCCCCTTGCTTTCCTCCCGTTTTCGCCGATGTTTCTGGCATTAGGATGATTTCGTTTCTCTCAGTTTGTATTCTTTCTCTTGAGTAGTTCATTCCACTCAAAAAAAAGATCCAACTCTGAGATCCTTATCCCCCCCACCACGTGAAGGAAGCAGATACTACCAGGGATGGATAAAAAAAATATCAAGGACAGGTATCATGAATATTCCCCTGGAAGACCCGCAATCATCCACGGGGAGGCGATTGCATACACATGAGATATTTATAACATATCAAATTTTCATATTTTATACTCTCTCATGCCTCTTACCTGTTCAATTGTGGTTTCAAATACATTTTCATGAAAGATGATAAGCCTAACAACAATGACCAAACTCATCAACTATCAAGATTGTTTAACGATGTTTCTCGAGGATTTATACGGTTAAAATCTCGATATCTCACGTTTTCCTCGATAACCACGTATAAGAACTGATCAGGAAATTTTTGTAAGCATATTGATAATTGATCAATTCCATCTAAAATTGTTGTTGAGGTTATTATATATCGAGCTGTGACTCGAACGCCAATAGATATTTTTGTGATTGAAATAAGGGTACGTCACAAGGGACATTTGCAACATTTCATCGCCAAGGTTGTTGACTGCGAAATTCGATGAAATTATCGCTGTTGCATGCACTCACTTCAACGGAATTCTTTAATTATGTAAGTAAATATCAACTTGAGATTAATATTAATACCAGTGTTTTTAGTTGTCCAAACTGAAGTTGAATTTGTCGGAGACTTCTATAGATGATTATTCAGATCCCTCCATGAAAAGGCACGAGAAAGAACGCTTTAGGCGTACAAGATATTACCCTGGTGAAAAAAAAGCGTGCGCTTAAGCGTTCCAAAGAAGTGATGAAGAAATGATTGAAAAGTTGACGGAGAATGGATTAAGCGTGCAGACAAAGTTAACAAGGTGTAAATTGGCGCTTTGTACCAGAGCAGCATGTATTGATTGTGCCTATAGAAAAACAAAAAATTATTTACTTTTCAAGCATAATCTTATACGATATACTTTTATACATTCAATTCTTCTTCTAATTTTATTATATCAAAATTTTTCATTCACCGTGTCTAGTAAAAAACAAACATATATGACCCATACATGATCCATACATAAGACATATAAAATTCATATATGATTCATATATGAAAAAGCATAGAATCATATACAATCCATATTGCATCCATATGTGATCCATATATGATCATATATGACTCATATATAATCCATATAAAATCCATATACGAAAAATATTTCATATGTGACAGAATTTTTTCACATGTATGGGAAAGTCTTGCATCGGAAGGTCAAATCTGGATTCTGTATGGGCCATATATGATCATATACGGATTCAATATGGATTGCGTATGAATTATATATGGTCATACATGACCATGTATGGTTTCTATATGCTTTATGTATGTTCTTATATGATTTATTTTTACTAGGGGCCCAATATATGACAATACATGAAGTTCCCTCGTGGAAATATATCTACGCCAAAGTACGCCAAGAACTACACCATTTTACGCCAAAACCTACGACAAATCACACCCAAAACTACTCCTAAGTCCGCCGTTTCGAACACATCTGTAGATTGGCGTAGTAAATTACGGTGCTTCGATATTGATTAGAAAACTACAACTTTCCACGCTCGAATACTTCAAATTATTCAGAACTACCACTCATCACGTAAATAAACGCCCAAAGCAATAGTACATAATTACAATTTATGCCTTTTCAAGTTATAATTTTAAGAATGGATGAAAATTACTACCTTTTATAACAATCCACGCCAAAAGTAAAAAATCCAAAATTACGATAAAACTACGGCTTTTCAAGTACAAGTACTTTAAATAGATGAATTTATCGATTTGATTGATTTGATAATTTTTTCGACAAACGAAACTGAGAGCGATAATGATCTTAGTTCTCCGTAGAAATTCGTAGTTTCCACGCAAATGGTTGCATATTCGCGTTCCATCGTGAAAAGTTCTCAAAGTCCCCACTGGGTCGTAAAAATTCTTAGAAATGCGTAGAAAATAGAATTTTCTAAGAGAATCTACGGACAAGTATGTCAGTGCAGGGGGACAAACTAAAACTGAAAGCGATAATGGTCTTAGTTTTTTGTAGAAATTCGTAGTTTCCACGCAGTTTGTTTTTCATGTTTGCGTCTCGTCGTGGAAAGTTCTCCGAGTCCGAACTGTGTCGTCAAGATTCTTGGAAATCCGTATAAAGTGGAAATTATCAAGAGAAAGTTCTAAAAAAAATCATGTTCACGTTCACGTTTCCGTGGTGAAAATTTTTCAAAGTTCCTACACGGTTGTAAAAGTTCATAAGAAGTTGTAAAAATCCGAGCTTTCTACTAAATCCTACGCATAAGTCTGTCCCTCAATGAAATCGGTGTCATCGTATTCTTGAATATTCTTATATTCCTCATACTTGTACTCAAACACATGATCATCTTTTGTCGTTCATACTCCTGACTACTCAAAAATTACGCCCTTCCAGTCCCGTGTCGTAGTCTGGCGTACTTCTGCGTTATACCACGTATATTTTTCTACGTTATTTCACAACTTTTTATGCCATGCAAGTAAGCCTTGTTCCGCGTAATTATTCGTACTTTTTGGCGTAATTTAGCGTAGATATATTTCCACGAGGGTTCCATTCAATTTTTCTCTTTTATGGTTACGTTCGTTTGTTGACAATTATACTGTAACCTCAAAACATCGTAAGATACTTCATTCATTTCCATGTATGTAACATTCTTTGCATTGAAATCAATTGCTAACTAGCTATCACATTTCATAATCAGTTAACTTTATCAAGCATTATTCGAATGGCATTTACGCAACAATTCAATGAATTTCAAAGTGAAAATATAACACGAATCAAGTTTCGCAATTTGATTTTTACAAACAACACGAAGCGTGCAACATGAACGCTTAATACACTTTTCCAACGGGAAGAGTCTATTGGCGCTGACCAAGCTGTCTGCACGCTGTTTTTACTTCTATGTACTCCAGTTTCACGCCAAAGCACGTTCTTTTTTTACCAGGGTACACCCAAGAATATTGGATTCGTGTAAATCATGGAGATGGAGAGTACCCTAGTAGCAAGCGAACGTTGTATATATACTATGTACGTTCATAGTATATTCAGATATACTACGTATGTGCATAGTATATATACAACATTCGCTTGCTACTTGGGTAACGATGCACGGTTGACAAAAATGTGGCGTTTTTTGAATATTATCCAAACCAATGGGTAAAATTGGTTGGAATGTTCAGGGTCAATAAAATTTAGGTCTATATGAATTCTTAAAATACTCATAGGTTAGGCCGCGTTCAGCAAAACAATACATCAAACTGAAATGATGTCAATGCAGTCCAATAAAATATGTATTTACTAAATGTCACCTAACCTATGGGGTATATTACCCACACAGCACACAGAGTTCGCCCACGGTTCATAATGAACACCTCTTTTTCCCCGAAGAATCCGTTATGGATATCCAAACTCGTCCAAATGAGTTCATTCAGAGTTTTTCAATTCTCCTCGTATGTCAGTTTAGAATGAAGTCCCAGGAGAATTGTTTTTCTCGTCCAAAAGACTCTCATGAGACCAGAAAAAAACGTTTTCAAAGAATTCAAGAAATCTTCATCTGGAAATCATTTCCAGGTGTAATGAAATGCACATTTCAATATGTATTGAAAAAAATGCTTTTTATTTATAACATACATTACAAGAGGGCCTTATATTACTGATTGTGAGTGAATTATGGATTTCAGCGAATGGTGAAGATTTTTTTTCCTTCGATTTTCACTGTTTACAAATAATAGAAAAATTAGAAGAATATTGAAAACTTAATGTTAGTTTACAATATCACAGTCTTATTCGGATGCAGGTACCGATTTTGAATACAGATTTATGTAAATTATGAAGATGTTTTTTCCTTCAATTTTCACTTTTTACAGATGATATAAAAATTAGAAAAGCATTGAAAACTTGATGTTAGCTTACACTATCCAGTCTCATATTCAGATACAGGTACAGGTTTACGTGAATTACGAAGGTGTTTGTTTCCTTCAATTTCTACTGTTTAAAAATAATGTAAAAATCAGATAAACATTGAAAACTTAATCTTAGCTTACAATTTCGCAGTCTTATATTCAGATTAGAATTAATATCAGCTTATAGTTTGAAACATGAATAAGATTTAACATGCACCGTAAATTCTCTTGAAACATAAAATCATATCTAATGTTCATAGATGATATTCAATAAAAAAAACATCATGAATGTAGTGTTAGCCTATAATCAAACAGTCTCCCTGTTGGAAAAGTATGATAAGTGCTCATACATTCTGATAAATTCCTGGACAAAAATCCATTAAAACTTCATAGGGATTTTCATTTTATAGGTCTTCTTGAGATTTTCCACGATGACTTATGAAGTCTGATAAAATCCAATTTTGGGCTCATTAATTCTCATAACGGTATTATAAAATCTCATGAATCTCTAAACAAATGCTCATATAAAATCTCACAGATTCCACGTATCAGTTTTTATGAGATCTTTTCCATAGAGCTTTCAATACCTCCAAAAACCGTCGTACAATCAATTTTCGCTGGATGATCATTGTTTATTCATTCAGTATTAGTATGAAATGATCCTGAAACAAATATTCACTCAGTGCATTAAGAATTATCATGTCAAAATATGCATGTTATCATAAAAATTGTCCACTTACCCACTTGACTTCATGTACAATTTACTTCATGATACCATCAGAAATTTGTTTCTTGCCATCCATGACGCAAAGGCAGCATAATAAAACGACCATATCTTGTAGGTATTCTCCAAATCTTTGAAGAAATCATATTGACAGGATGAGAAACCAACGTTCTATTTTCTGTGCCAATTGATATATTCAAGTGCTCAGAGTCACAAGGGATGTCATAAAAGCTTCGTTCTTTAGAGAACTTTTTTACAATCACGTGAAATTCCCCGTTGCTGTGTTGAACAATGTTGAGCACTTTTATAATGGTACCGTCATTCATCAAACAACAATCATCCTTCTCGTCATTGGAACGAATGAAGAAATGTGGAAGAATGCAGATTTTGTATTGGGCTTTAACATCTGTGTCATCAAGTGGCCCATTTACATGTGCCTTTTTCACTACAATTTGTGTATCCGTCGAAGGAAGTTGATGGCTTTGCAATGCAATTGATTGTGATTCTGAATATCTCTTGCTAATTGTGATAAAGGTTTCTCAGATTTTCTCATCATCTTTTTGATTGAGCCAAGATAATTTTCAAATCTGAATGCACTGAACATATCGAGGGTGTCAAATTTTTCCACATCATCTGTAATGTGAATTAGATTGTGAACGTTATGTGAGACGTATTCTTTCACATACAAAGTACTAAATTTTTGAACGAAATATCGCATTAGTTGTCTCGCATATTGACATATCTGTGCATTTTCAATTAATGATTTAGTGAGTAATATTGTTGTTGCCACATGTAGTGTCACGAAATGCCGATAAAGTTGATTGTTCAATATGTTCTTCAAAACAATGGGTCCAGTGTATGAAAGGAATTGGCGATATTCTATGGCTTCCCAGTTGCGTATTTCTGCAAGGGAGCGTGGACTTCTGGCAAATTCTTCGGGCATAGATGATCTTAATGAACATAATATGTTTGATATTTCACTTTGATCATTTCCAGATAATTTCACTATCGCAGGGCCTTTGTTTAGTCCAAGCCAAAAATACATAATCTTCTTCATGACTCCCAAACAGATTAGATGCATATAATCTAAAGGCACGTTTGATACTAATCCTAAATTTGGAATTTGCGTCAAAATAGTTTTTCCCACTTGATATTCGTTGATATATGTGTAATTAGTGCATTTTTCGTCTGTCCTCAATTCACAATCGTTTTGGAGGAAACAAACTCTTCCATGGATGGAATTCCCTTTTACAACACATTTTGTGCAACCATTATATGCATTAAAATTCTTGACGTTCAAAATACTGGCCTTGGCCGGTGCGTCACATATGATACTGGAAATTTCAACTTCAACCTTTGATCCTTCCAACAGAATTCCATTGTTCATTATGCAAATTAATTCAGATACAAACGTTTGGAGATATTCGTTAAAATTACCAGGTTTTTCATGCCCATAATATGCACCGGATATCCATACTTTATTGAAGACATTTTCCAAAATTAAGATTGGCCAGAATGATGCGGTAGATGATTTGAATAATGGCAACCCATCGATATTTATCAACAATTCAATTTTCATAATCCCTTTTTGAACGTAATCCTTTGCCATTGATTTTAATATATTTGATAATCCGAAATTCCAGTACTGGCCCCCTTTGATTGGGATAACATGGACTGTCTCTGCAGTTCGTAATAAGGTTCTTCCATCTTTTGGTATCATCCTTTCCACGTCCGATGAAGAAAAGTATTTGATAATGATCAGAAGAAGAGCTGTGATAGCATTGATTTTAACATTATATTCAACAGCCCACTTTTTCAAATCCAACAAAAATTGTTGTTCAATACTGGTCGATGGTGTCTGATCCTTATCCTTGCTATTATCATTGGTGTTACCGCCAACATCATCATCGCTATTACCATCATCACCGTCACCATCACCATCACCATCATCATCATCATCAGAAGCGGTGCTAACATTTGTGACTCTGTCATCAGTATCACTAGCACAATCATCAGGCAAGATATCCATTGTGATGTCATCATCCACATTAACATCTGCAGAATCGCCAATTTTAGTACATGATGATAACCGATGATTTCCTTCAAAAATAGAATCCATACATGTATATCAATTGAAAAATGATTGATGTTTCATTTGATACGTCTCATATGTTCATCGAATACAAGCTCATGAAAATCTGTTATGATAATATTCATTCTTAGAAATGTGCGACTATCTACATTTTGAAAAATACAGTGTCCCAAGGGGATACCAGGGTTGGTTAACACCTCTCCCCATCAAAAAAATCCAGGTGGGTCCCATAGAAACCTAAATAGGAATCCCTGGGAACCCACTCATCCCCATGTGGTAATCCCGGGTGGGAACCAGGACGATTTTTGACAAGGCTCTTTCGAACGCATAGGCGTGTCTTTTTCTAACCAATGAACTCGGATTGCATCGTCAAGGATCGCTGCCCTAGTAGAAAAGAATTATATATGATCTATATATGATTACTGAAGTTTAAATGAGTATTATTGAAATTTATATATAGACATATACAGGGTGATTCATAACTCGCGGACCGTACTTCACAGGCCTATTCTACGCATAAAAATAAACAAACTTGTCCTCTACCATTTTTCGATCTGGTTCTTAGTTCTTGAGTTATAAACAAAATAATTTGACCATTCTGGTTGCGAGTACATCGGCTACTCCAACGATCAATGAGTATACTTATGTACACGGAGAAGAAGGAATGGTTGCAGCGACTACTTAAATAGTCGATTTTCGACCATCTACTTAAGTAGTTGCCGCAACTACTTAGTAGTCAGGGCAAGTACCACGTTAGCTGCCTCAGCTAACTCGATAGTTGCACTAACTGACGTGAATACCTGGCAACTTACGGAGTATTTACGTTAGTTAGTGCAACTATCGAGTTAGCTGAGGCAGCTAACGTGGTACTTGCCCTGACCACTAAGTAGTTGCAGCAACTACTTAAGTAGATGGTCGAAAATCGACCACTTAAATAGTTGCTGCAACTATTTCTTTTGCTCCGTGTAGCTTCTACTTGATTGGTTGAAGTCAGCTCTGAAACTAAGCCTCAGATCGAAAAATGGTGAAGGAAAAAGTTGTTTGTTCTCATGCGTAGAATACGCTAGTGAAGGACGGTCCGCGAGTTGTGAATCACCCAGTATAATTATACAGGGTGGGGCATTTAAAGTGTCGCGGGCGTTTTTTCCAAAAATAAAGTGAGATACGAGAAAATTTTTCGGACAAAAGTTGTAGGGTACCGAGGGGGACATCCGATGGTGGCCTTGGCTTTGACCTCAAATCTCATCTTCAAGGGCATTCTGAGATCAACTCTTGTTTTTTAAATAGCATCTCATATTTTTTACTGCAGATTTGGATTCTAGGTCAAAAACCAAGAAACTTTTGTCTAAACCATTTTCCTGAAATCCGCAAAAATGGCGCTCTAATCGATATTGTTCCATACTGAATCTGACATTAGAATAACTCGAAAACGAAGGGTCTTGGAGTAGAATGTTTCGGACAAAAGTTGTCTGATTCCAAGGGGGACCCCTTGAACTGAAACGGAGATGATGGGGTATAACAGACAAAACACAACACATTTCAATCGTCTACATCACTTGGATAATTTTAATGCGGTAGATGCTCAAGATGATGGCCTTCGACTTGAATACACATTTCAAAACGTTTTACAAAAGATTACTGAACTCGTGCTAAAATATCTTCATTGATGCTCGCGCATGCATTGATGATTCGTTGACGCATATTCTCAGGTGTAGTCGGTGCTTGTTGATAAACTGTATCTTTTATGTATCCCCATAAAAAAAAAATCTGGAGAAGTAAGATCCGGAGAACGGGCAGGCCAATGAACTGGTCCACGACGTCCTATCCATCGTCCAGGGTGATCTCTGTCCAATATTTCTCGAGCTGTGACTGCATAATGGGATGGACAACCATTGTGTTGATACCACATATTCAATCGTTCCTGAATAGGTATGTCTTCAAGTAATGTTGGAAGTACTTGATCTAAGAAATGTCTGTACTTCTCTCCATTTAGCGTATCTGCAATGAAGTACGGTCCAATTACTCGAGATCGAAAAATACCACACCAAACATTCACAGCCCATTGTCTTTGATGCTCTACTTGACGTAACCATCTTGGATTTTCTGTCGCCCAGTAATGCATATTATGTCGATTTACTTGACCATGATTGGTGAACGTCGACTCATCAGAAAATAATATGTTGATGAAGTTGTTATTGTGCATTTGCGCTAGACCCCATCGACAAAACTGTACACGATTTTCGAAATCATCACCGTGAAGGTCTTGATGCAAACAAATGTGATACGGATGGAATTTGTGACGTTTCAGTATTCGAAGAACACTTCTTCGAGAAATTCCCGAATGGAGTTCAATTTCACGAGAGCTCACGTGTGGATTATTGGCTACTGCAGCTAGTACATTAACTTCCGCATTTTCTCCGCTAACAGTTCTCATTCGATGTCGTTTTTCCCTTGTAACACTTCCCGTTTCTGAGAATAATTCTGTAATGCGTTGAAAATACCTAATGGATGGCGTTGTTCTTTCAGGAAATCGTTCTGCATACAAGTCATATGCTTGTCTGGGGTTCTTATGCACTTCACCGTAAATGTAGATCATATCGATCTTTTCAGAAACCGTGTATCGGATATCCATGATTTTCAATTTGTCATAAACCAAGTAATAATCAAATGTAACTGACAAACTGACTTTCAAAATCGTGAATTTTCACTGAACCCCGTCGTTTGTTTACATCGCGTGAGCTCTGAATGGTGGTAATGTAGACGATTGAAATGTGTTGTGTATTGACAACTTTTGTACGAAACATTCTTTTGCAAGACCCTTCGTTTTCGAGTTATTCGAATGTCAGATTCAAAATGGAACAATATCGATTAGAGCGCCATTTTTGCGGATTTCAGGAAAATGGTTCAGACAAAAGTTTCTTGGTTTTTGACCTAGAATCCAAATCTGCAGTAAAAAATATGACATGCTATTTAAAAAACAAGAGTTGATCTCAGAATGCCCTTGAAGATGAGATTTGAGGTCAAAGCCAAGGCCACCATCGGATGTCCTCCTCGGTACCCTACAACTTTTGTCCGAAAAATTTTCTCGTATCTCACTTTATTTTTGGAAAAAACGCCCGCGACACTTTAAATGCCCCACCCTGTATAGCTGTAGATATAACCATATATGTCCTTATATAAATTTCAATAATTATATTCATCCTTTTTTTACTAGGGTGGTTTCATCTTAAAGATTCAAATCTTCCCGATATTTGAACTGTATTTACTGCGACAATCCTGGAAAGAGGAAACGATAAAACTGATTGAAAGGATAAAAACCCGCATACAAACAAACAGAAACAGATGGGAACAGATAGACTCTGGATCGTTTTCTATGCGGTTTTTGATTTTTCCAATCGGTTTCTATCGTTTCCTTTTATCAGGGAATATCTTGGAAGTAGTCACATTTTTACATATCATATCTTGTTTCCACTTTTTCTCAGATAATTATCCCAGACAACACACCAGTTCAGAAAGAGTTCATAAAGAGTTCAACTGGGACTCAAAGAATTCATTATGAATTCTCAAGAATTCTTTCTGAACTTCTGTGCTGTATGGGATATTATGTTATATGAAGGTATGAAAATAACGTTTGAATCTCAAGAATGATTGATTATATTCAATGACATTAATTTTAATTACAACCGATATTTCACATCGCTCACGTATCTACTTTCGAGTGGATTTCGAATCTGAACTTAGATCAACATTTAATTCAAACAATTCCCCACAGTTGACGAGGAAAAATGGATTACAACTAAACAGATCCAATTACATCGAAAATGATCTTATTAGATCTAAGGAGATCTAATTATATATAAAGAATAGAAAGCAGATAGTCAAAGCTTCCTGGAACTACTCAGATTTGAGCAGATCTGTAGCTGTCCATTTCTTGTAATTTAATGAGATCTAATTATAATTACATATAAATGCATAATCAAATCTCCTTAGATGTAATTAGGTCTTTCTTGATTTGATTGCATCTGTTTAGATCTAATCCATTTTTCCTCAAATTGAGATGTGAAATATTAAACACAAATTATAATGTCTAGATTGAATTTCTTTTAATTCACTTTTGATTTTCCAGTGAGCACGGCTACATGAATGTTACATAAAAATTACATAGCGTAAAATAACAATTACGTAACACGGAAATCCCAGTCGAGTCACAATTTCCTACTCATTTACGTAACAATGTGAGGAACGATATAAAAATTGTCAATTAATTGACTGGATCAATTCCATACGTAACCATTATGGAACATATAAATCACAAATTTTTATGTAACATTTCATGTCACTAATACATCATATATACGTTGAAATGGTATATAACTTTGTGATTCCTGTGTTTTATTACACTTACACGGAGAAAAAGGAATAGTTGCAGCAACTACTTAAGTGGTCGATTTTCCACCATCTACTTAAGTAGTTGCTGCAACTACTTAGTAGTCAGGGCAAGTACCACGTTAGCTGCCTCAGCTAACTCGATAGTTGCACTAACTAACGTAAATACTTCGTAAGTTGCCAGGTATTTACGTCAGTTAGTGCAGCTATCGAGTTAGTTGAGGCAGCTAACGTGGTACTTGCCCTGACTACTAAGTAGTTGCAGCAACCACTCAAGTAGATGGTCAAAAATCGACTGTTTAAGTAGCTGCTGCAACTATTCCTTTCTCTCCGTGTACATGTAGTGTTCACTGGGTATCATGAGAATGATCTCAAACCGTTTTATTATATGGCATACATTTTCAAGCTGAAGAAAATGCGTTACACAGTCATTCAATTTTAATAAGAATACAGAATGTGTTCAATTCTATGATACAATTATAAAATCATTATAGTTGATGGAAAATTCGAAATTCTTCCATAAAACTCAATAAACCATAGTATATTAACCTTTAGAGGACGGGAGAGCCACTATATTGGCTCGATCCGTGATAGTCACATTACCCACAACTATTCCCTGATATTAGATACTCATTTTATGCATTTTCTGAGGGAGATAGATGATCTCAAATCCCCGTCCTCTAAAGGTTAAGAGAACACTTTCATGAAATCCAAGAAAGATTTGTTTCACGACATTGCATAATGTTTCTTCGAACTGAAGTTTTGTTTCTATTAACACAGAGAATCCCTGATGAAAATGATCTCTGCATTTCTCTACATTTCCCTGAAAACGTCCGAAATCTGACAGAAATCTCTTCATTTCTCTTCATTTTTGTCCGAGTTCGGACAATTAGAGAAATGCGGAGAAATGCAGAGATTTATTTTTATTAGGGATGTGTTTGATATAAATGCGATTTTAATTCATTCTAAGGAAATAAATACGGGACAAGCAGGTTCAACCGTGATCTGTTTCCTGTTTTTAACCACATTCACTAGGAAAGATTACACATTCTGTTGGAGAAAGACAAATGATGCATGATGTTTCAAACGTGTTGTCTAATTCAAATCAGAATTACTTTTATGTATTCAATCATTCCTCAAATACCAATTTTACTTTCATAATCTCATTGAACACAATATCACTCAGTCTTCTCTTAAAGTATTGATGTTGAAGAAATTTGGATCATTTACGTGAATGAATCTGAGAAAGAACATGAATGAATCGAGAATCTCAATCATATTCATTTGATTTATTCACATAAATTTGATCACAAATTTCAACCTACAGCGTTATAATCATTCAAATTTCACCTAACATACGTGTGCTGTATGGAAATGTTGGAACAATATCTGTTACTGGTTAATTCTCTCCATGGAGGGATTTTTTCATTCCCTGCAATTGATTGGTTTTTTCGGATTCTGAAATTTTGAAATCAATCTTCAAGAATAGCTTCGATTACAGATCATCATTTCATTTAATCATTTGATTGAAATTAGACTCGTTTACTGATACCAATTTTGGATTGAATATGAACAAATCTGATTGGGGATTGATAGCAATAGATCAAAGTTCACTTCCTTGGATAAAATATAACAACTGATTATATCAATTTCAAAATTAGCGATATGCACACTGTAACGTCCAGGGTCGAACATACACGAATATTTGTTTAATTTTTCATTGAAATTTGAAAATTTAAATTTTATGAGTTTTCGGTCAAATGCCTCCAAGTAGCGTGAGGCTTTGGAAAACTGGATTTGGGGCTAAAACTTATGCCCACGAGACCAGTGCTTTCTTTTATGGAGTTGAAATTTCATAAGTGGGATGGAAATTATAATAAAATTTGAAATGTAAGTTGAAAGGATTTAATAGCAAAGTGAAAATTACAATCGGAGAAAAAATTGAACTTTGAATATAAATTTTGACATTTATAGGAAAAATATTACTACCTTGGCTGCCGCTTTGAAAGCCTCCATTTCGCTTGTAACAGTCTGGCTTCACACACTCACACACACACAATTGTCTTTTTTTTTCATGTAAAAATAATAGTCTTCTTTCTTTCTTTGGAACAATCAATAAACACTTTGATTTCCTCGAGAATCGCGGATAGGCACTCTTTTTGTATTACGAGAATCGCGGATGGAAGAGAACGCTGAATTTTTCTTTTCTACTCGAGAGTTGAAGATGGAAGTTGATTCTAAGATTATTGTCATCCACCTCACGGTGGTAACCTCGGTTCACCCCAAATCTTGCCGATCTTGGTCAGTTAGTGGGGTAATCCACTAATTAGAAACTAGTAATGATCCCACTCATTTCGATTTCCTTTCATGGTGGGAGGCATTGACGAATCACCCTTCGTGAATAGGTCAGTGGCCCAGCCATCTTCTTGCACATATATTTCATATATCGCAAAGACCATAGGCGGGATCATTGCCCAATCTTGAAGAACATTGGTCGAAGGGGTTTTCCACCACCCCTTCCTTTTGTATGGTTCTCACACTCAGCTTCTGAATCATCGTGACTCAATTCTTATTGTGAGAATATATGTATTGTTTATATAAAATATAAACGTAACTTCCGGTATCTACCGTCCGACGCCAAGATCATGCCACCAATGTTGGAACTTGAGGAATATTCCTCAAGTTTCAGTATATAATAAATCTTCCTATTATCAGAGGAAGTTTGGTCTTTGGTAACGTTTCGAATAAAGAAATCGATGTCCATGGGATCTATGAAGAGTCATATGCTATGAATAATAGAAAAGTTTTTTTTTCAAAAGGCCCACTGTCTAACCAAGAACCGTACAAAATTCGTTACATGAAAATGTACTATATCAAATCAGAGTATTCTCCCATACAATCTGAATCTAACTTATGATAATATTAATTCATGAAATCAAAATCATTTAATTATGAAAAATTACACATGACTAAACTCGAATTCATTCTGTTTTAAACCATGCACTACAATAGAAATAACACTGTACTTGCATACAATGCAACATGCATTTTAATCATTCCTATTCAAATTCAATGATATGGAATTTCCATAGATATTCTTATAACTATCATTATCAATTATTGCTATCCTGTCAAACTGTCAATTGTAATGAATGACATACTCGCATCGTAAATAGGATATTTGATTAATTTCAGAACATGTGAGTTGGTTCTAGACTGAAAAATCATGAATTATGATATTGTTATTGATTACAATCAATCAAATATTTCTTTAACATGCTTTCGAAAAAAGGTGTCATTTAGACTCGATTCTTTCATCCGATTTGATTAGATTTCCTTCCCTTTTTACAGAGTAACGTGGTAAAACTTATATAAGCACTTAGAAATATGATGAAATTGCATAAAACAAAAGAAAACTACATGCTATCTATCATTCCAATTTATGATTGGAAAGATATCATACAGATATCTGATTTTGTCTTAAAGGATTGAAATTTTCATGTAATGATAGAATATTGAAGAGAGATTACCCTGTAAATAAAATCATGTGAAATTGTTGTTGATTATAATTAAAAACTAAGAGGAATAACTTCCAATCAGAAAGAAAGTATTAGGAGTACAGGAATCATAAGAGGTAACTCGTCAAAGATTTGTTAATGGACCTACACTATTATGATTATGTCCATTTCGTCGACCTATGTTCCAAAGTCGTATTGCACTCCAGAGTCAAGATGTATAGGTACGCATTGGTGTGCGTACGTGCGTGTGTGCACACAGCGTACCATTGTTCTGTTCTTCACGGAGTATCGATACAGAGAAGAATGATTTCATCATGCATACTTCTTGCACGTATGACATAGAATTCTTCTTCTCGATTTAACGCATTCCTTATTTTAAGGAGGATAAATCTTTGATGAAAATGACAATTCTATTATAATTAAAATGAATATATATATACATATAAATTGAATGAATATATGAATATTCGTATATATGGATACTGTGTATATATGAATACATATACACATATATTATATGGAAGAATCAAAAATTTATCCGAGGACGTTACACACACCATTCTTACAATCGTTTACGAATTTGTTTTATGAATGATTAAAATTTCAATAACATTTTGAGATTCTCAGGTAAAATTACCATAAGCAAAAGTAACTAACCACAATATGATTCCAATGTCTCTTCAGAGGATGAACTGCTTGCGTTCATTTCATCTTCTAGCATTTGTTCATTGAGTCGCCGGTATTTCTGTCTCTGCGACGAAGCTGAATATGGGCGTTGTTTCGGCATTTTTGATGTCTACAATTGTTCTCAATGTAAACAGTTTTCTGTTGCAAATGAAGCTGAGAATGATTAAAATAATAATTCAAAAATCTATATTTGTCAGTATACATTGATGAATTTATATTGTTGGTTACGTACTTCATAAATGTTTAAAATTATTTATATCAATTTCAAGAAGGTTATATCAAATGTTGATCAAATTATCTTCAAAAGTTCATTAATCTTGATATGACATGTCTTTGAAAATATACACATCAACTTTGAATTTGAAACAAGTGGAATCCAATACAAACTGAAAAACTATGATTCTCATAAAGAGGGGTCAATTCTTCAATAGGGAGTTTGACATTTTTGAAATCTGAATCGCTTATTGAAACGAATTTATAATTTAAACCAGAAAACAAAAATTCCACAAACTCTCATTTCACTTAGGAAGTATATTCTATGCAAACCAGTTTATCCTAAAACAGTGATGTTGATTATTCGTTCAGTTTGATCATGTTCGATGATGAATGCACTACAAAAAACGATTCATATTACAAACGATACGTCACATTCATAACTAGTAACTTTATTCATTGCTCAGAGAATAGATGATAGAAGATTTTTGCACGTCATGCTGAAAGTAATGGTACAGTTTTTATAATTTCCATTGATTGCAGTCAGCACGCGCTGAAATATTTTCAACCTTCTCAAAGCTATGATTATAATATGCAACAGGAATACTCAAATGTATATGGAGTATTCCATGGAGCAGGTAGTGTAGCTGAATGGGATACACTACTGAAAATTATATGTAATATCATTATCGTTCTGCACTTTTCCAACTTTAAAAGTGGTAGTTTCACGAACTCTGAATTTATAAGAATTTATAAATTGAGGATTATAATTACTGATTTACTCTTCAATGTTCTGCAACAATCCACTTGAGACAATACAAATTTTCTTACCTCTTAAAAAATTCTGATACCCACTTTAAATACGAAAATCGTGAGTCTTTCAGATATTTCTCCGATCCATCCGCTGTTAGAACAAATGTAATGGTGGAATATACTTTGTTACGAAAAGTAATATATGAAAATAATATAAAGTAATATAATATACGTACATTAGGTAAAACCATGTATCTGTTGAGAGGTGATGTTGAGTAATTTTCATCTGCAACATAATTTTATTATTCAATCATGGAATAATACGATATTTAATGACATCATGAGAGTCTTACCCAAATGAAGAAATTTACGATGAAACACAATCAATTAAGGATGTGAAATAACTGAAATAATTCAAATTAATCATCCATCCTAATTATAACGTGGAAGATGTCGACAGGTATCGTAGGTTATTATAACTCCGAATGGCCATAATACCGAGTTTTCTGTATTGATTGGAAACCAGTAATTTCCACTGAAGTTACTGAAGAGTACTAGTTTTTAACCAATGACGAAAATTCGGTATTATGGCCATTCGGTAATTGGCGTTGCCATACAAGAACCAATGAACGCTCTTTATTGCTCAATTCTGTTCATGATAATAATTTAATTCGTTACGTATTAGCAGAGAGGAGTTGGGAAGATTGCTCATGCTATACCGGAAGCATGGTCCACTTTCCAATTGGTAGGATCACGTTTTCCGTTCATACTCTGATGCTGATTAGTTTACAGGAAAAATTCAACAAATGACATCATTTTGTTCAGAGGAAATAAATTTAAAATGGCCCACGACTTCGCCAACGCGTTAGCAGGGAGCGTCGTTTGTTCTTTAAAAAAAGTGCAAAGCGGGAAGAGTTGTGTTACACGAGGTTCGCGTAATCAATTCGAATCCATCAAATCAGATACCATCCTTAATTACAGGTTTGTTTTTTATCGCAAACTTTTTTATTCACATGAAAGTATGATAATTTTGTTGAATATGCTGTGATTTTCAGGTATTGTGTAGACGGAAGTGGTTCAGTCTAACCTGTTGACATACAATTGCTCCAACAGCATTAAGCGAATAAATATAAAAAACAAATACGATTTTCATATCTATAGCTGATATCCCAATTTCATTCCGGGTAAGAAAAATGATGTTTATTCTATTTCGAGTGAACCATTCCGTTACATATTTTGTTATCAATATTTATTTCACAATTGGATTGTCAAACCGTAGACCCTGTAAACCGTCAGTTAATAGGACGTATAAATGGATATTCATCTTATATCGGTTCATAAATACTAATATTTATTGCAAACACAACCCAGCCAATGAAGCACTCCTAAATATGCGTTTTTGCTCCTAGCAGTGCCACAATGCTAATGTAGCTTTGCCAGTATTTTGGCACTGCTTCCTACTACAACATACATATAATGCAATCTGTAACGTAACACTGCCTTAGCGCTATCAGTATTACCAGGAAGCGCTACCAAGTAGTGCTTCTAGCAAAATACTGCCAAGTTGCTTCCATTTCCACACGTACATTAAACACTATATGTACAAGCACCGTTTAGATATATAAGTGGATGTTAGCATCGCTGCCAGAAGTACTGCCGTGATGTTGTTGGCTGAGTGTTGACTCTCTTTATACATCTCTTTATACATCTCTTTATAGGTCTCTTTAATACAATAATAAAGTAATCAATGTTATATATCATCACATTTGATACGTATCTATTTGTTGGTTGGATATTTGATTTGTTCTCGCATTCGTTTTTCGATTAAAAACTAGATTTCTCTAGTATTCTTAAGTATTCTTCTTAAATATTCTGAAAATATTGTCAGGATGTCGTGGATGATGGTCGTGTTCAAAGATGAACAGTCAGTTGAGGCTGTTTCTACAACCTGGATACTCGATAAGGATACTTGTCTATGGCCAAATTATAATCAGAATCAAATTAAAAGCGCAATTCGTTGATGTGAACGACCGCAAGACTCTTGGGGTGTGCATAAATCTCGCATTTTAGAGGAAGTTTTTGGTAAATTGGTCAACCACGAATTATATCATCAATTGTTTGTTTGTAAAATGTGCATTCGAATTTTGTACTTTTGACTTCTTAGTTGATTACGGGCATGCACGAATGGCTATGATTGGAGCCCAAGAAAAATCTGAAACAAATTCATCTAGTGAGGAACCATCTGGTAAAAGAAAGAGATTTTCCAAGAAGAGAGAAGATTATTATTATTCCGATACAGACGAAAGTGATCAATTATTAAACGAAAATGTTCATTTTCTAGTCAGTTATCCATTTATTCAGATATGTCGATATTCAACCTTTCAAATGCATGCAGATAAAAATTTAGCATGTTCTTTTTTTTTCAATAATATAATATGTTAAGTAACAATATTATAATTTTTTATTCCATTTTATAATCATAAAGCCTAATCGTTCAGTATTGTCGTGAACTTGAGCACATAAAATATGAATTTATAATATAATTTTCACTAATCATATGTGTTTTTTTTGTTTAGAAGAGCATTGTGAAGTTTCCAAGGAAAAGTTTCCCGAGAATGAAGGTATGGTTCCAATCACTAAGCGAGAAGATACTTCCATCCTCAATACTTCAACTCTTCAATATGATGAAAACATTACAAAAATTGAAAATATCGAGAATGAAGAAAATATAATGCCTAATTTGAACACGAATGTAGTGAGTCCTCATCCTACATTGGTAGTATCCCACGTTTCTACTGGTGAGATTTTGCTGTGTTTTAATTCGATTGACACACCAGGGCTGCAAACTAGTCAGTAAAGTCACTTAAAGTGAATATTTCCATGCAGGTGAGTAATTTGTCAGTATTTGACTTGTAACGGTACGAATGTGTCATAGACATTCATACGGTTACAACACCGCGCGATAGTGAAAGAACATAAAATAATTTCCAAAAGAAAAATGAATAATTGAATTATAAAGAGATAAAGACGTGTTCACATGCCTTCGATGAAAATAATGTATACACGCAAAGTATAGAGAGTAGAATAGCGAACGAAAATTCGTCGAGCGAACGCGTTATGAAAAAATTGTCAACATCGTCGGGACACGAACGATGTATTTATTCCGGTAACCAACATATAAGCAATGACATAATAGCGTTCGATCGACGAGAAACGTGGAAAGAGAATAGAGAATCACATGCGAGTGCACCAGACAAAATTCTAAGAAAGAATTGAAGACCGCGTCAAAATAAAAACAATTATTAAAGATTTCTTGCACCTCTACGGCAAAGTCTCGGAATGTAAGATCATTCAAATTTGACAAACAATCGATCCATAATCGATATATAATATTATACATAAATAACCAATGATAAGAGACCTCGCGCGTTATCAAATTATCCGATAACTCGATAACAAAGCTTATAAACAAAACCGACAGATGTTGTAGTCGCATGTGATTCAAAATCAACATTCCACGATATAAATATAGGTAAAAATCAATGTAAAATTGAACTTGAGAATATCTTCTCGATTATCTCGTAATCTGCCCAAAAGAATTCATAATGCATTTACATCTGAATTCATTGAGTATAAATAAATCACACCACAAAAAAGGCATTCTGAACTTTCTCATAATTCAATGAACCTTTATAATTGAATATCAAGTCTTTTACAAATTTCCTATTGAAAAAGATAAAGATTCTATGGTGCCCAACATTCATCTGCGCGGGTGCAACCAGTATCATTCTTATGATATCGTATATGATTAGGGAGAATAGAATTCTATCATATCTTATGAGCTTTCACGGAAAGGCCGAATACGTGGTTATCCCTATCATGTTCGTTGCAAGGGAATCCTATGACAATGTTTGCAAAAAAATGGGAATAGTTCTCCTATGATAACCTATGATATTAATCGTAATCCATTCTTGTGTAGTTCTGTGATGCACAATATTTATCTGCGCGGGCACAAGCAATATCATTCCTATGATATCGTATATGATTAGGAAGAATAGAATTCTATCATATTTTATGAGCTTTCACGGAAAGACCAAATATGTGGTTATAATTCCTATCATATTCGTTGCAAGGGAATCCTATGACAATGTTTGCGAAAAAGCGGAAATAGTTCTTCTATGATAACCTATCATATTAATTGTAATCCATTCTCATGTAGTTCTATGACGACAATATTTATCTGCGCGGGCACAAGCAATATCATTCCTATGATATCGTATAAGTTTAGGGAGAATAGAATTCTATCATACCTCATGAGCTTTCACGGAAACACCAAATACGTGGTTGTTCCGATCATGTTGGTCGTAAGGGAGTCCTCTCCCGCACAGCACAACAGTTAAAAAAAAGTTCATAATGAATCATTTTTCAAATCTTGTAATTCCAAATTAATTAATTATGGATTCTTTCTGAACTGTTGTGTTGTGTGGGATGACAATGTTTACGATATAGCAGAAATATTGTTCCTATGATATCATAGATATCATAGATATTATAGATTATATAATCTATCATATCACTCGCAATCCATTCTTACGTAGTGTTGTGATCCACAACATTCATCCACGCATGCGCAATCGGTGATAACGTATATCATCACCCAGATAGCACACGAGTATCCCAAATGAATTCTGAAAAAAGAACTCTTGAAGAGCTCTTTTAGAATACCAAGAGTTCTCAAAGAATTTAAAAAAAAATTCGATTGGTTGGACATTTGTGAGTTCCATTGAAATTCCACTGAAATGCCAGCGGAATAGGGTCCTTGGAGAATTCAATTTGCCGTTTGTCATATTATATACAGTACAATATATAGTATGACAAAAGGCAAATTGAAGTTTCCAAGGAACCTCTTCTGCTGACATCTCAGTGATTCATTTGGTGGTTCCGAAAGGATTCAATGAGATCTAGTTTTCGGAACTTTTGTTATTTGGTTTATACCTCACTTCGTGAGCAACATATTGAGAGAGAGAGAGAGAGAGAGAGGAATAGAGGACAATGGAAAGGAAGAAGAGCGAAGGTGAAGAAGGAAATCAGCGAGTACCAAGGAATCACTTGAGACGAAACAGAAGTTTATTGTATCTCAAACTTATTGGGGAAATAACTTATGTAAGAAGGTTCTTCTACATTTATGTAAATAACTTTGCTCTTAAGATTCTTCACACTCGTGGTGACTTGATTATCTCCACATTCATCTTTGCGTATCCGAAACATATGTCGTATATGAGCTCATTCATCCGACAACTCTGATTTTACATATTCCGTCCCTACGATGTAGCAAGCATTACAAAAGTATACAAAATACAATATTTCTATTATACTGCCACAATGTAATTCTACAAATCTATCTATTCTTGTACGGCTTCGAGTATACAATGAGCTATGAAATACGCTCTCCTTGTATATGATTCTATTGTATATTTCGGGATCTCCCGCTGATTCCTCTAAATTGAGTGATTCCTTGAAGAGGTGTGTATTGAACTCCTCCAAATATGTATGTCCTGCCAATAACACTGATCCGTCATCACTCTCCACACAATTCGTACTTATTTTCGTGTGATTGAAAAGGTTATTGTAGAAGATTGAAGGAGTTACATCCTTGTTTATGCTTCTGGAATTCACTCTCATTTCTAGGGAATTTCTCTGCGAGGTTCTTCTCACTATTTGCTCCATTATCCCTTTTGATTCACTTATAGTTTGTTTCATTTTAAAAATTCCATTTTTAAATGGCAAGGTAGAAGTCATAGATAATGAACCACTTTTCTTAACATTCTGCATGACGTGTAACAAACTGTGCATATTAAACGTACAAGCACGTTTCCCGTATATTATCTCACTTTCTGCCACAAATGTCATGAGATCCTTTTCATGCTGCTCAAGATCTGTTTTAGAAATCTTTTCGGAAAGAAGGGAATGTGTTACTTTTATCAAGAGAGAAAATTACCGTAAAGCGTCGCTATCCAAACTTCCATAAAGGCATGGAATACTCTGAAAGAGCAACCATGATCGCCATTCTGTAGCTTTGCGATGTTGTTCTTTCATCGATCTTGGTAATTGATGTATTTCATGGGTCATCTTGATGCCAGTCAACCGATTATCGATGTGCTCCCCATTTTTTTGTGATAAATACACATCACACTCTGATGTCCGCTTCGTCCAAATTGTCCACATTTGACGCGAGACTGTCAAATGATAGTCAAATGGCAAACCCCAAACAGCATCGAAGTTTTCAAGTTCAGAAATCGTTGAAAATCCTTTCACTCCATCAATAGTTCTCCCCATGTCCATCGGTTCTGTCATGTTGGTGATGTAATTGGCATGTGTGCGTAGGGGGGATCCTGTTGCGTAAAAGGATAACGCATTGCATTATGTACAAATTCTCCGTGTGCATAGCACCAACTACATCCCATGTAGCCATTAAATTGTATCCTATTTTGGATGATTGGACGACCTACAGTGTCTACGCAAGCACAAAGTGGACGGAGAATAAATCGAACTGCTTTTCTTCCATCAGTTGTGACCGTAATTCCTTCATCCATAAGTTTATTTAGTTGGTTAATAAACGAATCTACATATGAATTCATAAAAGCTGGTGAAGGTTCACATTTTGATGTCCAGATCGCTGCTAAGAGAACATTTCTGAATCGCAATTTCGGTGGTAATTCGTTAATTATTAACTGTATTGGCCACATACCAGTTTTACCACTTTTGGATATTGGTGCCCCGTCAATGTTAAAGTTGAAAGTTAATAGTATGCAACAACTATCCACTGTATGATATAATGATTTATATAATTCGCCATCATAAACATCACATATTTCGTCATTTTTATTTTGTTGGATGCGATTTTTAATCGCTGTAGTATTATCCAAAATAGTTTCTAATATATCCTTATTTTCAAATAAATTCCGTAATTGGTATTCAACATCTACCGTCAAAAAGTAGTTGAGAGATGAATCAATTGATATTTTATATTCTGTTTCACACTGATCACATGATCGGTAATCATTAGGACGTATTTTATTTTTATGGAGCTTATCTAATGAGCAATTACACCGTGGACAATAAAACACGTACTGCGTAATAGTAGGGGGTGGATTGTACATTTTCCCAACGATATACTTGGAAGCATTCAAATTTTCGAATTTAGGGCCCGCTAAAATTTTGACGAAGTCTAATAATGAATTCCTGGCTTCGTCAGATAAATGGTGGCGTAGACTTAGGCATTGTACCATATCTAATACAGCTAGTACTGTGAGACCAGACGATTTGAACATTATTTCACTGTTTCTAGATTCCCCTTCTTCTTGCGTAGAATATTCTTGGTTTTCGGAAAACCAAGCTGTGCCATCATCACTTTCATAATTCTTATCGTCCGGTGGTTCATTATCAATACTGGAATCATCATCGATTCCTTCATTGGAAATGTCGAGCGATTGTAAAATTGTTTCTTCATTTTCCAGAACTTGATCGACCTCCATCTAAACTTCTTCACTTTCGAGAGATGTATTCATTGTCGAAGGACCCTTGTTTCTAGAGGCTGATGAAGGAACATCGGTTGTTTCTCGAACTGAATATAAATCACTTCCAATTATACCTTTTGTGAAAAGACCTGCAATACAGTACCCAAATAGCACTATATATCTAATGAATATCTATACTATATATTTTTATATTCAGTTACTTTATATGTATAATATACACACTTGATATACACACTTATATATACACACTTAATATACACACTGAAAAGATACACGAAATATTTTGTGCTGTGTGGGTAAGCCCGCTCAATAAGAAAGCTCACCTTCTTTCTCATCCCAATAATTTTTGCCTTGCGAGGAAGAGAGTGAGCATTCTTATTGGGAAGTCTCGCTGTATTACTCACATAAAATATAGCTTATTAAAACGTTATACTGTAAGTATGGTGGGAATACACTGTAAAAAGTTCGGCTGTGTTTTAATGTGAAAAGTGACTGAAATTCAACTTCTTCCATTTCATCGGCGATTGTTTCTTGTGCTTACTTAAGTAAAAATTTGCACTTACAATAAACTACTTCTTTCTGCACCTCAAATTCAGCAAATTCAGTTATGGACTTTCGTCTACTTTACCATACATATATTGATATCGACGAGGTTTTGACAAAAAGGCGTGAGCGCCGGAAAAATACGGAATTGAGTGTTATATACCATTCAAAAGCTCTTTCCGAGAGCTTTCGATCGGAATATAAAACTGAATTTCGTATTTTTGTGGCACTTACGCCTTTTTGTCAGAACGTCGTCGATATATTCAATGCCCCCTGCAAATTGTAAGGAACGCATCCGACGTCCGTGGATTTTATATAAAGTACACGGAAAAAAAGAAATACTTGCAATGGCTACTCGCATAGTCGATTTTGGACCATCTACGAAAAATAGTTACGGCAACTACTTACAGTAGTTGAGATGAATACTACGTTAGTTGAGTTAACTAACACAATGTCCGTGTCAACTAACGTAGTATTTATCTCAACTAGCACTCCTTGGCGCGCGCTAGGCGCGCGCGTCATCTTTTCCAAAGTGCATTTAAGGATTAATACGTTGTAATCAAACAAATTGTAGTCTTTCCAATCCTGTTTTATTCTTATTCGTGTATACAGGGTGAACCGAGTCGGATAATTGAATGTGAGGTCAGTTAAAATGCAGTAATTTCCCGTTTGGAAAAAAATTTTTCGAGGCTTAGTTTTCAACATATGAGCATTTTCAGATTTTTGTTTCCAATCCAAATCATTCAAAAGTATTATGTGCTACATACTTGAGCTTCATACCATTCGCTAAGTTGGAAAACGGCGGATCTATGGAAAAAAGTTGAAGTGTCCCATCATTTTTCAATCCAAAGTTATAGCAATTTGAAATTTTTAGATTTCCACCCAATCAGAGTTCAGCAACTTTAAATCATTGTAGCTCCGGAACCAAAAATGACCGGATAGTTCGATTTTTCTCAAAAGATCCGCCGTGTTCTGACTCAGTGAATAGTATGAAGCTCAAGTATGTAGCACATAATGCTTTTGAATGATTTGGATTGGAAAAAAAATCTAAAAATGCTTATATCTCGAGGCTTATAAACTAAGTCTCAAAAATATTTTTTTCAAACGGGGAATTATTGTATTCCGGCTGTAGAATGCACTCCTCAAATATAATCTATTCGACTTGAGTCAGCCTTTATATATGATTTGTTATGTGACATAAATCAGCGCATAACATCGGAGAATGAAAATTATATTCCGTAATTTTCCTCCAACTTTTGTTCTTCCATTGTGCATATATATGAAGCTTTCTTGTAATGATTCATTCATTTTTGTGTGCAGTGAAAAACGAAATTTGCATTATACATAATTTTGATATAATAAGGAAGAAGAAAACTGAAAAGATTGCTATAGTTATTCGTTTCAAATGGAATGAAAAGAATCCATTCGAGAACGGAAAAATTCCTCCAAGAGAAATGACAATGAACCTTGACAGGACTCAAATCTAAGAGGTAGGGGATGACTAAGTCGAGGTTGCACGAACTTTTCCCACAATGGACGTAATTATTCATTATTATTATTATTTTCATACAAATTTGACATTAATAATAATCAATGACATACCTGAGATTGGGGATTACCAAGTACTTTGAATTTTTCAATAATTCCTGAGACCTAGATAATGAAATTGTAAAATTTTAACATCCAAAGGTGAACAAATTTCACAATTTTATTGTTTAGTCTTCAGCAATCATTGGGAAATCAGAGTTTTCGGCAATGTTCAATCTCAGGTATGTAGTTCATTATTATTCACGTTGGATTTGTATTAATTAAATAAAGGAATCCAAAAAGTTTTATTTTTTGTATACAAGAATACACAAGAATATAACCAAATTATATTTTTATTTTACATTACTGATAATTTTACATAATGTATATTTTTATTATATGTTAATTACATATAGATTTGATGGTTTGATAAAAAGATCCGAAAAAAAATACGAATTCATGAAATAATCATTGATTCCCAAAATTTGGAAACGCACCAACTTGTAAAAGATAATACCGAATATTATTACATACCATAATGTATTCTATGGTTTAGTTGAACAAAACTAAAAAAATATGATAATCAACTCAATATCGATTCAATTCGCGAATAATTTTCAGTATTGCTGTTTCTCATTCGTTTGCCAATCCCGAGTAGAAAAATTTTCAGAATTATATATAATTTATATAGAATTCAATAAAATTTTCACACAATTAATATATAATTCTATTTAAATTATATATAACTTTGCAGATTTTCATACGCGAGATATCACTTTTTCGAAAATATATAAAATATCGTCATGTACCATATTGTATTTTCTGATCTAGTTGAACAAAATCAAAAAAGTCATAGTCCATTCCATGGTAATCGTCAGAAGTATTAGCCTTATTCGTCTTCCAAGATCAGTTGATTTAATTTTTGCTTCTGCAATGTGAAAATAAATTTCAATTAGTTTCATGTTCATAATATATTATTCACTGATTATCGATATTGAAAAAAATATGAATCAATAATACCTTTCGAGGAGTAGTACCATCTTCACCAACAGTATCATCGTGATTTTCTGGTGTTTTATTTGCTTCTAAATATTCTTCCCATGGGATGCAATCATCTGATAATGCCTTGATGCAGTTTGAAGATTGTAATTCGATGTATATCGGATTGACTACCAACAATAAATGATTTTAGACATTTTATACAGACAATGCCTCAATATTTGTGTGTTGAATAAAATAGGTTCTGTGGAAAATGGACTCGACTTGATGAATGTAAATTTTCAACCCGTTACCTCATCGCTTATACTGGGTGTCCCAGAATTCATCATTTACATTTCTGTGGCATATTCTGCAGCCAAAATGGAACAATTACCCGCTTGGGAATATCTTTTGGAGGCTCAGTTATTGAGATGTGACCCTTCGGGAATTTTTTTTCAAATTCAAATCACTCAAAAGCATTGTGTGCTACATACCTGAACTTGACGCCATCCGCTAAGTTGGAAACCGGCGGACCTTTGAAAAAAAGCCAAATCATCCTGTCATTGTTTTTTTCCGAAGCTACAACGATTTGAAGTTGCTAAATTCTGATTGGCTAAGAGTCAAAAAAATTCAAACCGGTATAACTTCGAATTGAAAAATGATGAGATACTCCAATTCTTATTCCAGGAAGCCGCTGTTTTCTAACTTGGCGAATGGTGTGAAGCTCAAGTATGTAGCACATGGTGCTTTTGAGTGATTTGGATTTGAAAAGAATCTGAAAGTGCTCGTATTTCAAAAACCAAACCTAAAAATAAACCTTTCCCACAAAGGAAATTATTGCCTTTTGGCTGTAGAAAATGTTACAGGAATGCGAATGATTCATTCAAGTACATCCTGTATTATGATGCAAATCCTGAAAATTCTGGAAAACACATATAAGATATCTTCCAACAATCACCAACGGTGTGAAACAATTGTCACCCATGTGAAAAAAGCCCCAAATCATATAGAATTTCATATATAATTTATATATAAATTTGAAATAATTTTTATTAATTTGAAATAATTTTTTATTAATTTGAAATAATTTTTTATCAATTGTATATGACTTCGGACACTTTTTCCACAGTGGGCATTTTCGGTAAAAAAAAATAATATTGTGAAGGGTTAAAAAGCGATGAGAGTCCATTAAATTTCCCAGTATAAAAGAATCAGATGATCATTAGTGTATTCGCTGAGATCTATTCATTCCAAACAGGATCGATTTGATTTTGTGTAAAAAATTCTTGTTACATTCCGAAAATATATGTATGTTACATAGCAGTTTTTCTTGTTTTTGAAATATCATCTTAATTTGAGAAAGAGTCTTTAAATTATGATATCTCTCAATTATCTTTGTATTTCGTCAAAAAAAGGATCTTTAAAACACTAAGAACTGTTATATAAAAATGTGCTTTCAATATCCCAGGTTACAGCCGTTTCATGATTCGAGGTTCGGACACTAAGGCGAACTGATTATGATGTGTTGAATACGAAAATCAAGTCAGATTCCTTGAATCAGTTCTTTTTTCTTACTTTTTCATACATAAAATTTATCATTTATGTAAGTTATGTATATGAGAATTATATAATAACTAATTGGATTGAAAAGTTGCCCGTAATAACTTGACAAGTATTTGAAAATCGATAGAAGTATTGTCCACGTCGTGATGTGAAGATCAAAACTGGAATTCGAAAGTTGAAGAAAGCACTGTTTGATATATCTTGAAAAATGAACCTAAGTGTTTTTCAACACAATTTTTTTCCTGTGATCAAGAATTTAGAGGTGGGCGAATCTTCACGAAGCGACTCTTTTGTATAAAAAAAATGTTTAATTTCTATCGAATTCTATAAAATTTTTATCGAAACTTGATGAGCATTCTATACGGAAAATCCGATTCGTCAAGATTCGCCCACCTCTACAAGAATTTCCGCCTGTCAAGTTATTATATAGAACCCCTCAAAAGAACCAATCCAAGAAATCGTATTATAATCTGGGATTTCTGCTGATATGTGTTCATCAACAATAGAAGCAGTTGTGATTCTACTATACAGTTTCAAGGTGACCAACAAATGGACATGTGGTAAACCTCGTTTCTGTAATTCAATCACATAAACATAAGCTTGTACATTACCAAAATATTTTTGCTTAACAATAATATCCAATAAATGATCCTTTTTAATGTTGAACACTCGAGCACAAATGTCAGGTCTATCAGACGCTTGTTGACCAGGAAGATTTTCTTGGATTCCACGCCACTGAGGATTGCATGTCATAGTAATGAATAGGTCAGGTTTCCCATATTCACGTAAAATTTCCATTGCATCTTGATAATGTTGTATCATATTCCGAGGGGAACCTACGTACGTTGCAGGTAATATAACAACTTTTCCTATATTGGCATTGTTATAACTGGCTGTACTCTCTAAACAATCTTTTAACCCAGCATAAGTATCGATTCGCAAATTTTTTTGATTCTGAATTAAAAAATTCATTCTATCTCTCTCAATTTTTACATAAGAATCTACAATCCACTGTTGAAATAATCGCCGTCCCATAAGAATTGCATTGAAACCGTCGCGGATAGCTATTCGATACTTGAAATAAGCAGCTCTACTAACACGTTTATTTTTAGTCTTCATTTGTAAAACCCGATGCCATTCTCGAGTACCGTAAGGATAAAATAAAGGATAAACCCACGGTTCAACATTTGGGTTCATAGTGCTTACAAATTTCAACTCTTTCGTATTTTTGTTACGTATAGTAACGTACGTTTCAGGAATGACTCCATCAGCAGATGTAGAAAAAATGGCTGCCACTTCATTAACTCTCTGAATATTATAACGATTTTTATCCATACCTGATTTCAATACAAATGATAAGTGTAATTCGTTAGAAATAGTGTCATTTGTTCCATGCATTATTTCCTGTTGACTTTTCAATTCTTGGCTCATCATCTCATATGACTGAGCAAAAATATTATGATTTCGCATCAAATTATCGAGCTGTTCTAAGATATCCAAATCTAGTTCAGGATCATAGTTTGATCTATACTCAATAGCTTCATTCGCATCAAAAATGAAAAGTTGACCATAACTTGGTGATTCGTTTTGAGCAGGATATAGGGAAGTATTAATTTGGTAATAAATTTGTCCCTGTATTTTGAAACAATAAGGAGCACGTTTCCGAGTAATATTACCAACTAAATTGGCATTGAATGATGCAAACGAAAAAGAACTGTTATAGCTTCGAATACGGTTATAAAATGCAGATGACTTTTCATTAGTTCCATCAAATAATCCGCAAATAGGGAGGAAGGTCTGGTAATTCATCAAGTTGTATCTCACCATGATTACAACAGTCATTGAACGAATTACCCTTATTTGAAACTCTTTCGGCTTCAAAATGTTGAGCATTGCAATGTAAACATGAAACATTCATTGGTCCGATATAATGTTCATCTGACTCACATGAATTACGAGTCGTGTGACACATTTGATTGATTCCTCTCAGGCGATTTCTATACATGTGTTGCCGCTGGGCATTGCTGCATTCTGCATTGTGAGGATTTCTTTGTGGAGCATCTGCTGATGAACTCTGTGGATGCAATCCCTGTTCAGTAGTCACTTGACGTAGAACAAGATTGCGTCCATAACGTCGTTGTCTTTCAGCATTTTTTTCGGCTCTCAATTTTTGAAACTTTTCCTCTTCCTCAATTGTACGTTGAAGTTTTCTGCGAGGCATTATACACAATTTATAATATACGATAAAGTCAAGAATAACTTTCTTATGATAAACATTCACACATGAATGTTTATATATTAATATTCATACATACATATTCATACATAATCATCTTCATCATCATTTTCATCATCATTTTCATCATCATATTTATCATCATCTTTATCATCATCTTTATCATCATCACCTCATCATCATCATCATCATCAATAATTCCTCATCAAAACATCATTGAAATCATCAAGCATGTATTCAACTTTTATATCAATTTTTACAGGGTGATTCAAAATTCCCGCACTTTTTTTTGGGAGTAGATTCCTGATGAAATTCTAAAACGATTTGTCCTTTTGCACAATGCTCTCCGACGCATAATTTCCGAGATATAATTAATTAAAGTTGACTAATTATGAGGTGGATCCATCGGTCATTCAGGAGCGTCATAACAGAACAAGAGAGGAAGGTGCTTGCAGAGGGCGCTCATACGATCAGCTGATTGGTATAATCGATACGATTTACCAACATACAAATTGGTAAAATTGATTATTGTCATGAATTCTTATCACGATATGCTGTAGGTGAAAGTTGTAATTTCAGTAATGATTTTTATTACGCAGACGAATGTAAAATAGTGTTATTTCGTAGGGATAGGGATTCAAGTGGGAGAAAAAAGTATAACTACTCGTTTTCAATCAGAATTTTCATGTAAAGAAGAAAACATGAGAATTTTAATTGATCCGATACCCAATTTGAACGGTTTGATTAGTAAGTTTAACACAAGAGATTGGATTCCGAATCCTGTATTCTGATTCGTCGAGGATCAATGTATGTTAGATCAATCCTTGGCCGTTTCAAATGATTCTTCTGAAGAATGTGTTTTCGACTTATCCCAACCACAACATTGAACAATGATAAATTTATTCGAATTCACCCTTTTTACATCATTCGATGATTATGAAGGGTTTATCGAACGTTAATAACTTACTTGAGATCGCTCAAGATCATTTATGTTTAAATCAAAATCTAATTCAAATTGTGTGCAAGTTCGAGCGCGTTTCTACGTTCAGAAAATGTATTCGTCCTAAAAAGGACGGATTTGGTTAATCCTCAAAGACAATTCTTTTTCCATTTGAAATAACGATATGCCCTTTGAAGTCATATGTGCTTTAAATGAAACTGTTTCGAGCTGTCACCTGATTGGTTGATTCGTATCACGAATGGTTGATTCAAGCTAAACAAACCGTATGTGATTACAATGTCAATCAAGGGCAATGATTGGGTCGTATACGATGTCGCACCTTGTATTTTCGTCAAAATTGATGGATTCTGCAAGTTGAAGTAAGTTATTAACGTTCGATAAACCCTTTATAATCATCGAATGATGTAAAAAGGGTGAATTAGAATGAATTCATCATTGTTCAATGTTGTGGTTGGGATAAGTCGAAAACACATTCTCCAGAAGAATCATTTGAAACGGCCGAGGATTGATCTAACATACATTGATTCTCGACCAACCAGAATACAGGATTCGGAATCCAATCTCTTGTGTTAAACTTACTAATCAAACCGTTCAAATTGGGTATCGGATGAATGAAAATTCTCATGTTTTCTTCTTTACATGAAAATTCTGATTGAAAACGAGTAGTTATACTTTTTTCTCCCACTTGAATCCCTATCCCTACGTAATAAGACTATTTTACATTTGTCTGCGTAATAAAAATCATTACTGAAATTACAACTTTCACCTACAGCATATCGTGATAAGAATTCATGACGATAATTAATTTTTCCACAGTGTCGACGAATTCAATCGTTCTACATAGGAAATTTACCAATTTGTATATTGGTAAATCGTATCGATTATACCGATCAGCTGATCGTATGAGCGCCCTCTGCAAGCACCTTCCTCTCTTGTTCTGTTATGACGCTCCTGAATGACCGATGGATCCACCTCATAATTAGTCAACTTTAATTAATTATATCTCGGAAATTATGCGTCGGAGAGCATTGTGCAAAAGGACAAATCGTTTTAGAATTTCATCAGGAATCTACTCCCAAAAAAAAGTGCGGGAATTTTGAATCACCCTGTATACAGAAAAAGATGAAGAAAACAAATTATACCAATTCCATTTTTGACCTCACCACATGGCATTAGGTTTCCGCGTAAAATGACAACGACGCATCAATGAAAGAGAAGGCTTCTACCTGAAAACAAAATATAAATTCTTCTTCATAATCATTCTTAAGTACAAAATAAAAATTACATGGAGAACGAATTGGAGAAATAAAATTTTATAAACATTGTTCAATCGTTACCAAGCAACTGTCATTTTCAGTAAAGAGTTTTCATCGATCAATAAACATAATCGCATAATTAATTGTGTTTGAGAATGCAGATGTGAACGAAATCTCAAACCATATCGAATTTTGGCATTCAAATCATTTTCTTGGTATACATGTAGAGTGGATTTATACAATTCTTGTTATTCGAATTGAATCATCCAACATCAATAACAACAATATGATGACTAACAACAATACAATATAACAATAACAATACAATATGACAATATGATGATATGATATCATAACTAACAATATGATGTACTTGTCAATAACTTTTTGTCCTTTCAAACCATTGCGATCAACCTTGAATCAGGTACCGCTTTGATACTTCTTCCTCTATCTCACTCATCATGTTTGAAGTTGGTGCAACAAATACCGAAAGGATTAAAGGATTACGTAATTTATGGATAATCCAATTTTTGAAAGAATAATATTATTTTATCGGAGTTCGGATTGATGCCGCATACAGTAAAGTCGTGAGTTTTGTATCTCGAACATAAAAATCCAAAAGACGCTGATTTTCATGTTTTTTTTGTTAAGAAAAAGAGAGCAAGTGTTAAATACTCGTGGAATAACAGTTGGGAACAAAAATTGGAAGTGAAGGTTTCAAAGTGTTGCTGGAAAACTGTGTTATTCTGGTAGTGAATAAAAGTGAGGTTAGGTAACCTATATGTATAACGGTGTTGAGGTTACAGTATAGGAAACAATCATGCCTCGTCCAAAAATGCCTATTTCAACAAAACCTGAAGACCACAAAAAGACAATAGAACAAATGATGAAGACAAGTAGTGAAAAAAACAGTAAAACAAACCAGGAACATCAAATAGAAAAACAAAAAGGAATGAAAGAGGAAGGAGGGAATAAAATTCAGAATGAGAGCAGTAACGAAATATTGATGACAATCCTCAAAGGTGTAGAGGATTTGAAAAAGGAAATCATTGACATGAAAAAAACCAATTCGGATATGCAGAACTCAATCGAAGAAATATTGGAGACCAAAGTGAAAATGAAAGATAGAGAGGAGGCCTGGTCGAAGGAAAAGGAAGAATTGTTGCAGAAAATAGAAAAGCTAGAGATGAAAGAAGAGATGAGAGATAAGAACGAGCGTAAGAAGAACATAATGTTGATCGGAATGAAGACAGATGAGACAACCCCGAATATGAGACAAACAATAAAGACCTTCATTGAAAATCACATAGAAATAAATGTGGAAATCGAAGATGTGACGGAAATCAGGTCTAGGAACGAAGATAAAAATTATATAGTTAAATTACAACGTTGGGAAGATAAAAAGGCTATAATGAAAAACAAATATAAGTTGAAAGGCTCAGAAATATACATAGCAGATGATTTTACACCAAAAGAAAGACATATGCAAAAAGAAATACGTGAACGAGCTGAAGAAGAGAGAGGAAAAGGACAAAACGTAAAAGTTGGATACGCGAAACTGATCGTAGGAGATAAAATCTACAAATGGAAGGAGGGTGAAGGATTGGTTGAAGAAAAACAAAAGCAGTACGGCCCAAGTTTTTTTCGACTTAGTGGATCATCAAATATTAGAGAAGACCGAGGTTGAACCTCAAAAGGAACAAAAGATAGGGAAAAAGGCTGTGATGTTCTGGAATTCCCATGGTCTCAGGAATATGTATGAATTAGATATAAGTGAAAAATGCATGATTAGGGACACATGTGTGATGATTTGTATTTCCGAATCATGGTCTATGTCTGATAGTGTGAAGATACCTGATTTTTTGAAGGGTTATAAGTATATATATGTTAAAGCTACCAAAGAGGTAGAAATGGGACGAGCTAGTGGAGGTTTGATCGTATTTTATGATGTAGAAAAGATAAAGGACGTATCAGTAATTGAAAAAAATGATAACTGGATAGCAATATTAGGAGAAATAGACCAAAAATAACTAATAGTGGTGAGTGTATATATAAGAAGCAAATTCGGACCAGATAGAATCAAAATGATCAGCGAATTTATTTGGGATTTGAAAGAAAAGTTCAATGCTCCAATATTAGTAGGAGGGGACTTTAACGCAAGGATCGGTTTATTAAATCAACTACACGAGGATTTTCATGGTTGCTACAAATTTGGGAAAACGAGAAACAGTCTACATAATAAAAGAAACCGAATGGGTGAGATATTATGTAATTACTTCGAGGAAGTGGGCCTTATTTGTCTCAATGGTAGAACGCGTGGGGATTGGGATGGATCTTTTACATACATTGACACAAAAGGGACAAGTGTGATAGATTTGATATGGATAGAACTAAGCGGATTACAAATCGTAAAAGATATGGAAGTTGTTGATTGGGGGGCATCAGATCACTTACCACTATTAGTATATCTAACGACGGGAGGACTAGAGAACAAGGAGAGGGAAAAAATGAATTCAAAAAAGGTAGACAAATTCATTTGGGAACCAAATGAAATAGACAAGTATCACCATGATATTGAAATTTCAGATTGGAATCACTCCGAAAATATAGAATTAGACTCAAGAAAATTGAAAAAAAATATTGAAGAAACAGCGAAAGGTTTGGAAATGTTAAAGACTATTGGAAATCCAAACACTATGGAACTAAAAAATAAAATATGGTATACAAAAGATTGTAAACTTGCGAAAAGGCAATATAGAAATCAATATAGAAAATGGAAGAAAAATAGAATAATAGAAACAGAAGTGGAATACAAGAAGAATTATATAGAGAGTAGGAAAAAGTATACACAATTAATTAGGAAAAAAAGAAAAGATTATGAAAAAGAAATAATCAAAGCATTGAGTAATGCAAAAAATAGTCAAGATTTCTGGAGGACTGTAAAAAGGTTCACACGAGGAAATAAAAAGGATGCAGAAAAGCCTAGCCTGAAAAATATTGTCGAATTTTATAAGAAAATATTTCCGAGTAGAAATGGATGTATATACATTTTCTATGATTGTAGACACCCTGTCCGAGACAAGCAAATCAGCTTCGGCGAACTTGAACAAGTTCTGAGGAAATTGAAAGGAAACAAATCCCCAGGGCCGGACGGCATAAGTAATGAGTTTTATAAAGCGTTACCAGTGAATGCAAAAATATTCTTGGTGAATCTTTTTAATAAAATCATCGAAACCAGAACAGTGCCGGAGGATTGGCTCAAGTTCGAACAAATTTTACTATATAAAAAGGGTGATCCACAAGACCCGGCAAATTATAGGGGTATCACTTTAGCAAATACAATCCTTAAAATAATGACGGCAATAATGGCAAACCGATTACTTACTTGGGGAGAAAAAAACAACATTCTGCCGGAAAGCCAAATGGGTTTCCGGAGCGGTAGATCATGTGAGGACTGTATATTCATTCTATAAAGTAAATATACATTGGCTCTTAGCCAAGCGAGAGGAAAACTGTATGTAGCCTTTGTGGATTTTAAAAGGGCCTTTGATTCTGTAGTGCATCATATCTTGTGGCAAAAGCTGTTCAAAATAGGGATCAGTTCTCAATTCATCGCTGTATTAGAAAGCATATATAGTAGAGCTAAAATGAGAGTGAAAATTAATGAAATAGAAAAAACGGAGGTAATAGAAATAACGAAAGGAGTCTTGCAAGGAGACTCATTAAGTCCTACATTATTTACGTTTATGATAAGCGACATGGATGAGTTCTTCTTAGAGAAAGGTCACGATAAAATAAAAACAAATATGGAATTGTTATATTTTGCGGATGATACAACTTTTACAGCAGAAAATGTTTTAGAAATGCAAAGGAAATTGGATACACTGGAAAAATATTGTGGAATGAATGAACTAGAGGTTAATATAGAAAAAACAAAAATTATGATATTTAAGAAAGCCGGTCGAAATAAGAAAATTAGACAACTCCGATCCAAAAATATGAAAATAGAAATAGTTAAAAAATATATTTATTTGGGTGTGCCGCTGCGTTCTTCGGGTTCTTTCAATGAGGCTGCTTCTTACTTCCAAAGCAAAGCAAAAATTGCATTAGGTACAGGAAGCCTTTAATAGGCGGTAAAATGGTAGGGTGGGAAAATAAAATACTATTTTTCGAGACAATAGTTGAATCAACGATGTTATACGCAACTGGGATATGGGGACTTGATAAAGGTGACGAGTTAGAGAAAATTCAGTCGCAATTTTGAAAAACATTGTTAGCCTCACCAAGATGTACACCGAGTTATATGATCAGAAAAGAAACAGGGAGAAGTAAATTGGAAACCAAGATTCTGAAAAAAAGTCTAATGTATTTGATTAAGTTACTTAATATGGAGAGTTATAGATATCCGGAGAGATGTCTAGAAGATTTAAGAGTATTAGATATGACGACCACGAATTATCAAAAATTGAATTGGTTTACAATGTTAAAAAATAGATTAAGGAACATAGGATATAATGAGATTTTAGAAGACTTAAATCTGCTAACAATAAGAAACGAAATGGACAGTATTTTGCAAAGAGAGAAGGAAATCGGATTCACAAATGATAGGGAAAAAATATTAAGGTCTAGATACTGTCCGATTTATAAATATATAACAAATATTAGCGACAATAATCCGGAGGAGTATTTGTCTTACAACTTACCAATAAGATTTATCAGAATTGGGGCTCAATGTAGGCTGAGCGGAAGATATGAATGGTATATAAAATCTAATCCAAATTCTTATGCCAAGATAAATGCCAAAGAAACATGTTTAATGTGTAATGAAGGTAGATTAGAATCATTGAAGCATACGTTGGTGGATTGTAAGCAGTACAATCAATGTAGTCTTAGTGAAATTAGAAAAATAAGATTTTCCGAAATATTGTATATAACAAGTAAAGAGCACTTGGAAGATTTATATTATTTTATAGATTCTATAATTAGGTTAAGAGCTTTTGGATTATCACAATAGAAAAAATGGAAAATTCATGTATAAGTAATCGTATACCGAAATTAGATGTATGATTGGTGGATAAGAAAATCAACCGAACCTCTTTGTAATAGGTTCTGACCTGAAGCAAATGAATAAAATAATAATAATAATAATATTATTTTATCATCATCATATAAAAAGAAAAAAAACACCCGATAAAATATTCATCCAATCAAACAAATATTTAATACACTATAAAATATTTTTTCTGAATGAAAACAAATATTCAATTGATTCAATAAAACTTTATTCAAATCAATCAGGTACTTTGTTGCGACTATTCAACTAAATATTTCATCGTTCCCGGAATTTTTTTCTCTTAGTGAACAATATCATTATTATTATTTTTATCATCATTATTTATTTGTCATTTAGATTATTATTAATTATTCAAAGAAGAGAAAAGGGAAAGTAGAAAATACCGTATAATTTCGTGTCAAGAATGGTATATATGTACTGTACATGTGTGTCTGATGCATCTTTTCATAAATCTCAATCATCATAATCGAGATAGAAGTGTTGCTCAAGAATGAAATAAATTTCGAAATTTTTTTGTACAAAAACGTGTGAAAATTCACAGATTCATAACAATTTCAACAAAAACAAACTCACATGTACATTAGGATGGGCCGAAAAACCAAAATTTTTGAAATCCGGAACGTAATAGTGCGGAAAAGACGGTCTGGAGGAACACAAATCGAATGAAAAAAAGATCATTCAAATCGGTCAACATTTGACCCTCGCGCATCGAGCTTGAAGTTTTTCAGTTTTCACAATTTTTGGCGAATGCAATATATTTTCTCGAAAAAGTTTATATTTCATTATTCAGTGTCAGAAAATGATTGTCAAGCATACAAACATAGTTAACCCTTTGCGGCATACGTTTTTCAGATGAACGGTTTTTCATGAAACTTGGTACATATGGGTTTTTGAGGTCGCTGATTACGAATCTGGACTCAGATTTGCAAAATTCAAGATGGCGGATTCGATAAGGCGGCAGAAAATTAGGAAAATCGTGGAATATCGCTGAAACTTGCATGTCAGGGGTTTTTGGGTCGCTGATTACGAATCTAGACACAGATTTTCAAAATTGAAAATGGAGGATTCGTGATGGCGACGGAAAATTTGGAAAACTGCGGAATCCCGCTGAAAAATACGTGTCAGGGATTTTTCAGGTCGCCAATTACGAATCTGAACCAGATTTTGAAAATTCGAAATGTCAGATTCCAGGTGGTGACGGAAAATTTTGAAAATCGTGTAACCATGCTGAACTTCATGCACGGAGGGGCTTTCGGTTCGTTGATTGCGAATTGAAACTCGAATTTTCCGAAATTCAAAGGGCAAATCCGGATGACGTTAGAAAACTTGGGAAACCGGGATTTTGCAAAAAGCTTGTGAACTCATTGTTTTTGAATCAATCACCGTAGACCAACTTCTTTTTTCTGGAATTCAATATTTTTCATTCGAATAATGAACAAGGAATGAAAGAAATGAACATTTGAAGATCGGACAATTAAGAAAGAGGAATTTGTTTATCTATCATTCAGAGAACCTTATTTTTCGACAATGAATTCTCATAGATTTAGGCTCCAATGAAAGTCACCGCGTTTAGTTGATTCCAGAGACACAAACGTGGACGTAGCGGCGATTGTCTCCATTTTTTTGTTTTTTTTTGTTTTTTAATTTTTTTTTAAATTTTTTGATTTTGTATTCTTTAATTTTTTCATTTTGTATTCTTTTTTCATTTGAAATAGATACCGAGACAATTGAACAGGTGAAAGAATTCAAATATCTGGGAAGCATAATTACAGAGAACGGCAAAAGCGAAACAGATATAAGAGCAAGAATAGCACAAGGGAAACAGGCTTTTTACCAGAAGAGACAGTTATTATGCTCAAAAAATATAAGCTTGGAAGTAAGGAAGAAATTCTTGAAAAGTTACGTTTGGGGCACAGCATTATATGGTTGCGAAACTTGGACAATGGGGAAAACTGATCAACGGAGACTTGAAGCTTTCGAAATGTCGTGTTATAGGAGGATGCTCAGAATAAAATGGATAGACGGAGTCAAGAATGAAGGAGTACTCGAGCAGATAAATGAAGAAAGAAATCTTTTGAAACACATCGTGAAAAGGAGAAGCAATCTTATAGGACACACATTACGGCATGAGAGTTTATTGCAAACAATATTGAAAGGGAAAATGAATGGTAAAACTGGTAAAGGTAGACCTAGAGCAAGTTATATGAAGCAAATCGTACAAGACAAGGGATGTAGTAGATATGTAGAAATTAAACGTTTGGCGGATAATAGACAGGGGTGGAGGGTTTCATCAAACCAGTCGTAAGACTGATTACTTCATGATGATGATTGACTCAATCAAATGTCTCATATTTTAACAAATTCACAAAAGCATAACAAGGAACAGGTTTGTGATAAAGATAGAAAAGATTTGGTTCAAAACCAATAGTATTATATTTTCAGAAGATCCCATAGTGTTAAAATATTTCATACATGAGTACGAAAATCAATGTCTCTTATTTGAGATACAATTTGTATCAATACTTTTAGTTCTTATAAATATTCAATTGATACAATCATTAATATTTTTGGGTCATTATATCAAGCATTAATGAATCTCCAACAGTATCTGAAAATTATACATCAAATGAGGTAGCACAAAAGTTAATTAAAAGTTATATTATTGCATTACTTGAATATGCCGAAGAGTTTAAATATTTGGAATCCAAAACATCTCATAAATCAATTTCAAAGAATGGACATCTTATTTATAGGATATGATTTGTGTGAAGAATTTTAGGTGTTACAAAAGCAATCTCCGCGATTTTCGCGCCATTTCATCAAGCACCTGTTCATATAAAAATGCAAAAACTGTATAAGAATTCCAAGAGATTCGATCAGTCAAATGGCAAAATCCCATGAAACCATATGAAATCAAGTTTATATACTAGATTTCATCTGCTTTCTGTCCTAGAAATAACTACCCAATGAGAACAGCTTGTCAAAGTGACATCAATTTGACGGCATTTTGACTGAGTTGTTCTCATAGGGTCCCAAGTAGCACCAGAATATACTATGAACGTTTTCAGAATATTCGAAATATGTTCTATGTACATTCCAAAAGACTGTTTCATAGGTGCTATGCATGTTCATCGAACGTATGTAATCGAATATACGACGGTACGTTAATCAAACGTCGATTGAATGAATATCGTACATTTCGAATGTACTATGTGCGTTCTAAGTATATTTAAAACAGTCTCATTCGAAAATTCCATGAACTTTCATCGTATGTCCTTCGTATCTGATTCGTACATTCTACGAACGTTTTCATTTCGTACACACTTTGAACTTCCGTTGCTGCTTGGGGTGGAATCCATTCGAATTTATGAGACCTTCTCAACTCCTAAGTAACACATAAATATCCGTAGCATGTTCTGCGAACCTTCTTAGCACATTAAACACCCTGTTCATGTATTATGAACATTCTAGGCATGCTGTACGAATCCTGTGTTACTGGGATATCTGGGTATTCATTGCTGGTCAAATATTTTAATTTATTTCTTAGAAGGGAAAAAATTTCACAAAGTTGCATAATTCAGTGAAAAACTATGGTAAGAAAAATCCAAAAACCCATTCGAAAAACAAAATATGAATTTTTGAATTACATTCAAATCTCTTATCTACTCTTTAAATCTGGAAGACTGAAAAAACACACGTTTCACTCCACTAAATTTCAGAAGTGAGTTTGTCCGACTTGAATGGGATTTTCACTCGTTTCGAGTGAACTCATTCTTTTGAAGTGAAAAAAACAAGAAAAAAGGTGTTCGCTAGTATATGGACAAACTTTGTGGAAATTTTGAGATCGATTGGACGATGCACAGTGGGGCCGAAACTCAAAAAGTTGGGAAAAATTATAAGGCGTTCTTAGAATCGCTTGGAAATTTGTAACAGGGGGTTTCGGGGATCGCTGATCACGAATCCATTGTAAAAATTGCAAAAATCAAAATGGCGGATCCAATATGGCGGACAAAATGTCGAAAATTCATCAAATTTCTTTAAAACTCAGTACCTGATAGTTTTTGGGGTTGCTCATTACGAATCCGTTGTCAAAATTGCGAAATTCAAAACGGCGGATCCAATATGGCGGACAAAATTTCGAAAATTTATCTGATTCCTTTGAAACTCAGTATCAAATAGTTTTTCAGGTTGCTGATTACGAATCCATTATCAAAATTGCGAAATTCAAATTGTTTGATCCGATATGGTGGATGAGAACGGAATGGCAAACGTATAAAATTCTACACGAAAACGCCGGATTTATAATCATCGACCCTGAAAAACCCCGAGTGCGAAGTGTAAAGGACAACCGACGAATATGAGCATTTCAGTCCACCATATTGGAATTTCAAAATTTTGTCAACCGATCCAGTGACTCCGCAAACTTTCTAGCGCGAAATTTGAAGAAAATCCGATAAATTTAAGAATTCTGGTCCGCCATATTGGATCTGCCATTTTGAATTTAGGAATTCTGACAGTCGATTTATAATCAGTGACCCCGAAAACCCCTGTGATACCGATTTTCAAACGAATTTGAGAACTCTTGATAATTCCCTCAAATTTTCTGTGATTGTCATCATGCGGTCTGAGACACTTCCTTCACAAAATCATGTCGGAATCTCAAAGGGGCGAAAAGTGGCAACTTTTTCTTGCTTCATGTTGAAGGTGAGACCTTCGTCTAGAATCTCTAATAAGGAGAATGGCTGGGAAATTCTGGGAACACAACTTTTTCCTCAACAAACCAAACGAATTTCCAAATTCGGAGATATAAAAATCACATCCAATCATTACACTGTTGTCATTTGCCATTCGATAAATTGATATTCCTCTGATTATTAGTATATTCTATACACTTTCAGCAGTAGATTCCATTTTTGAAAAGTTCGATTGGTTCATTTTCCGAGACACAGCGTCTCTTTGAACATGAACATCATTCTACTATTCCGTAGTCACACGAATGGTACCTTACAGGAAGGTACTTTCAAACTGGTATACAAGGGGAGGGAAAGCAGATCACATCTTCTTATATCTGAATTGTGATACTCGGGACATTACTTTACTCACCCCAACGGTCAAATATTTCAAATTACAAACTTCATTTTTTGTATTTTTTCCAACTTTTTGGCATTTGGCCCCACTGTGCGATGGGTTTGTTAAATACAGCGATTTATTCATTAGAGCGGAACGGAAACTTTCCATGTTTTTGCCGTCGTTTACCCGTTAAATATTGAAATTCGTAGAAAAAAATGTATTCACTGGATTTCTCATCGTGAGTTTATGTTTTTTGGGTCGGAGGATCCGAATATCGGAGAATTTTTGTGAAATTCGTCATCCAATTGTTTATTTATTCATTATCCAATCAAATAGTTATAACAAACAAATTCATAACTATTCTTACAAAAATTCTTCGATATTCGGATTCTCTGACCCAAAAAACATAAACTCACGATGAGAAATCCAATCCAATCCAATCCAATGAATACATTTTTTTCCCACACCTGCACGGGAAGTTGATGTTTTCTGACCTATTTTCAGGGGAGAAAGTGCTGAATTCCAAGCGAATGTGTCACAGCGGGAGGAAAATATTTTCCGCTCGCAGCGGGAGGAAAATACAAACTATCTTTTCGTTCTGAAATATGCATATGAATATTTTATATGAAATTAAACAGATGATTCTCACTTTCCTTGCAGTTGTGGGAAAGAATAGTATGTTCCCCTCGGGGAGAAGTGGGAAATTTCCCCCTTGATGAACAATATACTATCCTACGGATTTCAATATTCAACGGGTAAACGACGCAAAATCATGAAAAGTTTTCGTTCCGCTCTAATGAATAAATCGCTGTATTTTACAAACTCATCGTCCAATCGTTCTCACAATTTCCACAAAGTTTGTCCATATACTAGCGAACAACTTTGTCGCCAGAAGTTTTTTGTAGCCCATACTCCCCCCGACACATTTTCAATGCAAAGAATCGGAAAAGTGATTTTCACTTCGAATTAAAAATTTATTTACTCATTATTAATTTTCACAAACTTCCACCACATTGTTGTCTTTGGAAAAGTCTTACGAATCGAAATCCGCAAGGTTCATTTCGATACATCGAAAAATGACCGAGTAAGACCGAGTTTAATATTGAAAAATATTGATTTTTGGTGCGAAAAAATAGGAAGTTTTTATTTTTTTTCTCGAAAACTATGTGACCTAGAGAAAAATGGTAAACAGATACTAGTATTCATTTTCCAAGCCCTATCATCTAGTATTTTCAGATTTTCAAAATTCCGACTTTTTTTTCGACCTCCAGCGGGACCGTTTGGATCAAACTTGCAACGCGGTTCGAGCGCTCGTCGAGTTCTTCTTCCCGTCAATTCAAAAATCTAAAAATACATTCAAACGAAAATTCTCCTACAATAAGAATTTCGATAAGATACAACAGGATATGCTTCACTTGGAAAAAAAAGATGTGAAATCAATATGAGCTGCCAAGTACATTCGGTTATTCAAATGGTATGTAAACGATTTCTTGTATATTGTAACTTCGGTTTGTTTAAATTGTATTCAAAGCGATTTATGATTGTATTGAATTAACAATATATAGTGAGGTGAAACAAAAATTAGGTTCAACCATTTGACATACTAGAAACAACTCTGACCTATTTGAAACTCAACGTGTTGATCGTTTCTAATATGTTTTGAAATTTTTCACATACCAGAAACAGCGCTAAGTTATTCCAAACCAAACGCGTTAGTCGTTCCAAATAGATTTTGAAATCCACGTCAATGCGGAACACTTGGCGCGGCCGATGAAGATTTTATTATCCAACGTTTTGATCACATACTTTCAACAGAATTGTTTGAATACACTTGAGGCCCAAAACTCACGTAATCGGCCGCGCCAAGTGTTCCGCATTGACGTGGATTTCAAAATCTATTTGGAACGACTAACGCGTTTGGTTTGGAATAACTTAGCGCTGTTTCTGGTATGTGAAAAATTTCAAAACATATTAGAAACGATCAACACGTTGAGTTTCAAATAGGTCAGAGTTGTTTCTACCCGAAGGGAACATGAAGCTCCGACAAATGTTCAGAATAGATCATGATAGATCAGACTGAAGCTCTGTTGGAGCTCAAGTTTAGATTCGTAAACGTTCGACGAAGGTCCGATGAACGTTGAAATGTCCACTTGAAAATAGTTTGAATGAACGTTTATAAAACGTTCATCGAACGTTTGCTAAAGGTTCGTTCGAGTTGCAATTTTTCGATCAAAGTTTTTTTCAAAGTATATTTTTCCACGAAAAAATGAAAGATTGGGGAATTTCTAACTATAATTGTAATTCCGTCTGAAACATAAAAAACTGAAGGTTGAATGAATCTTCGTAGAATCTTTAATAAACGTTCTATGAACCTTCATTCAAGCTATTTTCAAGCGGACATTTCAACGTTCATCGGACCTTCGTCGAACGTTTCCGAATCTAAACTTGAGCTCCAACGGAGCTTCAGTCTGATCTATCATGATCTATTCTGAACGTTCGTCGGAGCTTCATGTTCCCTTCGGGTAGTATGTCAAATGGTTGAACCTAATTTTTGTTTCACCTCACTATATATTGTTAATTCAATACAATCATAAATCGCTTTGAATACAATTTAAACAAACTGAAGTTACAATATACAAGAAATCGTTTACATACCATTTGAATAACCGAATGTACTTGGCAGCTCATATTGATTTCACATCTTTTTTTTTCAAGTGAAGCATATCCTTTTGTATCTTATCGAAATTCTTATTGTAGGAGAATTTTCGTTTGAATGTATTTTCAGATTTTTTTTAGGATTGACCGCATTTTCATGTACTTGGCGTGATTTTTTTACTTTTTTGAAGTTTTTTTATTGGGATTTCACTTCTTTTTCTGGATGTGTCCTTAACTGAACATAAATAAAATTCGAATGCTCATGTCTAATTTAATAGCGATCGTAGCGATGAAGAAAATGTCCTCAGATCATTTGTGATATGAAAAACTCACTTGGGTTTCCATCAGTCATCTCATCATTGGACAGCAATAGATAATCGACATAAAGAATGAAGAACAGGAGGAAAGAAAAGTGAATTCCCATAAATCAATACATATGTGCAGGATTCCGAAAAGTAAATATTAATTGACCGATAAGTTGGCGCTCAAAGCAGCCCACGATTTTGTTTTAAACATGTATTGTGCAAGAATTCCCATTGTTTTTAAAATATGATTGTTAGGAAAACGAAACAAAACAGATTTTACGAACAGAGAAAACTTGCACACAATATGTTTAAGGTACCCAACAGAAATTTTTTTGATAAAACGAGAATTTGTACCATTTGGCATGAAGTTGAAAATAGTTTCCCAGCAAATATGTTTCAATGACTCTTTAGGATTATTTTAAAGAGTATCTTAAAGAGATGTCAAATATTCATTTATCATGCAACAAAAAGAGATATCTTCAAAATATCTGGTCAAGAGCATTTTTCAGTACTGTACAAGAAATTTTTTAGAATTTTGTGAAATATCCATCAAAATCATTTTGAAAAATTCTTCAAGAATATTTAGTCGGCTGTGGTATTATAAACGTATACGATGTTCTTCAAAATCACCTATAGAAGATTATAGTAATTGAATTGTTATTTGATGAGCAAGTGAAATTATTGCTTTTTGAAGAAATATATGTTTTACTTTTATTATACTTTTGAAGAAATGTATGAGTCTTTAGCATTACGTGGCCAATTTCGTTCTTCAACTCGCAGATCATGAATAAATATCCACTTTGTACCTTTACTTCGTAACATGCACGTAAAGTTACCTTCGGAAATACTTCTTCCCTGATGAAAAACAACGGCTATAACTTTATAAAAGTGTCATGCAATTTGGATTTTTGTGGTTGGCACTGCTTTTATACAGATATATGATATATCTGCATCTTGCCTGTTTTTCCTTCATCCACCTGTAATTCTACTCGAAGAATCTAGGGATTCATTATCAATTGAATCCACTTTGTAATCTGTAATGCCAATTGATAGTGGTGATAGCAAACTCACAGATCTATGGTATATTCACTTCATTTTGTTTCTTTCTCATCCCCCTGAAACACTACGCAAAGAATCTGATACCATCATCGGATAGATCTGTGATATATCCACTGCACTTTTGCCTTTTCTTCGTTCGACTATGAGGTCACCAAATGAGATTGACAGTGACAATAGCTAGCATACAAATTTGTGATACGTCTGCTTCATTTCTGCTTCGTCTCCAGCCACCTATGATTCTACTCCAAGGAAATGATGAGCCCAGCATGTTGTAAGAATCTGTGGCATATCTACTGTGTTTTCGCCTTTGAAAAAATCGCTTTGATATACTTCAGTGTGACTAAAGTAACTGGAGACCAACTTCAACTTCTACCGTTGGTCAAACTATTCACATCTCTTTGAGGTTTTGTCATGAACTTCACTCTCTGAAAACTTTTTATATTTCATTGGGGTTTTTTGATGAATTCCCCTTTCTGATTATAAGTGATGATTCAGTTATTGATTCATTACATAATCTTTAATCATCCATTTCATGCCATTCATTATCAATTGAATCCACTTTGTAATCTGTAATTCATACATTCAATACAAAATTTCCCCAAGACCGCCTATGAAATTGATAGTGGTGGTAGACGACGTACAGGTCTATGGTATATTTGCTTCTTTTTCGTGTTCTCTTATACACCTGTGATACTACTCAAGCAATCCGATAACAACTCTTGGTCAAGAAAGTATCAGGCCAATGAAGAAAGACAAAAACGACGAAAATATACCATTCGATCTGTACGTCGTCCACCACCACTATCCATTTCATTTAGGCAATTTCATAGGCAATTTTGTATTGAATGGATAAACTACAGATTATAAAGTGGATTCAATTGATAATGAATGGCATGAAACGGATGATTAAAGATTATGTAACGAATCAACAACTGAATCATCGCTTATAATCAGAAAGTGGAATTCATCAAATATCAAATATAATCAGAACGTGGAATCATTCAAAAACGCCAATGCAGTATAAAAATTTTTAGAATGAGAAGTTCATGACACAACCTCAATGAGATATAAGAAGTTTGAAAAACGTTGAAGGTTCAAGTTGGTCTCCAGGCACTGTAGTTACATTGAAGTATATCAAATATTTTAAATCAAAACTATTAATTCAACAAAACGATTTGTCTAGAGGCAAAAGCACAGCAGATATGCCACAGATCTTGACGACATACTGGACTCATCAGTTTCTCGGAGTAGAATCACAAGTGGATGGAGACAAAGCAGAAATGAAGCAGACGAATCATAAATTTGTACGCTAGTTATTTAGCTAGACGATAGCTGTCACTATCAATTCCATTTAGTGGCCTCTTAGTCGAGTGAAGCGAAGGCAAGAGTGCAGTGAATATATCACAGATCTATCCGATACTATTATTAGATTCATCGAATACCATCACAGGTGGATGAAGATGAAACAAAATAAAGCAAATATACCGTAGATCTGTATGTTAGCTACCAATACTATCAATTTCATTTATATTCAAGAATCCGATAACAGCCTTTGTCAAAGAAACCTACTGAATCTTGTACAATGTTCTAGTTTAAGTCAATGCAGTAGAATGCAGTTCATGTTGTTGTTGTTGTAGTCAATGTAGTTGATTGATGTCTGATTCTTAATCAAATTTGGTTAGATTCAATGGACTGTTCCATTAGATAATGCTCTTCATCAAAACTACAAAGACAATAACATTATATTAAACGTACCTTTTCATACCAGACATCTCTTTATGGTTTTCTCTCTGAAGAGAGATGAAAAAGATTTGGAACAGTGATTTGAGAGCTTAGTTATTTAGTTGAGCTTAAGTATAGTCATTGTCGATCAGGGTATGCAGGGAGGACAATGACAATGAAAATTCATTCACTCCTCTCGGAGCAGGCTCAATATCATCTGTTTCATTATTTGCTCATGATTCTATTGGGAAATAGTATAGATCAGTGGCCTGTCCATCAAGGGTATGGTATATCCACTATAATTTTACCTGTAAAGAAATAGCGAATAAACTTGAATACTTCTCAAGCAAGCTCGGTATGATCTTTTCCATCAATTGTCTACGATCCTAATTGGAGAAATTGACAGTAGCTGGCTGTCCATCAGGAGTTATGATATATCCGTTATGTTCTGGCCTATAGAATGATTGCGAATCAATTTGAATCATTCCCCTTGAGCATACTCCGTATGATCCATTCGATCATCTGCCAACGACTCCAGTAGGAGGATAGGACAATAGCGGACTGTCCATGAAGGAATTATGATGTATCCGATATGCTCTCGCCTCAGAATTTATAAACTTGAATTATTTTCCATGACTAAACCTTGTATGATTTTCTATGATTCGTCTCTGGTTCCGGTTAGAACCACCAGTAGCAAACTATCCGTCACGGATTATGATATATCCGCTATGCTTTTGCCTGTAAAGGAATCTTGCATTTTATGAATAATCCATCATACAGAGCTTACCTGTGTATATTCCAATTTTCTGAATGTAGCAAATAGATTTATTTATACCTTTCTCAAACTTTTTCTGTTTTTTTTACAAATAACCTCTTCATCATTTATTCATTCATTAATTCATGAATTTTTTGAAGTAATATATAAGAGTATATATAATTTCAAGTTGTTTATTTATGTTCCATTGTTCTGAATAACCTGTAGTAATCTGTAATAATGTAGTCACCTGTAATTTAATTATTCTTTTAATATTTTAATAACCTATCAACACATCGCCTCATTGACAGGTTATATTTGTTCACGTATTTACAATGTATAAACCTGTAGTAATCTGTAATAATAATGTAGTCACCTGTAATTCATTCATCTTTTAATTATTCTTTTAATATTTTAATAACCTATCAACCAGGGTTGCCAACCTGTTCGAGCATATACCCCCTAACTCGGTTTTCAATTCCCCCTAAAAAAACCCCTAAATCGATTTTTAATGCCCCTAAAAAAACCCCTTAACAGATTTTTTATTCGGGGTGTTTTTTTAGCTTCCACCGACTAAGGCTAGCTTCCCATGGACCGGCATTTGTTCCGGCGTAATTACTTTAAGCCAGTTTACAATTTATTTCGGAGCGATCTACAAGAAATCTATTAACGACTGTGCATTGGTTCAATTTTCATTCCGGCTCGTGGGAGGTCAGCCTAAAGGAATGATTATTATACCAAATAAAGGAGAAGGGCACTGACAAAATCATATACCAGAATTAAGAATAATCCTCTAAAATATGAGGCTAGTGCAAATTCCTCTCAGTTTTAGAGGATCGATGTGGGAGTTCTTCTAAATGACAGAAGAATTTCCACTTATATTAGGAGGAAGATATTATAGAGTGGATTCTAATTTTTAGAATATGATTTTTTGGGTGGGAGTTAGAAGGATTAAGATAATTCAAATTATGATAGATAATTATAATAGATGTAAAAAAACGTATTTATTATAACTGCAAGTTATAAATGATATCAAAGTTCCATTTAAATTAAATGATTTAATTCCAAGATATTTTTGAATTATAAATTAGGTTTAGTTAATAGATGAATATTAATTGATAATATGAATATTCATTTCAGAATTATTAATCCTCAAAAATTTCTAAAATTTCCTTCATATCAGCATTGTTATGAGTATTATTTCTCACTTCTGTTTGTTTATGATCATACATATCGATGGTAAATAATTTGATCATATCTGCAGAAGGTTTGAAATTCACGCATGAACCATATTCGCGCTTCAGAGTGAACCTTGTCATCATAATATTTTGAAGTAATTCTATAGAAAGTCGATTCCGCAATTTATTTTTAATAATATTATAAATCGAAAAAGCTCGTTCAACATTTGCATTTGAAATCGGTATCGTCAGTATTGCCATCGCAAATTTTGCTAAATTTGAAAATCGTTTATGCCCTGCGGAATCACAATCTTCAAATACTTCAGAATAAAATGTAACCGCATCGTTTGCATTAGTCCATGTTTTATTTTGAAGTTGTTGCCACTCTAAATCCACTTCGTTTTTATCACCGTATAGCTCAGTGCGCTGGAACTCTGCTAAAATATTTTTCAAACTTGGTTTTACCTGAGATAAAGCAATTTTAGGATGCAAGTCCGCCATCATTTTTAAAATACATAAATTATCAGGTAATCGTTTTTGAATTTCTTCAGCAAGAACACATAGGAAGTTATGGCATCTGTGTTTAATATTTAGCAGTTCTGTTTCAGGAATTTGTGATGAGAAAGTATGGAAGTCGAACCCAAAATACATGGCCGCTGGATGTATTAAATGTGATTGGAAGTTGAAATCAACCAACTCGCTATCGCGTACTTTTTGTAGCTGAGATGGTACTACAATTCTTTGTAATAAATTTTTGTATGCCAAAAATAAGTCCTCAAATAATTTGGTGGGCTCAATATAGTCACTTTGAAACATTAAATTCAATTGTGTGATGGTCTTCAGTTCAGTTTTTAAAAAAATCAGCAGAGCTTTATATTGTGGTCTTATCAGAATCTCATATAGCTGTTCTGCCATAAAACACCTGTCTTCATGTTTGGCGATAGAAAAAAGTAATTTTAATTCGTCCCATTGCTGAATGATGGTGTTTATTGCTTCATATCGTGCCAACCAACGAGTACCAGAAAGGCCTTGAATTTTTTTTGGATTACGATTTCCATTGATGGTTTCATACAAATCTCTATACTTTTCCAACCGTTTTGGGCTATATGAAAACCAATTGTGGGTTTCTCTCACCAAAAATTCTAGTTGACGCGGCAATACATTCGACGCTTTCTCAGCACACAAGTGAAGCGAATGGCATACACACTTGACGGTGATTAGATCGCTAATTTCATTTTTAAACAAAGAAGTGACTGAATTGTGTTTGCCCACCATCACATTCGCTCCATCGACTCCAATACCAACCATATTTTGAATTTTTAGTCCGTCTTGTTCCAATTGATTCTTTATTGCTTGATGCATACTCTTCGCATCAGCGTCAAATACTTTCAAAATTCTGTAGAACGTTGTAACCACTTCTTTTTTGCGTATAGAAAAGAATCTTAACATAATGCACAGTACTTTATCTGTTGAAGTGTCTGTGCTTTCATCTATAATTATTGAATAAGGACTATCCTGAACTTCTTTGATTAATTCTCTCAACATACACGGACCAAGTACAAATTACATTGAAGAAATATCGAGTATTACTCATTTAATCAATAGGAAAAATATTTTTACAAACCTTTGAGTTGAGGGTCAGTCTCCCACGCTTTGGTATATTTTTGTAAATAGATTTTATTTTTTTCTTTTGGCATCTTTGATCTATGCACGTATATCAATGGATCGATGACATACACGGTACACTAAGTAAAAGTTTTCTCATTTAAAAATCCATATAATATATTATTTTCAAACGAAATCAAGAATTGTTTCAATTATCTAATCATGCCTTCTATGGGAATCGTAGAGAATCTGTCGGTTTGTGTTTGACGAACGAAAGAGGGTAATACCTTTGTTGGCCAGAAACGGCAGAAACCATTGAATTCAATACATAGTGGAGTGAGCGCGGCAATGAAATCGCGTTTGATGAGAGAGAGGTGCGAGTGTACTTGTGTCTTTGTTTATTCCATCAAAACGACGAGATAGACGATCGATTGGAAGTGTTTTTCACTGTGTACAAAAGATTTTTAATTCACCTATTGGAGCAATTGAGATATCACGAGATCATCGTAAAATAAGTTGATAGCCAACAGTATTTACAATTTGAAAATTTCAAATGAAAAAATCAAAAACGCTCAATTTTTCTTTCCCCCAAAATCCCCCATAAGGAAAAATTCTCCCCCTAAAAAAAACCCCTGACAAACCCAACCCCCCAAAAAAACCCCTGAGCACATGATTTCCCCCCAAATCTAGGGGGAAAACCCCCAAGTTGGCAACCCTGCTATCAACACATCGCCTCATTGACAGGTGATATTCATTTACGTATTTACAATGTATATACTCTATAGGGAAAAAAATTTATCTACCAATCATTGTACAGGTTACAAAAGACTGACAAACCATTTGGACAATATTGGAAGCACCTTATTATAAGTTATTATATTTTACATACTAATGAACAAATGATCCACTATTGGACATTCGAAGAAAGAAAGACAGAACAAATGATCTACTATTGGGCGTTCGAAGAAAGAAAAAGAGACAGAATAAATCTTTGTAGCATTGGAAATCGCCTCAAGGATAACAGGTCTTCGTCAGGGTTGGCACGTAATATACTTCTAAGTATTTTACATAGTTTACGACACGTAAGAAACGGAGTATCTTCACTGATCTCTATTATACACTGGATAGCGGATACTAAAAATTTCTTGTGACGAATTGAAGACTTGATCCGCCATTTTGTTGTGGGATGAATGGTCATTTTTTCGCGGTAAATTTGAACTGTATCAACGTATTTCCAACAAAATCTACATTATATTTTCACGTAATTGAAAAATTTGTCACTATCCTTTCCCATGTCATCTAAATTTTAGTTCATAATACAAACAAGCATAAGATTCTGCTTATTGTTGAGTTTTTGTGAATTTGACAAAAAAATGTATATTTTCAACTATAAAAACGTTCCAAATCATTCAAACTATAATCAATCATGATTTTTCCGAATTTCCCATCATGTTACACAATATTGGGTATTAGGATTGGATTAATATTGATATACTGCACAAAATACTTCGATAGCATTCAAATTTACCACCAAAATTAACCATTCAACCCACAAACAAATGGCGGCTCCAGAGTCTTCTATCACGTTCAATTACTCACAGAAGTCTTATATTGCGAAGTCCTGTATCCGCTATCCAGTGTATATTAGAGATCAGTGAGTATCTTACGCATAAAACCAACCCCTTGCCTTTGGGGGGACAGGAGGGTTCAAGTATCTTACATATATTACGTGTCAGAAACCAAGTATGATACGTAAGAAATTGAAAAATCACGTAATAAACCCAACCCTGGTCTTCGTGTTAAGAAGAAACCGATTAATCAGAAATTCCGAAAAGATGTTTTGATCGTATGAAAACTTGAAACGTTTATATTTCGGTAACGGATGAACTGATCAAGTTCGTAGTGTGCTTAATCGAAAGTGTGTAATCGTATTATATAATGAAAGTGTAGTTATTTTTTTGTGACACACAATACGTGTCGAGTTATTGTGCATTGAACATTTTTTCAGGAGGTTAAATCTCGGTTGAGCAGTAAAAGATACACGGTAGCGGACGACTTCTGCTTTCTTCACTTAAAATAAAAAAAATACTTATACATCTTTTTTTCAGGGTTTTTTTCATATACTTGGCGTCGAGACGCTACCGCGTCTCTTGATTCTCTGTCGGTATCTCATTCTCTACAGGTATCATAGTCCCACGTAGTTCCTACTTTCTGTGGAATGGGTTATGGAGGGCGCTCGAATCAGTAGGAATTCTGAAAAAGTGGTCGTTCACGATTTCCCCATCTCGTTAGCCATCTCTGCAACTCATCTCTGGTATGACCTTTCCTTGTCTTGTATCAATTCCGAGAAGCACTCAAAATTTTGAAATAGAATGTCGGTTTTCTCTATTTCGTAACCCACGGTATCTTTCTTCCCTCATTTCTTTTTCTGCTTCTCTACGACTTATCCTCTTATACGCCATTTTCTTATTTGCTTCCACCTGCCATTGATAGATTGGACACTTTTTGCTGTTTGATCTATGTTTGTCTCCGCAGTTCAAGCATATTTCCGCTACACTGCATACTTCGTGATATTCTTTGCTACATACCATGCATCGTCTGAGAGGCTTGCAGAATTTCTTTATATGCCCATAGGGTTACCAGATCGCCGGCGGCCGAAATGAGGACACCTCCCCTGCCATACCTGATGACCTTTTTTTTTTTTTAGAGACCAGTATAAATCAGACCGTGCTTTTTATATATTATATATCTTTATTTTAAATATCTAATGCAGCATAACGAGCATATAATATTTGACTTAGGAATCGAATTGAAAATTTTTATGGAAAATTCATAAAAATGAGGACACTGGCCGAAAAAAGAGGACACGACCTGCAACTGGTATAAATGAGGACATGTCCACTAAAATGAGGACGTCTGGTAACCCTATATGCCCATATCTCCAACAATTTTCACACTGCCTTACCTCATCTACGTAAGGCGTAACTGCTAGACTGAATCTGGACAGTGACAGTGATGCCAGCATTTGGTCGACCGAGTCGATTTACCCTCTCCATCTGACCATTTCTCGTCCCCACCATTGCAGCCGGGTGTACGCACACATTGAAACCCGTATTCATGTGATTCGGAACCGGTCGGTTCACTTCGAGTCGACTCGGACAATCGAGAGAGAACCAACTATCCGTCGGTCTTTGTCTTCTCAATATGTTTTACGATCGGCTAACTCCGTGCAAGATCGGAAAAAGTTTAAAGCCCACGCGGTCGACTTACCGAAAAGTTTCACCGCTTTTTCTCTTCCAAGCGACAATTTTATTGTAATCAGTATCGAACTGACTTACCCGGCACCCCGGGCAATTCTCGGCCGGGGCCCTTCGATATTTTTTTCGTTTTTTTTTTCAATTAAAGAGCCAGTTCAATACTGATTATTGAATTATCACGATGAAATATAGATTTGATGCATAGCATCATTTAATTGAATTAAAATCGAATATAAGTAAATAATTTTTCAATTATTATTTATTTTTCATAAATTTTATAAGATTATTGGTTAATCTTATGACTGATTATGAAGCTTTCGAGAACTCCTGTATGTATTGTATAAAAATTTTCTAATAGTTACGCATTTCTAATCATTATTTTAAATCTTGATGATTTTTCAATGAATTTCATTAGAATTGTCAATCAATCGATGGTTGAAAAATTCTAAGATAGTTTTCCCTGATAAATTGATTTTCAGAGATCACTATGATATTCCAATGAGGATAATCAAATCAACATCAATTATCAGATGTTGATCAACATCAAAATAATAAGACTGAATATTCAATTGATTGAGTGCAAATTATTTTCAATGGACTGAATAATTAGATTTGAGCGTTCAAATTGATATTTCATCATTTCACGCACTATTAGTCTTTTTCCTTCGCTGCATTACTTCATAGACGTAGTATGTGGATCAGAATATCTCAAGACCCCATAGCCTAGCGGCGAAAGACATGGGTTCTTGAGAAAGAACGGTCGGGTCCGATTCCCTGTGGGAGACATTTCATTTTTTTTTGTGATCTCTCTGATGAATAATTAAATTTCACATCCGATTATTATTTTTTATGTCATTACATCGTCATGTTATCAATAATCCTGATCTTTCAGAATGCACTTGCGGATTCGACCAAGTACAGGTTCGAGTCGATTGGAAATTTCCCAAATATTCGTGTACATGAGATATACACAGTAAAAAATTTTTCGTCAAATTTAACACACAAGCGAATGTTAACCATTTTTCTTCACACTCAACGTGTGTTGATTCCAGAGTGACACCCACAAAGTGTTAATTTGAACTCGAATAACATTTCAATGTGTTGAAAATGAATCGATCGAACAGCATTTGATCAGTGTGTTAAATGAACACACAAAAGTGTTAAATATTCAACACTTGAATTTTAACACGTAGTTAAATATTCAACACTTGAATTTTGACACGTAGTTAGATATTCAACACTTGAATTTTGACACGTACTTCTTTTTTACACAATGACGGAATTTTTTTTACCGTGTAGACCGATCGATGCAGAATCTTCTGAAATGAGGAATGAATAGCACTTCAGAGGAACGTTTTGAAAAAGTTTACTTGCAAATTCCATCAAGTCCTGTGACAAATTGATGAAAAAATTTCAAAAATTTGTGTCCATCGAATAAAGACCGATCGATTCGCAATCTAATGAAATGAAAAATGAAATCACTTCGGAGGAATGTTTTTAAAAAAGTATACTTGCAAATTCCATCAAACCCTTTGACGAATTGATAAAAAAATTTCGGAACTTTGTCTCCGTGGAATATAGACCGATCGATTCCGAATTTCCTCACGGAGAGCAATGGATTCTAAAGAGTATGACAAATATCATGAAGGCTGGAATATTTGATAATATATTTTCGAGTATGAGGACAAGTATCTAGATTATAAGTGTTATAAGTACAAGTATCCATTTATGATGAAGGTGTTTGTTTTGGTGTACACTGTTAAAAATGTTTGTGAATTTAATATACGTTCATAGAAAAAAGTACATTAATTTTCAAGGGCGCTATATGAATTGTATTCCACACTTGGATGTTGAAAAATCAATCACATATTTCATGAACTTCAAACAAAAGTTTTGAAATTCATAACAGTTTGTGAAAATTCATAACTGTAGATATTGAATTTCTGTATTTATTTGAATATTGGAAAATCAATCACATATTTCTCAAATTTCAAACAAAGTTTCTGATATTCACCACAATTTATGAAAATTCATATCCCGATATATGCGATTATCCCGAAAGTGTGTGAACCTGAAATTCCCCGATCTGTTGAAAACTAGTAGATTTTGAGAAATGACTAGACAGTACTAGTTTTCAATAAATCAGGAAATTTCGGAACAATCGTGGTCTACCCTTTCGATGTGAATTTTTGTAGGGAAAATTACTTGTTGTAAAATCAACATCACTAATTGTGAAATCAAATCACACAGTTCTAATAATTCGCTCATATATGTATTTTCATTTTCAGAATTTTTTGTATCAATTTTGTAACAAAACATGATGAAGTATTCAGGAGAGATTTCGAAAATTAAATAATGTAGTGTTGAAAATTCATCGTAAAATCAAATCACGCGATTCTAATAATTCATTCATATATGTATTTTGATTTCCAGAATTGTTTGTATTAATTTCACACCATAACATGATGAAACATTTGGGAGGAATTTTGGAAATTAAGTAATATAGTGTTGAAAATTCACGCATTTTTTTACATCGATTTTCATAATGTTGTGGCTTGAATTTCAAAATCCTGTCTATTATTTTGGGGATACAAAAATGTTTGAAAATTAATACACAATTGTGTGTGTTAATTGCTTCTGAACTTTTTACATTGAATTCCAAACAGATTTTGCTAACAGTGTAGATGGTACTGTCAACCAGTAATATATCAATATGATAACAGCAAGGAGAAACAGTTAGTTCCTATTATAATATAAGATTATTACAATTACATCTTCAGTCGCTTGAAATAAGAAAAGAATAATATGAAATCGGAAAAAAAAGATATTCCTCAGGACATGAACCCGCCCAGATAACACACGAAGAATTCTTTTTCAAGAGCGAGAATAGAACTCTTCAAGAACTAATGAATTCATATAGAGCTCTGGAGGAGTTCAATCTGTCGGACATTAACAAGCTCTTTGAGAATATCAGAAGTATTGTTTGAGTACGCCCAAAGAACTTGTTAATGTCCGACAGATTGAACTCCTCCAGAGCTCTATATGAATTCATTAGTTCTTGAAGAGTTCTATTCTCGCTCTTGAAAAAGAATTCTTCGTGTGTTATCTGGGCGGGTTCATGTCCTGAGGAATATCTTTTTTTTCCGATTTCATATTATTCTTTTCTTATTTCAAGCGACTGAAGATGTAATTGTAATAATCTTATATTATAATAGGAACTAACTGTTTCTCCTTGCTGTTATCATATTGATATATTACTGGTTGACAGTACCATCTACACTGTTAGCAAAATCTGTTTGGAATTCAATGTAAAAAGTTCAGAAGCAATTAACACACACAATTGTGTATTAATTTTCAAACATTTTTGTATCCCCAAAATAATAGACAGGATTTTGAAATTCAAGCCACAACATTATGAAAATCGATGTAAAAAAATGCGTGAATTTTCAACACTATATTACTTAATTTCCAAAATTCCTCCCAAATGTTTCATCATGTTATGGTGTGAAATTAATACAAACAATTCTGGAAATCAAAATACATATATGAATGAATTATTAGAATCGCGTGATTTGATTTTACGATGAATTTTCAACACTACATTATTTAATTTTCGAAATCTCTCCTGAATACTTCATCATGTTTTGTTACAAAATTGATACAAAAAATTCTGAAAATGAAAATACATATATGAGCGAATTATTAGAACTGTGTGATTTGATTTCACAATTAGTGATGTTGATTTTACAACAAGTAATTTTCCCTACAAAAATTCACATCGAAAGGGTAGACCACGATTGTTCCGAAATTTCCTGATTTATTGAAAACTAGTACTGTCTAGTCATTTCTCAAAATCTACTAGTTTTCAACAGATCGGGGAATTTCAGGTTCACACACTTTCGGGATAATCGCATATATCGGGATATGAATTTTCATAAATTGTGGTGAATATCAGAAACTTTGTTTGAAATTTGAGAAATATGTGATTGATTTTCCAATATTCAAATAAATACAGAAATTCAATATCTACAGTTATGAATTTTCACAAACTGTTATGAATTTCAAAACTTTTGTTTGAAGTTCATGAAATATGTGATTGATTTTTCAACATCCAAGTGTGGAATACAATTCATATAGCGCCCTTGAAAATTAATGTACTTTTTTCTATGAACGTATATTAAATTCACAAACATTTTTAACAGTGTACACCAAAACAAACACCTTCATCATAAATGGATACTTGTACTTATAACACTTATAATCTAGATACTTGTCCTCATACTCGAAAATATATTATCAAATATTCCAGCCTTCATGATATTTGTCATACTCTTTAGAATCCATTGCTCTCCGTGAGGAAATTCGGAATCGATCGGTCTATATTCCACGGAGACAAAGTTCCGAAATTTTTTTATCAATTCGTCAAAGGGTTTGATGGAATTTGCAAGTATACTTTTTTAAAAACATTCCTCCGAAGTGATTTCATTTTTCATTTCATTAGATTGCGAATCGATCGGTCTTTATTCGATGGACACAAATTTTTGAAATTTTTTCATCAATTTGTCACAGGAATTGATGGAATTTGCAAGTAAACTTTTTCAAAAACGTTCCTCTGAAGTGCTATTCATTCCTCATTTCAGAAGATTCTGCATCGATCGGTCTACACAGTAAAAAAAATTCCGTCATTGTGTAAAAAAGAAGTACGTGTCAAAATTCAAGTGTTGAATATCTAACTACGTGTCAAAATTCAAGTGTTGAATATTTAACTACGTGTTAAAATTCAAGTGTTGAATATTTAACACTTTTGTGTGTTCATTTAACACACTGATCAAATGCTGTTCGATCGATTCATTTTCAACACATTGAAATGTTATTCGAGTTCAAATTAACACTTTGTGGGTGTCACTCTGGAATCAACACACGTTGAGTGTGAAGAAAAATGGTTAACATTCGCTTGTGTGTTAAATTTGACGAAAAATTTTTTACTGTGTATATCTCATGTACACGAATATTTGGGAAATTTCCAATCGACTCGAACCTGTACTTGGTCGAATCCGCAAGTGCATTCTGAAAGATCAGGATTATTGATAACATGACGATGTAATGACATAAAAAATAATAATCGGATGTGAAATTTAATTATTCATCAGAGAGATCACAAAAAAAAATGAAATGTCTCCCACAGGGAATCGGACCCGACCGTTCTTTCTCAAGAACCCATGTCTTTCGCCGCTAGGCTATGGGGTCTTGAGATATTCTGATCCACATACTACGTCTATGAAGTAATGCAGCGAAGGAAAAAGACTAATAGTGCGTGAAATGATGAAATATCAATTTGAACGCTCAAATCTAATTATTCAGTCCATTGAAAATAATTTGCACTCAATCAATTGAATATTCAGTCTTATTATTTTGATGTTGATCAACATCTGATAATTGATGTTGATTTGATTATCCTCATTGGAATATCATAGTGATCTCTGAAAATCAATTTATCAGGGAAAACTATCTTAGAATTTTTCAACCATCGATTGATTGACAATTCTAATGAAATTCATTGAAAAATCATCAAGATTTAAAATAATGATTAGAAATGCGTAACTATTAGAAAATTTTTATACAATACATACAGGAGTTCTCGAAAGCTTCATAATCAGTCATAAGATTAACCAATAATCTTATAAAATTTATGAAAAATAAATAATAATTGAAAAATTATTTACTTATATTCGATTTTAATTCAATTAAATGATGCTATGCATCAAATCTATATTTCATCGTGATAATTCAATAATCAGTATTGAACTGGCTCTTTAATTGAAAAAAAAAACGAAAAAAATATCGAAGGGCCCCGGCCGAGAATTGCCCGGGGTGCCGGGTAAGTCAGTTCGATACTGATTACAATAAAATTGTCGCTTGGAAGAGAAAAAGCGGTGAAACTTTTCGGTAAGTCGACCGCGTGGGCTTTAAACTTTTTCCGATCTTGCACGGAGTTAGCCGATCGTAAAACATATTGAGAAGACAAAGACCGACGGATAGTTGGTTCTCTCTCGATTGTCCGAGTCGACTCGAAGTGAACCGACCGGTTCCGAATCACATGAATACGGGTTTCAATGTGTGCGTACACCCGGCTGCAATGGTGGGGACGAGAAATGGTCAGATGGAGAGGGTAAATCGACTCGGTCGACCAAATGCTGGCATCACTGAATCTGGATTCATATATCGTCAATCTTCGTGGTAGCCACTCTCCTTCAAACGTGATTACTACCTCATCTGTTTCCCACATAGCACAAATGTCTCAGTAATATCTCCAGAATATTCTGGAGACATTGTAATATTGTCAGAATATTCTGGAGATATTACTGAGACATTTGTGCTATATGGGTTCTTCTTCGGTCCAAATTTTTTCCTTATAGACTCTACGCAGGGGTATGTAACTTTTTTTTTTTTTCAAGGTTCATTGTATCTCCAAGTTTACACCCAAGCAACAACAGAATTTCAAAGTATATACGGGATAGAAACGTTCGTAGAATGTACGGATGAGATACAAAGAACATATAATGAATGTTCATAGAATGTTCGAATGGGACTGTTCTAAATATACTTGAAACGTACATAGTACATTCGAAATGTACGATATACATTCAATCGACGTACAATCAACGTACCGTCGTATGTTCGATTACATACGTTCGATGAATATGCATAGCACCTATGAAACGGTCTCATTCGAATGTGCATAGAACATATTTCGAATATTCGAAGAACGTTCATAGTATATTCTGGTGCTGCTTGGGCACTTATTTAATACAAATCTTTGGTATGTAACTTTATAGGATGACTCAGTGTTGCGATACTCCCCAATGTGGGAAATCGCAGCTGGGTCACGTGACTACATTTTGCACCAACACATGTGAGCACTCTTATCGGTGAACCGCTCACCTACAAGAATGCTCGCGTGTGTTAGTACGAACCCTAGTCACGTGACTGAGCTGCGATTTCCCACATAGGGGAATATCGCAACACTGGGATGACCTCAAACCGTATTTCGATTACGGTCATATTTATCCACATGGTGGCGTGTCGATCAAGGGCTAAAACAGCAATGGCGGTCTGGTATAGTGACATAACCTTAGTATCACTCTCATCAGTTTGGATTTTGAAAAACTAACAGTATTTCAACAATGAAGCATCAGAAACAACTCTAAAACTCAATTAGTCTGACTGATAATTCGGTTTTAGGATTGTTCAATACTCTATTGTTGAAATATTGTTGATGTTTCAAAATTCAAACTAACTATAATAATTTTGAGGTTATCCCGGTATACAAGACCGCCATATTGATTTTTAGTTCGCATGAATATTTATTAAGGAGATGGCGCGCAAATAAGATTTGATTGTACTCATTGGAGTTGCATCCCCCTGACTCTACGGGTCATCCATTTCACCTCCAATATATTGAGGTTAGTGATAGTGTAGCGAGCAAGGTATAGGAGGCCTCTTATTGGCTGACAACTGCCATGATGGTGACCAGATGCGCAGACTTGCGAATAGCTGCGCACTAAAGAGATTGTTAATGATTGTTAACGGCAAAGCGAAGGATCTCATTCTTCCTGCGGCGAGTTTCAAGTAAGGTCGTGAGACCGTTAAGACGGAGATCAGCGTACCGGCTGTTCCTCCTTTGAGGCCCCAAGCAGCACCAGAATATACTATGAACGTTCTTCGAATATTCGAAATATGTTCTATGCACATTCGAATGAGACCGTTCTATAGGTGCTATGCATATTTATCGAACGTATGTAACCGGATATACGACAGCACGTTGATTGAACGTCGATTGAATGTATATCGTAGATTTCGAATGTACTGCGTACGTTCTAAGTATATTTAAAACAGTCTCATTCGAACATTCTATGAACATTCATCATGTGTTCTTCGTATCTCATCCGTACATTCTACGAACATTTCCACTTCGTATATACTTTGAAATTCTGTTGCTGCTTGGGGCACATGTTGTGCAATTCGTGGAAATTGCGAATCCGGTTATTGTGAACCGGCAGAGGTCGAATCGAATTTAAAGTCTTGTTGTAATCAGAGTGCGTATAAGGAGAGTGGTGCCACTGATCTCTACTATACACTGGATAGGGGATATGACAAAATTACTGCGAGGAATAGAAAACCGGAAGTAGCAGAGGAAACTGATAATGTTTGTAGTCTGAATGCCGTTTATGGCGGCAAGTTTGAATAATATGAAAACATTAATCACAGTGAATTACGTTATATAGAGATCAGGACAACATTGACAATGCCAAAAAAATGTTCATGAGAATTCTCATCGGAATGAGAATTGGGGATTATATATAATAATGAGAAAAACCTCCGAAGAAATAATAAATACATGATGAATATATTCATATTTATAAAATCAATACAAATTTTATCCACATTAATATTTTAAATACAGTTTTTCAATTGTACACAATTTCATAAATTATTATAATTGAATTGAACGTAAGAACTATAATTCATCCTGAATTCAATTCACTTTTGACGTTCTAAATATTTCTTGGCTTATCTCGAGATGTTTTCTTGCTTTCCCTAACGGAATCAAATACACCGATTATACACCGTGGTTTTCTGGTGTATTTGAGAATTTTTTACACCTTAATTGACACCAGAACTACACCTAAAGCCATTTTCACCCGTTTTACACCAAAAGATCACTGTAAATATTCTCAGTTGGAGTACAGTTACACCGAATTTCCACCCAACCCACACTCGCGTTCTACTGAGAAAACTCCAAAAGATATTGGTGTAGGAAATTCACAAATACATCGTGCTTTCACGGTGAAATACCAAAATACCATTGATTTTTCACTTGATTTGCACTGAAACCAAATTTACACCAAAAAAACACGGTGTAACATTTTCATTAGGGTTGCTATATCTGGAAGTGCTTATAAGAATAATTTATTTCTATTCATATACAGAAATAGAAAAATTCATAATCATGAAAAAAACATATTGAAATCTAAAAAGATTCCAAGTAGCACAAGAACTTTTCAAATATGCTATGATTATCCTGTCAATGTGAAGTGAATGTGCGAATGAGACTATTTTGGATGAATTCATTAAGGTATTCTATGAAGGTGCATAGCACATAATTATTCCGAACAGTCTCATTTGGAGGATCTAAGCATGTTCGTAGAATTTTCTGAACACGTTCTTAGCATTTTTAACCTCTTGTGTTGCTTGGGATTTATGCATGGTTACGATCACGTTTGATTCAAATTCATCAAATTTCTCACAAAGTTATCCAGATTTATACTACACATTTCCGTACAATAAGATATTGAATATAACCCCATACAGCACCCCAGGTCAGAAAGAGTGCATAATGAACTCATTTGGAGCTTGAAGGATTGTTTTTGAACTTTTGTGTTGTGTGAAACAATACTGAAGTTGAGAATAAAAAATTAAACCAGCACATATATGAAATCATGTAAATTAATAATTGAGTCGGTCCTCAATTTCATACTTACTGTGATTTTATATCATGGATATCTGTAATTTTATTTAAAAATGTGACAACTGTTGAAGTTTAAATCGTTCAATGGGATAAATTAATAATCAAATGCTGGAAAATCAGAAAAATTGAACCGCCACTTAAAACTGCTACAATGTTCGCCGAAATAATACACAAGATTCATTAATGAATTCCCAAGCAGCAACTGAAGTTCAAAGTATATACGAAATAAAAACGTTCGTAGAATGTCTAAATGAGATACGAAGAACATATAATGAACGTTCATAGAATATTCGAATGAGACTGTTTTAAATACACTTAGAATGTACATAGTACATTCGGAATGTACGATATTTATTCAATCGACGTTCGTTTGACGTACTGTCGTATATTCGATTACGTACGTTTGAAGAATATGCATAGCACCTATGAAAGGGTCTCATTGGAATGTGCATAGAACATACTTCGAATATTCGAAGAACGTTCATAGTATATTCTGGTGCTGATTGGGTTCTAAAAAACACTCTTAAACTGTTTTAGAATTCAAATAATTTTTATTGAAATTCTTTAAAAATTCTTTGAATGCTAAAAGAGTTCAGGAATTCTTTTCTCACAATCCATTATCCTGCAAACAATGATATTACTGGCGGTCCAATGCGCCGCTAATGGTCTTGCAATGCCGCTCAAGATTCGTTACTGGACCTTTAAACCGCCTATAATCATGTTTGCTGGGTAGTGATTCTGATGTATTATCGGGGTATAGCCTTTTGAACAATTTCCCGTCTTGGAAGATTACCACTGGTACTTTCCTGGTAGAAAAGATGTCCATAGTTGTTTGCCCACTGATGTTCATAGTCAAGCTTTAGTGCATATCTGTTGATCTGTAAACATGTTAAAGTCAAATTATAATAGAGTAAAAAATTAAACGTACTATTAAGCCGTAATAATTAAGGAAATGCTAATAATTAGTTCATTATCTGGTGTATTTTTTACATTCAAGCGTGTGATCATACAGAAAGAAAAGAATTACATGCAGTGTTTTAGGCAATGATTATGAATTATTATAAAATAATTTTTCACAATGGTTTTACGCAACATTTTTATAAATTTCCGATCAATGCAACAATCACAGATTTAATGGAAACACATTATCACTATACTATATTTGAAAATTTATATGCACATTCATATTAAATTAATAAAATATGAAGCTCTCATCTGTATAACAATACTAAAATTCTAAAATAAATTTTTCAATGTATTTTGCAATAATTTAAGAAACGACTATCACAATAATCACAGATATTTTTTTTTATCTTTTAAATCTAATTTTACTGGCCTTGCCATACAATTTGCCTAGACATGTGATGGCGAATTTTCATTCCTACTGCAGTCGCAGATGCTAATTGTGAAGCAGCTAACAGTCTTAATCTAATATAGATTTGGCAAATCGTTTTTATTAAAAAGTATAAATGGTTGGATAACTCTTCCACTGTTTCATCGAACAAATATTCATTCAAAGTGGGAAATAAAATGCAAGATGGTTGTACGAGATCCTGCAATACTTTTGTACATAATACAGCGGAAAAATTACGCTCCATAGGAGGCATACCATTATTTTTATTTAAAGCGTTTCTCAGAAGTGATTCAGTATGCTGGCAAATTATCAAAACGGATTCACTCGGGAATATTAACCCGCCGCGAGTTTTTACTTGAATCAAAAGATTATCTAAATTCTCAGCTACTTCCTGAGACTCCTGGAAAAGAGCACACTTACATTTTTCGCACTTGATTGCAGTATCAGATTTACTCACGAGTTTTTTAATAACCCATCCAGCTATATTTGCAATGGAACTTCTCGAAAAATTAGATAAACTTTCCGGAAGGGAAGCTCTAAAATCCAAAAATTCATCAATAATGTTCTGACTTTCATCTTTCAAGTTATTGTCATCATCCAACCCATACTTTTTACAAACCTTTATATTTTCCGCAGTACTATAAACGATAGGATCATAGATATCTACTTTATTTTTTTTTGATATACCAGAAGGGACGTTTAAAATCTTTGTAGAATCCATTGCAAGAACATTACCATTGAAAGAACATATTTCATGACGTATTAATAATCTTTTATACGCTGAAACGAATTGTGAACAGGTAGGATTAGGGCAACACCCTCCACAACTTCTGATGGCGCAAAAGAAAAGCTCTAAATGGTCTTGGCTACATTTGTAAGTCAATAAATACTTTAATTGCGAGTTTTCTGGTTTGACGTACTTATCATAGATTGCAATAACCGACATGACTGCTGTAATCATTCCTGTAAATGGTACATGTCTTCTGGTATTGTACATTGGTTCACCTGCGAAATTTGTGATACTTCTCAACTATTCTATTTCTGATAAGATCTGAGTACGCCAAAACCTCTCATTACTCCTTCGCAAAGGAGCCTTATAACCTCGTGCAAAAGGGTTTCGTGAATTAAGAAAATCGAAAACACGATCAATACTTCTGATAAATCTAACAGTAGCTTCACTACCTTGAAATTGTGGTAAGCCTAAATAAGTATCACAGAATTCGATTGCGTCTGCTACACTACTACTGAGAGTCTGCGCAGCTAAGGAGACCTTCATCTTCATTTTCCAATAGTGTATATGTGCAAGCCTTAATTTGTTTCCAGCCCGTAATCCCTCTTCATTTTGTAAGTGGGCTAAAGAGACTATATATTCCCATTTGATTGAATTTCCTTCTCTGTCTTTTAAAACTTTGTAATCGCCAAAACAATTTCGAAATAATTTCAGCATGTGGCATGGGTCTAAAATGACATATACTTCGTCTCCAGTACAAGGATGTAGAAAGAAAGGTTTAGGATCAGGCATTTTTAATTTTACTCCAAGTAAATTTAAGGTAGCTAAATGTTCAGATGGACCATCCAAAGTAACCGATACTACCTTCACTCCAATACCATCAAGTCGAATCAAACTTTCTCTGATAAGCCCAGAATTTGTTTGTGAATCGATTCCATTGATTAGGAAATAGCCAATAGGAATTTCCCATGAACCATCTAACGACACGACCATCATCACTAATGCATCCTTTGCTAAAGGAATAGTGTCACGAGTTTCGATTCCAGTACCCAAATCTACATATCCTCTAACGGTTCCGTTTGGAAGACATTGTATACCTTTTTTAATACTAATTTCGTCCAACATAAAAGCGACCAACACTTCATTTTGCTTTTCTTTTGCTTCTAATACTTTCATTTTCAACGCTTCGAAACTTTCATTAGTAAAGCCAGGTTCCCCATTTATGGAAGAATACCATGACCGGAGCGTACTTGGATCCGGCAATGCATTACAGAATTTTCTTCTCACAAAACCATATGCCTTTGGAGAGAAAAAATGTAATGTTATTGCAAAGGATCTGAGACTGGGTGGATACTTTGTTCTACAAATACCTAATCCTTTACTTTTGTTCTGTTTTCTCCACTGGTTTTTTTTCTTGCACGGATTTTGTCCATTACAGTTTTTTGAATTTTTCATAAAACGCTTTAAAAATTCTGAAATATCAGTGTCTGCTATAGTATCTAAACAGGCTAAACCTGAATTTGAAATAGCAGAAAACTAGGGTTACCAGATCGCCGGCGGCCGAAATGAGGACACCTCCCCTGCCATACCTGATGACCTTTTTTTTTAGAGACCAGTATAAATCAGACCGTGCTTTTTATATATTATATATCTTTATTTTAAATATCTAATACAGCATAACGAGCATATAATGTTTGACTTAGAAATCGAATTGAAAATTTTTATGGAAAATTCATAAAAATGAGGACACTGGCCGAAAAAAGAGGACACGACCTGCAACTGGTATAAATGAGGACATGTCCACTAAAATGAGGACGTCTGGTAACCCTAAGAAAACTTACGCAAGTCACTTACTATGTCTTTCAATGATGTTATCCTTCTTTTCATTCTGGTGATGCGTTGTTTTTGTATTCTTGATTTTTCTTGCAGGATAGCCATCTTTTTTCTGGTCACATTCAACTTTTTCTTCAATGTACGTGGTGAAGTTTCGTAATGATGATCATGATTTATGATACTGAGGGTATTAATAATTGAATCCTCATCTTTTTGTCGATGGGGTGGAGTTTCTTTTTCAACCGGAACGCTTTCTTCAGTTTCAACAGGGTCCACAATAGTTATAACATGATCCATAGAAGGTCCTTCAATTCCTGAAATAACGAAATATTAGGATTTATAAGCACATTTTGTTGGCGTATGATGAACTGCTTTTTTTTCTTAATGGGTTTATTCAATATGACGTAAATCAAGTACACGGCAGAGCTGCCAGATTGGCATTGTGTTTTTTCCTTCTATTGGTAATTCCTATTAATCAAACTATATGATAAGTGGATCCATGAGAAAAGAATACCAATCTGGCAGTTCTAGTACACGGAGAAAACAATATATTATGGATTACATTTATTAGTATGTTGAGGACAGACTTGGATCATGAAGTTGCAGTTCTTCGAAGTTACAGCACTCTATACTATCAAGTAATGTAATCCTTCCAAAACTGTACTAGCAAATGTAATACTTCTGACAAAGTATCTGACTAAATATCATTATGAATCAAGGCTGTCCTGAACATACCAGCAAATGTAGTAATTTATAATTTAACGTTTTTCTCCGTGTATTATTGATGAGAAATTTCTTTAAGAAGATATCACTTCTAGAGAGCACAAGACTTATAAAAGAGCTCATAATGAATACAATGTGTATTCATGAAGAACCCTTTTGAAATTTTTGTGCTATCTGCACAAGCTACGAGCAGTGAATAAATCCATAATTTTTCATTCAATTGAGAATAGTTGGATAAAAGTTTGTTATAGCTGGATAAATTGTTTTCCTGTATCCTTAATATGATTTTAATTACACTGAAATCATAACAAAAATGATAAATAAAAACTTTTCTTACTAATTAACCAATCATCATTTAATATTCTGTGTTCATCGTCAGTTGATTTTGTATTCTCCATTATCGGTTGATTTTTCAATTTTAGGATACTCTTTCCTTGAGAAAATGTACTTTCTTTTACTGTTATGTCTTTCGGATCCAATATGGGGATCGTTGAATAATTTTCACACGGCACAACTTGTGACTTCACAACAGTATGGTTTTTTACTTTTAAAATACTTTTGTTGAAGGGAGAATCTTTTTCTTTCATAAGAGGATGCTTATCTGAGGAAACTGCTTCTAGTTTCATCATTTTATGATCAACTGGTATCTCTGATGAAGACGATCTCTTTTTTCCACCAAGTGAGATTATTTCTGAACGGGAAAAATATGTTAAATCTTAATTATCTATCTTTATTCATAGGAAATGTTCTTTTAGACTGAATTATGGTATACATGTATATTAACAAAAAGACATATGAACATATATATTACATATATTATATAAGATTAATATAATGAATTATTGTACCTGGAATTGTTTCATTTTTAAATATCGTTGGAACTGCATCTTGTGATAATCTTCGAGGAGTTCCAGATTCACCTCCACGAAAGCATTTTTCTTCAAAATGCTTGGAACATAAAATGCTCCTGTTAGTGATGTGAATATTCTCACTTGGCATTGCAGCAAGCCATTTTTGCAATAGAACTGCATTCTTGAAAGGAAATCTGCAAACCATGAAAATTAAATTTCTATAATATATGTTCAACACAAAAATATCTCCATCTCATGTGTGAAATAAGCTGAATTACTTGTGGAATGAACAATCATCTTTGCTACCCTTGATTCTTTGACACCAAGCACATGCCGACTTGTACGTTTCAAACAGCGTTGGAATACTTCCTTTCACTAATGTGGCATGTTTCTTCTGTTTCTGTATGCATTCATCTTTGAAATGATCAGAGCATATTCGCATACCCGGAGTAATGTTAAGATCTGGGGGAAATTTCATCTTTTCTAACCATTTTATTTTCTCTTCGTTTTGTGAAGGAAATCTGATAATAAGAAACCACATAAAATAAATGTTATTTGATTCATCTACGATTTCTAGAGGTAGCATACTACATGTCACAGACTTAAAAAAATATTCCATCAAAGAATAAAATTTGTACGTAAATTATGTAATTCGATTTACCTACAAGTTTTAGAGTTTGAGCAATACATTTGTATAGATTTAAAAAAATATTTGAACGAAACATAAAATTTTTAATTCATCAACATAACCTTTACTGATTATACATGCATATTTATATGAAGTTTCTGAATACTTACGTATGGAATGATCTACTTTCAAATTTATTGGCTGCCTTGCCACAATAAAAACATTTTATTCCCATGATGTGACTTTTATTTGTATGGGAAGAAATATAATCTATTAGAAATTTGTATATGTATATTAACCTGCCTGATCATGATGGGCGCCATATGCAAATGACATTTGGACTACAAACATATTGCGGTTTCCGGTACGATTTCCGGTCTTCTATTCATCACAAAAGTTTTACATTACGGAATGACCTATCCCCTATCCAGTGTATAGTGGAGATCAGTGGTTCGCCTCTCTGTAACTTCTAAACTTAACCTCTCCTTTACCTCTTCCTAACGTCTTATAGTCCTCGACTCGTATTTTTAAACTACATATCTTTCTATATAATCTTTGATTGCATTCCGAATTGGACCAATCTTTTTTAACTCCTAACAATGTAGCTTCAACCACATATGAAGAACACATCCCTTCTTCGTAATATACTATTTCCTGTTTATCATCTACCCTTTGCTTGTTTGTTTTTTGAATCGAATTTTCTGTCCTAACTTCTATACTGTCTTTATTCTTAACATTCATTGTTGTACCATTACTCATTGCTACACTAGTAATTTGTTTATTATCAGCTTTTACCCCGATAATTTCGTTGATTGCATCTAATGACATATTCATTATTCCTTTTTTCACATTAAACAAATTTTTTCCATTTCTACAATATCTTTTATTATCAAGCTTGAAAGAATCCTCTCTATCTCTCTTCATGCCAACTACGACTTTATTATCCTCAAACATTCCATTTATCTCAACAACTGCTACATTATAGTCTCTTTCATCGTCTTTAACCTCTGGTACCCCCCCCCCTCCATTGGCGGTACACAAATCCACTTTCCCGCCTAACCTCTCACCCTTGAGTCCATTCAGCGTTCAATATTGTTCACAATTAACTTAAATTAAGTGTTTTCCAATCCTTAAAACACTTTCCACCAACATAAAAACTTTTCACCAAATAGTTTATATTACAACACTCTTTAATTAACTTAGAAAACGCATAAATCGCACATCCACATTCAACAACAACCTATCCGTTCGCCGCCATCTTCTCCAGTCTCGTATATGAGTGAATTATTATCAGTTGACGTTATTGCCAAAAAAAATTCACAATAAATAAGATTCGTATACAACTGAACTTGGAAAAAAGGTTATGTTCGATGTTGTCAACAACAGCCTGTCACGTGACCTGAGTGTACTACGTCATCAATATGGCTACTTAAGATTTTGACCAATCACAGCAGACCTCTCGATGTCCACTCTCTCCCTTGAGGCTCTCTAATTTATACCATTGCGTCAGCATGTTATGTTTATTAAATTATTTAGACTATTATATTTATATTGTATATAACAATGTATTTTATGAGGTAAGCTTGATACATGTGTATTGGATCGCAGCTCCTCCGTTACTGCCTCTGCCCGTCACCTCTACCTTATTCGTAGTGGTGTATCCCCACTCTCCTTAGACCCTACTCACAACATCTCCCTTTTTCTAGTTTTATCTTATAATCTATAAGTACATACAATTATTACTTAATACTTATTACACATACATAATCATTTAAATGAGCAGGTTTGTTGATGACACGACCCGCCCTAGTTGTTATCACTGGTCTATTATTGGTATTTTCATTGATTTCATTATTTTGATTTCCAGGTTCTGTGCGATTACATTCATTACTCGTTTCACTCACAGCTCTTTCGAATGGGGACTCTTCCAGTGATATATCCAATTCTTTATTAGACTCGATGAATTTAGTACCTTTAGTTAGATATTTTCTATGACGCGTTAAAATAGTATTTTGTTCTGTCTTTACATTATATGATCTCGGATTCTGATGTTTTCCCACAATAATCCCACTTTGATGTGGTGAGATTCTGTTTCCTTCTCCATGAATTTTCACTTCATCTCCCACATTAAGTTCTTGAAGAATTTTTGAACCTTTGTTATAATACAGTTTTTGCTTATCTTGGCGCTCCTTTAAACTCTGTCCAAATTTACTCGACTCTACCTTACCTTGCTCAATATTCGGCACTACATTTCTAACTTTCCGACCGTACATTAATTCAGCTGGCGTAATGCCACTATTGTCTATAGGCATATTTCTTAACTGTAGTAGAGCCATCTCCTTATCTTTCCCCTCATCCATCACATTTTTCAGAATTCCTTTAACTGTCTGTATGTGTCCTTCTGCTAAGCCATTTGATTGATGAATACATTATTCTGGGTATTCCGTGACGTGAAAAAATTTCTTTCAATGATTGTATTGTAGTCTCTGTACTCAGATCACTCAACTTTTGTACTTCTATGAATTTACTATACGTGTCAACTACTATAATAAATTTTTCACCCTTCAAATAAAAAATATCCGAAGATACTATTTCCCAGGAATTTTTTGGTATAATTTTCTCTACCATAGGTTCCTTGCTATTATTCCTTTGATAACTACAACAAACATCACAATTACTTATCAAATCATCCATCTGTTTTGACATGCCCAGCCAAAATAATGTTTTCCTAGCCAATGCTTTGCATTTTTCCTTCCCAAAGTGTGCGTAATGTATTTTTGAGAGCATTGCTTTTCTCATTGTTTTTGGGACAACTATCACAGTATTTTTCAACAACAACCCATTACACTCCGAGAGTTCTTCTTTGAAAGAAAAATATAGCTTCACAATTTCATTTACAGACGCCTTGTTCTCAGGCCATCCATGTTTTACATATCTCAGAACCTCCTGAAGCTCTTCATCTTTACTCGTTTCTTTTTTAAATTCACTCATTCTTATATCTGATACACTTAAATTATTCTCAATCATCATCACATACGCTTCAATTTTTTCTTCATCTGAAGAATCTGTTGTCTGTAAATATGATCTACTTAAATGATCGGCAAGACACAGCTTTTTACCTGGTACATATCTAAGTTCAAAATCAAAATTATGTAAACTTGCTCTCATTCTTTGTAACCTAGGAGGGCATTTATTCACAGGTTTTTTTGAAAATCGAGATCAGTGGGTTATGGTCAGTTTCAACGATAAACTTTTGTCCAAAAAGATATTGATTGAATTTATGACAACCAAATACAATGGCTAGACTTTCTTTTTCTATTGTACTGTACAATTTTTCAGTATTTGTTAATGCACGCGATCCATATGCCACTGGTCTTTGATTTTGTATCAACACACAACCAAGTCCTTCACTCGAAGCATCCACACTTAATATGATAGGTTGTTTGACATCAAAGTATGCTAAAACAGGCGGTTTACATAATGCTTCTTTGAGCCTTTTAAATGACTCTGCTTGTGTTGTACCCCACACAAATGGTACATCTTTTTTGGTTAAATTTCTTAAACTACTGGTTAATTGTGCAGCATTTGGTATAAACTTTGACACATAATTTACAGTTCCTAAGAAAGTTAATAATTCTTTCTTGTTTTTTGGTGTTTGCATTTTCTCAATAGATTCAACTTTTCCTCCGTCCACTCCTATTACATTTCTTGATAGGATATGACTCAAATACTTAACCTCAGTAACCATGAACACACTTTTATCCGCATTAAATTTAATACCATATTCTTTAGCTCTATTAAACACCTTATCCATAATTTTCAATAGTTGTTCTTTAGTTTCCGCCCACATCAACATATCATCAGCATATATTGCAACATTGTCAATATCTTCAAATATTTGACTAAAAACTCTGTAAAAACTTCAGGACTAGAGCATATACCATACGACAATCTATTGAAATGATATCTCCCAAATGGCGTATTAAAAGTCGTTAATTCTCTACAATTTTCTGACAGTTCTATCTGCCAAAATGCTTTATTCGCATCCAATTTTTTGAAATATTTTGCCCTTTTTACTTCTGCTGCAATCTCATCCAACGTACGCAACTGTATGTGTTCCCTTTTAATACACGAGTTCAAGTATTGTGGATCTAAACAAATTCTGATTGATCCATCTACTTTACCAACAATTCCTAGCGAATTTACAAACTCTGTTGGCCCTCAATTTTTTTTATAATCCCAACTGCTTCCATCCGTTTGATTTCAGCCTTCAATTTATCTATTAATTTGAACGGAATATGACGACAAGGTTCTACTTTACCAACACTCCCTTCTTTCATATTTTCTTAAAATATTATTCCTCTCATTATCTGAGTCAGAATTTAAAATTTCTACGTACTCACATTGTTCTCCTGGGTCAATTCTTTTTATCAAATTGAAATCGATACTACTTTTCAAACCCAGGATTGGTATACTTTTACCATCAAAGATTTCAAACCCTACTTGTTTTTCGACATTGCCTGTTTTACAATCTAGATTCACTCTACCCACAGTTTTTATTTTTTCTTGATTATAGTTTTTCAATATTATATCTGACCTAGTACATGTTTTTATATTCAACCTTTTACATATTTCAATCGGTATTACATAACATTGTGCTCCCGTATCAATTTTGAAAGCGATTTTCTTCTTTGTATCTCCTATCTCTACTTTTTGTATCCATCCATTTCGCGCATCAATAGTATCTATACTAATCCAATCACAAAAAAATTCTTGAAAATTTTCACTTTCACTTTCAGAACTTACATTTACAACTTTTATTGAGCGCTTATTTACCTTACACATTTTGGCAAAATGTCCGATTTTACCACAACTCTTGCATTCTTTCTTAAACGCTGGACAATTCTTATAGCGATGACCATAACCACAACGTTGACATACGTTATCCTGTTGTTTTGACTCAGTCGGTTTTCGAGTTGCTTCCGGTTGTACCCAGTGGTCTCAGATTGGACTCGCAAACGTTACGCACACAGATGCAACTGTACGTCGGTGTATAAAAAGAGAGGGTATGGTTGCGCGCGCAACCTAGCATGCTTTCTCTTTTGCTCTCCCGTCAACTATCAGATGAACAATGGAGAAAGCATGCTAGGTTGCGCGCGCAACCATACCCTCTCTTTTTATACACCGACGTACAGTTGCATCTGCGTGCGTAACGTTTGCGAGTCCAATCTGAGACCACTGGTTGTACCCTGCTCTCGTTGTTGCTGGCGCCACCATCATGATGCTTCCAGAACTTACTGCCACTTTGTTGTTTCTTTATACTGGCTACCTCCTTCATTGGCTCGAATTTTTTCACTTGCTGTTCCGATAACTCTGCACTCTTACAGATTTTTATTGTCTTCTCTAATGTCAAGTCACTTTCACGCAACAATCTATCTTTTACTCTTTTATCTAGAATGCCGGCCACAATGCGGTCCCTTATCAAGCGATCTTTTAACGCACCACAATTACAGTCTCCGCTCAATTTTCTCAGCTCAGTCACATATGCATCGAACGATTCACCTGGTTCTTGGTTTCTTGTGAAGAATATATGAGAACTCACACTTTCGTTCTTTATCGGCACAAAATATGCTTCAAATTTTTGTAGTACTGTTTCGTATTCTTTCTTTTCATCGACAGTCAATCCTAACGTATTAAACACATCGACACATGCTTCACCGATACAGTGCAGAAGTACCGCCACTTGTACTTCTCCTTCCATTTTGTTGGTACCCGACGCTATCCGATAAATTTCAAATAACTGTTTCCACTTTGTCCATCCTTCTGCAGTCAACTTTTGCAAACTATTTGGGGGTTTCAATCCCGATACAGACGTCGATGTCGTGTTATTTGCTGCCGTAACTTTTGCCATTTTACTATTTCACTGCGTGACTCACCCTTTCCAACCTCCGATTATTTTTTATTTATTTTTTTTTTTTTTCAACTACACTATAGTTAATCCTCTTATGTCTTCGGTTTTTTCTTTCACAGCCGCAGCGCCATGTTATGTTTATTAAATTATTTAGACTATTATATTTATATTGTATATAACAATGTATTTTATTAAGTAAGCTTGATACATGTGTATTGGATCGCAGTTCCTCCGTTCCTACCTCTGCCCGTCACCTCTACCTTATTCGTAGTGGTGTATCCCCACTCTCCTATCTTTAGACCCTACTTACAACATAGCAATCTCTTCAACTCATCTCTGCTTATGTACAAATGTTGTACAAGTTTCCACCACAAAACACAATGTTAGGCTGGCCTCCCATGGACCGGAATTCGTTCCGGCGGAATGAAAATTGAACCAATGCACAATTTTTCATAGATTTCTGATAGAACGCTCTAGAAGAAATTGTGAAAGCGATTGGTTTAAAGTCATTCCGCCGGAACGAATTCCGGTCCGTGGGAGGTTAGCCTTACTGTTTCGAAAATGTAGTTCTGCTACGCTTAGCGTGGGAATATTATAAAAATTTACCTCTGTAATAATACAATCAGAGTTCGTAAAGTTCATTTCATTTTTCACAGTGTATATGCTCTAAAGTACCCTAACAGTACAATTCGTCGCCTCTCCGTGATCTCCACGGAGATAGGTGGTATCAGAGATGAATAGCAGAGATTGCTAACGCAATGTTAAAATCATGGTCCGTATCACGTTTTTTTCTTTTGAAGAAAAATATATGATTGGTTGAATTTTTCTTCTAAGCCAACCAGCATGAAGAGATAAACGGAAAACGTGATACTGCCAATCAGAAACTGGACTATGGTTTCCATATCTCGTTAGCAATCTCTTCAACTCATCTCTGGTGGTATCTACGTGGAGACCACGGAGATGCGAAGGAGTGTGCTGTTAAGGTGTAATTTCATACGGTAGACCTCCGTTGTCCCGAAGGTCCGTTAGCCCGAATTTTTCTGATTAGTTGGAAACTAGTATTTTCCAGTAATTTCCCTAAAAACTACTAGTTTTCAATCAATAAGCAAATTTCGGGCTAACTGACATTCGGGACAACGGAGGTCTACCTTTCATACGAGCATCAAACGTCCAGCATCGAGCGATTTTCATATTTTCTGGGATTCAGCGTGGAAGCTGAACAGTGTTTAGCTTTGACGTCATTCTAACCCATAATTGAGTTTCAGCACAATCCATAATTATTCAATCATTCTCAATAGTGCAGGATAAAGAAGGCACTTCAGCTCAAACAATATACATTCATATATGTTCACTATTCTTTCTTCCGCACAGAGAATAGTTAAAAGACAACTTTTAACTCTCAAATTGAGCGTCGAGAAACATCATGAAGCTTTGACGTTGAAATCTAGAACCTGGGGAAATCGCTCGTCGCTCAACGCTCGTGTGAAATTACAACTTTAGGTCAGTGCTTTTAAATGGAAACACGGCCGCAAACCTCGTCAGTTAGGCCTTAAGGGGATACGAGCGGTCCAATTCTTTCGAGAGAAAGTACGTGAAAATGCGTGCATCGATTCAAAATATCTCTCTGTACAGCATTTCTTGAGATGCTAAAGAAATGCTGTACAGAGAGATATTTCGAATCGATGCACGCATTTTCACGTACTTTGTCTCGAAAAAATTCAGAAAAGCCCAGCCGCTCGTATCCCCTTAATGATCTAAGCACACATCCCTTATGGGAAATTCCGATGGAAATCCAACAAAATCCTGACACCCATTAATCATGTTGGATATGTATCGAAATGTTTCTTTATCGGACATGAACACAACAGTGGCAATGGTCAGAGGACTGTTGGGAGAACACACTGAATATCGGGGAAATTGTCGGGAAAAGATCAGGAGTTGATGCGTACGATATACGGTTCAGAAGGAGAACGTTGTCAGGAAAACATCGTATGATTGTGGACTCAATCGCAAATGTACCGGACTTGTGTTGGGACTGCGTTGGATACGTAGAATGGATGCCAGGTTGCGGGTTTCTCGGCGGAATCATCGGGTACCCATCGGAAAGCGTCGGTGGGTTGTCAGGATTCTCTGGCTTGCATCGGAATCGTATTGAAACTGTCGGGAGAATATCCAGACAATGTTGTCTTTTCATCAGAATCGTTGGATCTATCTCAGGGCGCGGACACCCGGGTGCAGTTATCCGGTACATGTCGGGATAACATAGTATGGTGGTTGGTTCAATCGCAAATGCATCGGAATTATGTTGGGAATGCGTTGAATACGTGGTATGGATGCCAGGATGGGGGTTCCACGACGGAATCATCGGGTACCCATCGGGATGCCATCGGTGCGTTGTAAGGATTCTCTGGATTGCATCGGAATCGTATTGAAACTGTCGGGAAAATATCCAGACAATGTTGTTTTTTCATCGGAATCGTTGGATCCATCCCAGGCCGCGGACCCCCGGGTGCAGTTATCGGGTACATGTCGATATAACATCGTATGATTGTTGGCTCAATCGCAAATGCATCGGAATTATGTTGGGAATGCGTTGGATACGTGGTATGGATGCCAGGATGGGGGTTCCACGGCGGAATCATCGGGTACCCATCGGGATGCCATCGGTGCGTTGTAAGGATTCTCTGCATTGCATCGGAATCGTATCGAAACTGTCGGGAGAATATCCAGACAATGTTGTTTTTTCATCGGAATCGTTGGACCTATCCCAGGGCGCGGACACCCGGGTGCAGTTATCGGGTACATGTCGGGATAACATTGTATGCTTGTTGGCTCGATCGCAAATGTATCGGAGATATGTTGGCTATGCGTTGGAGACATAGTATGGATGCCGGGGTGGGGGTTCCACGGCGGAATCATCGGGTACCCATCGGTGGGTTGTAAGGATTCTCTTGATTGCATCGGAATCGTATTGAAACTGTTGGGAGAATATCGAGACAATATTGTTTTTTCATCGGAATCGTTGGATCCATCCCAGGCCGCGGACCCCCGGGTGCAGTTATCGGTTACATGTCGATATAACATCGTATGATTGTTGGCTCAATCGCAAATGCATCGGAATTATGTTGGGAATGCGTTGGATACGTGGTATGGATGCCAGGATGGGGGTTCCACGGCGGAATCATCGGGTACCCATCGGGATGCCATCGGTGCGTTGTAAGGATTCTCTGGATTGCATCGGAATCGTATCGAAACTGTCGGGAGAATATCCAGACAATGTTGTTTTTTCATCGGAATCGTTGGACCTATCCCAGGGCGCGGACACCCGGATGCAGTTATCGGGTACATGTCGGGATAACATTGTATGCTTGTTGGCTCGATCGCAAATGTATCGGAGATATGTTGGCTATGCGTTGGAGACATAGTATGGATGCCGGGGTGGGGGTTCCACGGCGGAATCATCGGGTACCCATCGGTGGGTTGTAAGGATTCTCTTGATTGCATCGGAATCGTATTGAAACTGTTGGGAGAATATCGAAACAATATTGTTTTTTCATCGGAATCGTTGGATCCATCCCAGGCCGCGGACCCCCGGGTCCAGTTATCGGGTACATGTCGATATAACATCGTATGATTGTTGGCTCAATCGCAAATGCATCGGAATTATGTTGGGAATGCGTTGGATACGTGGTATGGATGCCAGGATGGGGGTTCCACGGCGGAATCATCGGGTACCCATCGGGATGCCATCGGTGCGTTGTAAGGATTCTCTGGATTGCATCGGAATCGTATCGAAACTGTCGGGAGAATATCCAGACAATGTTGTTTTTTCATCGGAATCGTTGGATCCATCCCAGGGCGCGGACCCTCGTGTCCAGTTATCGGGTATATGTCGGGATAACATTGTATGATTGTCGGCTCGATCGCAAATGTGTCGGAATTATGTTGGGTATGCGTTGGAAACATAGTATGGATGCCGGGGTGGGGGTTCCACAGCGGAATCATCGGGTACCCATCGGGATGCCATCGGTGGGGTGTAAGGATTCTCTGGATTGCATCGGAATCGTATCGAAACTGTCGGGAGAATATCCAGACGACATTTTTTTTTCGTCAGAATCGTTGGATCAATGCCAAGCCGTGGACGCCCGGGTCCAGTTATCGGGTTCATGTCGGGATAATATCGTATAATTGTTGGCTTGATCGCAAATGCATCAGAATTATGTTGGGAATGCGTTGAATACATAGTATGGATGCCTGGTAGCGGGTTTCTAGGCGGAATCATCGGGTACTCATCGGGCTGCGTCGGTGGGTTGTAAGGATCCACTGGAGTGCATCGGAATCGTATTGGAATTGTTGTGAGTATATCCAGACAATATTGTTTTCTCATCGGAATCGTTGGATGCATCCCAGGGCGCGGACCCTCGTGTCCAGTTATCGGGTATATGTCGGGATAACATCGTATGGTTGTTGGCTCAATCGCAAATGCATCGGAATTATGTTGGGAATGCGTTGAATACATAGTATGGATGCGAGGTTGCGGGTTTCTCGGCGGAATCATCGGGTAATCATCGAGAAGCGTCGGTGGGTTGTAAAGATTCACTGGATTGCATCGGAATCGTATTGAAATTGTCGGGCGTACATCCAGACAATATTGTTCTCTGATCGGAATCGTTGGATGCATCCCAGGTCGCGGACCCCCGGGTCCAGTTATCGGGTATATGTCGGGATAACATCGTATGGTTGTTGGCTCAATCGCAAATGCATCGGAATTATGTTGGGAATGCGTTGAATACATAGTATGGATGCGAGGTTGCGGGTTTCTCGGCGGAATCATCGGGTAATCATCGAGAAGCGTCGGTGGGTTGTAAGGATTCACTGGATTGCATCGGAATCGTATTGAAATTGTCGGGTGTACATCCAGACAATATTGTTTTCTCATCGGAATCGTTGGATGCATCCCAGGCCGCGGACCCTCGTGTCCAGTTATCGGGTATATGTCGGGATAACATCGCATGAATGTCGACTTGATCGCAAATGCACCGGACAATTGTCAGATACGTCGGGGAGATACACGATTTGTGTTGGGAATTTGTTTGATATGTGGTATTGAGGCCAGAATGCAGTTCCTCCTAAAAAATTTTCGGTTTATTATCGGGATGCCATCGATGAGTTGCCAGGATCGTATACTTCGCGTTGGAATAGTATTGAAACTGTCGGATGATTATTCGGACAGTATCGGATTTTCGACGGATATGTTGGATCGATCCCAAGGTACGGATCCTCAGGTCCAGTTATCGGCTAGACAGCGGAACAATATCGTATGATTGTCGACTTGATCAGGAATGCATCGGAAAAGCATCAGAAGCTCAGGGAAGATACCCGAATTGAGTTGAGAATTCGTTGGATATGTGGTATGAAGGCTAGGATGCAGGTTTTTCGGCACAATTATCTGTTACATATCGGGATGACATCAGTGAATTGCAGTCTATACTGCATCGGAGTAGCATTCAACCTGTTGGAAGAATTTCCGGACAATATCGGATTTCTGACGGATATGTTGGATTACTCCCGAGGTTCTGATTCCCAGATCCAGTTTTCGGCTACATTTCGGAAAAACATTGTATAATTGTTGACCTAATTGCACATGTATCTGAAAAGTATCAGAACTCCCGGTGAGATACCCAAAATGTGTTCGTAATTCATTGGATATGTATTGTGGAGGCCAGGATGGAGGTCTTTCGGCGGAATGATCGGTTACATATGGTTACATCGTCGAGTTATTAGGAGATTTTAGAGTGTATCGGAATAGTATTGCAAATGTTGGAAGAACACCCAGACAATATTGGATTTTCAACAGATATGTTGTACCAATTCCAATGCCAAGATGCTTAGGTCCAGTTATGTTCGGGATTCGGTGGATGACTTGGTTGCATAATGCATCAAGATGATATGCACGTAGATAACTGAAGGGGTTATCTTGAGGGCATATTTACTATGGTTTACGTTTTGGAAAATTCCCTAATTGGAGGATCATAGATAATCGGAAATGAAAAACAATTCACAATCAATTTGGTTTTTATTCAACCTTCATAAAATACAGGACAAACGTAATGTTCGTAAACAAAAAATAAATATTCTTTCCGTACTAAGTATGTATCACTCGCAGGGTTGGGTACGCCTAATACGCTAGGTTTTGTGCTCGGAACAATGTGCGCATAAAACTCGGATAACTCACGAAAGTTTTCTACATCATGGTTTTTCATGGACAAGTTCAGTTATAATTTTGAAACTATAAATTGCCCTCCATTATGATACTCATAAACATACTTATCACGCGGCGTACATTTCGAATTCAAAGTGAGATTCAATTTTACTATATTTGATACGTTTCCTGCATTTTGTGCATGTTCTACATGTTTTAAGTGTAATCTGCGCATATTTAACGCATATTACTTATTGCGCGCGCAGAGAACCCAACCCTGATCACATGTCAACTAGCCAAGGTACATATAATCTCAAAAGACGCAACAGCCAAAGTACAATGATATAAATAATATAATAAAATCAATAAAATAATAAAAAATTATCTATTTTTCCAACATTGATATCAATTTTCCACACTGCCAACCATTTCTTTTTCTCTTTCAACCATTCTTTTCAATCTCAAACATGACATGAAATAAAAATTTTTAATTCTGCAGAAAACAAAACTAACAGCAAGTAAGATATACATTTCCCCACGATTTTACCACATTGACATCAGAATATAAACCTATGAAAAATCGTTCATTTCATCTGTATCAAAAGCGGCGTAAACTCATGAGCATACGAGTTCACCGTCCGAGCACGTTTTGTGTTCGCCCAAAATACTCAAATCTGAATTACTGAAATGATGTGAAATGCTCAGGGACGATTCTTTGAGATTTTATTTGCTTCGCTAAAGAGCCAAAATTTGGAATTTCGGAATAAATTCCTCTTTGAATTTCAAAATTCGAGCTCTCTAATAACATAGATAGTCTCAAAGAATCATCCTTGAGAATTTCAGATCATTTTACAAATTAAGTTTCGAATAATTTGGTTTGAACAAATAGTGCTCGGGTAGTCAGCTCGCACCCTCTTAATAACTTCGTTTCCAGCTAATGAAGTTGAAAAATATTAAAAAATACAAATGAGAATACTAATGATGAAAATTCGTCCTGATTGTGATCAATATGAAAATATGTTTCAATATTGGAACAAAAATAATGACATAATTCAAATGTATATTGTTAGTCGCCTCCATCAAAACAAACCACAAAATAAAAAAAATCATCAATAATTGGTGAGGATAATCTGAATGACATTCCGATTCTAAAGTGAGATTGATCATCGAATATACATCCTCAGTTGCGTCCACGAAACAATCAGAAAATAAAAGAAAAATTATACTCATTCCTGAGAACAATCTTAGCGATGGTAACCCAGTTACTCCTCTTCATCAGTTTTGCTGTCTGCATCACTGGGACTTCCAACATTCCTTTCGTGCTCGTCATCATCTGATTCGCAGGGTTTAGTTGCATTTTCTTTTTCAGAAGATGAACTTTCAGAATTTTCTGGATTATCAACATTATCGTCCTCTTTATTTCCATCTTGTTGAGTGTTGCTCTCTTCGTCAACATCTGTTTCGTTATCGGTTTTTTCATCGTCATGAATCCGTTTCACTGCCATTTCACTGGGCTCGTCAGACTCTTTTTCCGAAGTTGCACAATGCTCTGCAGCGTTAGGGTTAATTGTTACATGATCCGGTTGAGCATTTTTCTCAACTTGCAAATTTTCCTTTGATCTGGCTGTGAATCAATATTCACAATTATTCTCATATATAATGCATAGAGATGAAAATAATGGAGGGGGTATCAAAGTACAAGTGGCCCTACGTATTAGAATGCTTGCCAATCAAATTCTATGACGCAAAATGAATCTTAAGGAAACATATACAATTCTCAAAGAGTGAAAATGGTCATCCCCAATACGTCCGATGAATGTGCATAGCAACCAAAAATGATCCCATTGGAATGTGCATAGATGATCCTTCGAATATCCCCAAGTAGCACCCGAACGTTGTATACATGCCATGAACGTTCATAGTATATCTAGATATACTATGTACGTGCATAGTACGTATATAACATTCTGACGCTAATACGGTTCGAAGAACGTTCATAGTATATTCTGGTGCTACACGGAGGAAACAAAACAGTTTCGGTCACTGTGTCGCATTCACCATGAATGTATCCACAGTTATATTACGGTGACTGTGAAAAAATTCCTGATAATTGTGAATACATTCCCACGTAGCACAAATTTCTCAGGAATATCTCCAGAATATTCTGACAATATCACAATGTCTCCAGAATGTTGCAAAATATTCTGGAGATATTACTGAAACATTTGTGCCATGTGGGTTCATGATGGATGCGACACATCGACCGGAATTGTTTCGTTCGGTCTGTGTACTTGAGCCATTCATTGGGTCTAGAAATGTCGAATATTACAGTTACATGCTCAATATTGTATGAGTATTGCAGAAGAGAAACGTTATACAGTCTATATACAGGGTGTTCCAGAATTCGCGGACCAGATTTGATAGGTGTATTTTGGAGCTGAAATGATGAGCCGATTTCTTGTTTGAAAAAAGTTCTTAAGTTATGAGCACTTTTAGATTATTTTTTCCAAATCTAAATCATTCAACAGCGTTATGTGTTACATACTAAAAAAAAATTGAACTATCCTGTCATTTTTCAATTGTAGTTATACCAATTTGAAATTTTTTGGCTTTTATCCGATCAGATTTCAGCAACTTTGAATTCTTATATAGCTCTAAAGCAAAGGAGAATAGGTTCAGTTCAATTTTTTTACAGAGATCCGCCGTTTCCCAACTTAATGAACGGTGTTAAGCTCAAGTATGCAGCACACGATGCTTTTCAGTGATTTGCATTAGGAAAAAAATGCTCATATCTCAAAGACTAACCCATGTAGAAATTCCAGTCGAATGCCGACACATGAGACGGTGGAAGAATGCGTCAACCAACCGTCGTTACCTCCAACTGTTCCAAGATTGGACCGATGTAAAATAACGATCGAATAGGAACCACTTTATTGTTGAACCTAATGGACGGTGATTGAACAGGACCAACGTCGATCCGATCGTGAAAATTTATAATTCCTATGTTTTTACATCCACTGAGAGATAAAAATCTTAAACTAAGAAAATATTGGATTGAGCGAGTCCAATTCGTTATTTTTTTCACCAAAGAAAACTTTCTTCGAAACAAGAAATTACTCATACAGTTTAAGGTCAACTGCACGATACCGAAACAATTTTTTCACATCGAGTCCACATTTTCTTGAGATGAACAAAAGAACAAGACAATGTATTCTTATGATTGAGGTAATTTTTTCTACGCTCCTATGACTAGTGTCGGGATAACGCGGGTAACCGATTCAACGCCACGGTTGTCAGTATCGGACGAGAGTAAATTGGCGTTATCATCCCGACTCTGGACCAACGGTCGTTCACCGACGATCGGAATACGGCATCCGACGTCGGGTCAACGTCTAACCGTTCGTCAATTCCTGTATGGGAAGCCTCCAAAAAGGTTTCCAAACGGGCAACTTTTGCATCGTGGTTGCAGAATACACCTGTGAAATCTGGTCCGCGAATTCTGAAACATCCTGTACGTATTTTTATATATAAAGCACTGGAAGCCAAAACACTCACGTTTCTTCCTGTCTTTTCGATTTTGGCTACCTGCCCGCCTGCATTCTGACGGATACTTATGCAGAAACTTCGTCACTCTCCCCATACTTATATCTGGTTGGGACGATTCGGAGTCGCTCATTTCTATAGGCCACGGCATATTTCTCAACATATCTGTAATGAAAATATTGAATTAAATCGAATTTCTCAACATTTTTTCGAATTCGAGTCGAATCGAATTTGAAGAGTTAATATCGAATCGAAACGAACTCAATTGTTCAAAAAGAGCTTGCTGCCTTTGTCAATTCGAAATCTTTACAGATTCAATTCGATTCGATGTCGAGCAATTCGTACAGCTCTAAATTCTACGGAAAACATGGAATATCTGGTTAACTCACATGTTATTGCTCGAATATTTTCTATAGATATGCGTTTAAGTTTCATATTTTCTTTTCCCGAACCGCTAACTGAATAATCTTTCATCGCAGAGCCCCAAATACCTTGGCATACTGACGCTGCACGCCTGCCGACCGAGCCCTTGGCTTCAGCATCTTTTAAAATCTCTTTGTTTATAACTCTTCCGGTTCCTACGTACATCTATGAAAAATGATACAGGTATTACTAAATAAGAATTTGAATATATGTATGGAAGAGGTAAAGAAATAGTTTTACTGAGTTAGGTGGAATGATGAAATCTTTGAAGTCTTCTTCGAATTCCACTACCTTATCGTTTTCATCCACATATTTGAAAAAAGATTTCAAGGAATTCTCTGTCACATCGTTTCCTTCGAAATCATCTACAGTAAGAGAAGTTTTGAATTAATCTATTGTGCTTAAACGGACTTTGTATCCAAGTCCTATTGGTTCAATCTGACAATCCTAATATCAGTTCAAGATGGATTTTTTCTTTCTTATCACAAACCTAGTAAAAATAGCTTCGAAACATTATACAATAGCCCATGTAACACAAAATATTCTGAGAATATTCTCACAACATCCGTAAAATGTACTCTATCGAATATTCTCACAAAGAGCGTAGAAGATTCGTAAATATTCTCAGAAGATTCTCAGGATATTTGAATGAGACTGTTTCGAATATTTGAGGAACATTCGTACAATATGCGTACAAAGTTTGTAGGGAGATTGATGAACAGCGCATGCGCAAGTATCGTAACGACATAAATACAGTAATGGCAGACAATGTTGTTGGCAGACTACAGACTGATGGACGAGATATTAGTTTAATTTGTATTTGAAGAATAATAAATTTATAAATGAATGTTTTGATATCCCAAATGTTCTTTGAGAGGGCCATGTGTGGAAAGTAATAATCGGAAGTGTAATAAATTAATAAAAAATAGCATATATATTGTAAGTGTTTGTTGCGATCATAAGTATTCCATCTGTCCCTGTGCATCCATAATATTGCTCAGAATTCATGATTCCAGATGCGTGATAATTAAGAAAATTTATCGTGAATTAGTTTTCGATCACACGTAGAAATTATATTGACGAGAATTTATATTCCAACAGAATTTTTTTCTAATATTCTCACAATGTCCGTGGCATCATATTCTGAGAATATTTGAAACAGTCTCATTCAAATATTCTGAGAATGTGCATATAATATATTCGCACGTAATAAGAATCTCCATAGAATATTCGAAAATCCTTAACGTATATTCACAGTACATTCTCATAATATGCGTGTGCTACCTGGGCTAGCCAACAAATGTAACACATACTCTGAATTTTGAGGTCTGTATCTCGAATTAAAATAGGATTATAGATGTGGGCCTCATACAAATACGTTCAGAAATAATTTCACATTATATTCCTGCTGATGAAAATGCCAGTCAAAAACGGAACAAAAGTTGTTGTTAAGCTTTGAACGGTTTTTGTTCTCAGAAATGTGTTCAATTGAATAGATCGATCTATGGGAAAACCTGATTTTGTCGTGATTCTATCGTAAAATCGTCGATTATGTAGTTTTTGTCGTGAACTCGTCCGATAATGAAACAAATTGACAGATTCCCAACACTTTTACGATATCTACGATAATTACCCAATATGAAACCAACACAGCTACTCCATCATCTCTTGATAGCTATCTATGTTGGGTTTTTATCGGATAATTATCGTAAACATCGTGGAAATGTTGAGACCCTATGAATTTGTTTTATTATCGGACGAATTCTTGAAGAACAGAACATAATTGATTTCACAATAGAATCTCGACAAAACGCAATATCGAGTGTTCCCATCGAGTTATAAGTACTGAAAAATCTTTTACACAATTTTATCTGGAATTACCAAATTGGGACATTTTATCAAAAACTGGAATTCAAAGTTATTTTGTCGTGGCAACAAATTTTGAGATGTGTGATTTTCTTACAGAATGTAATACCCGGTTGAAGACTGGAAAAGATGTCCCTGCCAGTATTCGACAGAATTAAACCAGAATTGACCGATTTGTGAATTCTGAACAAAATCGAATGGAAACTTTGTCAGTTTTCAACCAAATTCACAATGACAAAAACCGTTTAAGGCTAAAAACTATTTTTCGCCTGGGCCTCCCAGGCATTCCCAGTAGGCTGATCACATCATGAAAAAATGTAAAGTTTGTGTTTCATAAAGGTGGACGAATTTTGATAATTGAATTTTTTTTATAAAACATGTATGTAATTTCATTAGAAATTCCATATAATTCGATAAGAATTCAACTCCTCATTTTAATATTTTGTATATATAAAATCTGGTTCATCGAAATTTGCTCACCTCTACCGCATGAAAAATTCCCTTATGAAAAAACCCAACATCGGAATTTCATCGTTAAATCATCAGCGGTATCATTACTTATCGAAATCTATCGTTTGGTTTCATAATCAGACAAGTCCGATAAAAATACGAGATCTACGATAATTATCCGATGTAAAACCGATATAGAGATCTATCGGGGAATCATCAGCTAGCTGATCGGTTTCATATCGGATAATTATCGTATATATCGTACTTCTATCGAACTTGTTTGATAATGAAACCAAACGACAGATTTTTGATAGTATTGATAAAGCTAATGATTTCACGATGGGAGTCCGGTATCAGGTTTTTTTCATAAGGGTTCACATTTCACATAAAAGAAACGGATAAAAACGTCCTCTCTAAATTCCTTGGAGTGGAAAACTCACTCTCGAAGAGTGAAAATACTGCAAGTTCACTAAGAGTGAGATTTCACTCGTAAAGACTGCGTTTTCACTCCATAGGACAAGAAGGACATCATAATTATCTCCTTGCCTGCCATGCAGATGATGAAATGTTTGATCAAGTTATCCCCTTCTTGTATGCCATATTCCTCTGTGACGCTGAATTCTCCACATGACTTCGGTCGAAAAGGGATCCTTTGGTTATTCTTGGTTAATTGATACACGTCTTTTATACGGAAGTTGCATTTCTTCCCACTCTGCAGGTTCTTTCCGTAACAATGAAAATTGTTGAATTCTCCCATCATTACCGGAACTGAAAGATATATAATAAACATGCAAATTTATATATAAAAATAGAAATATATACATACAAATAGTGAATGTTCTTAACTCACTTGAAATTCTGTATTTCCTGTTTGGGACAATATAATATCCAAGATAAAACAGCGATGCTTCTGTTTGTTCGACTCTGCAAAATGGCGGACACTGACGCTATAACAGACGACCACAAATCTATGGCAGGCGTAACGGAAAATACTTATGAAGAGAGAGAAGGGATATGCGCGCGCAGCTGAGCTTAGGGCGAACTCGGTTTACTGCACTGGCAGAGATCCCAATCATATTACAGTACACTCCGTTCATTGGTTAATTCTTATAGAATCGAAGATATGATTGATTAATCTAATAGACTTGACCAATCAACACCGCGTACTATGGGCGCTTCCGACACCGAGGGAGTAGAACGGAGTGGGTTATCTTTTAACTAATCGAAAATTGAGAAATTCTCTATCAATTTTTCAATTGGTTGAAAGATAATCCACTCCACTCTACTCCCTCGGTGTCGTCAGCACCCCAAGTTTGTTATTACTCTCTACTTCTACAAAATAAAGTCAATCGAAATCGGATTTTCGATTATTATGAATATTTGATTATTTCGAACCCTTTTGTGACAAATAAAATTATCTGCGTAAAATATATTCCCATTGAATAATCCTCAAGTGCGAGTGTTGATATACGTTAAATATAACAAGTTTATATTTTAATAATTGATGTGCATCAATTTCTGTGCCAACTGATTCATGTTCACTGTTTATTTATGTGTATATATTGCTTTACACATTCTTAGTGAACGACTGTTTATAAACGGAGTATAAAATTCGGATCGGAGCCACTTCAACTGAAAATCCATCAATTTGACAGGAGTAATTTTAAGGTGAGTTAGAACTGAAAAAGTACTTTGCACACAATTGGATTGATATTCTTATTTACCTTGCTAAGGCAGGACCATAAGAATAAATTAACTTGAATGAAAATTCAATGCATTACTGCTCAATTATTTCAATCCTTCCAATTAATTTGAAAAATTTGATTTACTATTTCCAATTGGCAAACAAACGCTAATCCAATTGTTATTGAAATATTTTTGCCTGCTTTGTGCTGCACATAATTGGAAAGCTGCTTAATAAATTACTGATATGATATTCGAATGAAGCTGAATCAAAAGTTACAACAATCAGTGTAAACTTTTGGCTGCTAATTTCAGGTACATTGTTTAACGCACAGTTTTTTTTTACAGTGTATAAACATGGAATGGAATATTCTCTACTGCACCAGATCAATATAACTAAGTCGCTCTTCGACAGTACTTTCCTGTCACTTGGTTTCATATATCATCGATAGAATGTTCTTCTGCTGTATCAACAGTTAATTATGAAGACACTTTGTGACGATACACTTCTTAAAACTCCACATTACACGATGAGGAACTTACACAGCGCATTATTCTGAAACCCTATTCAGAACACTTATTGTTCCAATAGGAAGTTTACTATTTTCCAAGGTGAGACTTTATGCACGCACAATTTTTAGATTTTATTGTCACATTGTTTACAGTGATTTGCAAAAGTTCGTATTAATATTCTACACTCAATTACATCCTTGGAGAGAAATAATTACTGTTATTAACAACATGTTCCAGAAATGTACTCTTGCAAGAATATGCAGCCTTGATGCAAACACAATTGATCTACACTGTGAAAAATAAATGTGGAATATTCCACCAAAAATGGTAGCAACGAAGTCCCACCATGAATGGGGAACTTTCATGGTATTAGTAATAATTCCTCTCAGTGTAGAGCAGTACATGCTTATAGAATATTCAAAGGGACTCTTATAAATCATTACTCTGAAATCCTTGGTGGAAGAAAATTTATATATAGACTCGCTATATGGATATTTCAAGAATTATATATCGGGCGTGGGTGAATTATGTATCGGACATATCAGAGGTATTCTTCTTTTTTCTTTATTAGGTATCCCGTAGAAAAGTTTTCGCTCATTTTTTCAATTGAAAATTTCGCTATTTTTTGCAAGGTTTTCCTGTTTTTTCCCTAATTTTTTCCATATTTTTTTCCTCTAGAAGGAAAAAATGGGAGAATAAACGAAGAAACAAGCAGGGCAAACCTTGCAAAAAAAATACCGAAATTTTCCATGGAAAAATGAGAGAAAAAACAGGGAAAACTTTCCTACGGGATGGGTGCAATCGTATGAAGAATTCTTCACCTAGTGAATATTTTTCTCCTCAGCATTTCGAACATCCATTATGTTCTTGGAATGATATCAGAAAGTTTTCTAATGCGTTAATTTTGTAAATATTTTATTTGTCTTTTATATGACGTCTAGAAGTTATCACAAATTTCATTCAAATTACTTTCTGATAACTTCTAGACCTTGCATTTTTCGCCTTGAATTCTCTGCCCTGGGCTTTGCAACAGAAAATTTATAAGTGAACCACGAAGTCCTGCGAATCTGTTCTTATGATTCATCATGAATACCCGTGAATCTGTATTCACATATGAACTTATAAGTATTCATGATGAATCATAAGAACAGATTCGTAGGACTTCGTGGTTCATTTATGAATATCCTGTTGCAAAATCAATAATGTTCCATTATAAGGATATTTTCTTATGAATTGCTATGACACGAAGTGAGGTTTAATCAAGGTGAGGTCTGGAAGTTATCAGAAAATAATTCGAGTCAAGTTTGTGATAACTTCTAAACCTCTCATAAAAGGCATATAAAAGATCTCCAAAATTGACGCATCAGAAAACTTCATGATATCATTAAGAGAACATACAGAATGTTTGAAATGTTGAGGAGAAAAACGTTCACTAGGCCTGGATGTTGTAAGATATTGAAATCAGTTTATAATAATCTTAATTTATGGACAATAATTGTATTGATGTCGATTCTGTTGCGTTTTGGAAGAAGAATGATCTGAATTTTCTTCAAATTTAAATATTAACACAAGAAGATGCATACAATTCCAAAAAAAAATAATTGCTCTATTTCATTGCCAACTATTTTCTAACTTATAAACAATTCTTCCAGTAGGATACGACTTCTTGTGTCTTGAAATATCGGTGCAGTATTTCTGAGGATTGTACACTCTTACGTTTCCAAATGGAAAACTTTGATGGCGGCCAGCGCTCATATCCATGTAGGACATCTCAATGGAGAGCAAAGAAGAGACGATTAACATATCCACAAGGCGGACAATATTCTTTGAAAAGGAATGTACAGAAGGTGAAAATTCTGTGATGAAATTATTTTAGAAAAGAAAATCGATTACTAAAACAAATCAGTGATAATATGATAAAATATATTGGGGTTATAATGTATATTTTTCATTATTCACTGTTTCTTCGATAACAGCTCCATTCCGAATTGTTGAAAACAGAATACAATGCACCAAAAAGAATTTTTTTGAATAAAGTATCCCTGATGAAAAACCCCGATATCGGAATTTCATGGTTAACTCATCAATTGTATCAATACTATCAAAAATCCATCGTTTGGTTTCATTATCAGACAAGTCCGATAAAAATACGAAATCTGCGATAATTATCCGATGTAAAACCGATCAGCTGGCCGGTGATTTCCCGATATCGGGTTTACATTAGATAATTATCGCAAATCTCGTATTTTTATCGGACTTGTCTGATAATGAAACCAAACGATAGATTTTTGATAGTATTGAAACAATTGATGATTTAACGATGAAATTCCGATATCCGGTTTTTTCACAAGGGATGACCTCAGTCACAATTGGTCACAATTTCGTTAGCGTCAAATGCATTCTGTGTGAGAGCGCAATGATCGCACCAATCTTGGCAAATGAAAATTATCATCGTACAATGATCGATATTTATTGGGTCATTGATCATCCAATAAAAACGCATTTGACTCTAATGAAACTCCGACTGAGGTCATCATATACGGTTACATTCCCCTGCCGTCTATGCATACGCACGAAAAAAATTAATCATCCCACCCAGCACGGTTTGTTGCTGCATCATAACTACAACGTAACTCAAAATCACACGCAATATCACCTGTTTGTTACGTGTAATGAACTGGTAACGAGTAATTTCGCACTCATAAAAAATTGCTACAACGCAAGTACAATATAACATATTCCATTTCAGCAACATCGTGGTTTCACCCACCTGTTATAAGTTGCACTATCAAACTAGATAAAATTTCTTAACACCAGTTTTGAGGTTGAACACACATATATATATATTTTCACTTACATTTTTCCGGTATAGCTGCTATAGCAACTCAGTATGATCACTGCTTGGCAAAAAATACGTCAAAAGAATATAATTTGTCTCCTGCGCTCCTTTTATCGTATAACAGCGTTTTATATTCAAATTATGCGTAAAATTATTCATATTTAGAGGAAAGTTCCTAGATCTTTGTAAACATAGGGAAATTTTGAATGTCACACTTCATCAATGAAATTTTTTTCAGTTGTATCCCTTGAATTTCTCAATAAATTTATACATGGAGATTTTATTTCATTTGATAGGATCAAATCAGTCATAATCATAATATGCAAAAAACCACCGATCACGGGCATGACCAGAATGTCAGGAATCAAAGCGGCAATTCTTTGGATGCTAGGGACAACGATAATCAAGACGGAAATGATAACGAGCAAAGTGATGCCAGGTAAAAAAATTTCTGATTGAAAATTCTAATCAAGGAGATTGTATAATATTATACTTGAGATTGGATAAAGATTTATCGGATTCTTCTATTGCACAATCGGGTATGCCGTTTTTGGATTTACGGTTTTTCCATAAAGAATGTGATAAAAAATAGAACTTTCCAATCGATTCCACTTATTCAGATCATGATAATGGATGTGTTCGTTCTTACAGCACGAATGGTGATCATGATACCAGTATTGAATCTAGTGGGGATGATAACGATGCCGTCGATGGAAACAATGCTTATGACGAAGATCAAGATAGTGATGAGGGAGACAATTATTATAACAGTGATCAAACTGTTGAAGATGACAGCGAAGAAGACGATGGTGATTATGAGGATGAAAATGATGATTATAATTATCATGACGCCAACTTTGGATTCACCGATCAATTCCTCAATACAGTACTTGAATTCGGACAAAGGACAAGTGCCAGAGAGGTCCTTATTTTATTACTAGGATTGTTCATAAGGCATAAATGGACATATGAAGCTTTAATCGATTCCATGATAATGTGGAATACCGTTTTGGGAAGAAAAGTTCTGCCTACGTCCAAAAAAGAGTTATGGCGAGCCATCAACAAGAATTCTGATGGTATCATTTCACATGCAAATTGCAGTAATTGCAAAAGGTACTTGGGTTTGAAAGCGGATTTGCAATCCACCAGTGTATGTTTACCACCTTGTGAGAAAGCCATAGAAAAAAAAACTGTGAAGTATTTTGTAAGCATCAGTTTAGAGAAGCAATTAAGACGCTTTCTTACCACTCCAGGTGTATCTGACATCTTGCGTTATAAGGAAACACGGGAAAAATTTGGCTTAAATAATTACGAAGATATCATGGATGGTAACAAATATAAACAACTACAGGAACGTGGAATTTTATCTGTACATGATTTCACTTACACCTTCAACACAGATGGGTTTCAATTGAGTAAATCTTCGAATAAAACAGCTTGGGGATTGTTTGTAATGATAAATGAACTTCCTCCTAATTTAAGAGTGAAGCATATGTTCCTCATAGGATTATGGATAGATGAGCAAGAACCTGATATGCATTGTTTTTTGCATCCGTTTATACAAGAAGCAAATGTTTTGTCTTCAGAAGGTTTAAGATGGAAGCTGAACGATGAGGAGATAATTAGTAAATTTTTGCCCGTTTGCTGCTGTGTGGATTCAAAAGCACGATGTACGATACTTGAAATGAATCAATATAACGGATATTATGGTTGTACATTTTGTGAACACCCAGGGCAACACATTCAACACAGTATGAAATATCCAATTAAAGAATATATCAGTCCACCGATTCGAACGGATCTGAGTATCAGGACGACCATGCGACAAGTTGCTGAAAATGATGAAGAAATCGTCATCACAGGAGTACGCGGTGTTTCCAAACTCATCAATCTGGAACACTTTGATCTCGCAGGAGGATTTGTTGTCGATCATCTGCACGCTGTGTTCAGTGGGGTGGTGAAAGCACACACCGAATTGCATTTGAGTTCTGTTGGATCAGACTTCTATGTTGGAGACCCAAAATCACTTGCTATCATTGATCAGCGATTAGCATCTATCCACACTCCATCATGTATTGCAAGGAAGCCCCGAAGTCTCAAACAATGTGCGAAATGGAAAGCCTCAGAATGGAGGAATTGGTTATTTTACTACGTTTTATTAAGTTTGCAAGAATTAGAGATCCCTGAGAAATACATAAGACATTGGGAATTGTTAGCGGAAGGAGTTTTCCTTCTTTCACGTGACGCTGTAACTCCTGAATGTGTAGAAAGAGCTCAGAAATATTTATTACTTTATGTGGAAAAATATGAGACATACTTCGGTACGTACAATATGAAGTACAATGTGCATCTTATGACTCATCTGAGTGATAGTGTGAAGAATTGGGGTCCAACTTGGGCACACAGTACGTTCCCTTTTGAATCAAAGAACAATCAATTGATGCGATATATGAAATCTCCGAAAGGAGTACTGGAACAGATAACTATGCGATATTTGATAAATACCCAATTAAATTCACCAACACATGGAGAATATATGTCAGAAAATACGAACTGTCTGCTGGATGGAATATTGACAAAACGAAAGTGGAAGAACGCTGTGAAAATAGATGACTGCTACTTCATCGGTAACATGGGTAGAAGAGAACCGACTGTGGAAGAGAGCGCGGTTTTGAACGAAATTGGTATTGAAACCAATGAATTGACAGAATTCAAGAGAATTTATACCAACACAGGATTCGAATTCGAGAGATATGAGCGTGGATCTGAAATTCGGTCGGACAACAGTATACTACACACTTGGGATGGGGGATTTTATCGAGTAGTATCTGTAGCGCTGTTGCATGATAACGGAAATAATCAGAAGAGTGCGATGTTTGTTTATAAAATTCTCACCGAAAAGACTATGAGATATGTACGTTATATTTCCAAGATGGATGAGACCGAACATTTGTCATTAATTGAATTCAGTAGTATCAGATGTCCAGCTATTATAGTGGGAACGGATCACGGACAGTACGTGATGCCAATCGCCAACCGTTGGGAGATAGACTAAGCTGACCAGTGATGTCATATTTGAAACGAAACCGGTACTGCATACTGACACAATATCACGTACGTGGGAACATGTGATACGTGCGTGATTTCACACGCACGTGAAATGGGGCCTATATTAGTAACGGTTTCGTGGCATCACTAAACCTGATTGACGTGAGGAACAATTATTTAGTGTAACACAAAGTTACGAGACTAACAATCAGATAGAAAAGGTCACAGCGTACACAATCGACGACGCCTTTGTCATCGATTTCATCTGAGATTGTAATGTTTATAAATTTGGAAAATTATTTGACCATGTATATCATTTATATTTGTACCGTAAGGAAATTTAATAAATAACGTTCGATGCCCACATACAGTCATGAACCTGTTTGTTTCATTTCTTAAAAATAATTAACAACAAATCGATAGTTAGGTTCAGCACATAGAATAATAGAAGAGCGAGGAAACTATCACTGATGTTCACTATCACTATTCAAGAGCGTCGAGGGGGGAGATACGATGAACTCGAAGATTTAATTGGGGGAGTCTGATGACAAAGTGAGTGGAGCAGAACGGGATTGGGAGTTGATCGGTATGAGTCAATGGGAGGTGGTAAGATTCATGCGGATCGAGATGGACTGAAATAAGGACTGTTGGTCAGAAGTGATGCTCTGGGAGGATGAGAACGGCAGTCGTCGATGATAGCAAGAATTTCAAGTCACGAAATGCATGATCAGAACATTGTTCATAATCGGTTGGATGGGAGTTTGAAACGTCCATGATCTATCGTAATGAGATCTAATATGTTGGGTTCCTGCGGAATGGATACCAGGAATATCCGGAAATCGTTGGAGATACGTCGGATATGTAGGATGGAGACCTGGGCACGGGATCCTCATCAGAATTATCGGGTCCATATCGGGATCACATCGATGACGTGTCAACATTATCCGTATTGCTTCGGAAAACTGTTGAAACTGTCGGAAAGATATCTGAACGATGAGGGATTGTTATCGGATACGTCGGAGCGATCCCTAGGTTCGGATCCCCAGGTACACTGATCGGCTGCGTGTCGGGGAAACGTTGTACATTTGTAGGATCAATCGTGTATGCATCGGGAACATAACAGGAACGCCGGGGGAATATCCGAGAAATGTTGGGAATACGTCGAATATGTAGGATGGAGACATGGACGCGGCGTCCTCGGCAGAATTATCGGGTCCATATCGGAATCACATCGATGACTTATCAATATCATCTGGATTGCATCGCGAGAAAGTTGAAACTGTCGGAAGAATATCCGAATGATGTGGGAATGTTTTCGGATACGCCGGAGCGATCTCTAGATTAGTGATTCGGACGAGACCGAGACTGGTCTCGGTCTCGTCTCGGTCTCGGGGTCGATACCGAGACCGATACGAGACGATATGGACCATCGTTTTTCGAGACCGAGACGATACTTATCAAGTCGAGAATCTCGACGATACCGAGAATCTCGTCGAGGATCTCGGCGCAACGTATAGTTTCTTGAATGTCATGTCCTTCAAAACGTATTACTTCCAGCATATAACATGACAGTAATATTGGAATATAGTGTTAATATTTCAGCAATATTAAAGTAATATTACAGTAATATTACAGCAATATTAGAATATGGTGGTAATATTGCTGCGATATTACTGAGATTTTTTAGCTGAGTGAGATAATTTATAAAACGATCATATAATCTTTCTAAATTCAACAGTCTTTGATAATGTGGAGGTGTATAAACAGGACAAAACTTGGAGGAACACATTATATTCATTTTACATATCTTTATCATATATTATTCATTTTTGGTTTCAAGATATTTTTATGTGGACTTTGGAAGAACATGTCATGCACTTGAATTGATATAAAGCATATTAGAACTTGAATTATCATTATTCCCAGTGGAAAATACAGTATAATGTATCAATTATCAAGTTCCTTACAACGACGCTGAATTTCATTGGTCAAACTACACGTTAACCATGAGTTCATACACAAAAGCATACGAGTGGAACTCGCATTCAAACGATTTCTGTGTTTCCTGATGACCAATGCTGCCTTCGAAAATAATCTTTCTGATGGCACTGACGTAGCCGTAGTTGCCAATGTATCTTTAGCCATTCGGGAAAATGTGGGATGAGCATTTTCATGCAGTGACCACCACTTCAAAATGTCATGGTCTTTCGAAACTCTTCGAGTGTTCGAGTACATTTCTAATTCATTAAGTGAAGAATTATTCCCAAATTCTGAATACAATGCATCGATTTTTATTTCATCATCTTCATCAGATATATGTTTGCCTTGTACTATAGAGTTTCCATCTTGATTATCTGTAATTTTGGAATGATATTCAGTATACAGCTTTTGAAATGCTTCAATTGAATTTCGGTTCATTCCACAGCCCCATGAAGTGAGGTCAAACGTTTCCATTTTATGTCTCGGGTCCAAAATTAATGAAACACAATATATCCAGTTTGTTTTAGAATAGTGTTTCAACATCTTATCTCGACCTGTTTGGAATGTTACTATTAAAGCCTTATCCATTGAGGTACGATCCGATTTTTCATCCAGTTCGAATATCTGTTTTTCAATATTATCGAGGAGCATATTGAAAGCTATAATCACCATTGGTAACGTTACATATTTGTCACCCCCTAATGATGTTGAGACAGTTATCCAAAAGATATCTCCAAGACATCTTTTAGATGTAAGACATTTTAAAGATATCTTTCAGATGAGTTTAAGACATCATGATTGAGGTTAGGATATGTCTTAAATTTGTCTAAACGTGTTGCATAAGACATCTTGACCTCGTCTAAAAGATATCGCAAGATACGAAGTGTTTGTTGAGTATTGTCCAAAAAATCTGGGAGATTTCTTCGATTTTTATATTCTATCCTACTTCATATTCCAAAAGTTTATTCAATGAGAAAAATTGTTCTCGCCTTTTTTTCATTTTAGAAATATTCAAGTTGAAAATTCGACTTGCGCCAAAGATGACCCAAATGATGTATGACAGGTTTAAAACTACTTCGCAAAGTTTGATCCGTGCTCCGGTGCTTCAAAGCCGTTAATTTCATCACAATGTTACTGAATTTCATTGGTTAAACTACACATAGACTGAATTTTGCTTTATATTTCGTTTCAATAAATCATTCGAACTTCAAGAATTTCGGGATTGGTAATGGTGAATTAAACACATAAAGTACATGAATCACGCATGAATATACTTTATACGCACACAGAAAAAAGGATTTCTTTGAATCCAAGAAATTTTTATTTGAATGGGGCCGAATAGATATTTCTTTAACAGAAATGAATATTTTGTTCATGTAAACGAATTTATTATTTGGTCTAGTGATTCGGACGAGACCGAGACTGGTCTCGGTATCGACCCCGAGATCGAGATCGAGACCGATACGAGACGAGACGAACAATCATTCTTCGAGACCGAGATGATACCTGTCAAGCCGAGAGTCTCGGCTAAAGAATCTCGACTCGATACCGAGAATCTCGGCTCGAGATCAAGACGATACTGATCTTATCGAGACAAAAGCGAGACCGAGACGAGATTATAAATTCCGAGACTAAATCGAGACAGAGACGAGACCGGATCAGTCTCGACGAGACGAGACGATACCGAAACACTCATTTGGTCCTTCTTTCAAATCACAAATTTGTTTGAATCAACAAAATAATTATTCTTGTTAAACAAATGTTGATTTGGCGCTATTCAAATAACAATTTCTCAGATTCAAAGAAATACTTCTTTCTGTGCGTAAAGTATATAGGTAACATGATATATTTATATCATATCTACATGTAAGGATAATATATGATATACTGACAAAAAATATATGATCGGTCAGTCCCAAATTGAGGTTATAATATAAGTATCACAGCTAAATTTTTGTTGTGATCCCTATATTATTGTTATCAACAACGTATATGTTTTTTAGTACATGATTTTGTAGAAACTAGTGAATCAACCCTCCGTTACCCGCGCCATACCCCAAAAGAACACTAATGTTCAAAAAATCTTTATTGAGTATAAAATAAAGCTATGAACATTTGAAGATTTAATGGACGTTTGTTGAATGTAAATTTTATTCGGCTCAGGTTCTCCCAGGGTGTTGAGGCTGATATTATTTTCAATATTGTTATAAATGATATTGAGAACACTGATTACCTATCCTCAATGGTATTGAGAATTGGATTATTTCAAACATTATTCCAAATGCCCAGTGTCTCATTATTGTATAGGTCTTTCATAGAAGTATCCGAATATTATATAGATAAATAATGAATAAATGGATGATAAATGAATCAATAATACATACATCGATAATGGATGAATAAATTAATGAATAAATAAATAATATTTTTTGTGGACCAATTTGAATACCTATGAATTGTATTGTCGAGACCGAGAATCTCGACCCGAGACCGATACCGAGACGATACTGACTGTGTCGAGACAAAGGCGAGACCGAGACGATATTATACATTCCGAGACTGAATCGATACCGAGACGAGACCCGGATCGGTCTCGGCGAGACGAGACGGTACCGAAACACTACTCTAGATTCGGATCCCCAAATACGCTGATCGGCTGCATGTCGAGAAAACGTTGTACATTTGTTGGGTCAATCGTGCATGCATCGGAAATATACCAGACCCGCCGGGAAAATGTTGGGAATTCGTCGGATGTGTTGGATGAAGCCCGAGATGCGGTGTCCTCGGCAAAACTATCAGGTGCATATCGAAATCAAATCGATGAATTGTCAGGATTATCTGAATTGCATCGGGGAAGTGTTGGAGCCGTCGAGAGGATATCCGAACAATGTGGGATTCTTATCGGATCCGTGAAAGGGATCCCTAGGTTCGGATTCCCAGGTACACTAATCGGCTGCATGTCGGGAAAACGTTGTACATTTGTTGACTCAATCGTGCACGCATCGGACACATACCAGACCCGCCGGAGGAATGTTGGGAATTCGTCGGATGTGTTGGATGAAGCCCGAGATGCGGTGTCCTCGGCAAAACTATCAGGTGCATATCGGGATCGAATCGATGATTTGTCCGGATTATCTGAATTGCATCGGGGAAATCTTGGAGCCGTCGAGAGGATATCCGAACAATGTGGGATTCTTATCGGATCCGTCAAAGGGATCCCTAGGTTCGGATTCCCAGGTACACTAATCGGCTGCATGTCGGGGAAACGTTGTACGTTTGTTGACTCCATCGTGCATGCATCGGAAATCCACCGGAACCGCCGGGGGATTACCCGAAAACTGTTGGAAATACGTCGGATATGTAGGATGAAGGCCTGGACACGACATCCCCGGAAGGTTCATCGGGTCCGTATCGGGAACACATCGATCATTTGTCTGGATTATCTGAATTTCGTCGGGGAAGTATTGAAATTGTCGGAAAGATATCAAAATAATGTTGGATTGCTATCGGATACGTCGGACCGAACCCTAGGTTCGGCTTCCCGGGGACACTGATCCGCCGCATGTCGGGAAAACATTTCACATTTGTTGACTCGATCGTGCATGCATCGGAAATATGTCAGACCCGCCGGGGAAATGTTGGGAATTCGTCGGATGTTTTGGAGGAAGCCCGAGATACGGTGTCCTCGACAAAATTATCGTGTGCATATCAGGATCAAATCGATGAATTGTCAATACTATCCGACATGCATCGGGGAAGTGTTGTAATTGTCGGTAGGATATCCGAACAATGTGGGATTCTTATCGGATTCGTCAAAGGGTTCCTGAGGTTCAGATCCCCAGGTACACTAATCGGCTGCACGTCGGGAAAGCGTTGTACATTCGTTGACTCCATCGTGCATGCATCGGAAATCTACCGGAACCGCCGGGAGATTACCCGAAAACTGTTGGAAATACGTCGGATATGTAGGATGAAGGCCTGGACACGAGATCCTTGGAAGGTTCATCGGGTCCGTATCGGGATCACATCGATGATTTGTCTGGATTATCTGAATTGCGCCGGGGAAGTATTGAAATTGTCGGAGAAATATCAGAATAATGTCGGATTGCTATCGGATACGTCGGACCGAACCCAAGGTTCGGCTTCCCGGGGACACTGATTGGCCGCATGTCGGGAAAACGTTCCACATTTGTTGACCCGATCGTGCATGCATCGGAAATATGTCAGACCCGCCGGGGAAATGTTGGGAATTCGTCGGATGTTTTGGAGGAAGCCCGAGATACGGTGTCCTCGACAAAATTATCGTGTGCATATCAGGATCAAATCGATGAATTGTCAATACTATCCGACATGCATCGCGGAAGTGTTGTAACTGTCGGGAGGATATCCGAACAATGTGGGATTTTTATCGGATCCGTCAAAGGGTTCCTTACGTTCGGATCCCCAGGTACACTAATCGGCTGCATTTCGGGATAACGGTGTACATTCGTTGACTCCATCGTGCATGCATCGGAAATCTACCGGAACCGCCGGGAGATTACCCGAAAACTGTCGGAAATACGTCGGATATGTAGGATGAAGGCCTGGACACGAGATCCTCGCCGGAATTATCGGGTCCATATCGGGATGACATCGATGACTTGTCAATATTATCCGACATGCATCGGGAAAGTGTTGTAACTGTCGGGAGGGTATCCGAACGATGTGATTGTTATCGAGTACGTCGGGGCAATCCTTAAAGTCGGATCCCCAGGTACGCTGATCGGTTGCATGTCGGGAAAACGTTTCACATTTGTTGACTCGATCTTGCATGCATCGGAAATATATCAGACCCGCCGGGGAAATGTTGGGAATTTGTGGGATGTGTTGGATGGAGCCCGAGATGCGGTGTCCTTGGCAAGATTATCAGGTGTATATCGGGATCAAATCGGTGAATTGTCAGGATTATCTGAATTGCATCGGGGAAGTGTTGGAACTGTCGAGAGAATATCTGATTGATGTGGGATTCTCACCGGATCCGGCAAAGCATCCCTAGGTTCGGATCCCCAGGCACACTAATCGGCTGCATGTCGGGAGAACGTTGCCCATTTCTTGACTCAATTGTGCATGCATCGGAAATCCACCAGAACCGCCGGGGAAATACCCGGAAAACGTTGGGAATCGCTCGGATGTGTAGGATGGAGGCCGAGACGCGGTCTTCTCGGGAGAATTATCAGGTCCATATCGGCATCACATCGATGCCTTGTCAGGACGATCTGAATTGCATCAGGAAAGTGTTTCAACTGTCGGGAGGATATCCGAACGATGTGTGATTGTTATCGAGTACGTCGGAGCGATCCCTAGGATCGGATCCCCAAGTACGCTGATCGACTGCGTGTCGGGAAAACGTTGTACATTTTTCGGCTCAATCATGCATCTATCGGAAATATACCAGGAAATAAATAAATAAATAAATAAATAAATAAATCTTGTCGGGGGACGCTGGAATTCATATCGAACACATAACATTCTTTCCACCCCAGGACCCAACGCTAATCCGATCAATGCATGATATGGAGTATGCAATCTGTTTCCTCCATGACCCAATGCTGATCTGACCAATGCACGACTTCATTATCCAGTTTGCATCCCAACATCACCCGATATTTGTTGAACATTGATCGATGACATTATAATACTTTCCTATGTTCAGAACTCTGTTTTTCCGATAACCGAATGCTCATCCGACTCATTTACGATATGAACGATGAAATCGATCTCCTACTTAACACAATGCCGATCCCATCAATGCACGATATGATAATTTAATGTTCATCCCAACATTACACGACAACCATCCAACATTGCCCGATGACATGATACTCTCCGATATTCAGAATTCTGTTTTCCCGATGACCCAATGCTCATCCGATCTATTTACGATATGAACGATGAAATCGATTCTCTCCATAACCCAATGCCGCTCCGATCAATCCACGATATGATAATTTAATTTCCATCCCAACATCACACGATATCTGTCCAACATTGACCGATGACATTATAGTACTTTCCGAAATTCAGAACTCTGTTTTCCTGATGACCGAATGCTCATCCGACTCATTTACGATATGAACGATGAAATCGATTTCCTACATAACACAATGCCGATCCGATCAATGCACAATATAATAATCAATTCTCCAACCAACATCGTCATTTCATCATTCCAACATCACACGATAATTATCCAACATTACCCGATAACATCATGATATTCCCCGATATTCAGAATTCTGTTTTCCCGATGACCCAATGCTCATCCGATCCATGCATGATATGAACGATGAATTCTGTTTTCTCCATGACCCGATGCTGATCCGATTACCGCACGATACGGTCATTCAGTTTTCATCCGACCATTACACGATCATTGTCCAACATTGTCTTGATGATCTCAAATATTGACATGACAGCAACCCAACATCAGCACGACACTCATCTGATATACTGTACTGCTGGATTATCATCAAAACAAGGGCCGATCCCTCCAACAGATGGCTTATATATTCCCGATATCATCCTACATTGATCCTGATATGATCCGATAACAATATGATACTTCGCCGAAATGCAGAATAATCTCTGATATAAATCTGACAAACATCCAACATTTGTCCAATACGCATTTGAAATTGTTGAAAGTCCGTATCCGCGTCCCGACGGAGTCCCGACCAATACCAGAACCTTACAGGCCATTATCAACTAATTTCTGATATTAACCGATAGAATCTCGATAGATCATCGTGTTGGGTTTTCCCATGAGGGATGTCACGTGAATATATAAAAAGAATATGTTTGAGGAGCACGGTGCAGCGTTGCCAGTATTCCCTAGAAAAATCTTCAGCATCTGATGATTGGTTATTTCTTGTATAACCGGCCAATCATATTTTCAATTTAGAAAGAAATGACCAATGCCAAAAAATCTGAAGATTTTTCTAGGGAATACTGGCATCACTGGCACGGTGTGAGAAGAATAGATGATCCAATTGGCCTCATTTTTTGGTGGTGGGGATGTGACAATTTCTCAGAATTTCATTGATAGTTCACCAGATGGCATATATGCAGCTTGACAAATTTTAACAACAAAAATGGCGTTTTGTTTCCAACACATAACCTGTTATCAGAGTTTGAAATTAACACTATTATTTATTTATTCATTTGTATTTCTCAAACCCTTAACTCTAACGATGAGTGAGTTATTAATCCTGCATATAACAAGATGCGGGACAGAAATTTTGATGTTTTTTCGATTTTTTTTTCAATTGGGTAATTTGTTGTAAATATGCAAAGTTTGAGAGTAGCTGTCATAATTACTGGATTGCTTCCTTCATCACGTAAAGATAGAACATTAAATTGAGGAGTAATCGCGCAGCTGCCATATACTGTTTTGAGGTTATTTGTGTTCCTTGGAGGCTGCCATTATTATTTACATTATTTGTGGTAGAGGTCAATAGACCCGAAAAGAAATAGTCCCGAAAGGCAATTGTCCATAATGAAATAGTCCCGAATGAAATTAACCCCGAAAACAAATTGGTAACTATTACGGTCACTGGAGCACGGCTGGAAACACGTGGGGTTTTTTCGGGCGTAATTTCATTCGGGGCTATTTCATTATGGACAATTGCCTGTCGGGCCTATTGACCCCTACCATTATTTGTCATGTCAACAGCGCTACTAGTGGTCAAATTCGCAAATACTAAAAAATGATCACAAACGTCATGCCCCCGTTGGATCACCTATTCTTCTTACACCGTGTTGAGGAGGCAGAACGGTTATTACAGGAACAAGGAAAATATAAAGGGGTAGTGTACTCCAACAAGATCTTTAAGGGTCTTAAACATAAATGGTATCAAGGAGGGAATTTACCGAGAAGAATGGTGACATGTATAAATAGATTAAGAGCAGATCACTATAATCTACGACAATCATTATTTCCAAAAAATATAGTAGTAGAGGATCCATTCTGTGAATGCGGCGAAATTGAAGACGCGAACCATGTACTATTTGAATGCAGGAAGCACTCAAAAGAAAGAGCCAAAATGGCGGATCAGTTCCGGAGTCTGGGTGTGGATTTACCAAATGACGTGTTTCCGTTACTCATACTCGAGTCACATGGAGCGAAAATCACGCGGAAAGCGGAGCGCGAAACCCTTGGTTGAAGGGAGAGGAGAATATCTTCAACCAAGGGTTCCGCGTGGTTTTTGCTCCATGTGACTCGGGCTTAAGGTTAACGTGTTGAGCATTATAGTAGAATATTTTGTAAGAATAAAATGTATAATTTAAGAACAGACTGTGTGATATTAAGGTCTATTTGCAAGAATCTATGTATCAAATAAGTGTATAAGACTTGGAGATACAATAAACCTTAAAAAAAACAACAAGTCACGTAAACGTGAACGGAAGGAACGCAAACTTGCGCTGATTGCGTATACGGTTTCTACGCATCCGTTCTTACGTTTACGTAGCTTGTGTGTCTTGGCCTTTACAAACAGTCAAGTACAAGTACAGAATTACAGATAGCCGAAGCCTGCCGAAGCCACATCAAACCACATTCTCGAACAGAGAACCATTCGATACCTTTTCTTTTGTAGCGGTGTATAATTATTAAATTAAAAATTAATCCAACATCGTAACCATGTCTCATGGTAGGAACGAATGTAGAATATACGTGGGTAATTTGCCTCCGGATATCAGAACAAAAGATATCCAAGATCTTTTTTACAAATTTGGCAAAGTTACGTTTGTTGATCTGAAGAATCGTAGAGGACCACCATTCGCTTTTGTTGAATTTGATGATCCAAGGTAAGTAACGTACTCGCCCTTTTCTTGGCATTTTCATTCAAATCCGTGAATCCTATGAATTTGCGTGAATATTCTATCGGCGACTCTTATTACTTATTACTATTTATCGAAGAAACATCAACAAACCGGTATTTCTCTAAAATCGGATCAAGTCGAATAACAAAATTCCACGTTGTTTCCTCGATTCGTTGAGTTTGATAATCCATACAATTTACATTTATATATTTCACAGAGACGCGGAAGATGCCGTGCACGCGAGGGACGAATACGATTACGATGGTTATAGACTCAGGGTAGAATTCCCCAGAGGGGGAGGACCCAGTAATTTTCGTGGTGGACGTGGAGGTGGGGATAGTAGTAGAGGAGGTCGTGGAGAAATGAGTAATTCTCGAGGACGTGGACCTCCAGCCCGTCGATCCCAACACAGAGTTCTGGTTACCGGTTTACCTCCTTCGGGGAGCTGGCAAGACTTGAAAGATCATATGCGCGAAGCTGGGGATGTCTGCTTTGCCGATGTTTATAAAGATGGCACCGGCGTTGTAGAATTCTTACGATACGAAGATATGAAATATGCTGTGAAAAAATTAGATGATTCACGATTCAGATCTCACGAGGTATAATTATTTTTCTATATATCGATGTCTACCGTGTTTATTCATTGAATCTGAAATAGAACGTAGTTTAGAAATTCATGACGATTCATTGGAGAATTTTCAATTTCAGGGTGAAGTTGCTTACATTCGAGTCAAAGAGGATCATACAGGAGGTGATCGAGGACGTAGCGAGGACAGAGATAGAGGGCGAAGTCGTTCGCGAAGTTACAGTCCTCGACGTCGTGGATCGCCAACTTATTCCCCGCTGAGACGGTATTCACGCTCAAGATCCCGTTCAAGATCTCGCTCGTACGACTAGTGTGTACGTATATTAAAATATATATATATATATATATATATATATATGTATGTATGTATGTATATATATATATATATATATATATACACATAATATCTTACATGGTAATTACTTATAAGGATAAATTTAATATTTCAATATTTACTTTACCATGTTTCGATTATCATTGATTACTACTATAATTAACTTACTTTAAAAAATGCGCCTTCCAATCCAACAAGATTTTATAAAAAATTGCAAATATAGTAACCATCTTGACGTTGCATTGCTTTACAACAATTGTATCATATTTTGGATACATTTCAAGATTATTATTCGAAACTCAATCATGAAATCCTACGAATTTTACACACCGGCTGATACTCGAAGTTCCTTGATTTTGAGGCACACGAGTATCTTTGGCCATGATTTTTGAAATAGTTTTCTTAATGTAAAAACGACGTTGAAATAGAAATTCATCAGCGACGAACGTCTTCATCGATGCTTTCGATACAAACCAGTGATATTAATTATATCAAACGAATATCAAATATTCTTTCAAACGTCATATTGAAAAAAAAAAAAAACATTAAAATACATTCCTTAAAATTTATGTAATGAACTATGAACGTAAATCTCTATAACGGCAATCTTCATTCATCGTTGAAATATTGTAATCTCAAGTTTCATTCGTTTAATAATTTTTATATTTCAACCAAAGAATTGCTATTGAAATGCAAAAGTTTTCAAAGAGTGTTTATGATAGTTTTTTATTCATATTTTTTAAAATATCAATTTGTTAGAAGTCCAGGGTTATTTATGTGTCGGGACTTAAGAAAATATTGCTGATAGGAAGAAAAGTCAGTCTTATCGCTGAGTGAATTGTCAAACATATGCCGTGGATAACGATATCAAAATGTTGAATCAATTTCGCTCAACAATTTGGCTTAATTTGTGACAAATCGCATAGAATTTATGCTTTTATTATTTTTTACCTACAAACATAGTACAGCGAAATATACACTTCCTCTCATGATCTACTTTTGAGATATTTACCTGCAAGTTCGTTAACTTCGAAGTGACCTAACGATCGAGAAATAGCTTCTCAAATTGTATAAATCATTTAATGAATTTAATTATCATTCGGGGAGACTTATAATCGAAACAGTAGTTCCTTTTTGATAAATAATATCAAAACCGGGATATTTATTTTTTCATCCAGTTAACAATTGTAAATTTTAGTCCCCTTCATTAGATCTATTATGTATTTCATCGATGAAACCTTTTTCTCGATAAAATCATATTCAATCAACAATAATAATTGTCATTGGATTCAAGATTCTTCATTTCTCTTGTTAATTTTTCATTGTTATCTCAAATTTCATTTGATCATCATTGATAATCGATGCACTGAAAAAAACAAGGTGTGAGAAGAAGTCATATCGAATGAAAAATTGAATCTTCTTCACAATTTCATTGAGAAATTGATTATAAAAGTTGATTCTGTTGTAAAATATAAGACTTTTTGTTTCTACATTTCTCAAAGTACTTGATAACATTTGATTATTATCTGCAAAGATGTTTTGAAATCTGTTGTATGTTGTTCAATGAACGCACGAAAATTGAATTGATCGTCTTCCGTTAATGTTTTCATGTTCATGCTTCCCGTGCAGATGTCTGATTTTAATTTAAAATTCAATATTTGTATTTTCTAACCTATATCGGAATTCATTAGAATTAAATGACAAAAATTTGATATGGAAGTGAATGACATATACATGAATATTTTCTCATTTATCGAATCATTCACGATTGCCTTATTACATATGTTATTTTGATTGTAGATTCATCTAGAACATAATTGTGAGTTATTTTTAAATGTATATTTTAAGATTGAAAGATAACGTTAATACGTACCTTTGATAAATTTATAAATGCAAATGTGTATTGTGATCCTTCATACGTTTTTGGGATATAAATTGACATCAATGAAATATTAATAAAACAATCATAATTCAACGAACGTTCGATTTTTTTGTTCAAATATACGCAAACTTATGATTCGATCACAATGATTTGCACGATGATACTTTACGTTATGTTAATTTCAATTTTCCAATATGAATCGTAACAAACAACTAATGTATTTTTTCTTCTTTTGTATATTGGATTGGATTATAACGCAATGAATGAAAAACTGAAATCGACACGATGAAATCTTACTTCTTGGATGGATATAAAATACACATTGGGAATGAGATAATGGAGTACGTTTTGAAGTGGCTTTTTTATGGAGGATAAATTGTAAGAGGATTAAGGAGGATTTAAAAAACAGTATACTCTCAAGAGGAAGTAATTCAGGAAAGGAGGGAGGATCGATAACAGACGTTTTAAGGAAGAATTTCGCCCATAATGACAGGATTTTCATCGAAAAGATGACGTTGCCCAGGAGTCTCGAACGAATATTTCGTTTTGTTAAATTGAAAGATTTTGTCATTCGTTTATATTCGTCACCTTTTTTTTTCTTCTTTTTTTTTCTTTTTATCACAAAGACGAATGATTCAGTCGAAAAACCTTGGAAAACAAAAACAAATTTAGTTGAATGTGACATTCGTTTCATGGTAGATTTGTTCGATTCAATAATTTATTACAAATCCAACATTTTGCTTCATAATAATACCACGATGTTTATAGCTTACAGACTCTTTTCGTTCTTTTAAAGATACTATGTTTTGCTTTTTACTGCATGCATAACCAAGAAGTATCACTTTTTCTTTTATCAAACCACAATTCGAAGCACTTGAAACTCTTTGTTCCGCTCACTCGGAGAAAAATTCAATTTTCATGATTATTTCAAAAGACAAGCAATCTAAAAACTATCTAAGGTAAATTTTCAATCTTCGATAAACTTGTAAATTAAATAACAAAAGGTCTCTTTTGACTTGAAGAAGGATACTTTTTCATTTGTTTGAATTACATTAACCGCTAAACAATGCTTTTGTGTTTTATTCGTGACAAATTTTTCAATTTATCATAAAAAAATAATACGATATTATGTCAAAGTTACACAGATGAAGTTACACAAAGAAGTAACCTTTAATTCATATCGGAAACCAAGAAACACCGTACAGTGATTGTCTTTGTTCTCTCCGATTAGTGCAGGGAGGAATTCATTGATACGGAAAGGAAAAAAGGTAATATATCAACATCATAACGGACAAACAACAATTTGAATTTACGGAACACTGGAGAGAAAAATAAGAAAAAAAAAGGACAGGACAGGACAGGATTTGACGATATTAGAGTACTAGCGGGGATTTATTTCACATGGATTTAAAGGATGCAAAAAAGTTTGGATTTCAAACGAATTTCTCTTCTTCTCAAATGGAAGAAAACTGACCGGGGGTGTGAGGTTTTTAACGTTTCGTCGTAGGAATTATCTCCTGGACAACGGACTCTAATATCGGATTGGCAATTAGAAGAGAACAATACGGTATAGTTGGATATATAACTTCAATTTCATGGATGGAAAAGGATAAAATCACTTACCGATTTGAAGGTATTACCAAAAATTTTTTTCCCTTTGAGATTTATATTATTAAAGTACTACTGTTGTATGCTTGCATGCCTTATGAGATTTAGTTTCTTCTCTTTAATTCTTACTTGAACATTGAGTGTCATCATGAGAAAATATGAATTTTCTAAAAGATACTTTTCCCACTTCGATTCATCAAGTGTAAATAATCCTTCCGAAAATTAAGAAGATCTCTACAGCACTGTATCGTTTGTTTTTTCTTCCTTTGTGTTTCAATAAAATGAGATTTGAAAGAAACAAATGATATGATGCTTGAATATTTTTTTGAACATTTATAATAAAATCATTATCCGCCAATCGATATTGATCTTGATTTGAAGGAATAACCATTCTGTACGTTAATTTGTTTTTTGAATTTAGGATAATCCAGATTCTAAGGACGCATTCGTGGAGTGAAAAGAAAAATATATTGCAAAAGCAAAGAGTTTTTGAAAGAGTCTTTAAGAAATTTTGTTATCAATCTATGTTGATTGTAGTTCATCGACTTTGCTTGCTGCGGATTTGAATATTTTATCTTTTTCTGGAGCTCCAAGTGACAGACAAAAGTAAAAACTTGAGCGGAAAACGCTATCATGTGTTTTCAAATATTATGATCTCTTAAAAACATAATCACTCCTCAGAATTCGAGACTTGAAAAAGAATTAATGGAATTTATGGACAGCGGTTTGTTTTATCCAGCTTTGTGAAAGCAAAGAGAAATGGAAGCTCTGTGAGGAGAGATGCACTTGGAATAAGGTACAATTTAGTTACATTAAGTGGAATTCTGGAAAGAAATCATAAATTGCAGTGGAATACCCTAGCGGATTCAAATAGACCGAAAAATGACCGAAATATGACGTCAGTTTGTGAATTTTTTCGACTGAAAACCGAACAAAGAATGACCTATTTTCTTTTGAATTGCGAAATATGAGCATGGATTTCATTAGGTCATATTTTGATCATCTCCCACGAATCAACCAGAAATAGACCATTGCACAGGGTACGCTGTTACTGGTCATATTGCGGTGACTTTTCAGACTAAACGTGGCCAAAATGATGCGTGAATTCATGTGGTCGAATTTTGGTTCGTTTCATCGAAATGACTGGAAATGTACCATCCGATGAAGTATTCGATTGGGTCATATTCCAGTTCAGGGTTGCCACAAACCTTGAAAATCAGGAAAAGTCAGGGAATATGAAATTGAGTCAGGGAAAATCACATTTCCGAAAAAATTAATAAGAATCGTGGAGAATTGGTAACGTTGGATAATTTGCTGCAAATAGACAAAATCCCAAAATTCGGAACTGAATATTTGAGGAGTTGTGATATGAAATGAAATTTCCTACATGAGCCCTAGAATGTTTTGAGAACATTCCGTGTTGATTTTAGATATTTAGTGGTAATTATCAAAACATATTTATACCAAACACTGAATATTTTAGTTCAAGCAACTCAGGTTTTTTTTATAGTTGATATCGTTTTCGGTTATTGTAACATTTGTAACCGAAGGGTTTCTCAATGCATGCTTTGGAATCATAATTAATTCGGGCATCTGAAATATATAAAAGCTGTAAATATATACAGCTTCAAGCTGTTGGAAAACACAGGAACATTTCATGCGATCTGCGTTAGAATTTTGTTTCTGTGTTTACAAATGTGTGTCCAAAGAGGATATTTATTTATGTATTCATTTTCTCTACACTGTAAAAAATATATGTAAAATTACATAAACTTATATTCCTCAGAATGTAAAATCACACAATGAATCATAAAAATATTTCATTATAAATTAACTTTACAATTTTACAATACACTTTACTTTACAATTTTATGTATAATTCCATTATAATTCATGGTAGTTTCAACAGATTTTAGAAATTTAAGTAATAAATTATAGGTAATATCCCTATTTAAAATCTCCGACAGTCCCAGACAAAGGATTTTTTGTCAGACTCGTGGTCGGCTTTTGTCCCGTACAATTCCAAATGATCCTGACAAAATATATTTCAGCAGTCTCCAATGGGTTTCACTTACTTGACATGTCCGACAAATCCAGACAGAAAATTTCTTGTCAGGCTCTTAGTCGATTTTTGTCCCGTAAAATCCTTGATAAGACTGACGAAATATTTTCCACCGCTACTCTTTGGTTTGGCATGTTATGTCAATTCAATAGAAAGTGCATAAAATATTCGAGGATATTTTCTGTCGGCCTGTGAAATCCGAGTGAGATCAGTCAAAAAATATTCTCAGAAATATTTTGTTCGGAATTTATCGGTTTCTATACAGTGAAATGCAGCTTGAATATTCAAGGATAGTTTCTGTCGGATTGCCACTAGTTTGCCGACCTGTGGAATCCGAATATGATCAATCAAAATACATTTTCAAGAATATTTTGTTCGGAATCTGTCCGATTCTCATAACGCGAATGCAGCTTGAATAAAATATCCGAGGATATTTCCCGTCGTATTACGACTGGTTTTCGAACCTGTAAAATCCAAGTCAGGTAAATCAAAAAATATCTTAGCAAATATTTTGTCAGGAATAGATTGGTTTTCCATACTAAAAAATCTAACGTGAATACCCATTCAGCACACTAGTTTAGAAAGGTTTTGCAAAGAATTCAATGGGGGCAGGAGAATCTCTGGTGAAAAAAGCGTGCAATTAAGCGTTTAAAGGAAGTGAAGAAAAAATCATTTAAAAGTTGGTGGAGAGTGGATTGAGCGTGCAGACGAAGTTTAAAAGATGTAAATTGGCGGTCTTAAGCGTGCACTGGAAAATCACCAGGAGCATACATTAAATGTGCCGAGAGAAACAAAAAATTTTATTATTATATCAAAATTTGTATTCATCGTTCATCAAATTTAATAGAACATACGGAAAGTCTCACATATGTTTTATTATTTAAAGTTACGTTCGTTTGTTGATAATCAAACTGTAACCTCAAAACTTCGTAAGATACTGAATTGATTTTCATGTATTTTATATTTTTTGCATTAAAATCGATTGCTAACTAGCTATGACATTTCATAACTCACTTCACTTTATTAATCGCTGTTAAGATGTCATACATATAACACTTCAATGAATTTTGAACTGAAAATATAATACTGATTATATTTCACAAACTACTTCTTACAAATATTGCAAACACTTGATTGAAGGTTTTTATAGCGTTTATGAAACGTGCAACATTAGACGTGCTTATATGTTCTATGAACGCTTATTATACTTTTTTAACGGGAAAGTCAATTGGCGCTGATCACGCTATCTGCACGCTGTTGTTACTTTTGTGTACTCTAGTTTCCCGCTGAGAGCACGTTCTTTTTTTACCAGGGCAAGGACGAATTCTTGAGAATTCTTTTTGAATTGCTGCGCTGTGTGGGTGAAATATTTCACAGCACCTCAAGAACTCTGTAAACCCAGTAAAATCTGCATATTTTGGAAAAGCCTGAATCACGGCGTAACCTAAACAGTTTTTTGTGCAGGTGCAGCTGACAAAACCTACCATCTTTTGTTGCACTGGCTAGGCGTTTCTGTATTCACTTTCAAAATATTTCAAAAGGTTTCCAAGCAAAAGGTTTGGAGAGGAAACACAGCAACGTCTCAAAATAAGACATCAGTTTTTGCAATGCTTAGATACAAGGTTGAGAAACGAAGGAGCGACGTAGAGGTGACGGAGAAATGTGCTGTACGGGATATTTATGAGAAATATTACCAATGATTCATTATGTAAATTCCCAAAATCTGATGAAATTACCATGAATTTTAGCCATGTCTTCGATGAACGTGGGTTGGTCCTTCAATGTTTGGGTGGTTGAATTTCAATTTTTGTCAAGAATTTGTGAATTATGATATAGTTCCCAACAACTGATCAAAGATGGGTGCCTATGGATTTATTACACCCACTGTACATGATTGTTGAAAGTGAATTACGATGAAGTTTGAATGGTTTTAGGGTCATGTATATGAGTCAGGAAAAATTTACCTTGGTGGTCAGGGAAAGTCAGGGATAATGATTCTCAAAGTTTTGTGGCAACCCTACAGTTATCCTCATTAAACCAACCGTAAATAAAGCGATAGTAATGGTCAAATTTTTGTGATTTTTCAGACGAAAAGCGTTCAAAATGACCCGCGAATTTATGTGGTCAAATTTCGGTTGGTTTCATCGAAATGACTGGGTAAGTACCAGTCCATGGAGGATTCGATTCGGTCATATTCCAGTCATTTTCAACGAACCAACCTTGAATAAAGCATCGCATGCAAAGCGCTGGTCCTGGTCAAATTTTTGTGATTTTTCAGACTAAAATTATCCAAGATGACCCGTGAATTCATGTGGTCGAATTTTGGTTCGTTTCATCAAAATGACTGGAAACGTACCATCCGATGAAGGATCCGATTGGGTCATATTCCAGTCATTTTCTAGAAACCAACCTTGGATAAACCATCGCATACAAAGTGCTAGTCCTGGTTACACTTTGAATTTGCATCAAAGATCTCCGGTGATCTTCAGTAAGTGACCTTAAAATTACCAAAATCATTCCAAATTTGATTGGATCGTCGTGCAATAGATTTCAGTTAATTTCCGGTCATTTGGACTTTGCACGCCCAGCATTTGACCTTACATGCTGTGCCCTGTTTGAGTCTAGTTTTTGGTCGAAACACTTGGCTAAGCACCCTGTGAAACAGGGTTATAATATGGTTATCTATTGGTGGAAAACCTCGATATGTTTGCTTCTTCAACTTTTGATCAGACCTGATAATCATCGAAAAATGACCGATTGATGTAGATTCTCGCTTCGAATTCTCATAAGAGATTTCCGGTCATTTTCGGTAACCGACCTCAAAATCACCTATGTCATCCCAAATCTCAGTGAACCGTAAGGCCGGGTACTCATGCTAGCGACTGTCGCGCGCGACAGCTTTAGAAGAAAAAAGAGGAAAGATGTTTTCAACTCGGATCTCTTTTTTCTTCTAATGATGTCGCGCGTGACAGTCGCTAGCATGAGTACCCGGGGTAAGGCTACTCTCCCATGGACCAGAATTTTTGGGGGATTTGCAGGGAAGTCTAGTAACCCTGGTAAAAAAATCTCTCTGAATCTCTCTGAAAATTTCACGTTTCAGAGAGATTCAGAAAGAATCAGAGAAATTCAGAGCAATTCAGCGTGGTTTAGAGGATTTCAGAGACTAGTGGATTGAGAGAACTTGTGCTTTGAATTTTTCAGAAAGATTCAGAGGAACTCAGAGAGATGCAGGGAAATTCTGGGAAATTCAGAGGGGAACAAATTCAGTAAAATTCTTGGTGCTGCATTTCAGAGGCATTCAAGGAGTGTCAAACACTTTCAGAGATGGATTAATTCGAAAAGATTGTGCGTAGAACTCTTCAGAAATATTCAGAGGAATTTGGAAAGATTCAGAGTAATGAAGAGAGATTCAGAGGAATTCAGAGAAATTCAGAGAGGAATTGATTCAGCTAAATTTTGGGTTCAGGATTCCAGAGGTATTTCATTTCATTTCATGCTTCATTATGCTCTATTCAGGGAGTGTCAGAGACTCACAGAGATGGGTGAATTAGGAAAAATTGGGCGTGGGATTTTTCAGAAAGATTCAGAGAGATTCAGCGGAATTCAGAGAGATGCGGGGGAAGTCTGGGGAATTCAGAGAGGAATAAATTCAGTAAAATCTTGGTCCTGCATTTCAGAGGCTTTCTGGAAGTTTTAGAGACTTCCAGAGACAGATACATTGAGAAAAATTGTGCATGGAACTTTTTAGAAATATTCAGAGGAATTTAGAAAGATTCAAAGTAATTCAGAGAGATTCACTGGAATTCAGAGAGGAATTAATTCAGTAAAATTTTTGGTTCAGAATTTCAGAAGTATTCAGGGAATGTCAGAGACTCACAGAGACAGGTGAATTACGGAAAATATGTGCGTAGAGCTTTTCAGGAATATTCAGAAGAATTCGGAAACGTTCAGCGTAATTCAGAGAAATTCAGAGGAATTCAGAGAGAAATTAATTCAGCCAAATTTTTGATTCAGGATTTCAGAAGTATTCAGGGAATGTCAGAGACTCAGGCTGGCCTCCCATGGACCGGAATTCATTCCGGCGGAATGACTTTAAACCAATCGCTTTCACAATTTCTTTTAGAGCGTTCTATCAGAAATCTATAAAAAATTGTGCATTGGCTCAATTTTCATTCCGGTCCATGGGAGGCCAGCCTTACAGAGAAAGGTGAATTAGGAAAAATTGGGCGTGGGATTTCTCAGAAAAATTCAGAGAGATTCAGAGGAATATAGAGAGATCCGGGGGGGGGGGTCTGGGAAACTCAGAGAGGAATAAATTCAGTACAATTCTTGGTCCCGCATTTCAGAGGCTTTCTGGAAGTTTCAGAGACTTCCAGAGGAAGATTAATTAAGATAAATTGTGCGTGGAATTTTTTAGAAATATTTAGAGGAATTTAGAAAGATTCAGAGTAATCCAGAGAGATTCAGAGAAATTCAGAGAAATTCAGAGAAATTCAGAGAAATTCAGAGAAATTCAGAGGAATTCAGAGGGAGCTTTGAAATCTGAATACATTCAATTCCCGGAGATTTAGAGAAATTTAGAGATATTCAGGTAAATTCAGAGGGAGCTTTGAAATTCAAATATATAAAATTCTGAGGGATTTAGTGATATGCGGAGAGATTCAGAGAAAGTTTAGGAATTCAGAAAGCATCACTATCGCAAAAGTCTCTAACTTCCTCTGAATTACTCTGGAATTACCCTGAATCTCTCTGAAATTTGTCCCAAAATATAGAGAGATTCAGAGAGATTCAGAGAGATTTTTTTTACCAGGGAAGTTACTATGCCTAGGAATTCCGGTCCATGGGAGAGCAGCCTCAGGCGATGTATTTCAGTCAATTTCCGGTTATTTTGACTCCACACGACTAATACTCGTTCATCATTGTTCTCCATAAGGGGTTGGTTTCTTTGGTCATTTTCAGGTTTGTGCATTTGAATGACTTCACCACGACCGATCAGCTACTCAAGTTGAGGTCCATTTTGGGTGCGTTTTCGGTCCGAAAAATTCACAAACTAGTCCCAATAATATGGTTACGATTCAGTCACCTCCCAGTGAAAAACCCCTTTATGACCACTTTCTTACCTAGAAAAGACCAATTTCTGACCGAACCCAAAAATGACCGAAAACTGACCAATTTATTTCGATCATTTTGAATCCGCTAGGGTAGGGAGATGGTGACTTTTTGTCGGCCCTGATACTAAATCTCTTCTTCCAGTTTCTTTTTTTAATATTCTTCAATAATCAGAGAAATGGACAATGTAAAGAATGTTGGTCATCAATATGTTTATTCAATACATAAAGTTCTTCTTAAGAAATCGGACAACTAAATTTTTTAATTTGTGAAAGAATTTCTTGACTTTTCAAGAATCTTATATTCGATTCACGATCTTTTTTTAAATAATACTTTCAACGAATAATTCGAATGAACAACAGACATTTTTTTAACCGGAAGGTTAAATTTTAGAATTTTGTTTTCGGTGATTTGTCGTTTTTTTTTTAAGAATTCTTTGCGGAATAAAAAGAAATCTTGAATTTTGTGAAATCCCACCTTTGGAGAAATTTCCTTCATTCTAAACAAGACGCTTCATTTTTTCTACGGGCAGAGAGCAATTTGGAGCTGTCTCTTATGCTCGATATGCGTCGATTTTTTAGGACAATAATTGCTAATTCAGCGAGTTCTTCGCAATGAATCCATTTATTATTCATGTCCTTTGAATGGAATGAACAATTGAGGAATGTCGGAGAGTCGCTAAATTGGCAACTTTAGGTATTTTTGAGCGTATCGCGTGTAATACCATATCCATACGCGTTGCTTTCTGAGAGGATGTTATTTGCGATAAGAGGGTAATTTACAAGTTCGATTGAATGAATCCATTAAACTCTATAACATACTGGAATGAGCATTTCTTGGATCAGCACGATCGGAGAGTGTAGTCAAATTGTACAGGGGTAGGCGAGAAGTAATTTTTTCAAGTCGAGTCGAATGCTCGACTAATTTCTAAAAATGTTTATATCTTATCCCTTACAAATAATGATTTGTAAAAATTCCAAAAAGTTGAGAAAATACTCGGAAAATTTTAGTACTCGCACACATATGTAGTTGATTGCATGAGCTAGGGAGAATCAGGGAGAGTGAAACTTATCTATGATTTTTCCCTGTCTCTCTCTCTCTCTCTCTCTCTCTCTCTCTCTCTTTGAGAGAGGACGTATTAGAAAGAGATATCTCCTGCCCGCTGCGATTAGGCCTGTGCCATGACCCGATTAACCGGTTTCGAAACCGGTTTTTTCTATAACCGGATACTCGGTTGCGACATTTAACAATAACCGGTTAACCGATAACCGGATCTTCAGTTTTTCGGTTTTCCGGTGAATCCGGTTAAAGCCGTAAAATCCGTTGCCGGTTTCGTAGACTTCACCGGTTGTACAGTGGGTGTAATAAATCCGTTGCCAATGTATTTCATCAATTTAAGAACACCCACAAATAAATTTCGATTATAATCATAATATTCAGTAATATTTTTTTGGTCATAATTTTGCATATGATCTATAGTTATTATATAACAAATCTTCATAGTATTTTCAAATGTTTTATAATATGATATAATAAACTCATGCAGGTATTGACAAGACTGAAAAAAACCCAAGCTTGTCCCACATGCTTCAAAAACAAACCTGCGTTGAGAACAGTTGGGCCAATATCGTTCCATCATTGCCCCGTTGTGTCCAATGGACAGTCAGTGATGGTACATTTGTTAATACTTTTGGAATGGCGATCGCACTTGGTGCAAGCCTGGCACAATCGTGAAAAACAAGTGTTCGTTGAGTACAATTATTGTGCCAATATTGTCCACATGAGTGGCACGATGTTTATAATGAGTGATTGAATTTTGAATTCATAATGGCTGATGACTTGGGCATAACTATCGGGCCAAGACCGACCCGATTGTCCCGCCATGATTAGCTTCAAAGTTTTTCTGCAAATTTTTTCTGCATAATCCCCTAGGGGATCAGATCATTATAAGATTATGTAATGGTATTTCAATAAGACCTTATTAGTTTGAGTCTGATTCAACAATAGAATCAAAATTGATTGAAATATGAGGGAACGCAAATTTGCCAGTCATGATACAAGCTTGTGCCAGTCTTGGCACATTCGTTCCATCGTTCTGATATGATTGATGTACGGTATTCTGAGGGAGAAAATCATAAACTGGAGTATGAATCAATTACTTTTTCTAGTGATCAAACAAGCATTTGTTGATGATTGGCCGATCAATTGGATCAGGCCTGGAAAAACCATTGGCCCAAGCTTGTCCTGACCTTATCATTCCCAAGCTTGGGCCAGGTTTGGTGGATTGTTCAAGACAAGTCTTGTACCAGGCTTGGTCCATGATTGGGCCATTGTTCCATACACACATTGGAAGATTAATTATTTCTTAGGAACACTATGTATGAATATTTGATTATAATTGAAAAAAACAGGTTTTTTGGTTGTAACCGGAAACCGGCTTTTCGGTTATGACGGAATAACCGGTTATTCGATTACACCCGGACAACCGGTTTTTTAGTTGTAACCGGATGACCGGTTTTTCGGTTGTAATTGTATAACCGGTTAGATCATTGAAACCGGGAGAAGAGGTTTCGGTTTTCGCACCGAAAACCGAACAATGAACCACTTATTTTGGCAACCGGTAACCGGTTCGAATTTCTCATAACTGCACAGGCCTACCTGCGATCGTTCAATCATATCCATTTGGCCAAAACATTCCCTCTGCCGCTCCCTCGCTCGACACAGCGCAGAAGTTCAAAAAGATTTCTAGAGGACTGATAATGAATTCTTTGAACCCCAATTGCATTCTTTATAAACTCTTCCCGAACTAGGGTGCTGTACGGGCAAATTTTTTGGATCTTTCTCTCTCTCTTTTGCTCTTTTTCTTGATAGACCGTATCTGTAGGAGTTTTTTTTGCCGAAAAAGTTTTTCGCCGAATAAACTTAATTCGACAATCGCTAGTCATTTCTAGAGATCACTACGAAATCTCCTAGTGATTTCTAGAGGTGACTATCGATTGTCAAATTACAGTGTTTTCGGCAAAAAGACCCCCTACCACCGTCTCATGGAGCTATGAATATTAGGAGAGAGCCAAGAAAGAATCTTTTTGCTAATGAGACGGGGGGAGAATCAGTGCCCTTGTGGACCTCCTAATGCTCCCTTCTGATATCCATAGTCCATGGGAAGGATAACCATCCGTGAGTCCAAGATTTATTGATTGGTCGGAAACTAGTACTTTTTAGTAAATTTCCTGAAAAGCACTAATTTCCAATGAATCAGGAAATTTTTGGCTAACTGGTGGTTACCCATGGGAGGAATCCTCGTCGAATGCATTGTTGTTTAATATAATCGAAAGTCAAATGTAACCACATCTTGTCATTAAATTTCCAACCATCATTTGTGCAACAAATAAGGTTCCATTTATTGCACAAAAAATATGAAGGCTTTTGCTGACCCTCTCCACGCCGGAGAGATTTTTGGGTAGTATGCAAGGAGCCCGACCGGTATTAAACCCGACTCCACTATTATTGGTTCATCGCTGGGGATATTAAGTGATTTTACTAGAAATCACTAGGTTTCAGCCAATGACGAGCAGTCGGGCCTAATACCAGTTGGGCTTCTCGCATACTACCGATTTTTGTCCGTTACAGTGAAATTTCGTTGATTTCAACTCTCGGAAATGTGACTATGTTTCCACCGTACAGCTGTAATTTCATACAAGCGACGAGCGACAAGCGATACCTTAGATAAACGGAGAGGTCTCACATTACCTCTCTTTTTAGCTAATGTATCGCTAAAAGCTAAACCTTGTTTAGCTTTGCATGAAATTACAACTTACCGGAATGAAACGGAAGCGAAATGAGATTATCAAATCGCTATGGGATGATGACCAGAATGTTAGTAGTTTCCTATTATAAGATTGGATGTGATTGGATAATCTCATTTCATTCCTATCCCAAACGGCACCGAAAGTTCTCAAGGTAGTATGCAATAAGCCCAACTGGTAATGAGCCCGACTGGATTTAACCCGAACGACTTTGAACCCGAATATGACCCGACTAATTATGAAAATATAATTAAATAAAATGAAAAATTAATTGAAATCAAAGCGTAATTAACCTTTAATCTATACACCTTTACAGTAAAAGGTTGAATAAGTTTTGATTTCGATTAATTTTCCATTTTATTTGATTATATTTTCTCATAATTTGTCGGGTCAACTGTCATTCGGGTTTCAAGTCGTTCGGGTTATCATCCGTCGGGCTAACGCCAAGTCGGGCTTATCGCATACTATCTTCTTAAAGAGCTCTAGAGGTTCAATGTTTGGGACATTGACGAGTTCTTTGAGAGTACTCAAATAATACTTCCAGCATTCTCAAAGACCTCGTTGATGCCCCAAACATTGAACTCCTCCAGAGTTCTTCATGAATTCATTAGTTCGAAAAGAGTTCTTGAAGAATTCTATTCTTGTTTTTGAAAAAGAATTCATCGTGTGTTATCAGGGTAGAAGACTCTGAGAGCTCACCCACTCAGACAGCAAGACAGTTTCGAAAGAATGGCATATGAGTTCTTAACATGAACTTCTCAAGAACTCTCAGCATTGAATTCTTTCAGAATTCATTTAGAACGTATGGGGTTCTGAGAGAATTCTTCTGAATGATTTAGGGAGTTTGTAAAATGTTCGAAAACAACTCTTAAAATGCGATTTAAGACCTCTCAAATGTCCAATGATATTGACTCGTGCGGTGTTCTCTATTCAATTCGGAAGAATTATTTGCGGATTCGTTGAAAATGTAGATGGCGCTAATAAGATCATGTTTTTCAGTTCGTACATGCTAAACCAACTTATTGGCGGAAGTTTTAAATACCTTTTTGGAATTTTTTTTTTCACCCTAAGATTCAAGTAATTTATGTTCTTTTATCACGCTGATATTCATGCTTTTAGGAAGAATTGTAACAAATAATCGTTATCAATACGAAAAATTGAATAAATATTAAAAAACCTCAAATAAAACGTTCCGGAAGGGTGATTTCATCAGTGTACTGAGAGATACTTGAATGTTCTCTATAGAGATTTGTGTTATTTGAAATATTAATATTTCGAGAATAACTGACATCTAAAATTGACGATAGTTTTATAGGGATTGCAATTACACTTGTTTGAAGAATAATTTTGAAACAAAAATTTGTCCAAATTCAAAACTAAACTCTTGTACATCAGAATGTACGTTGAATTCTCCCAAATTCCAATGTCAAATATAAATTCTCTTTATATGCAGGCAGAAAAAAATATTTAACCACAAACGAATAAAAAATCATTTCAAACTTGGATAAAACTGTTTATCGATTTCAATGTACCCAATGTGAAATAATTTTATATTATCCAATTTATGAAACTCTCCAATTAACAGATACATTTGAAATTCAAAATAACTCCTTTGATTAAAGAAACGAGTTTCTTGAAAAGTCTCAATTCGCTCTTTATTTATACTTTCAATAGGTTCGTTCGTTCTACGTGCCCTGAGTTGCTCCAACTTGTATCAAACCAATCATTTCGTTGCTTAAACTGGAAGTAGCGAATCCAAAATACTTGGAGCGAGTTGGGGTAACTTGGGACATCGGTAAACGAACTTAGCTAATGTTCTCAAAGAATTCTCTAGTGAGTTTATAATTAATTCTAATGTGATGGAAAAAGAACACCAAGAATGCTCTATTGGTTGGACATTTCAGAGTTCTGAATATATTCTACCAGAATTCTTCCTATTACTTTTGATGCTCCTGAAGAATTCTTTCAAACATCCGAGAATTCTATGCGGATCCTTTTAGAACTCTCAATGTTGTCTGGAGATCGTGGCCCTAATGCCACTTTTTGGAAGGAGATTTGAAAATCATTATTTTCATATCATACGAAGGAAAATATTGTAGAATGATCATCAATTGCTATTTCTATGAACAAAAACTATTCTGAAATGAAAAAATATCATTTTTCTTAACTAAGACTGTGTTAATTAGAAATAATTCAATTGCTTATGCTGCCGTCCCATGAAATAAAAAATAACAACAGAACGGAACGCGCGGGATGAGCGGCACCAATCAAAGTCATTCCGCTGTCTTTCCTTCCCTACTGTCCCATGAACAGAAAAAGTAGCGGAAAGCGGATCGCGGAACCAATAGATTTTCAGAATTGTTAGTCACTGTTTGATGAAACCAGATATGACTAGGCATACTTGAAAAGTATTGGCACCGCGATCCGCTTTCCGCTACTTTTTCTGTTCATGGGACATTAGGGGAGAGAAAACAGTGGAATGATTTTAATTGGTGCCAATCAGGCTGGTCTCCCAAGCAACCGGATTGTCCGGAACGGAACGCTCATAATTGGTGGATTCCTAGTATTGTTATAGTTATATCCAAATAAAACTAGTATTCTACCAATTAGGATCGTTCCGTTCCGGACAATTCGGTTGCATGGGAGACCAGCCTCATTCGGGCTCATTACCAGTTGGGCTTATTGCATGCCACCTTTGAGAATTCATTCGTTCGAAAAGAGTTCTTGAAGGATTCTATTCTTGTTTTAAAAAAAGAATTCTTATTGTGTCATCAGGGTATCCCCTGTTACAAATAATCCATTGAATCTCATTGACGAATGGGAAAATGAATAGGTTTCAATGAAATTCCATGATATACCCGGTAAAAGGGAAGCGTGTTTTGGGAAGTGTTAGGAATGTAGCTGGAAAGTATTTGGAATGTGGATTTAAGCACCCAGATAACACACGAAGAATTCTTTTTCAAGAGCAAGAATAGAACTCTTCAAAAATTCTTTTCAAACTAATGAATTCATGAATCTGTCGGACATTAACAAGCTCTTTGAGAATATCAGAAGTATTGTTTGAGTACTCTCAAAGAATTTGTTAATGTCCGACAGATTGAACTCCTCCAGAGCTCTACATGAATTCATTAGTTCGAAAAGAATTCTTGAAGAGTTCTATTCTTGCTCTTGAAAAAGAATTCTTCGTGTGTTATCTGGGCGTACACCGAGCGTCAAGTGGCACATTAAGAGTAGTTCGAAAATGTATTTGAAGTCTGTGAAGCGTATCGGAAGAAACACCAATTCCATAGAAACCGGGCTCCACGCATGGAAACGTAATTGAAGAGTGGATAGGAAGTATGTAAGAAGTATTAAAAAAGTTATCTGAAACATTCTTACGCTTCCGTTGCTTTTTATGACACGCTTCCCTTCCACCAGGGATTCAATCAGAAATTTCACCATTCGTAATAGGATTCAATAGAATATTTTCACCAGGGTCACTTTCAATTCATCACAAAAATGTTGTATTACAAAGTGGCATATCCCCTATCCACTGTATAGGAGAGATCTTGGGGGCTACCCTTAGAGCATATACTACTGCCCGTACAGCACCGGACATTTCTACGTTGCTTCCACGTGGAATCTTCGTTCTATCCACGTGGAGTCCACGGAGATGCGACGTAGAAATCGGTGAATGTGCTGTTAGGGTGGAGCGAGCATCTAATCAAAAAAGTGGTTCGAGATATGTCGAGTGAAACGGATATCTCTTTCTAGTTGATCTTCATGGGCTGCCTCAACGGAAAGTGTTATTAATTCTGTTGTTAAAATCAATCCAGAATAAGTGAAAAGAGAGCTCCTTCTGACTTTTATTGCCCTCTCTGTCCGCACAGACGAGACCGCCTGCAACACTGTTTTGATATGGGATGCTCGCTCCAGTAGTATATGCTCTAAGGGGCTACCATTCAATTCTCAATGTCTAACAAATTCAAGTGTAATCTTTTGTAAACTACTACATTTTCTGTACCTTTTATTTCAAAATAAACTAATTGTAACCGAAGATATTACAAGATCAACTACGAAAAAATGCGCACATTAATTCAAAATATCTCTCTCCGTACATCCCTTCTTTAACATCTCAAGGAATGCTGCACAGAGAGATTTTTCGAATCGGTGTATGTACTTTTACACGGAGAAAAATTTGATTATGAAAATTACTATTTTTTGTCGTAAACTAGTATTATTGGAAAATATGGACAGTAATTTGTAACCTAAGTGTATTATTTTATACGCACGTAGTAAATAATCGTTAGCTACGATGGTAAAAATGAAGATTCAGCGTGAGAAAATATATTTCAGTAATAACAACTATGAACAAACGAAATAAATACCTTTTCTAATGAAAATCATCACCACTTGAGAATAATAGATTTTGTTTGAACAACTATTCTGAATTTTGAAAGCCACGAATCGCATTTACTACCAATGACGGGTTGGTATAATACAAGCGCCGATGGTAATATTTTCCAACGGCGCTCGAGATTTTCTCATAATTATCGCACACAACAAGTTGTCCAGTTTAGGTTCCCTCGTTTAGTATTTCAATGAAACTTCAAAACAGCGAATTCATAAGTGCGAGCGTAGCAAAGCGGCTTTAATTGTAAGGTTTATAGGTAGATATAAGTACACTATTCTCAAGTTCAAATCCCCTCCGCGTAATTAGAATTTTTCATTATAAACTGTATTCAAGAATGTATTGAAAATAACATGATTGCAATCAACAAATATAGTGGAAATAACTCGAAGGTTGGACAACATGAACTAAAAAATGTGCCTGTAAATATGTTTTTGCAAGTACATTTTTTTTTTCATTTTAGTGAATGATATTACCATCATTGATGGTGAAAATTATTGCCTCTGCTTCTATTTTTAGAGCTCTTGCTTGCGAGAATCTTGAAATAAAGTGTAAAGAAACATTACGATCGCCGACCGTAAAAAGTATCAGCACTGTCTGGAATCATCAATATTGTCTTTGTTAGTTTTCCTAAAGAAATTTTGAAATTTTTGACAAAGTGAAGTTTCCCATCGTGATAATTTTATTTCCAAGCTATTCCCAATAGTTTCAGTTTATCAATTTTTATGATGATATTAACTACGTATTTTACCACTTTCAACCATCAAATTTCTCTCCGTGTACATAGTTTGTCCGGAAAAAAATGGTCAAAGCCCAGCTGCATAAGAGCATGTTGGTGAGAAAAGAACACGCTTCGCTTGTACGATAGAAAGAGAGACGTTGGTATCCCCTCAATGGGGTCTCACAATTTGTCATCCATGGGAAAAAGGACTGTATCTGGCAATGCTGCTCGTCGTAATCCTATCATCGTAATTACATCGTCATGATCTCTCACTCTTACAGGGACTCATAGATTCCAGGACACCGGTTTATAAAGATAGATTGACATTTTGTATTTACTTTTATGAGAAGATCCTTATGCTTCGATGGATGATCATCTTCTAACTCGACGAGAGGAGGTTCTTCAGTCTCACGCTCGAATTTCAGTTGGGTTTCCATCTGGATCCCGCGCGACACCTCGGTGGATCCGGTGAGTAACCCAGGATGAACCAGTTTAGAATATATAAAGATTTCCCAGTACTTCAGCAGGCTTTCGAAGTAACTGATCCAAATTACCGAAGCGAAGCGTGAACGAGATGCAAATCATCTCCGAACACACTAATACTGCATTCGAATGATGATTTCTGGTATGTTCAAACATTACTCGCATTCCGTTTACGCCCAGATCGTCGAAAGCTGCTTCGGGAAGAGCATGAAGCTCCAACCAACGTTCAGAATAGATCATCATAGATCAGACTCAAGTTTCGTTGGAGTTGATGTTCAGGTTTGTAAACGTTTGTAGTTCGACGAAAGTCTGATGAACAAAGACGAAGTAACGGGGGCTCGCTTAATTATGACGAACCTTTCAATTACCCCTCAATTGTAATGCCAGGGTGAACTAATTTTCAAAATTATATTCAATTTTGATAGAATTATATATAAATTGCATATAATTTAAAAAATTCTTCCACAAAATGAGCTCAACTATGGCGCGGCCAAAATCGTTCAAGTTCATTTTCTTTTTTTGTTTTATCAACGATAGTAGTTCGATGCTTCACCCTATTGAAAAATTCCAATAGAAACCGATAGGTGTAATTTTATCGGACTCAATTGGTGGTTCCTATTGATTTTCCATGTCGTTTTGTCACGGTCGCTATGGGTTTCTATTGAATTTCATGTGGAAGTCAATATTTTATTGGTTTTTATTGGTACAATCGGTAAAACCTCATGAATACCGATGGGGAATAATTTCCTATTGGAAAACCATGTCGTTTTGCCACAGGATCTACGGGAATCTATTGGAATTTTCCAGCAGGCTAGATACTCATTCATAGCGTTGAGTTGTTGCGTTACAATGACCGCTGGAGAATAATTTTAAGGCAGTCTCCCGGATAAGTTTACTCAAGACTCAGATTTTCAATACGTAATTTCGTTCAATTATAATTTTCTAAAATATGCCCAATTGGAACTCCAATGAATCTTCGGAAAAATTTTTAATAAACGTTCTACGAACCTTCCTTAAAACCGTTCTCAATCGGACATTCAAATCTTCATCTAAACTTCGTGAAACGTTCACGTACCTGAAACTTAGTTCTAACGGAGCGTTAGGCTAATTTATAATCGCTTTTCACGATGAAGAATCGAAAGAATCTGACGAGTTTTTTGTGATAAAGTTGAATGTGATTTGATAATCTCATTTCACTCGTACATCTCCTCAAGATCTTCGAGATACTCGAATGGAATCATCCAAAGAAATTTATACGTAGTTTATGTAGAATTATAATTATAATATTCTAAATTTTCCTGCTCTGGTATTTAAAAGTCGTGTTTTAAAAATGAGGAATGTTTGAATCCTTTGGAATTGCATGAAAGAGGATATTAGCGGATGCATTTAGCTAAATCATCGATTTCAAATTATTCACAGATATGCTTCGATAGAATCAACAAAGCACTCTCTTATACAATTCTTTGGCGCATGTAAAATTGCAGTACAGAACGATATTTTTATTTCATTGAAGCATTTTCCAATAGTTTGGAACAAATTATCGAGCTAACGCTACACCGCTTGTATATCCCCTCAAAAGGATTTCAGTCCTGAAACTTGAGTCAAGCTATTTCTTCCAAACAATTGCACTCTTAGATCTTTATATTATCACATATACACACCATAGATAGCTGAACGAGAATGAATTGAATTTTGAAAAACAAAAGTGTGACTAGTGTGTCTCAGAGTCAATATTCCCGTGAAGCGTTTTCAATAATAGTTCGTCCCGAACAAAATAGCTAAAGTCCCAGCGCTAATATCTGTGAATAGATTGTCAAGCGGTTTACGTATTCCCATAAAAAATCTTATCCATCGTCTTCAAATTCGAACCAATGCCTCCTAATACAGGTTGGTTGAAAAGTTTTGAAAGCGACACCTATCAACCAGTACAGGAATCAAAATTTATACGCTATTTTTATATTTCATCCTTCATTTGAACACACACACAATTTTATTCCGATCTGTCAATTCATTCTTTGTTTACAAGCCATTCGAAGTTGACGTGTCAGTGTATTTTGTGAAAATGGAAAAATCCGAATATCGTGCAGTGATAAAATTCTTTGTTTTGGAAGGTTTATCATCAACAGAAATTCATACTGAAATGAAGAAAGTGTTGAAGGAATCTGCTCCTACATTTCCAACTGTACATCGATGGGTTTTAGAGTTTAAACGTGGTCGTACAAGCGTTGAAGATCAATCACGTAGTGGACGTCCAAAAAGTGCAACGAAATCAGACATCATTGAGCAAGTCTATGATATTGTTTGTAAAGATCTGAGTTTGACTAAGCGTGAAATTGCTGATACCATAGGCATCTCGGATGAACGAGTACTCCATATTTTACACGAAGAATTACATATGAAAAAGCTTTTTGGAAAGTTAGTGCCGCATTCGTTGACAATTCAACAAAAACTGAATCGAAAACAAATTTCTCAGCGTAAGTTGGAGCGTTTTAAGCAGAATAAGACCGATTTTTTGCGTCGTTTCGTAACTGTGGACGAGACTTGGATCTACCATCATGATCCTAAACTAAAACAAGAACGTTTACAGTGGACTGAAGCTAGTTGTTCAGCTCCAAAACGGGTGAAGTCGGAACGATCGGCAAAAAGGGTTTTAGCATTGGTTTCTTTGGGACGCAGAAGGGGTTTTGTTGATTGATTATCTCGAAAAAGGTAAAACAATTAACTCTGAATATTATTGCAATCTTTTGGACCAGTTGGATGAAAAAATTCGTGAAAAAAGACCCGGTTTACGGAAGAAAAAAATCATTTTTCATCAAGACAATGCACGTGTTCACACAAGTGTCCTGGCGATGGCTGAACCGAACGAATTGAAGTACGAATTGCTTGAACACCCACCGTATTCACCAGATTTGGCTCCCTCCGACTATTACCCCTTCAGAAATTTGAAACAATTCCTTCGTGGAAAGCGTTTTTCGTCGAATGAAGAAGCTATTGCAGCTGTGGAACAGTATTTTGCGGAGCTTCCGGAAAATCATTACAGAGATGATATAAAATTATTGGAGGATCGTTGGAATAAGTGTGTTGATGTTGAGGGAGACTATATTGAATAAAAAAAATCATTTCATCAAAAAATACACATTCTTTCATTTTTGCTTTCAAAACTTTTCAACCAACCTGTATGATGACATTACCCCAGTTAATTTTCTCACTCATCTTTCAAACGAATTTAAATTTCGCGTCGTTTGGATAATCATCCTCCAGAATTTTATTGACTTATTCTTTTAGGCGTCCTTCGATATCAAAATGTGCCTGGAGCGCTCAGAATCGATCATCCTCAATATCTCGAACGAAAATACAAATTGATCATGAAATTTTACGCATAGACACATACACACATAAATCGAATTCACTTTTTTATTCATTTCCTTTATTGTTATATATCATATAATAGTTTTTTTATATCGTATATTTCGCAGTTATCATAAATCAAATTTGAAAATAGGCTTTAAATTATAACAATATATCTTAGAGAATAATTGAAGCGCTCCCTGGAATATAGATCAAAAGCTTTCGTACGGTTACTTTTCCCAGGCTAAAATGAAACTTATATGGGGATAATTTTATAATTGCAGTCATTATAACTATGTAATTGAACACTTGTTAAAATCCCCATTGAGAAAAATTGTCCAATGTTCAAGGAAAATGAACATCATCATTTTGTTGTTTGTTTTTTTTTCTTCTTTTTTTATATATCCATGTATCAAGTGTGTATGTACCAGTTGTAGTATATTCAATATATATTATATACTTGACCAGCCGAGATATTCAATTTCTATTTACCTTCTTTTCCTAAAAGTTATGTTGGGTAATAATTATTACTCTTATGTGTGTAAATTTGTTTTTATGTTGTGTTCGTATGCGCGCGTACGCTGAGGCGTACATGCGCATCATTAATCATTCACATATATACTGCATAAATATATATGTAAATTACAGGAATAATAGCATTATAATAGCGCTGTTGCTAGGGACGCGTAATTTATAACATGTCGACGATCAGCTACCAATTCAACAACGAATGATCGGATATCCACTGATTGGAACATAAGAGTCGCCATATGTGTATACACATTATCTCCATTCAACATGGTACGGATTCGTCTATAAAATGTGTATAATCGCACGCTCATAGAGTTCATCTTGATCTTGATATTGATTTGAAAATCAATTGAGTTCTCAATGTATGAGCGTCTTGTATCAATAGTTTGGGCATAAATAGACTTTGTGACAATAAAATTTGTACCCCCATTATTGTTATTCTTCTTCATTCTTTTTCGTGATAAAATCATGTAAGTAGTGTAACGATTTGATATCATTTTCCATCAACCAACTGCCAATTCTTGATTAAAAAAAAAAAAAAAAACAAAGTAAAAATAAAAAAAAATAAAATAAACAAAGCACATACTTCGATAGGGGATATAAAAATGAGCATCATGAATTTCATTTTTCATCGTTCCTCGCGGGGACTGAAAAAGTATTTCACTAGAAATAATATACTCGAATCCAATGATCGATAAATTTCATTGAAATTAGTAAAATTCCAAGCATCGTGTCATTAAACAAAGTACGACTCAATATACATTAGAAAAGAAACAAAAAGGATAATCATGATTCTTCGATTATTCAAATCAAATATATATATCCTACTGGTTTTAATTCATGATTCATTATATTACCATTATACATTTTCTCTTCCAATATATGAACTTTCAATTTAGAATACAGTGAAAGATTTGGCAAGAAAAAGAAAAATATCGAAAAATATCTGTAAACGAACGATGCAGATTGATCAAGCAATTCGTTCAAATGTATTCTATATTTTGATACTCATTTGAGAAACAGAATTTTTGGGGAAACCTATAAAACGATACTCCAATGGAAGCTCTTAGGGAAAAATCAATGCTGTAATTTAGTAAACACATTTTTATAAGATGTCTCTCTTCGGGAAAACCATCTCTTAAATTATTGATTACCATCTACAATTGAATAATAATTAATCTGCTCGTAACTTGTTCTGTAAGTATTCAAGTTTTTGTTCATATTTTCTCACAATATGTGGTATACCATTTAATAATCCATAATAATATACAGCAGCGGTTGATATCAAATACGATCATACCAGGTTTCAGATTGTTTCCAAATTCCACAATCTTAATATCTAGCGTGACAATGAAAGTAAAATTGAAAATCCGTTGAAATAAATACAATGAATGCTAATTTTAATTTTCGTCTCTAAAAAAAACAATATTTTGTATGCGACTTTTATATCTCTATCACTATTTCGAGGTCCAAATTGATCTCGATTCATCCAAATTAGAAGAATATAGTGTAATGCACGAATGTAAGAATCCTCCTGTATTCTTAATGGGCCCATTTATTCCATCCCTGTAATCAAATTTATAAATTATAGACAAAACCATCGAAGATAATATTCATCATCATTTCAGACTTTGAAATTGAAACAAATAAAAAGATTTATTCAATTTTCGGTCCTTTGTATATCTGAACAAAATATTTCTAGAAACGGTGTTCAGTCTCAAACATTTGTTTCCTGAATGTACTATAATATTCATATGAAACATTATTCTATGTTCACTGATTCAAATGATCACAATAATTCTAATCTACGCCACTCTTTTATTGTTTTACAACTCTCTATTACTGTTTACTGCTTTTCATTCATAACGGGGCCCGGATATCTCCATTGCTTATAACGGAAGTTCAAAAGAATTCACAGTGGGGACTCATATCACATCCTAGTCGAACGAAATGGAGTGAGAGAGGAGAACCGTTCAAAAATGTCCCCTGTTGCCTAGATGCATGTGTGTTTTCCTGAAAAGAACTGACCGCTCCGACTACTACATTTTGTAAATCTCGAAATTATCAAACAGAGAATTGAATATCATACTCGTGTGAAGTTTCTGAAACTAATTTGTAATCATTCATTTACAATTGTTATCACCATTTTTCTCCTGAACTGTGCAATTTAATAAATTTTACTACGCATGAATATATATATATATATATTCATCAGTTTTATCTATAAAATCTATGAAATTTCACTCGTATTATGTTTTCTGTCATAAGGCTGTGACTTGAGATTATTAGTGATTCATTATAAATAATGAATTTGGATTACTATTTTATTTATGGCTGTGAGCCAGAATTCAAACTGAACTATTCATAAATCAACTTTCAGCAACCCCATTCATATAATTATAAAACCCAATGAATATCCTGTTGTTGTATTGCTCTTGTACAGTGATAAGAATTCAATCTTCGTGTTAGTACTTTTGAAATATCGGACAACTGAATGATATTTGTAAATAAAATTCACAATGTTTCTACTACATTCCCGATTTTGTTAAATAATTTGCATACTTCGAGGGATATCAATGACCCCTGAAGATACAACCAAAACTATTCTTACAAAATATTGTTGAAATTTGAATCGTTTATAAAAACCACCAAATCTGATAAATTAACATTAATTCAGCTTCTCAAATTAATTCCGTGATACTGAAAACATCATTTAAAGAAAATATTACAAGATTTCGGATCATCGAAAGCTCAGTGTTCAATTATTCAATTACTGATTCGTTTCAATAAACGATTCAAACTTCAGTGACATTTTCACGAATTATTTGATAATGAAGCAATGACATCAAAATATTCCTCTGTACAGAGCTTCTTTGATCTATGAAGACGATTTGTACAGAACCATGTTTCGATTTTATTGCTTTATTTGAAATAATTCGTCAGAAAAGATTTGGGTGGGCTGCATTGTCAAGGATCGCTGATATATTCCTTCAAGGAGATTGTCAACCCTGGTGAAGAAAGTTTCTGTGAATATCACTGAAAACCTCTAAAAAAAATCTGAAATCTTATGAAAATTTCTTCGAAAAACTATAAACACCTCTGAAATCTCTTCCCTGAAAATTTTAGTGATTTTCAGTGAAATTTTTCCAGCCCGAAACGATTTCAATTGCTATATTTTTATAGCAAATCTGGAATTAAAGTGTAGATGAAGAAAAAAAACCAATAGAATGTTATTATAGAAATTGGATAAGTTCGATTATTTGTTTCAATTTATCTTTTGATTATATTGAATGACATACCGGATGTTGTTTATCTTGCACCGTATCGGATATCCCCCATGCAGATGGGTCCATTTTGGTTGCTTCAGCAGGAGGCACTTCAGCTAAGCCAGGCGCTCCATATTGCCCTGGCATTAAAGGTAATCCTGGTACCAGTGATAAAGCAGCTGCATTTCCGTTAGGAAACTGTTGCTGCGCATCTACGTGAGCCTAAGGAGATTTATTCAAACAAAACATAACATTAAATTCATGGAAAAAAGTGAGCAGACGATAAAGTTCGTCAGGAAAATTATTATAAATGCAACTCAAGTCAATATTGGAGACTGGAACTTTAATACATTAGACGTACAACTTTTTATTTTCATCTCCAACCGGTTCGGTCAATCTCGTCGTAATTCAAAAATCAAGTCTTGGATTAAATTTTCCTAGATAGAAAAGTTATTACATTTTAACTGCAAAATATACTATTGAGACATTTTTTTCAGTAAATTTGATTAAAAAAAAAATAAATAAATAAAAAAAATGGCAATGGATAGTGAAGTGAACTATTTTTTATTAAAATTAGTATTTTGTATGACCGAGTGGGTTTTTTCTGGGTTGGGAAGAATCATTGCAACCCCTTTCGGAAGTAATGAACACATACGCGCGTTAGGAATTTTCTGTATTTCACCGGAAGTTTATAGTAAAAATCCCATAAAAATTGATTTGAATATCACCACCCTCTCCAATCCCTGCAACATCATTTGATTAATTGCCAACCATTGAACTCAATATTATACTGGAATGAGCACTCTCTGCTTTTTCTATAGTATCGGCCGGTCAGAGGGAGAGATCAGTATGTTGGGAGATGGTATCTGCTTTTAATATATGTATTTTAAAGAGAGAAAGGAAATATATAATATAGTTGGATAAAAAGGAAATATGTTGGGGGTGTCTTATTCTTTCTTGCTCATGCAACAAACTATACCAGTCTGACCGCTTGAATCTAGGGAGCACGCATTCCAGTATGTATAGAGTTCAATGTTGCCAACGCAAATATTTCGAAGAGATCTACGAAAATATTACCGAATTCATCGAATCAAAACCAGGGATGGGCAAGTAATTGACCTCCTGTAATCTATATGGTACTTTACGAGTAATGTACGTATTCTACACATGTATTTTACATGTAAATTACTGTCAAAAACTTTTCGCGACTCGTATATTTCCATCCCTGCTCCAAACTGCCATCCTCCTCTCGACGCGAAATTTATTATCAGAGGCAATTCGTGACACGGTGATTGAGATTATTTGTTTTTTTTTTCTTTTAAATAAACAAAAGCTACGAATTCAGAAGTTGTACACCTAATCAAATCAATCGATTTCAATCATTCTCTCAATTATTATATCTCAAGTAGGGGGGGAAAAAAAATAGATCCATTACCTGGAAAGACGATTCCATCATTTGATGCAAATCGGCATCCACATTAGATATTCGATTGTACGTAGGATTGGATCGGAACAATTGATGTCTATCCATTCCGGGAGTTAAATTAGTCCAAGAGCCAACTAACTTTTCGTTGTTAAGCATCCAATTGATAGACTCGGCGTCGCCACCAGGGCCCATTCCCGTGGTATAATTTTTCCAAGCTCGCTCGGTACCGATCGGCCTCGGGACTTTGCGATCCTCGATCTTCAATTGATTCATTTCTTGAGCAACCTGAGCCGCCGGGGACGACGGAGATATAGCTGGGGATCCTCCATTCTCCAAACTGGTGATTAAATCAATACTGTTTTGCGATTGCGTGGCCGTGTTCATATTCGACAAATGATTTGAGAATCCAATTTGACCCATCATCGGTTCTTGATGTTGTGGATAATTATTGTGTGGGGGAACAAACGGCCAACGAGTTTGCCCGTTGGCGGAGATAGCAGGATTTGGAGTAGTTCGAGACGGAGGTTGATATTTTCCCATTGGGAAGTTACTCAACATCGTCAGGTTGTTGGACTGCATTCCGCTGGACGGTGGCGGCGCTGGTACGGTGGCAAACATGTTTGGATGAATCCCGGAGCCCGCGCTGAACATTGTGACTTGAGGTTTGTTATTCAAATGCAATGAACTGGAAAAATCAGGTGCTCGTGGGTTTAATCGAGACATGCTGACGGTGGTATTGACCGAGGGAGTTGGCGGAGCTACGCTTTGAGAGAAATTTTGCACGTGTGGATGGAAAGGTAACAACGTGTGACCTCCTTGCGTCGTGTCGTTGGGTACCATCTTTAATAAACTCGAATTCACATTGGGATGTTCGTAACCGCCGGAATTATTGCTTTTAAATAACCCAACGTCCAAAGTTGGTTGGGATGTTGAAGGCATTACGTGAGGTGATTGGTGCGTTATGCCATTCCGCGAATTAAGCTCGGCCTGAAAGACTGGTCGATTGAATGGTGCCATGTTTGTTCCCATATCTAAATTCTGTTGAGGCATTACTGGTCGCGCGACCGCTAAACTTCCAGGTGGTTTGCTTTGTAAGGTATGATCATTGTAAACTGCTTGGGACTGGTATTGTGGGGGCTGAATTGGATTGTGCACTCCCGAAGATGTTACCCCGCTACCTATACCACCGCTGGACGATGAACTTTGACCCGTGCTACTGGATTTACTTGACACTGGCGAACATGACGTGGTGCCTCTGTATCCTGGAGCTTTCGACGCATCTACCTATTATCGATCAATAACGAGAAAAATAAATTATTATACAATTTGAAAAAAATTGTTGGTTATTCGAGGTAGAGGGAGAGCAAAAATACCTGAGGTGGAACACTATCGATGAATTTGGTGGCGGACGAGACGGAAGTACTAACGGATACTCCTGCTCCTCCTCCACCGGAATTACCACCATTGTTGACCCCGTTGTTACCGCTGTTGTTGGAACTGCTTCCCCCACCGGCCACAGTCGCGAAATTAATTCCCTTCGGTGATTCATTCTCTCGATTGCCCCACATTGACTGTTGCGTGACCTTCGTGAAGGTATCATTGAACAGAGAATATTCGAGGGGTGTGTTGTTGGATTGATGCATATGATGATGCTGTTGCTCCTGTACGTTAGAAGAAACTGACGTTGGACCAGAGTTTTGCTGCTGTTTTTGCCCTTGTAATTGTAAGGAAAGTGACTGTGCTAGAGAAACTGGTGGTGAAGGCGTTATGCGTATAGAATTGGTACACGTAGAAACATTACTATTATCTGACGAATTGGATGTTGCGACAACCCCAATTGCTGGAGATACTGTACTCGAAACTGGAGAATAACTAGTTTTTCCCACTGTATAATGAGATGGTGGAGCAGATAAAGTAGGTAATGGTCGGCAGTGTTTTGGCGATGTACTGACTACCACGGATTGAGATGACGTATGGCCGCCCGCTGTGGCAGCTGCCGTTGACATCACGGTCGTCACGCTACTGGCTTGTATAGATCGTTGTTTGTTGATCGACGTATGAGTGGATTGCATCACCGTAGTAGTCGATGTATGCGTTGATGCTGTAATTTCGGAAAGCTTGGCCGCAAAAGTTTGCGTCGTACTTGTCGAGACAACTTTTGTCGCACGCCCAGCCGTCATGATTGCACTCGTATAAGACATGGTAGTTTTTGTATTTGACGATGATGCCATTTGAGCTGCTACCGCTTGTGCTCGCTTTTCAGCTATTCAAATAAATCATCATCGATATATCAAAATCTGTACAATCTGTCTTATTAGAGATTTACAATTTTGAAACATTACCTGCAGCCACCAGTCTTGGAGCTGTCGCACGAGGTAAAGATGTTGGAAAAGCGCCAGCCAGTTTCATCGTAGACGAAGATCGGATCGGAAGCAATTGATTGACTGTTGTAATTCCAGAGGTGTAAACGGTTTTATTGATTTGAGTGCTGCTAATCGTAGAAGCTAAACTGGGAGATTTATTCATAGGTCCTGTCTTTGCCTTAGTCGCCTGAACGATAAAACACAAAATCCATCATTTAGAGGAGTAAATGAATAATAAATCAATAATGAAATTCATGTGATTTACTCACAGCGATGGTGGAAACAGCCTTATCCCAACAAGAAGTTGTAACAACGGTGAGCTTCGATTTTGGAAGCATTTGTAAAATATCAACATCCGGATCTTTAATGAGCGCTGCTATCAAAGTATGAGCTTGTTTAGTGGCATCGGATGATCCTCTGTAATAAATAAAATATCATGATAACACATATCATTCCACACTATGAAAAAATTCTATATAAAAACATTCTATACGTACTTAATAGTAATGATTCTTTCTCCCTGACATTTACTTTGTTTCTCAACTTCAATGTGGGCACCCGTTGCACCTCTAATGGCATTTATGTTGCTCCCACCTCTACCGATCACTCTACTGATTGCATTAGGAGGCACGGATACTTTTTTCGATCGAAATGGTGAATTCATAAATCTTCCAGAATCATCAGATTGGCCCCTAAACGTGGACAAAAAAAAATTACATTAATACATTGTTTATACACGCTTCACTCTATAATAAGTTTCAACAGTTTTTACTCACTTTCTTACTACTTCTTTCCAGCCCTCTTCACGTTTTCCACCTTGTTTAGGACTGGTCATGTTATTTTTAATCGTCGCGTTCAAAGAATCCCCTGCATCGTATTGATTTCCATACTTCTTTCCTTTTCCAGGCATATAAGTTTCGTTCCCTGTAGCTTCGAAATCTTCTCTCTCCGCTGGATGTCTTGAAGATTCGAATATCAACTGGCCTTTGACTTTTCGCTCGTTCGAACTAACAGAAGTGGTTACTCGTGTATTGGTTGAAGAGGTCGTAGAGGATACCGACATACCACTACTCAAATTATTCGCCATTCTTCTGCAATAATAATCAAATAAAATATAAATGATAGATGAAATTTATTTGAGTATTGAAAATAAATACGTACTTGTCGGATGCAGTATTTTGAGTCTTCATAGGAGAGACAGAATTTTGGGGTAACGCCGCGGCACCTTGATTCAAAGTAACCTTTGGTGAACGTTGAGGAGATGTATCTTTTTCATTCGCATTAGGACAATTATTCTTCTTCTTTTTCTTTTCTTTTTTCTTCTCTCTAGCTTTAACGTCATTGCTAGAACAGCTACCTTGACTATTAGCATCAATTCCACTGTCGCCCTCTTCTCGATCGGCATCTTCAGGATTTCTATTTACAGGCGAAGGAACATTATCCATTCTCTCACAGCTATCGCCTACCTCATGCTCACTGTCGTCAGGTTTATCCCCATCCTCGTCGCCTGATTTTTTTCCACTTTCCTCCTTGTCCTCGTAATTAGTCTCATTTTTCTTATATTCCTCGTGTAATTTTCTCTTCTCCTCTTTCTTCTCCAGCTTCTTTTTCTTCTTCCTTTCACGTCTTCGAGCAGCTGCAGCCTTTTTCGATTCCTCCCTAGTCTTTTCCATATCCAATTCTTCCAACAATATGGACGCATTTTTATTCGCTTTGGCAGCCTGTGTCTCTTTGGCAGCTCTGATTACTTTTACACACTCCTGACATTTCTCTAAAAGCTCTTTATCACTAACAGTCGCTATATATCTAGTCATTTCCTGATCACTCGGGAACTGAGTTACATGATTTACCATCCATTTAACCACCTTAATATGTCCTTTGCGAAATGCAGCCATCAAACAGGATACCTATTATTTTTTAGAAACCAATGTATATCGTTGTTATTTTCATATTTTGACACTAGTATTCTCAAAGGAGCATTCTTTATTATTATTTTACTAACCTTGCGATTATCTTGCGAATCAATATCCGCTCCGGCATGATAAAGTAAATCCACAACATTCAGATGGCCTCCGTTGGCAGCTAACCACAATGGACTATTTCCTTTCTTATTTTTCACTTCAACTTGTGTCCCTCTGTACAGAATCAAATCAAAACTGTCCATCATTTCCATTTTTTCACCTTTAAAATTGAGATACAGTAAATTCCACTTTACCTGGACAAAAGTAATTCTACGAAACGGCAGTGACCTTTGTCAGCGGCAATAGTTAGGGCAGTATCGCGTGATGAAGGAACAGGAGTTGCATTAACATCGGCTCCTTTGGTGAGTAGTACACGTCCTACTTCGACGTAACCACCACTGGCTGCCTCCATTAATGGCGTTAATCCAGTCTGAGAATTCAAAAATTGATACATCATTCGCAATGTTAATACTGTCTACAAGAAAGATTAGTTCTATCCATCGAATATAGATTCATCATCTACCTTAGCCCGATGCTCCACGTTAGCTTTACGATCGAGTAAAAGACTAACAACCTCGTGTCTTCCTTGGAAGCAAGCGAGGGTCAAGGCTGTATTTCGATTCGTTTCTATTTGGGCATTGATATCACTACCCATATCCAACAATAATTTTACAGCCGCTGGAATGATATAATTTAATAAATCAAAAGATATTCCAACCTCATTGTTGATTCATCAAAAATAGTATAAATACTCACCTGTATGTCCGTTCATGGCAGCTAACATGAGTGGAGAAATGCCCAATTTGGAACCAGTTCGTGAATTTATTTCAGCGCCATGGCTTAGGAGAAGCTTTATTATATTGACATAACCACCGGACGCGGCAAGACTCAACGGTGTATAATCGGAGACATTACGATGTTCTTTATTAGCACCACGATTCAATAACAATTCAACAACTTCGTATCTTCCACCGCTGCACGCTAAAGACAACGGTGTATCCTTGGTTCGTTCGGATTGAGCTTCTATATCAGCTCCATGATTTAATAATATTTCTACCACTTTTTGATGTCCAGCGGTCGCTGCTAGTATCAGAGGCGTAAAACCTTTCTTATCTCTGTGCTCTGTAAAATTCAAAATTCATGATTTTGATGGCAAAAATGCGTATTAATAACCTGTGTAAAAATCAACAAAATGTTTACCTATATCCGCGCCACGACTCAAAAGGAGTTCAACGAGCTCTTCGTGCCCTCCAGCGCATGCCAAAGTCAAAGCAGTGTCATGATTACTATCAGTTTCTGAATCCACATCCATACACGAGAATGGTGCTGGAGGGATTTGGTTAGTCGCATAACCACCGACTGTAGGTACACCAGTTGTATATTGACCAGCCACTAAAAGTATTCGAATAATATTCAGAATACGAAATCACATTTTTGATCTAGTAACCCATACTATCTTTCAATAAAATCCCTTACCCGTCGTAGGGTCCAGTTGATAATTTTGAGGAGAAAAGTTGGAAGTCTGCTGTTGGGAAGTGGCAACTGCATTTTGCTGCTGGCAGGATTGTTGTTGAGATAATAAAGGGTATCGTGCCTTTTTGCCTTTTCCGGTACTAGGTGCCGTATACACTTGCTTTTTATCCGGGGGTACGATAGTTGCAACTGTACTGGTTGCTGGAGCTTGAGTTTGAGTAGCGACTTGAACTTGATTGGTAGTGCAAATTGTAGACTGCGCATAGCCATTCGAAGGATGTGGTATACTGTCGAGTATTCCTCCAGTAGTTCCTGAAACAGCTGGTAGGGTTTGCGTTGGAAATGCTAAAAAAAGAGAAGAGATTTGATAAATAAAGTATCTTCATTGTGATAAAAATATGTACAATTTATGAACTCACTTATTTGGGGAGATTGAAGTAACAATTGAGGCTGAAAATTATCACCGCTCAATCTCATGCCAGCACGAAAACCTGCTTGAAAACAACTTAACGGATCTTTGAATGATCGGGTTGGTAAAGGCTGAGTGTTCGTCAATTGTAAACCAGATGATATATCTGCTTGTATTTGCACACCTGCATTGGTTACTTGTAAGGATGGTAAATTGGACAAGGAACCCGCAGAAACTGCAGGTGTAGGCCCGGTGAAATATTCTTGAGGATTATGCGGACTTGGACTTCTCTGAACTATTTGAGTTGTTGCAGTGTGTTGCTGTTGTTGTGACTGTTGTTGCGGTTGGGATTGTTGTTGCTGTTGCTGCTGCTGTTGTTGTTGTTGCTGTTGTTGCTGTTGTTGCTGCTGCTGTTGTTGTTGTTGTTGTTGTTGCAAATGATCAGTTTTATTACTTGGAATTTCCAATTTCTTCAATTCTAATTTATCTTGATCTTCAGTAGCTGAAACATCAATTGAATCATTTCATGTCACTCATCGTATCAATGTTACAAATAATCACAATTCACAATTCTTAATTCATTCCATACCATCTGTTGTATCATCAAAACTAATAGATCGGAAGATTTCGAAAGCATCATCTATCGGTATATCCGTTCCATCTTCTAATTTCAACACTCTTTCATTGGATGATAAAGTCTTAGCCTTTTGAGCCGCGGCAAAGAAAGGACAAGCACCGTCTCGATGCAACCTCGCCAATTCAGGATCCGTTTGTTCGGGAAGATTTTGTTGTTGCGGTGCTTGCTGTGAACATGAAAAATTCCGCACTTACTACTATTTCCTTGAAAAAAATGGCAAAATACCAACATAGACTCAACAAACCTGTACTTGATCCAACTGTAATTGAAGTTGCTGGTTCAATTGTTGGAGTTGATGAACTTGTTGCACTTGATACGTATGCTGACGTTGTTTTTGTTGATATTGTTGTTGGAGACCAGCTATCAATGTTGCCTGCTGCTGCTGTTGCTGTAGTTTACCGCTAGTTACAGTGGAAGCAGCTTTTCGAATATTTTTACCCTCTTTCTTCGACACGGGCTTAGCTTTTGGACGATCGCTAATAGCGGTATTTTGACTAACATCGCTGCTAGCTGTGATCGGTTGTGAAACCGATGCTGGCAATACAGTTGGAGATGTTGTAGTAATACTAGACGAAGTCGTAACTGCTGTTGTCGATGGATTCGAAGAAACCAAGGATACGGTAGAAGTTGTTGATATTGATGTCCGGGGTAATGATGGAGAACTTGGAAAAGTGTTGGTTGCGGTAAATGTTTCAGCGATAGAAGGTGCTAAGGATAATTTTTGCTGAATCTCTTGCATGTCTCGTTTTCCAGCAAGGTAATATGCATGGTATAAGGATACCGCTTCGCTGGTCCCTTGATGAGTCAAGCAACCCTCTGACATTCCAGTTGTACTGCATACCAAACCTGTTCACATCAAATCATTTCAACGAATTGAAAATTGAACGTTAAATTTTGATCTGAAATATTGGGAGAATGTAAAAAACTTACCGTGAGAGGCAGCTGTTGATTGAGCAGGCAAGTCGATATTCAACATGCCTGGTAACAATGCATCAGGTTCATTCGCATCTTGCTGCGATTGATCAACGACAGAATCCCTTGGACCAGAAAATAAGTGTCCAGCACCCTTGATTTGAAGTTCTCTTTCTACCCTCTGAAAGATATAAATTCATCGTTTAATCTTTCAACGCCGAGTGAAATGTATATCAGAATATTTCCAAGGTTGCTGTAAAATCTTGATAAGGAGGGTTTACCAATACATATAATCCACCCACCTGTAATTCTTCGAGTATTTGTTGTTTGTGAAGAATTTGTTCTTGTCGGGTGTTTTTCCGAGCCTCAGAAACATTCGGTCCTGGAGTTGTTTGAATTGGACTGAGACTAATATTCGGTTCTGATAAACTCGCGAAACCTCCACTACCTTTATCAAGGACATTTGTATCGTCCTTAGGTAAAGTGGATTCACCCGCAGGCTGAGATCGAACTTGTTGAGCTTCAGCAGAGGTTAAGCTTGCATCAGGCATTACGGTTACCGATCGATTTTTTCTCAGCAATGACTTTTGCGTATTATGCTTTGGTTGAAGATTTTGCAGTTGTGACTGTTCTGTTGTTTGTTGCTGTTGATGATGTGGCTGAGGTTGCGTACACGTTTGTTGAGACTGTTGAGTTACATGCGTTACAATATGTTGTTGTTGTGGTTGCTGTTGAGTTTGTGGTGGAGGTTGTTGTTGTTGTTGTTGTTGTTGCTGCTGTTGCTGTTGCTGCTGCTGCTGTTGTTGGTGTTGTTGTTGTTGTTGTTGTTGTTGTTGTTGTTGTTGTTGTTGTTGAGAAAGGAGCATTGGTGCAGGTGCAGCATTATGTGGTGCGCTCATCATAATGCTATGTGGATAGTCCAACAGAAGTTGGACTACGCTTGTATGTCCTCCTTTTGCCGCTTCGATCAGCATTGTAGAATTATCCTAAACGAGTAGTGTCATTTTAGATGCAATACACCAGTCAAACCTCTGAATAGATGAATTTTTCAGTATTATAATATTGATTGAAATTGATAATCATTTCGATCACAGCAAAAGAAAACACAGACAAATAAAAGCTGGAAATAAAATTTCTCGAGAACTGTTGATTTCAATTTTCAATTTATTCTATGTCCTCATTTTGAAGATCATACACGTAAACCACGTGACGCTTGTTTAGTATTCTACTTCTCGTTACATCAACTTCAAATATGTTCAAAGACACAAATCAACAGATACATCAATGATATCAATGTAGTTTCACGTTTATTTCTCGTTTCGTTTCCAATATTTGAATATTGAAGAAAAAAATTATTTTCAGCAAGTCTGAGAATAGAAAAAATCTCCGAAGTCAACTCACTTTCAATTTATGAAATGGATCCGCGGATTGCGCCAAAAGTAACTCTACTACTGCCAAATGACCTCCAGCACACGCCAGGGAAAGAGGAGTATGATCGTTGTTGGTAGTTTGCCGATTGACATCAGCACGTTTCGATATAAGAAACTGAACGGTGCAAAGATGACCCGCTCTACAAGCCTTCATTAAAGGAGTTCTACCTCCCTCCGACTCGTGTTCCTATAAAAACAAAGAACATTCAAAATTATTATATTATTGATGAAAATAACACAAAAAAGCCAAACTACGAACTCACCAGATCAGCTCCAAATTGTAATAAAAGATCAGCCACATCCGTATGTCCATTCTCACAGGCATACGTCAAAGCTGTATCTCCCGTCTGAGTTTGGGCATGGACATCTGCCGCGGACTCTAACAGATATCGAACGAGATCTAAATGTCCTTCTTGGGCAGCTTCCATCAAAGGTGTTGATGCCCCTAACTCGATATCCGCTCCAGCTTTGATTAGGAAGTCAGCTACTTCGAGAAAGCCTCCGCAACACGCTAACGTGAGAGCCGTTTCCTGCGTTTCTTCCGTTTGAGCATTAATATTCGCTCCTGTAACCATTGACATTGACAACAATGAACATTCGTTCTTCGTCTGCTAAATAATTGATGAATTTAAATAATAATATCTACTCACCCTGACTCAAAAGTAAGGCAACCATTTCTTCGTGGCCCTCTCGCGCAGCTTCCATTAAAGGTGTATAGCCTTCATCGTTCACTTCTTCGATATTAGCTCCTCTCTCGATTAGTAGCATAGCAAGATCGACGTGTCCTCCACAAGCTGCTAAAGTTAAGGGAGATTCAAAACTATCCGTCGGCATGTTTACTTGGGCACCCGAGTCCAGAAGTAAACGAGCTACTTCCACGTGACCGTCCATCGAAGCTTCCATAAGGGCAGTGTGCATTTCGTCAGTTTTATGTTCCTTGAAATATAAATGAATCTATAATAATCATCATTGGAATACAAAATACTTTGACTAGATATCATTATGCGAATGGTGCGATCAAAATTGCAATCTCAAGGAACAAATATTCAAATTTTTAAATATCGAAGGAATTTAATTTCTCAACTTCTGGGTGAGTTTCCTTTTGCATGTCTAAACCTATCCACTGTATATTTAAATATTCTTTGTTTCACCATCATGAAAAGTGAATTTATAGGCAAAATTAGCCTTCAGGGAAATTGCAAATGCATAAATGGTTCCATTTCGTGCTTATCTTTTCCTAATATACATGAAATTTGTAGAATGCAGCAATGTTTTGGACATATTTGAGGATCTTAGAATAACTTTACATAGAAAGTTCGCCGCAACATCGCTTTTAGTTAAATATGTCGATGAAGAACCCTTAAGTTTGAAACCAACAACTCTTCTCCTTATATTTAGGAATTACTTTGAATTTGAAGTTTATATTTAGAGCAGAATTCTAACAGTGTACTTTATCGTTGCGTATGCTTAGTTCTTCATATCAAAATCTCATTCCTTTTTTTTTTCGATCCTTCAGAGTCGTGAAATGAACGAAATTTCGTAAATTCTACCCTATATTTATAACTCGCCATATCTGATCCCATATGCGACAATGAGTTCCTTGATTTTTTTTCCAACACAATGATCTGTTTACATTCAATGATAAAATCCGAATGAATCTCTAACGGTGCAGTGTCCTACATTTACATTTAAATGACATTTGTTCAAACCTTTGTCCAGACAATTGAATTAAATATTTTCTTCAAAACTTGGATGAAAATAACTTCAATGTTGTGAATTTTACAAAAATGATTAGAAGACTAAATATTCGTTAATGTTATTGAATTTATCAAATTACACTTTTAAAGATTGATTTACCTCATTGTACATTTGTATATATATTTACAAGATTGTGGTATTTGGTGAACATCGGGAGTGTGTAAGTATTGATTTTTTCGAGTCGAGTGGAGTGCTCGAATTCCATTGGATACAAGAAGCTTATTGAATTTTCGAATATGAAACTAACTCCTCAAAACTTATACAACACAATACGATTGTAAAATCACAAATTAAAAATTCATGTCTCTTTTTATACTTGTTCCATTATCTTATCTTCTTATCTTTTTTAGTTATTGTTTTAAATGATTCAATAATCAATTTCCTTCATCACTTGCTTTGGCTGTTTCTTTTTTCATTTGTTTATTCAATGATTATTTCTAGGTAAACGCCTGCGCCTGGGGTACAATAATTCATTATATATTATGACAATACAAGTTGACGTATATTCTATAATAAAATAGTTATTAACCCTTGAATGGTGATGATTGGTCATTCGTTTCTTGGTAAATTTCATCTACTTTATTTGATATATTAAAAAAAATTTGCAAAAATTCATGAACCTGGTTTAAACACTGTATTTTATAGGACTACAATCTAAATTCCCAGAAGACATTGTTTAAATATTTATTTTTCAACATTCACGTAACAAAACGAAGAAAACATAAAATGAAATATGATTTTTCGAAGGAGAAAAGGATTGTTCTTTCCGAGAAAAAATATCATCTTACTGTAAAATGGAAAAAAACAACCAAATGTGAAATTTCAACGAAATAAAACAGGAAATTTCTCACACCTGACTTGGGATGCTTTAATCTTCGTACTTTAATTTCATTTGAGTTGAAAGGATGCAATACGATAATGCAATAGGCGTTGCCACATGATTTTTTCATTAAAATGCAAGCAATATGAAACAATTTTTTATTGTGGACTGAATACAAATGACCCATGATTACCATTCGAGGATTAAAAATCTAGTATAAATAATTTAACAGAATGACATAATTTAATGCAAAGATTTGCAAGATGCTGCATCATAAATTTGGATATAATTGCACAATATTTCATTAGTTTATTCCCTGTTTTATCACATTGCAGAGAAACCGAGTAGAATAACATTTTAAAAAAATTATTATCAATTCAGAGCAAGAAGTATCGGTGATGTGTATATTTCCTGAATTGATAGTGATTTTATGATATGCATGTATATATATATATATATATATATATATATATATATACACATTACGAACAAATTTCCTATGAGTCGGCAGTTTCATTATGAAGAAATGATAACAATACTCTGTACAAAAAAATTGATTACATTACAAAATTGCAATATATCTTGGGCCACATTCAATGCCAAATGGAATAGATTGAAATTTCTCTCATAATTTAAGCCAAAACAGAACATCTTGAAAGCGATGTCAAGAACAATATTCATAAAAAGTAAAAATAAACTAAGATTTCCTTTGATTTTTGTGAGTGTGAATATCTTGGTCTTATGCTAAAAACTGCATTGGGATAAAAATAAAAATATGCTTTCATAACTGTACTTCATGAAAGGATTGAGTTATTGAAAGAACATCACATGCTCTATGTACGTGTTCATTATATGAAATCAATTCTGCGTGATGAAAATGTTTTTATTTCGTGAAGTTATTTTCTTCATCATATAAATTGCAGCATTTGAATTTTGCGTGAAACAAAATTAGAGAGAACTAGTCGCCTTGGGGCTGATTATGATGCATTTCGAACTTTAAAAACATTCTTCTGAAAGGAATGACATACAATAAAGATATTATTAATTTTGAGAATGAAAAGAGTGAAATCATTAAATTTGTTCATATAAGAACTCAGAAATCCATGGTGTTACATTTCTCAAGTGTACCATCCCTGAAAATTACGATATTTTTGTTATTTGATTATTCACGATAAACAGATTCTATCTCTCAAAAACGCAACCAAAATAAATCCCACGTGAATCGGATGTGTTGAGGTTTAAATCGTTTATTGACCATCGAATAACGAAATACATTCTTTAAACGAGATTTTCTATTGCAAGGAGTTTTGTGAGTTTGAATTCTCGTTTCGTTCCTCTAAACAATTCAAAATTCGGGAATATATGAATCGAAAATTAATTCGAAATCAGTTTCTCAAGAACAGTTGAAGCATTTTTGAGAAATGAAATTCAAGTGTTTTTTTTTCCTCAAACATTTATAACGTTCTCTTTTCATAAAAGTATATTAGAATGTATTCACATCTGTATCAGAGTTATACTAAATTCATTTTCGGATATTTCTATTTTGGATGAACGGAGAAATCATGTGTTTCTTCTTTTCAATGCTAAACCAAACAGTGCTGAAAGGGCAAAAATACAGGATCCCGTATCTGAAAGGGTCAATTCTATGACGCTGTTCATCTCGTCATATTTTATAACCTGGAAAATCCGTCTCACGGTAATTGAAACCTCTAACACGGGTTGAAAAAAAAAACCTGACCTGTCAGGCCGTTTAAAAAGTTATTTAAAGGGACCTGAGCATCAGTAGAAAGGGGTAAAATGTTGCGCCAACTTTTTTCGTGAATTACACGATGCATACAAATTTTATCTCCTCATAATTTGTAGATATTGGGAAACGAAATTATGAAAAATGTTTAACATTTGAAGGTTTTCAATTTTAAAATCTTCTCATTGTGCATTTTTATTGTTACGAATTAAAATGAATTTTATTATTATGCATTGAAAATTCACGGTCAATGCGTAATTCAAGTTGAAAAAGCTGGCACAAAATTAAATGTTGTATTTTTTAATAAATGAAACACAATATGGACGAAATTTATGTCGTTGAAGTTTGAAATATTGCTTTCAATCGTTCTTTCATCATTTCCAAAACAATACACATGTTCTTTCACGAAGTTCGATATCGAGAGATCATCACCAATCGTGTTTAGAGTTTTTGTACTGCAGGTCAGATCGTAAATTTATTGGTGATGCAATTGTGAGTTTTCATCGTGAGTTATCACTGATATATTACTATAGTACTATATCAACAATAACTAATGATGTACTAGTAGAAGTTGGAACGAACTACTTAATATCTTGTTGTGATTCCAATATTTATACAGTTGTGTTGTACACCGCCTTTTTTGCAATCTATTGGAAAACCAAGAAACCTAAGTGTCTGAAGTACAAGGAACAAACTTTAGAATGTAGTTTAGGAATAATCAAAGAGTTCAGAAACTTTCTAAACTTCCCACATGTCCCATAAGATGCGGGGAGGACTTTAGATTTCGTTTTGTTCAAACAATTTCTAATATTTTCACGTGAAGTCGATATCGATGGTTGTTGTCTTGAGGAGAGGTTCTCATAGAGCGAACTTCGAAATAAAGTGATTTTCTTGGATTTGCTTCTTTAATGAGTCTTAAGGGCCATGAAGCATTGGAAAACGGACAAAATTTTGCTATGTAGTTTTTAAATAACTAAGACATTTGTAGGTTAATATGTTTATAATTGTTTGCATGATTCTTAGACATCATTTGCAGTTCCAGTTTCAAATTCAAAGCCCAATTTTAGCAATGTACTTTATCACTGCGGATTTCAAATTTGTATTTATTGTTCAGTTAATCGTAAAATAAGTAGCAAAATTTTGCCATTCCTTGAAAGACTTCTTGTATCGGAGAAAAAGAAGAAGAGGCCCATTTGCAAGAGTGTAACGTACCAAAACTTTGAAGGCATTTTTCTCGAAACCATTCCGCCCAAACTGGCGGCCACTATAACTCAAAAACTACTGAATTGATCGATTTTATGTTTTTTGTTTGTTTTCATTGTTTGAAAGTATATTTAATTTATTGGAGCTTGAAACTAAATTCAGATAGATTTTACTGCTTTTTTTGTATTCATTTTCCTCAAATAACATTTCAAGGAGTGAAAAAAATGAAAAATCGGTACAAAAAATTTGTATGTCCGCCACATGTTATCAATTTTCGACTGTTTATTAATAAAAGTTGATATAAGCTCTAATGAATATCATATATCTCACGAGAATTTCTGGATTTTCGATGTCAGACAATTTTGTATGTACTTTGAAATGCATTAAATAAATGTCAAGAAACTCAAGTTCTTCATTTACTTTCTTCCATGAAAAAAAAAATTCGAAAAAATCACCTTATTTCGAAGTCGCTTGATAAGAACCTCCCCTTCAGGATCATTATTTATGAAAAACTGTTTTTGATACACTCGAATAAAATTAAACCACTGCTCTATACAGCAATTCTATACATTTCTCTTACATACTAAAAAACTTCTGGACAAAACAATGTGTGAATTTTATCGAAAGGAACACTCTAACAGATCAAAAGATGTCTTTAAGATATCTGAATTTCTTACACAAGACATCTTTTAGATCTCTTCAAAATATCTTTTAGAGTGATCCAAAAATGTTAATTGGGTACTGGGTTTGTTGAAAACATTACGATCACTCGAATTTTTCATCTGAATACATTATACTACATTCAATTTTCAATAAAAATGTTCTTATTATTCATCCACTGACTCGTTTCTTCTTCACCCTACTAGTAAATTTTTACATCTCCCTCAAAACATTTTAAATTTCACAATGGTCTCATTGTACTAAGATAATATCCATGATACCTTGTAAACATTGATATTCCATTGAAAACAAAAAATTCCATTGCCAACGAAAGTTGCATCGGCTCTCAATTGAGAGAAAAGAATAGATCGACCGTAAATATTGTTTTGACTGTGTGAGATGGCGCAGTCGCGAAGCATTTATCCAGTATAATGAATATAATATTGTTTTCCAGGTAAATGCAACTGTATTTGTAATCGGCGAGCCCAAAAACCCCCAAGTGACAGATTTCAAAAGGAAAAAATTGAATGAATTTTCCAAATGATGGTCCTCCACATTTGATCCGCCATTTTGAAATTGTGACCTCCGTTTCAAATTCGTTTCGAGTTTGTATAGAGTTTCAAGCGAATCTAAGGGGTGGGTTTCTTTGTACTTTCAGCCACCTTTTTTTTGGATTTGGAATCCGTGTGCAGCGTCGAAATCTATGATATTCGTGTGATTTGAGGTTATGAATGGACCGTTTTGAGATTAATATCGGAACTCTTTATATCGAACTTCTTTCTCATTCCTATCAAGGGAAATAAAAGAGGAACAGAGAGGAATTACATATAGAGAGAAGAGGGAGGTTCGACTGTATATGCTATAGAATGAGAAATTCTTACTCTGTGTTCAGGTTTCATCGAATTTCCATCCATTATATGTGCAAAAACAAACGTACTCATCAATATTGGACCAAGAAAATATAATATTCGGCATTGTCGATGCCATCTTGGAGCCACCATTTTGTTTTTTCCTTTCAAAATTCCAAGTATCGTAACGGGATGTGGTAGTATCGATACACGATTAACGTCATAAAATGGTCAGGAATAACTTTTTCCTTACCAAAAAATGAAATTTCTATTGAGAAATCAGGGGTAAAATGTGACTATTCATGTTTTTTATGAGTAACAACGCAAAACATCGATCGTTGTACAATCTTTATTTGGAATTCAAAATTTTCTCTCAAGCAGAGATACCCTGAACAATTTTTCTCGCACCGTATCACATGAGATTGAGGGAAAAAATAAAACATTATGTTTGTTACTACTCACCTGGTCTGCACCAGCTTCCAATAAGAATCGTACCATTTCCAAATGTCCTTTATAACAAGCTAACGTTAATGCAGACTCTTTAAATTCATTGGAATGAGTATTAATGCCCGCGCCATGTTCTAATAAAATCTTTGCGACTGGAACGTGTCCAGCGCTTGCTGCTTCCATCAGAGGTGTATGACCATTTTCATTATGATCCTCAACATTGGCACCGGCTTCCAGTAATACTCTGACCACTTCTTCATGGCCTCCAGCGCAACCATACATGAGGGGTGTATTACCTACAACAAATTCTTATTCATATACTTTTTCAATCGAAACTAACTCGAATTCTCTATAATTTTTCAATTCCATTATTATACTTGAAGGATATTTTTCAATGTTTGAAAAACATTCATAATAAACTGAATTACTTGTTCGAGATCCTGAAAAATTTTGAATTCAAAATGTAATGTTCTGATGCTAGTATGAAATTTATATAGTTGTGTAATTTGTTTTGAAGAAATCAAAGTTGAATATACAGAAGTATGGCTCTTTGACATAAATTATTTTCACTCAGTTTCGTAATACTATTCAAACGAGACGAGCTAGACATTTTACAAAAAAAACCCATAAAAAACTCATGAACAATTCCTGTCTGTGACTTTCGGGACACTGATGATTTTGCTCCAAATCTAGTTCCAGCGTACTCTTCGAGTGGGGTCAGCAGTGATAAATTTATAAACACTGTAGAAAAAACTCATGAAAAACTTTGTTGGAAGATGATAGATAATTTTCTTGGCGAATGATGATTTCCCAGATATCTCTTCCACCTTGGATCATACTACTATTTAAATGGAGTGAAGAGTGAAAATTGTATAAGGAACCTATAAAAATCGCATAAAGAAAAGCTAAATGGAATTCAAAAGAAGATAATTTGGCTTTTTTAACACCCATGAGAAGAGAGAAGCGTAAAAATGTTCACATTCTCCAATTTCTTGACGAAAATGTCTTCCACCTGGCTTCACAATACCATTGAGTTGGATATAAGAGCAATGATATGTTTGCGTAGAACCCACAAACAGCTTGTATGCAACATTTACATGGAACTCACAAGAACACAATGGTTCGCATTCACTCTTTTCGTACAAGTGCCTACCACTTAATCACTCAGTTCTGGTAAAACGCGAAGCATGGAAAAAGTTCATGAATCACTCGTTAAAAAACTCATAAGGAATATGCGTGTTTCAGAAGAGAACCTAAATTGCAGAATTTCCCACTTCTCGGATTCAAATTGAGTTAAAGCGTTTATCCGTAGCTTGTCATAAACAATTTGGCTGCTGCTGCTGCTAAGCCTCTAGTATCCCTTTAATTATTTATTAATTTATACAAGGATTATTTTGCAGAACAAATCATCTTCAATAATGAAAATGAAATTGATTGTACCATGGTGGATTTTCTATGCAATCAATTAATAACCTGTATAATTTGAAAACTAAATACAATTATAAATCTCAATGCACTATTTCAAATGTGAGGGTGAGTGCATAAGCGAATGAACGGTATTTTCAAAAACTAATTCAAAACTAATCTGTCCTAATTAAAAGTTGGTATAAAAGATTAATATTTGTTACATAATAAATTATAGCTTCAAAGCTAAAATATATTCACACCGTTTATTTTTCAAGCTGTTTTTTAAATCTGTAAATCTGAATAATTTACAAATTCTCATGAATATCTTTGGAAATAAGAATTAGATCCATGAATATTCATGAAAAATTATAATGCTAAAAGCTTCTATAATTCATAAACAAAACAGAACAATGAGTGATTTTATAATTCTTTGTTCGAAAAAATTAGCAGTTTACAGGGACAAATGCGTAATTGTTTATTCCCTGGTGCACTTTCCCTAACTTAGTAATATTTCAATTTTACTTGATTTGACTCACTTTGATATCAGAAATGTATTGACTGAATTTCAACCACAGGGTTCAGCTACTTCAATATTTTATAAAATATACCCATCAAACATTACATAAAGCCGTTTTTAGTTTGTTTTGGTCAGTCTTTTGCCCGTTAGTTTCAGTCTTATTAAAACATCGACGATTGAAAACACTTTTTCTGCTGTACTGTGTTAATTTTGCACACGATTATGATTCGGGATATCGATTGGATCCTAATTTTACGTGAATCTGGCATTTGTAACATCGCGTTCATCGTAAAGCGAACAAAACAACCGAATTGCGTTGAAACTCTAACAAAAATGTATTGAATATACAATAATTCAGAACAATAATGTGTCAGAGTTGTTTACATTCAACTTTGTTGTAATATTATTTGAATGGTACGAATTTTGAATTTGTACGATCACGTGTTGGGCCTTTCTCTAAACAAAGAAAAAAAAAGTAGTGTTTTTGAGCTTAATGAGTTGCCGTTGAACTGTTTCCAGACTTCACCATTTTCATAGCACAGTATGAAATCAAATGAAACGGATTTGTGCAAAAAATTGAAATAAAACCATCATTTTCGAGGAAATCACATGGAGTGTTATTTGTGAGATTTTTCTACACTGTTTATGAACCCAATCACCGCTGAATTCATTGTAACGGAATTATGGAATCAGGTGAAAGGAATTTGTGGCAAAAAAGTGAGGTGGATTCATCATTTTCCTGGAAATCACGCGAGGGTGCTGTTGATGAGTTTTTTTTCTTTTATGGATTCCTTATTAACTTTTCCCAGCTGCCCCTTTTGAATAGTATTACAGGATCGAATGAAAGTCTGTAAAGAGAAAAAAAATCCGAGAAAGACAGTTTCCCCACAAGTCGCACTTTTGCATATTTACCGAAATTTTATATATTGTAGGCTGTAAATCACTAAAAACATTCATTCTCTTTATACTTTACCTTTTATTATGTTCAAATATTTAGAAAAACAGAAAAAAAAAGTATAATGAGTTTCTTAACTACGCAATTCACCTCCTTTATTCCAATATTTCAAGTAACGCGTGACAAGTGTTTTCAGCAAATCCATGATCCAAAACATGAAATTAAACCTTTCGAGTATAACCATGATGGTATCAAATATGAAAATTTTTAATCATTCAACTCCCTTGTAACAGAAATATATATTTAAATAGAACAAATAATGTCTCCATGGTTTGATGGAAATCTAAAAAATTATGTTTAGCTCAAGTTGATGAAAAAATAACAGAAAATATAACCTCTAAATGTCTAAAACTTGAATAATCTTGTGATTTTCTACAATCATTAAGGGCGTTTAAAAAACGAGCCAAATGTTGCACCATCTTTTCATAAATTATGCGTTCACCAGAAATTTTCAATGTACAATGATAAAATCTGCACCACCGGGGTTAGACTCTAAATATACACTGTAACAAATTTTGTTTTCCTATTACCTTGAAAATGTCAAATGTCCCTCCTGCATTCGCATTTGACCTTTTACAGCAAGATTTTGCAAGATTTGTGATTCGATCATGTTTAATATAGGTAACTTGATTACCTATGTTAAACATGATTATAAAATTTCTATGCAAAGTATAGATTAAATGCAATTAGTAAAATGTTCATGTACCAATTTTGTATAACCTTAAAAATTCAATTTTGTGATGCTTTAGCATAGTAATATTACAACATATACTTTCAGTAATAATTCGATCAAAGTTTGTAAACTTCACACATATTTTTCAGTCTTCTACCGATAGACTTAGGGTGTACGAAAGGATTGTAAAATAATCCATAAATGTGGAAAAATCTCTTCACAATTTCGTTTCCCAATATCTCAAAACCACGGAGGAACCCAAAATTTATATTCAGAAATGTTCAATCTCAGATATGCACTCGATTATTGTCCATTTTACCCTTAACGGTATCTCAAAGAAAGAAACAATCAGTCAGACCTTCTTCCGCCCAAATGGAAGATCCGACCGATTGATTTTTCCAGAATTTTACAAAACCTTACAATCTGAAAATTCTGATGGCAAAGTAAAGAAAATTTCTCACCTGACGTGGATTGTGCATTGACATCTGCACCATGAGCTATGAGTAAGCTAACGATATCCACATGGCCTGCGCTGGCAGCCTCCATCAAAGGAGTGCAGTCTCCTTTCACCCCACGATCTTCAACATTAGCATTCATCGCTAACAGAACCTAAGTATTGAAACACTACTGATTAACCTCATCCCTTTCTCCAAAACCACACATTATTTTTCCAACTTAAAATCTAAACCCCAGAGAATATGGTAATCCTTGAAAAGACAAATGAAATGAGAATAAAACCTGTGCAAGTTCGTAGTAACCGGCAGAGCAAGCGAGAGAAAGAAGACTTTCTCCTTCCTCGGTAGTTTCGTGAACGCTCCGACCTTCGGTAAGTAGTTTCCTAACAGTTCCAACGTCGCCGTCCGTGCAGGCCTCTACAAGAGAACGCTTCTCGTTTTGTGCACGCGGGTTATCGCTGCGCATGCGAGTCAATGCAGCAGCTGCTTCGTCTAATGCACAAGATACACTAGATGTCAAACGACGTAATACTTCATGATCTGCCAAATGTTTGCCATCGCTAGATGATAATTTGCCTATACCAGCTGCTTCGAGTAACGCCTCCAGACGTGCTTGGGTTTCAGGATCCACGGATCTTTCAGGATCCTCCGGGGTCAATAGAAATTTTGATGGTTCCAAATGATGATCTTCGTCCAATTCAACTTGATCGATCGCAAAACACTCCACCTACAATTAACGTACAAAACAATTCTTTCAAAATTCAAGCACAACAACTCGAATCACTCTGAGGAAGAGTGAAAAATATCTCAACGTGGATCGAACAAAACTGATGTAGTTCAACAAAAAATCTACTCCACGTAATTCATATTGATTACTCGGGTTTTTATTTTTAGATTAGATTATATTATGCATAAATAGTAAGAGTGCAAAATTAATTAAATTGTTTTAATAAAAGAATCAAAAATGTATTTGTAAATCTTTCGGAAGAAATTTGCAAGGAATGTTGCGGATTTGATATTAAATTGTAAATGTGTAGTACATTAAACCTCGTTCATGTACTTTTGCACTCAAACCTACGTATTCATGCATATGTATATGTATATTTTTATATATATATATATATATATATATATAAACACACACGTATACACATATGTATATTCTTATTCCGATTGAAAATATTAAGAATGCGATAAATGGTTGGTGTCGCAAGAAAGTGAAAAATGGGAAACAGAAAGTTTTTCGTGGTTCATGACAGGCCAATTAGAAGAGAATTAGGAAAGCAAGGTGCAGCAGCCATTGACCAAAGGAGAGGATAAAACTGACACTTCTTCGATATGCACTAACCCTGTGTGAATACTTGCACGCGTTCGTTCAACATTCCTTGTCCCACCTTGTGAAAGAAGAGATAGATCCTTTTTCTACATACACTTAGCGGTCGTGCATTGTCGTCGAAAGAATTTCTCGACTTGATGGACTATTTCAATGTACTTTGCTTCTAGATTCGCGTTACTTGAAAGGTAAAATTTGGAGAAGAAATTGTTCTCGATCCTGATAGAATGTAGAATAATATGGTGGCTCTGCCCTCTACAGTTTCTCCACTCACTCTACACTAGCGCATGACTCTCTCATACACACGGCAGAAGGTAGGAGAGAAAGAAAGAAACAAAGAGGGAGAAAGAGAGTCGACAGAGGGCAAGAGGGGTAGGATCGGAACGTGTTAGTGTGTTGAACTAATGTAAGTATAAAGAATACTAGAGAGGGAGAGAATAAGTAAAAAAGAAGGCCTTACAGCCGAGCAGTCAAGTCAGGCAGATAGGTGTCACGAACTTACACGAGTACCACAAACATAGAGGAAACAAGTTTAAAGAACTGTATTTTACCGAGAAGGCACGAAATTAACCATACCAAACCATATATCCCGATCAAATACACATCATATCAAGTAGTATCGTACATCCTTACTACGTTTATATACTTTGATAAGCAACATTCAAAGCGAATTCATTCAATAAATGTATAATTGTTTTTTTTGTTCCTTCCTTGAAATCTTATTCAATAGTTAAAACCAAACCACGAGGAAAAAGAGAAAAAAAGAGCAAAAACCTTGGTTGACGGACAACTATGCTGCACGGTGAAAGATTCATATGCAATCGCAAACCTCGTGATAATGGAGATACGTCCTGATCTAGCAGTTATAAACGAAAATATTCTTATAAAAATATGTGCTGTAATATATATACTGTATACGCATTTTCGCATGAACTATGTGACGCGGTGCGCTTTCATGCGTATGCGCATTACGCACATGCGTGCGCACGCGCACGATTATGCAGTAGTATTCTCATCATCAGTCTCTATTGGATCCCTGTCTTGCGCGTACGTACGTCAGCGTACACTTACAGATGTACGATACACAAACACATCTCTGTAGGTGTGTACGTATGTAGCACATATTTAATGTATGAACATGAACGTTGCATGATGAATTTATGTATCATAGATGAAAATACCTTTGGATGTTCCATTTTCCCATATGAACTGAAAAGTCCAAAGAATTTCGATGCTCAACGTTGCTCCCTGATTTTTATTATCGAATCGAACAACGAAAGAACATAGAATACGTAGACCTTCAACGGTTTGGGGGAAAAAAATATTCGATTCACGATACAACACCCTGCTACTTGCAGAGTACTACAACACTATTCATTGACGTCTCGCCAGCTATTAACGTACATTCCGGTTATGTAACTTCTACACTCATCAATTCTCTACTCATTAAGAAATACTTTTTTTCATTTTTTTCTTAATATATATTTATTACCAAAGGTTGATACACGAAGAAAACATATAATAATGACCAACGAAAGGACCGAGAGAGAAAAAAAACATCGCCAAGCAATGTCAAGGATTTCGAACAACAAAGTTTATTGAGAAAAGGAAGAAAAAAAAATGTTGTGTAGTTATGTACTTACCAACTAAATTATTTCGGAACCTAAAATTTGTTTTGTTCTTTTCATTTTCCAACTGAGAATGAATCTCTCAATTGAATGGAGAGGAGGGGAAAGTAAGAGAGGTAGAGAAGAAGGGAGAAACGGGAAATAAATGATCTAAGATTATTTACATTTGTTATGAATCTTGAACAGACTTTTTAAGTACATATATATATATATATATATATATATCTGTACTTGAAAAACTTGCAGATGAATTGCAATTGGAAAGGGTTTATAGATACATACATACATATATATATATTATATTTCGTATATATATATATATATATATACGAAACGATTGTATTAATATATAATTTCTTTTTAACCTATATCCGTAAATATGTAGAAATGTGAATATACGTATACGTGCATGCGAGCGTGATGCACACACGTACTCACATCCACATTGTGTGTGTGTATACATAGTCCGTGTTTAGGAATCAATTTTAGGAATGTACGTTTTCGTTGTTCGAGAGGGCCACGTTGTTCAAACAAATGGATAATCCACGATACGTACGACAAATAAAAATGATATCGTGGATCATTGTTAATTAATTTTCAAATGATACATAAGAATCGAACAAAGAACGAGGAAAAAAAGAAAGAGGGGGGAGAGAGAGAGAGAAAGCAAAAGAGAAGGGTAAGAAATAATAGGGACAACGACGACGATGATGATGGACAACGAGCGATTTTGCAGGAAATAAAAAAAATGATAACTCATGATGAAATTTTTCACGTATATAATCGTATATGAAGCGAGAGAACAATAGAGAAGATGGAATACATAGAGAGAAAGAACGAAAAAGAAAAGAAAAAAAAAAAAAAAAAGAGGTAACCACAATTGGATAGGGAAAATATTTTTGTTGGATTTACCTCTGAAACGCTGTCTTCCTCGCTCTCTGACGAGTCTGTCATATAGCGAGGTTGCAATTCTGAAAAGGTTTCTGTTTCTGATTTAGTGGGACTGGAATTCGAAGACTGGGGAGTCGACGACGTCTTTCCAATGTCGCGGTGAATGCTCGCTGATTTTTCGTGCTTTTGGCTATCCGAGGTTGTTTCTTGTGCTACATTCTGCATCTTTACCTTCCGGATAAATCATATGACACAGAGTTATTTCTGCTATACTTAAAAACACACACTAATCACTGGTTTTTTTGCTTAACGATAATCTTTAATATAATCGCCGTCATTCACGTAAGCTAACACCCGCCATTTCTACTATGGCCGACTAGCCCCTACTCAGCCAAGTACAAGATCCTGTCCCCGAATGCCTTCTCGATCATTCACGCGATTTGAAAGGCTACGATACCTGACTTCACACGGACCGCTCGATTCAATAGTAACTATATATATATATGTAGATATATATATATATATAAATGCTAGATTCGAACGAATGATTGAGATTTCTTATTCTGCAGCTCTAGTCTTGGATTGTTTTGATATTTTCTACTCGAATTAAATGACTGGTCGAATTTTGTATCACGATTATAATTATGTGTGAATATTCGCTATTCAGGGTAGCACAAAGTAATCACCGATGGTCGGTTTTCGATGAGTTTAGAAATACCTGGAAAGATTTACTGATCTCTCATGGCCAAAGTTAAGCTGTAATTTCATGGGGCGTCGAGCATCAAGCGTCAACATTAGAAGGAAAGAGAAGAACTGTGTGACCTCTCTTTCTTTCTAATGTTGACGCTTGATGCTCGACGCCCCATGAAATTACAGCTTTAAGGTTCGAATGGACGACGAGATGTGCGGTGGTGGTGATGACAGTGGTCTCAGATTGGACTTGCAAACGTTACGCGCACAGATGCAACTGTATGTCAGTGTGAAAAAAGAGAGGGTATGGTTGCGCGCGCAACCCAGCATGCTTTCTCTTTTGCTCTCCAGTCAACTATCAGATGAACAATGGAGAAAGCATGCTAGGTTGCGCGCGCAACCATACCCTTTCTTTTTATACATCGACGTAAAGTTGCATCTGTGTGCGTAACGTTTGCGAGTCCAATCTGAGACCACTGGGTGATGATGATGGGATGAGATGTGCTACATGTTAAGTTTGCGGCGGAAGGTTGCGCGAAGTTGTCGATTAGAAAGATAATATGGGTAAAATTTTTCGAAGAGTGTTGATAAAGTCATCGGGATTGGGGGGATTTTTATCACGGTGGATCGTGAGGGTTACGTTCAGATTTCTGGGATGTTTTATGTGATTGAGAGGGTGGGTTAACCGCAATATCGCACTTTCACATCAAATTCAGATCATTCTCGGCATTTTTTGAAGTTCGAGGTGAGACCTGAGATATAGTATCGTCAGTCCTAACACCATATGTCCGAATTTCAGATGCCCGAAGTTGCATAACCCCGAATGAAAAATTATGCATTTTAACGGGACACTAGCATCAGTAACGGACCTCTCTTTCTATCATATGATTCTGTCCCTTTCTAACCAATGACGTGAGTTACCGACGCTAGTAGCCCGTTAATATAAATCAATTATTAGATATTTTTATGCAATTCGAAAGTGAAATGTGCTTCTGTTCATGGTTTATCGATGCTTCGAATCATATAAAAGTATGTGATAATTGATTTATACTTGAATTCATAATTTTTTATTCGGGGTTATGCAACTTTGGGCTTAGGCCAGTGATGCCAGTATTCCCTAGAAAAATCTTCAGATTTTTTGGCATTGGTCATTTCTTTCTAAATTGAAAATATGATTGGCCGGTTATACAAGGAATAACCAATCAGATGCTGAAGATTTTTCTAGGGAATACTGGCAACGCTGGCTTAGGCTGGCCTCCCATGGACCAGAATTCGTTCCGGCGGAATGAAAATTGAACGAATGCACAATTTTTTATAGATTTCTGATAGAACATCATCTGATAGATCTCATCTTTTGAGAAGTACTCCTCAACAAGTGGAATAAAAAATTCCAACGGTAATAATTTTTACTACATTCGGTAAGAAAGCCTCTGAGACCATCAGACAATTGCGACGACATTCGACAAAATAATACTACTTTACTACATTATTTTTCTCCATGTATAGAAAAATTATTGTAGAATTATAAAAATTCATGAAATTAAAACATAAAATACATAAAATTCGACGCAAATATGAAAAATTCTAGTGAAACCAGAATGTGCTGTAGAAATGCATTATGAATAGAAGTTTTACATCACTCACGGTACCAGAAAATTTCGTGTTTTTCAACAGCATACGCCGCATATGTATGTATACCCTGGTGAAAATGTCCACGCTCCGGAAGCGAATATTGGAACAAATGAAGCGTGAAATGTTTCAATGTTTGCTTATTTCGCGCTCAAATACTGTTACATGTATTCTTCCGCGTCGCTTCATACCCTTTTTACGCTCCCATTTTCACTAGGGTATACGATTGAGACTGCCTCATATGTTCTACCTAAATTCATAGAGCATAAGTAATCGAATAGTCGATGGAATTTCAATTGAAGGATGCTCGAATGAACGTTAAATATTTGGAATATCCTCTGAATGGGCTCAGTACATTTGAATAGATGTGATATCAATGTTTTACACTGTTGAAAATATTTGTAAATTTTCAAGGAAAAAAGTATGGTGAAAAACTTACAGATTTATAAATTTTCAGATTATTTGGAAATTAAAAAATTTCATGTGAATTTTCAAACAATTTCCGTGACTTCCCAAAGAATGTTTTTCAACTGACGAAAATTGTTTGAGATTTTACAAAAAATTTTTCCACTTTTTTGGAACTTTTTTTTACAGTGTACACTGAGTGAGAAAGCGAATTGCGGACCCAACTATAGTTGCATATATGCACGACAGTTGAACGTTCAAATATAAACCTGCCTTGACTCAGTGAGATTTGTAATTAGCTCAACTATGCTTACACTGAGAACTGAATTTATTTGACCGGAAGAAAATTTCCTTTGCCCCCATTCTAATAAATCTGGTTTTCAATGAAAAAAATGTAGTTCGATAGAAAAAAATTCAGTTCAATAAAAACATTCTTCATTGAATTGAAACGAAAAAATTCGTAAAATATATTCCTTTGCAAACTTGCAAAATATAGTTTCAATTAAATGTAAAATGTTTCCATTGACCTGAATTTTTTCATTGAAAGCAAGATTCATTAGATTGGGAGGAAAGAAAATTTTCTTCCAGTCAAAGAAAGTGAAGCCTTCCGAAGTAGCTGGCCTGATCATCTGGTCATGACCAGATCACTTTCTCAACCAATCAAAGGTGATCATGACCAGATGATCAGATCAGCTACTTCGGAAGGCTCCACTGGGTTCTCAGTGTATTCGAATGAGTCTGGTATCCAAATTGAATTGGTGAAGGATTATGTTTGAACGTATCCAACTGTCTGGTGTAGTTAAACGTATAAAATTGTTTAGATATAAATGATTTTTAAAAATTCTATAATATTACGACGTATTGAAAAAAATTTTTTTAAGCCATAAGAAGTATTTTTTTCAATACGTTGTAATATTATAGAATTTTTGAAAATCATTTATATCTAGACAATTTTAGACGTTTAACTACACCAGACAGTTGGATACGTTCAAACACAATCCTTCATCAATTCAATTCATTGATATGTGTGATACATATCTTGTTTATCGATGCTTCGAATCATATAAAAGTACGTGATAATTGATTTATACTTGAATTCATAATTTTTTATTCGGGGTTATGCAACTTTCGGCTTAGGCCAGTGATGCCAGTATTCTCTAGAAAAATCTTCAGATTTTTTGGCATTGGTCATTTCTTTCTAAATTGAAAATATGATTGGCCGGTTATACAAGAAATAACCAATCATCAGATGCTGAAGATTTTTCTAGGGAATACTGGCAACGCTGGCTTAGGCTGGCCTCCCATGGACCAGAATTCGTTCCGGCGGAATGAAAATTGAACGAATGCACCATTGTTTATAGATTTCTGATAGAACACTCTAAAAGAAATTGTGAAAGCGATTGGTTTCAAGTCATTCCGCCGGAACGAATTCCGGTCCATGGGAGGTTACCTTTACGGACAGTGATGCCAGTATTTCTTAGAAAAATCTTCAGATTTTTTGGCATTGGTCATTTCTTTCCAAATTGAAAATATGATTGGCCGGTTGTACAAGAAATAACCAATCATCAGATACTGAAGATTTTTCTAGCGAATACTGGCAACGCTGCTTACGGACATTAAGGCATATAACCTTTCGGGCATCTGAAATTTGGACATATGGTTTTAGGTAGAGAGCCTCAAGGGAGAGAGTGGACATCGGAGGTTTGCTGTGATTGGCCAAGGCCTTAGGAAGCCATATTGATGGAGTATTCCCATTATGATTATGATTATATTTAGCTCATAATCATAATCATAATGGGAATACTCCATCAATATGGCTTCCTAAGGCCTTGGCCAATCACAGCAAACCTCCGATGTCCACTCTCTCCCTTGAGGCTCTCTAGTTTTAGGCTGGTCTCCCATGCAACCGGATTGTCCGGAACGGAACGCTCATAATTGATGGATCCCTAGTATTGTTATAGTTATATCGAAATGAAACTAGTATCCTACAAATTAGGATCGTTCCGTTCCGGACAATCCAGTTGCATAGGAGACCAGCCTTAGTGCTCACGATACTCTACCGAGGCCTGGATATGTCGCGGAATTTTAATTGGATAATTCCGTTGAACTGACATTCCGATTGAGGCTGGCCTCCCATGGACTGAAATTCGTCCCAGCGGAATGACTCTAGACCAATTGCTTTCGCAATTTCTTCTAGAACGACCTATAATAAATCTATAAAAGATCGTACATTGGTTCAATTTTCATTCTGCTCCATAGGAGGCCAGCTTGTCGAGGTATATACAGGGGATGCTCCTGATCGCAGGCAGGGGCTAGCCCCTAGGGCTAGAATACTAGATTCCCATTGGCTGAATCATGGCCCCTGGGGCCAAGAGCTCTCGCAATCGGAAGCATCCAGAGTGTCCCAGAAAACACCTCTCTCCTTTCACTAACGTATTTCCACGAGAAAACTGAACAAGTTTTCCATTTACCATTTTTTGATCCGGAGCTTACACCGAAAAAAACGGAAACGAAATTTCCATTCGAAATTGTAAATCTACATTAAGAATATTTTGTAGTGCTACCGTTGTGTGAATATAGGAAAAATACAAAGTAGAAGTTACAAATTCACAAACATTTGTCAATACACGACTCTGAGTGTTGGCATATTACAGTGAGTTTGTAAACTCCTCATAAAATCGTTACAAACTACACATTCAGAGTAGGTCATAAAGTTACCAACACTTACAGATGGTTGTAAAATTACAGATCTTTGAAAAACTGTCACGTGGAATATAGGGAATCTACATTTCCTTTTGGTAAACCCTTCACACTCTAAGCAGCGAATTTACATTGTCGTTAACGGAAGCCCAACATTCAGACTAGGTCGTTTTGTCCCTACGCTCAAAGTGGTAAAATTCAAAAAACTTTTTTACCGTGTAGATTCAAAGCTGGTTTTAAGCAATCAAGTGGATGATACATAAGTATACTCTTTGATCATTGAAGTAGCCGATATACCCGCTCTCTGAATGGTCAACTTATTTTTTTTATAACTCGAAAACTTACCCCGGGTACTCATGCTAGCGACTGTCGCGCGCGACATCATTAGAAGAAAAAAGAGATCCGAGTTTTGAATACAATTTCCCTCTTTTTTCTTCTAACCCCGAAGAGAACATGAAGCTTCAGCGAACGTTCAGATCAGATGTGTATGGATCGGGCCGAAGGTTCATTGGAGCTAACTTTTAGATTCACAAACGTTTCACAAAGGTTCTACGGACGTTGAAATGTCCGCCTCGAAATACGTTCAGGAAACATAGATGGAACGTTCACTGAAGGTTCATCGAAGGTTTGACGAAGCTTCACAAAAATATCTATACTTATATTAATTTAGATCAATCTATATGAAAAATGAATTAATTAATACACATGAATTATTATAAATTCATCTAAGTATAGATATTTTTGTGAAGCTTCCTCAAACCTTCGATGAACCTTCAATGAACGTTGCATCTATGTTTTCTGAGAGTATTTTGAGGCGGAAATTTCAACGTTCGTAGTACCTTTGACAAACGTTTGTGAATCTAAAAGTTAGCTTTCATGAACCTTCGATCTGATCTATACAGATCAAATCTGAACGTTCGCTGAAGCTTCATGTTCTCTTCGGGACGATGTCGCGCGCGACAATCGCTAGCATGAGTAGGTGGGCCTTCAATACACCGAATTGTCTTTGCACCGAATGTTCATTATACCGAAAATTCATATTCCGAACGCTGATAGATCGAAAGTTCGTTATGCCGAAAGCAATCAGATTCCTTATTCTTATAAAATCTACAATAAATTGCAGTTTTCATCCAATCAAATACATTCTGCAGAATAATCTTTCGGTCTTTCAGCGTTCGGAACATGGATTTTCGGAATAATGAACATTCGGTTCAAAAACCATTCGGTGTATTGAAGGCCCACCGCCAGGGTTGGGAATATATTATACATAGTATCCCGAAGAGAACATGAAGCTTCAGCGAACGTTCAGATCAGATGTGTATAGATCGGGCCGAAGGTTCATTAGAGCTAACTTTTAGATTCACGAACGTTTGACAAAGGTTCTACGGACGTTGAAATGTCCGCCTCGAAATACGTTCGAGAAACATAGATGGAACGTTCGCTGAAGGTTCATCGAAGGTTTGACGAAGCTTCACAAGAATATCTATACTTGTATTAATTTTGATCAATTTGTATGAAAAATGAATGAATTAATAAACATAAATTATTATAAATTAATCTGAGTATAGATATTTTTGTGAAGCTTCGTCAGACCTTCGATGAACCTTTAGCGAACGTTCCATCTATGTTTCCTGAACGTATTTCGAGGCGGACATTTCAACGTCCGTAGAACCTTTGTCAAACGTTTGTGAATCTAAAAGTTAGCTCTAATGAACCTCTGGCCCGATCTATACACATCTGATCTGAACGTTCGCTGAAGCTTCATGTTCTCTTCGGGGCATAATACGGTATGTTTTATGCAAGGAAGAATGTGCGTATGAAACTCATGCAGATAGTGCAGATAACTAAAGGGAGTTTTCTGCATCATCTTTTCTCATGTTCAAGCCCACATAGCATGAAAGTTTTGAGAACATTCTGAGAACGTTTCTAAAACGTTTAAAGTTCTCTAAAGGTTCTGACAACGTTTAGAGAACTTTCAGTGCTATGTAGAAGTCAGGTTATAATTTTAAAACTATGAATTGTTTACCATTTCAACACTCATAAATATCTATTTCATATATTCTGAATTTTGAATTTCAAGTCGGAATTAATTTTACAATGTTTTATGTATTTTCTGCGTATTCTACATGTCTTATGCATAATCTGCGTATAGTTAACGTATATTACTTATCGCACGCCCACAGAACCCATTCCTGCTCCCAGATAGCACACAAGAATCCCAAGTGAATTTTAAATAACGAACACTTTAAGAACGGTAGACCCCAATACACCCGAAAGACAATTGGCCCGATGCACGATAGACCCGAAGACACCCATCCCGAAAGTCAGTTGACCTGAAAATCGAGACTTAATGGTGCATTTTCACACCCATGATCATATCGCTATCTTTGTTCATCTCTCAACCACAATAATATGGAAGCACAGCATAAGGTTGCAATTTTCGGGTTTACTCACTTTCGGGACGCTCGTTCTCGGGTCTATCGTGCATCGGGCCAATTGTCTTTCGGGTCTATTGGGGTCTCCCAGATAAAACACGGAGAATTATTTTTTCAAAAACAAAAACACAATTCTCCAAGAACTCTTTTCGGATTGATGAATTCATAAAGAGCTCTGGAGGAGTTTAATGTTGGGGAAATCAACGAGTTCTTTGAGAATGCAGAAAGTATTGTCTGAGCACTCTCAAAGAACTCGTCAATGCCCCAAACATTGAACTCTTACAGAGCTCGTTATGAATTCATTAGTTCGAAAAGAGTTCTAAAAAAATTCTATTCTTGTTCTTGAAAAAGGATTCTTCGTGTGTTATCTGGGCTACCTTTAAGAACTCTTTTAGAATTCAAAGTGCTCTTAAAGAGTTTTGAAAAAGAATTCGATTCGTTGGACATTTGAAAGTTTCGTTTCAATTTCTCAAAGAAATCTCACAGAATTTTGAGCAAACTCGTCAACGTCTGACGAATCGAATTCTTTTTGAAACTCTTCAAGAACGCTTTGTATTTCAAAAGAGGTCTTGAAGAGTCCTTTTTCAGAATTCATTCGAGATTCTTGTGTGCTATCTAGGCTATCCATCAATGAAATAACCCAATAAATTTTTCGAAGAATATGAATTTTTGGGCTCGATTATTCCCGGATATTATCGAGTTATAGGACATTGACGCAATTGGAACAACCAATAACATAAAATTCAATTTTAGTTAAGTTTGATCTCCGCAAGGTACCGCTAGTCGCAAACTCTTGAAGAATTCTGAAACGTCCATTCACACTCCCTTTTCCACTCACCTTTCATGTCACGTATCCTGTGGTGAGAACGCATCTGGTTTAATGGCGTCGATATCCAAACACTGTTGTCACATTTTGTTCTACAGTGTTTCAATATCCTGTTTTGTTTACGTCCATCAAAACTAACCAAGTAAAAGTTCACTATCTCTCGGAACAAATAAAAAATTATTCGACGGTGTAATTCGAACATAATTATGTGAATATGGTACAGTTGAGAGCAGTAAAGCAGTTCATGAAATTAAAAGTACAGTGACCTTGGATTTTCCGTCATTTTCATCGTAAGTCCGCGCCAAATTCGAATCTTGATTTTTACACAGTCAATATCAATATTCTCCATTAGATTTTCCTAAATGTTTCTTCTTTTCACATCTTCCAATTATAGTAAACTTCTGCTACATTTTTTTACCCTGTCTCATGTAAAATTCTCAATTCATTTAATAGTTTGATACTTTTCTCAATCTCATTGACATGATTTTCAAATATGATATTTATTAATTATTGACTTCTGATTTCTAATTTATTATAAAGGAAAAAATCTAGTTCTTGAAATTTAAGAATACATTAAAAATATACTATCATTATTAATAAAATTTCCAGTATAATTTTTTATCATGAGATCCTAATTTGAAATCAAGTCAAACTCATTCAGCACTAAAGTTCACAAAAAGTCGTTTAGAATTCTGAACAAGTTCTGTGAGTCTCAATTAAATTTTTTTACAAATTCTTTTTGATCTGATATGTTGCACAGGAAGATACTACCTGACGTCAAACAAAGAGTATCATAGAATTTAATTCTTTTCGAAAAATCAATTCTGTGTACCAAGCGATAGTTCAAATACATCAGAGACTGCTATGCTGTCTCGGCATTGACATTTGACACACATTTAATCAATTTTTAGTGTGAAAAAATCTCTAAACGTGGTTCAACATCGTCGTAACTCAGCTATCCACTTGTTCAATCTTCATCTTTCATCAAAATTCTATTCATTCCTGTAAAATAGGTTTAAGCAGAATTCTATTAAGACTTAAGACTTATTTTGAGCAATATTTGCACTTGAATACATAATGTATGAACAATGTTTGTCCTAAACTCTCCAAGAATGCTTATACTTTGAATTTTTAGTAAATAATATGACACTGAGGAAAAGATATAGAATTAAATAATGTACAAATGCTCTTTGAGATTACACTAAGTGAGTAATATAAACTGATGTACGTAATATACAGAAAATGATCATACTCTAATATTATTTTTCAGATCTCACAGAATGGACTAAGGTCGAGTTTGAAGGAATATTTATTCATTTTCTTACTGAATTACAATGGAAGTTACAACCGAAGAAGCACAAGCTGTCCTTTTGGGAGGGATGGAAGGTACCCAATATATAACCATTCAAAGAGCCGATGGAGAAGCATTGGGTAAAGGTGTACCACTTTTAACCTTGAACGGTGACTTACTTTCCGAGGGAATGGTGGTTGATATGATAAACGCCGGCGTGGGTACAGAATATGGAACTACAACTCAATATTATGAAGCAGATGATCTTTTGCCGCATGAACTCACAGAGGTATTTCACTTGGACATATATTTCATTGTACAAAGAACCAAAGAGATCAATGAAAAATAAATCTCATTCGTCGGGGTAACATAACAATCTAAACAAAGTCATCTCTTGAAACTTGATATTAGTTTTGTTTTCTTCATTAAGAATTCTCATTATATTTATTAATCTATGTCATTTGAAATTGATTGGAAGAATAATAACATTTCCAAAGCAGGGAAACCACCGAATGACTAACAGGTCTGCAAATGTGCCTCATTATTTGTATAGGAGGATCGTAGATTGGCAGCAGCATTAGTCGCAGTTCAATTACAACAACAGCAGAAGCAACAACAATTGCATAATCAAACTCAACACGAAGATCCAACCCTGCCAGATGTATCTCATTTAGAAACCTTAACACCTGTCAACACTTATTCTATTCAAACTGTACCTGAATCAAATCCACCACCTGTTTATCCAGGCCTACAGTCTTTCAAAAGAATCACTCAAAACGTTAAACAAGAATTTGTTAACGTCAAGAGCGAGTACGATGTAGATGTTTCCGCCGAGAGCAGTGAGGATACAGCACCAGCTCCAGGATCAAAAAGATTTTTACCTCATAAAAAAAGAATACCTCGGAAATTAAAGCAACAAACAAAAAAGAGCTCAATCAGAAAAGAAAGCAACAAATTGAATCAAGAGACCAAATCCATAGAAGCGAACGCGGATGCGCAATCTCAAATTTTCAAATGCGAATTATGTGGTTATAGATCCGACAATCAATTGAAATTTTTTGAACATCTCAAGGTAAAATCTGTTTTTCAATTTTCATGATCATCCATAGACCTCTATCCGAATAAACAATAATAAGAATTTGTCAATAGGTACATTATGAACCAGTGAAACAAGAAATTAGACTAGCGCAAACAACCGCAAACACTAACGTTACGAATTCAGTCACAGAAACTGTACAAAGTATAGAAAATACTGTGATAGAGGAATTCAGTGAACCGGAAGACCTTATGGAAGGTATTAGAGATGTAGGTCAGTAAAAATCCAATACATACGAAATAAACAACTTTGCAAAGAATTTTCGTTGAGAAATGGTTTCTTTTTCTTATTTTTTCATTAGTGGAAGAAACAAGAGCGCATATCGATGATGAATCAGGATCTCCGTTATCCGGGGTGAACAACGAATCGTTATGGTCCATCGCTAGTGTTTCAGACCAAACGCAACGGGATGGATTAACGACATCGACAATTGTCGATGAAGATATCCACGACAAAGAGAAGACTGATATTTCAGAAACTGCAAAAAGAAAGAAATCATCTGCGATACGAAAATCCAGTTCGTATATTTTATGATTTGTTTGAAAAATTCAAATAGTCAAATTCCGAATACGTCGCATTTTATTTTACAATATTTTCCTCGTCATTCAATACACGTTTTACGGTTGATCACCTTCGAGACTAATTGAAGAGATAAGAGCTACGTAATGATGGTTTTAAATATTTTTTTTATCTGTGTCAAACATTGACTTCGTTTTACAGTAACTCTATAAAAAATTCAGAGTGAAACGCACGTCGATAAATATTCGTTCCAATTTCAGGTTACGGATTGACGTGTCCTCAGTGCGATCGCTCGTTTCATCATAAAAATAGTTTAGTATATCACATGCGATCTCATAGCGGCGAACGACCGCATCAGTGCGAAGTATGCGGGAAAAGCTTCTTCGCTGCTAGTGCTTTAAAGGTTGGTGATTATTTAATTTATATAAAAGCATGGTAAAGAAATGATCAAAATTCAAATCAGTATTTTGAAAATCGCAGGTTCATAAACGTCTTCATAGCGGTGATAAACCTTACAAATGTGAAGAATGTGGTCGGCACTTTAGACAGTGGGGTGATCTTAAATATCATTCCACCAGCATTCATTCGGAACAAAAGCAATATCAATGTGAATACTGTGGCAAAGATTTTGCTCGAAAGTATTCTTTAATCGTGCACAGACGGATTCATACGGGTGAAAAGAATTATCGATGCGAATATTGTAATAAAACTTTCCGGGCGAGCAGTTACTTACAAAATCATCGGCGTATTCATACCGGTGAAAAACCACATCCTTGTACCATTTGTGGCAAACCGTTCAGGTATCTATCGATATTTTGTACATTATTTTGCAGTCTGCTTATCAGTTTTTTCTTCCTTTTCTCTATATTTACATTCATTCGCAGGGTTCGAAGTGATATGAAAAGACATATGCATACGCATACTCGAGGAAAAACCGAGAGGCCATCGAATAAAGGTACGGAAGGGAAGGGGATTTCGGTTAATGAAATTGAAAAGAATTCTTCTCAAGCAAAAACAATACAAGATCTCGTTAATGATCTTAAACTTGAAGTCGAAGCTACGGGAGTAGTTGAAATAGTTCCACCAGATGATAATCCTGAAAGTATATTACCGCACAATAGTGGACAAACATTAGAATATACGGTGACAAATTCGACGGAGGGATCTGTCAGGGATCCATTAGAGGCTGTAGTTCGAACAACAGATAACATGTAAGTATACTCATTTTATTTGTTCTTACTAAACACTTCTTGAAAAATAAATTTGAGCACAACTCCGTTTCTAGTGACGGTAGCCATATTATTATCGGAGGACATATAAAAAGTAATTCTGATGGTATAATAACATAGCTATATTGTAACCACGAAAATGGAACTGGACTCAAGTTCAACTACATTTTTCCTTCAGGTTATTTAATTTACAGTTTCACAAATCTAAAGAGAATACCAGTGTTTAGAACTACATATACTTGTCGACTTTTTGTTCATGAAAGTTTAATTCGAATAAGCGAGAGGTGGACTATTTGTTCTTTTTATTTATTTATATTAGGAAAAACAGGCAATGACCAATATACATGAATAAAGAACAAGAAATGTGTTGCACACGTGATAACAAAAATAGAATATTAATGATCAATTGTTCATCTGATTTCTCGCAATGAACTGATGGCAGAAAAATCATATTATATAAATATAGTATCACAAATTCAGTCTGCATCAAAAGGCAGCAAACCTAACTTGATTAACAACTGCACAAACTCGCACAACGACTGGGAAAAGAAATCAATTCATACAATCTAACTATTGAGTAATTTTCCCCAAAATTACTGTAAGACCTAAGAACCTGGAACAGACAATTATGCCTTCGCGGCTTGAAGCGAAGTAGAAATATTAATATGAAACAACAGTTCCGGTGAATTGGCAAAATTATTAAGTAGTTCATGTAGAAAAATGGCTTCATTCACCGTTTTACGTTGATGCGAAGGATAGAGCATTGAAAGAATGCTCAAATGAATGACATCGAACTCAGCAGACCAAGGTAACAACATACATTCTGTCCAAAAAGAAATTGGGAAATTTGTATGCAAAATGCCCGCATAAGTGGATACAAGCGCATATGTGGCCCCATCTGGTGGCATTTTTTCACACAAAAATACTCAAAACTGGACTTATATGAAGATTTGAAAATTTCATCCCTGAATATTGGTTCCCCGCTCGACTAGCATTGAATTAACCACACTGGTCGACTGATGAATGTCAACTTTCTTTTCCCCATTGCATAGATTCCAATGGGAACATTTTAATGAGAGAAAAATCATCTACTTCATTCACGTTCTCTTCAATAGACTATGTGCGAAAATCAAAAACAGTAGAAGCCTGGTATTCTCTCGAAGATAAAAATCTTATCTATCACAAAATTATGAAATTAATTTTAATTTTCTGACAAAAGATTTAATTTCCTATTGTTCTTACAGGCAGTATTTCTTCATGTAACTGGATCGTATAAAGATGAAAAGTATCATTTCAAATAGGCAGTCTCCATTAGAAGCATTGAGTCCTACCCATGAAAGATCCATCGATCACGATGAAACTAAAACCAACGGCCGTGAAGCTAGCGGCAGATTGATATAACTTTTGATTCGAATATTTTTCATACTTAAAATGGATTGGGTAGTTTTCAAATATACGATTTGGCTACTTGAAGATTTTAAAAATCAATTCTATTAAGGTGATACCAAGCTACATCTGACGATGCAACCAGAACTTATTGGTTGGAAAATGAGAGGTGTTGACCATAGCCAATATGCCCTTAAAAGTTACATCAATCCGCCGCTGGTTTCAGCTTCATCAATGTCCGTCGCATGAATAAATCGATCACACACGAATTCAGTACTGCCTTAAGTATGATGCTAATATTTTTTACAGTTGTGAAACCCACTGTTCGAAATGAAAAATGTTCCTCGTGTGACAAGACTAAGCCAGATATACTTGAGATATGAAGCGATGAATGAGCTTCAAAGGGTATATTAATCCATTTAAATGTATAATTATTTTTACGAATGTGTGGAATGGAGTGAGTGAGGTATGAAAATTCGCATAATTACGTACTAAAATGTCATGAAAGTAATTTGAATTCTCGAAAATTTTTCTTCTTTTCCAGTATAATCAATGAATTATGAAAATTAATTTAATATACCACTATTCCGAGATTTTGATAGCTCTTATTATTGTTTGATATTCAGTACTTTTTGTATGAAATAAAAAAATATATATATATATATATATAATTTTCGAAAATAATGGATATTGATAATTTATTCATAGTTTTTCATACTTAAAATTTTGAGAAATCCATAGAACTTAGATATTTTGGTTTGGACGAAAACGCGTGAGACTCGTGTTGATGGTTTTGAGTTGAACAATTAACACGAGTGAGAGGCATCGTACTACAAGAAATTAGAAAAATGATAAGAAAAAATTGTTCATCATTTAAGAACATATGATGTACAGAATATATATTTTTTTTTATATATATATTTTTCGTTCAGCAATTTAGAGCATATGAAGTGAGAGTTTAACGTTCTTCGGATAAAAATTTTCAAATTAAAAAAATTGAGTATACATAATTTTTACAAAATAAAAACATACAAATAATTAGTGTTGCCGCGATCCGAGTTAATCCGAGTTTTGAGCATGAGCTCGGCTTGGCTCTTGTTTTTGACAAATAAGCTCGGCTCGCAAATCCGATCGATAAATCCACTGCTCGGATTGGCTCGAAGATCTCACGATCCTATTTCGTTCAAAACAAACGCGAATAAAAAATCCTTGCATCCAGGGGCTCCTTGGAATACAGCATACAGTACAGGCCATAAGTTTGAATTAACCTACAGACATTTAACATTTTTACATCCTCGCTGTTTGAAATTGATTTAATTCATATAAACTACATAAATAATAATCAAAAAATGTCTAAACAATATAAAACACAATAAACTTATGTGAATAAAGTAAGTTGATTTCCTGAAACAAACACATCAACTGAAAAAATTATTTTTCTTTTGGGTGTATTCAAACTCTTGGTCTGTACTGTATTTCTGAAGCTCTTGAAGTTTAAGTATAAAACAACGTTTTCTCAACATTTTTATGACTCGGCAAATTAAATTTCATAAATATTAGTTATAAAAACTCCATGAATGCATCTTCCAACGAATAAATAGATAAATATATCATTAAATCTATCTTCAGAGGATTGGCGATGAAGAAAAATCCACTTTATAAACATATTTTCTTAATATCGACTCTGCTATTAATTAAATATTAAACATTATATCGTTTCATAAACCGATTCCGACAAATGAAATTTCATGAGATTTGATCAGAACATTGTCCAAGATTCAATGAAATTTTGCGAGATTCAGTGAGATTTGGCGAGAATCGATGGTTTTTCTTAACCAGGGTCCTTCGTCTGATAGGAAATTTTCTCAGTGACGATCTAGCTCGTGGATCTCATAGTTCTGACTTAGCTCGAAACTCGGATCGACTGAAATTTTTTCAGCTCTGCTCGAAGATCGGATCGTTTGAAATTATTGAGACGGCTCGAAGATCGCGGCAACACTACAAATAATCCAATTGTGTATTGTCAAAAAATATAACAAATCGTTTCGTTATTATATTCTGCAATAGTATAAATGTTGTAATTACTCAAACTACTTTTTTTTGTTTCATCCCACGATGTAAGAAGTACAAATGGGATGTGTCAAATTCTTGAATTTATGTTTCATGTACTTATTATTTTTCTCCGGAAGGCAAAAATAATTTGTAATCTTTGGAATGGATACTTTGAATCTATGACACGCGGTGCTATGAGAAGAAAACACAGATAATTCGGAACATCTTTTTCTTCTCATGGTTTGGTATATGTATCATAAAAATGTTCAAATAAATTACCGTGAGTGGCGATATGTTACAATAAGTTATTGTCAATTTATCAGAAATTGGGTAAAAACATGATCCCTGTTTAGAATATCTTATTAAATCTCATTGACGAATGCGAAATTTCCAATGATATTTAGTAGGATTTTATAAGATATTTCCATCAGGGACTTTCAAGTGTGTAGTAAAGTTACAAACTGTTGGTAAGTGAAAATTATAAACGAAAATTAAAGGTGGGAATTTTTATACAACTACTTTTACTTCTTCTCTCAGAGTAACAAAATGGTGAATTTATTGATAATAATTCAACTTACAGAGTTGGTGATTTTATTATCAGTTTTGAGAATGGTCAAATTACTAATCAATTATTCACAAGATACCCTGAGCAAATTATTTACAAGTATCCTTCACGATTGGAATTTATACACGGAAAAAATTGTAGGCTAGTATAAGCTATTCTGGTAGAAATATTCCATAAAATCCCATTGAAAGTGTACAAAGTTCTGATTAAGAGGGGCATACTGATCGGAAAGGCACGATTTCATGAATTTGTCCATGGTGGAAGAAATATGAATATATTGGTAAAACATTCAAGTTTGTTTTTTTTAAAGTGGCGGACCTACAGGGCGATCTTTGAGACCATTTTTGAGTTTGCGTAGAAAATGACGACCGCAATTCTCATCTGAAAAAAAAAAAAAAAATAGTTTTTTAAAATTAACATTACTTTTACTTCTTTTTTGTGATAAATACTTTTTTCATCGCAATTCTCAAGATATTGGAAAGGTGTTAGCAAAATTTGAGCAATATCGAGTCGGTAATTTTGTACGCGAAAGTACAAACGAATAGAATGTAAGAACTGTTTGAATTGAGAAACTTACTAATCAATCTGCGATTCCGGGACCATAAAGTAGATCTTCGACTTCCTTGTACAAATGGTTTTCAGTAAAAATTTCCTCTATTCGTGCTTTCTTTTGATGCGATTTTCTACGCGCTTGCAACACAAAAATAAGCGTAGCACTGGAACGAGTCCGAATTTCTTTTTGAAACTTCGCAGGGATATTTTCGAGATGTTTTTACATTCGATTGTTTGACGATTCTAATTGGTATGTCCTCCTCATCAATGAGATTCTATGGTCACACTATCGGTCCTATTTTCTTTCCGTCTACACTTCCCCTGTAGTGGCAAAATTATAGAATGTGACATGACAAATTTAAAACAAAGATTGACACATCGGTACGCATTTGTACCTCTTACATCGTTCTTCATCTTCACTGAAGTGTCGATTATCTTCATCTTGAATAGACTATAGAAATCACTGACATTCCGAAAGAAAATAAAATGTATCCAACTCCAATTGTATCTAGATGTATGATTTTTTAGTTGAGTTTACAGCTTCTCTATCATATACATATGCCCCTATCCTTTTATAAGAAATTATATGAACGTGGGAAAGGTGATTGTAATATTTGGTACTTCGAGTTCGTGTTTTCTTTACAAATTGCTGAATTCATAATTAGCGATTCTTCAAGATCTCAAAATCATGGGTTGTAATGGAATCCATTAACAATGATTTTAGATTATAGCTCAATGTTGAATTTGAGATCCTTCCTTGCCTCATCAAATTTTTACTCTTTACATGTTCAAATCCTGTCTAAAGAACAAAAGAAATTGCTTTTCAGTTGGAATCAATTTCCTTCCTTCCACAGGAGCAATGTACCTTCGACTGACCAAAATGTAGTCATTGGCGAATGTCTAAACACAAATCTTGATAAGAAAAAAAAAAGTTGATAAAAAAATTGATGTGAAGTCGGAGCAAACATCAAGTTGATGTATTTATTTTGATTCAAGCGATTGAACGAGAGTGCTGTGAAATGGAACATTCTCTTGAAAATATTCTTAAATCGTGTACCGAAATTGATTTCAATAAAGAATAAAAAACGTTGTTGAAGTTTGAATCGTTTATGGAAACGAAAAGTAAATTTAAACCCACAAAATCTGATGAATGATCGTTATTTAACTCTTCAAATTAATTCTTTTAACTGTTGAGTATTTCGTTATTCGATTACTAATTCGTTTCAATAAACGATCCAAACTTCAGCAACATCAATGAGAAGATCTAAGTAGTGTTCACTAAACATCGATGGCACATCGATGTGTCATCCAAAAAACGGGTATCGATGTTTGACATCGCGAACATCGATGCTGCTAGAACCTGATTGGTTGTTATTTTACCAATAAAAATTTTGGGATCTAGCGCCATTTCAAATTCGGCATAATCCCATTCAATTGTTCTTATTTGATGTCTTGATGTTTCAATGTTTCTTACAAAAAACATTGGAACATCAATCAGGTCGATGTTACATCGTTAAACGATGTAAAACATCGATGTCAGGCGATGTTATTATCGTCGATGTTTAGTGAACACTAGATCTAAGCAGCGTAGAATTTGCTCATTTATTTCAATTCATATTTATGATTCATATAAGTAAAACTGCTTCTTTCATCTGTTCTTAAAATTCTTTTGTTGCTTATTCACGCATACAAGTGATACAACTATCCATGGAAGGTGCAGATCAACCTTCATTGAGAGTTACGTTTCTTTGATTGTTATACTCAGAGTTGGAATAAACAGCGTGTAACCACAAAAATCATCTTCATAGAGGAAAATTTCATGCCGTTGGTTTTCGATGAGTTTTGAAAATTCATATACGTTACCATCGATCCAATATTTGAACCTCTAATCTGTCCAAGGACAATCTCATTTTGCCTCCATTGGCTTTGTTTGGCATTATTGCACTCGGAAAGCTCACCTCATTTATGTTTGAATTCTTTTCTGTCTGCATGGAAAACAATATAGAATTTTAAACCATATGGTAATAAATGTATTTTCTTCGCAAACATATGAGATTTTCAACACTGGATGCAGTGTTGCAAAACCTTCCGATTTATCAAGAGATTTTCCAACGTCCTTCATGTTTTTGAAGTTTGAATCGTTTATAGAAACAAATCGAAATTTCAAGTTCACAAAATCTGATGAACCATCGTTATTTTCACTTCGACTTGACTCCTTGGAACTGAAAACAACTGCAAGATTTTTGGTCTCTAGCAACTGAGGATTGTGTGATTCGAGCACCAATTCGTTATTTACCAGAAATCGTGCTACCCACAAAGCACAGAAATTTAAAAAGAATTCATAACGAATTCTTTGAGCTCCAATTGAAGACCTTGTGAATTCTATTTGGACTAATGTGTTCTATGGGTACAGATTTTCCGATACCATATCTCTCAATAATTTTCATGGTTTTGCATCACTGACTTGATGTCTAGTCATTAACAATACCTTCACAATTCCCTTTTATTTGAAGCTTCTTCATTTAAAATGGATGAAGCAGAACCATCATTATCGCCGGCAAGAAAAACTTGAACAAGAAGATTCAAATTTCTAGATTGTAACGCTGAATTCAATTTCTCTGGAGCTGTTTTACTGCTCACTCTGCAAATAATCATTGATTTTGGTTAAAATTTATTGATGTAATTGAGAGAAGTATTGGTATAATATTGAAAAGTAACATTATCAACAATATTAATACACAATTCCAGACATTTCTGTAGCAGCAAAAGATTTCACAATGTCAAATTCATACCTATGAGACCCTTTAGCTCGTTTCCAATCTACATACAAGTCGGTAATAACCGCTTGTAATTGTTGCAGAATATCAGAATTCTTCGACGCTTGTAATTGAATTTCTGATTCGTTTTGTAACAATCTTTGATACTCGGAGCATAAGTTTTCTTTTGGATTGCCAGTCAACTCCCATTCGTGTAGCGCATTTAAAATTTTATTATTCTGAATCAAATGATAATGTTTCTCTAATTTTGGAAGAACCATTTCCAATACTCTAAATGCACTTTCTTCCTTGACATCTACAAAAAAAATATAATCAAATTTTGGACGTTCTTTTTCAATTCTTTGTATCGTTTTTTGTTTACAGTTCACCGATACTTGCCACAAAAAACTTCCAATTTTATTTTCCGTTTTGTCGCTTCTTTGGTCAATGCATCTCTAAGGATTGTAATGGTCGATATATTTTCAGAAACAAAAGTAGCAGCTCCTTTTCTAAAATATAAAACACAATTTTCTTCCATGATTTGAATTAAATGAATTATTCGAAAAAGAAAATGATGAGCAACAAAATGTTGTGAATTAATGAATGAACGATCATATAAATGCACATACTTATATTTGCACTTGAGAATTGTTCCCACGAATGAAGAAACGTAAATCAAAGTGGCTTCGTTCTCCTGTAAATGAGGTCTTTCGGGAACATCGGGCAATGTTAACGAAAGCCACGCATGCATCTGATAAAAGTTTGAATAAAATATTATGAATGATGGAAAATTGATAACGAAATCAAATATTTTACCTCCGCGATTGTAAAATTTCCGCATAATCTCAGTTCGTTGAACGGTCCACCGAGTATTGTATTTTCATCAGTATCGTACTGTCTGACGTGAAGAGACAAGGCGCATATGGGTAACGATATTTTGCGACAGCATTTTGGCTGTACCTAGAACGATTGATGTGACCTATCATTCTGGTTTTTTACCAAAGATTCGTTGCTGTCGGTACCTGCGACGTAACGTAAACGTTCAAAGTACCAGACTGTCCTTCGATGGTTCGAAGTTTCATTTCAAGACGATTAGTATTGATCTGTCGTACAATATTTCATAAGCTCCAATTAATTTCATAACGTATAATTTATTTCATCAAGTATACATATTGAAAAAAATATTATATTTATATACTTGACAACGATACGTTGCGAGAACGAAATTTCCGTCCTTAGGATTGCAAGTTGATAAACTGATCACCGCACTGTTATTTTCCACGTCGAGTAATTCTACAGGCGTATTGGATTGTATCAAAATATTATCAATAGACGTATCCAACTCCACCGAGAAGGAGTAAGCTGCTTCATCCTTCAGTAAATACATTCTAAGAGAAAGTAGAAGAGTATAAGCATTAAATTTTCAATGATTCGTAAAAAGTATACTTATAACTTGCCTATGATTTACAGATAATATTAAAGGAGTGAGGCTTTCGACTGGTGCAAAATGAACTGCTTGTTTCTCTTCTGTGAGTTTCTCTTCTAGTTGCTGAATATCTGCTTTTAATTTGATTAGAGCAAGATTTTGTTGAGCTAATTCAAGAAGACCGGGAGGTCTAGTGGTAAGGCTGAACACACGACCAGAATATGTTGTAACAAGTACTTCAGGATATCCTAAAGCGCCAATGACTCCACCCACTACAGAGCTAATACTTTCCCCCGCGTTCTGCAATGAATTCAGTATTGTCAATACATTTGAAGATATCCGATGGTTTTAATATCATACTGTACTCTTGACGTACGTAACGATATCTTAATGCTGGAGATGTGTCTTCCTCGGGAAAGCTATACACTTCAACAACCCCGTCTTGTCGGCCCACGAGAATATCAAGACCTTCCAACAATTCGTAAGTATCTAAAGATGTGATTTCAGATCCAGTTGCGCCAAATAACCATGTCACTCTCAATGTTTTATTGCTGTGGATAATTAATAAACCAACTCTTCCGTCAATGGTGCCGACCAGAATTCGCTCTTTAGAATCCACTTGGCCTTCTCTATAATTAATTGGGAATGATAAGAGCTAGAATGTTTTTGCATAATAAAATAACAAATGATTATTTCATACACATTGAAAATTGAATATGCATGTGTCATTAAAAGAGTGTTTATAATTGCGTTACTTCTTTTTCTCACAACATTTGAAACGTAACGTTAGAGAGATATAAAAATAGTAACCTGTATAAAGAAAGAACTACAGGGATGCTAGGCAGTCTCAACAATGTAGGATGTTTCGTGCCATGAAGGACTCGTACCTGCACATAAAATCAATCAAAATTATGTATGCATGATAATATACATTGTAAATATGTTTGCTAAATTGAGGTGATATAACGCCGTTTATCTGTATAAAAAAACATTGTTAATGATAGATTAAAAAAAAAAGAATGATCTTACAGCGGAATCTCCGCAAGCAAGAACTGCAAGAACATCTGAACTTTCACTGGGCAAGAGTATCACATCGTGTAAAATTTCTCCAGATAAATATGAATCAGCATCCTTGCAGTCTCTATATCTGTGGTATAAATCGCGTGCGCAAGCTGCAAGATCTGGTCCAAGTACATATCTATAAATTACAGATAAACATGTACATATTATTAAAAATTTCTCTCAACGAGTGAATAGGATTTTTTGTACTTTGTTTTAGCAGTGATAATACAGAATTGAATTTGAGTCTTTGTATTAATTTTTTTTAAAGCAGATGAAACTGTATCACTTCTGGTAGAGATTAGAAGATTCGGTAATCATGAGAACCAGTTAAAAAGGAAAAATTTCAAAGGAATGATCGAGGGAGGAAATGTGTGTGCATAGATTTCAATATTGATGAAATAGCAGTTGTGTTAACCTGGATTTAAAAATAGTTGATGTGTATACTTACATCGCAGATAGCGGCTCTATAAGACTAGTGTCGAATTCCAAAAACAATTTTCCTTTTTTAGTGAAACCCTTGACAGAATTTCCAAAAGCAATGAAGATTTTATCACGAAGCGTACCCAATGCACCTCCCAGTACTACCCTACTGATTTTTGTTCCAGGAAGAGATTTGAATATCAACTGCAATTCTCCTTTCTTCATACCTATGTTTCGTGCATGGAAATGAAAATAATGAACTGTTATTGACATTTGTTAATTATTTTGTCAATGAATTATCAAAGATTAATTACACATTTGCGTGTTATTTAATATTTTCTCAACTAATACAAACTTCGCAATAATGAATTACTGAATGATCTCGCAAGACCTTGCTAATTTAATCCTCCGAGAAAACATCTATTTTGTCATGCAGACTTTGATCACTCGCCAGTTGAAAAAGGCGTGTACGATTGATTTAAAAACCCAGAGATACTTGGAACATTGAAAAATAAATTGGTACAAACGAAAATGCATTTGTTGTAATTTACATTATTTGAAAAATTTTCCAAAGTGGTTGTAGCGCGAGTCTATGAGACTCGGTGTGCTCTCCGAGAGTTGAAAAATTCAAAACAGACATCTTCAGAATCTTTCTCAAATAATCATCAATTTATGTGTACCATTTATGCGTACTGTGTCTATAAAAATTTCTTCAAATAAAACATCCAGGTCTTGTCCAAAGAAACTCGAGTGGATCGAACAAGATTTAGCTATTTGGCACATCGAAGATGAAATATTTCAATAAGTTTCATCAAGAAATAGTATTTCAAGGAGATATAATGTATTTGCTCGAGTAGCACAAGAAGTCATATCAAAGCTGACAAGAAAAATTTTTGTCGAGTACATTCGACGTGACTAAATACACTCGACGAAACATCTTTGCATATTCCAACGGCATAAAAGTTCTATGAACGCAACATGTAATATGATTTGGTGTATGAAATGTGAGCCGATAAAAAAGTTCCTGGCATTTGTATGCTGTGCAATTGATATTCAAGGAAAGTATATTCTATTTTTTTCTTTGATTATACAGATTAAAATTTCCAATTGAAAATTCACAATGCAAATATGCAATTACTCCTGTTGAGAGTTTTTATGGAACAACAATGGGAAAATGGTGTTTTGATCAAACAATTACCATAAATGTATAATATTCCATCGTTATCACCTATGACAAATTTTTGTGTTTGATTTGGATCTGACGAAGGTAGGATTTTAGTAGTCCCACGAGATGTAACACCAACTATTGTATAATCGACTCTTGAAAGAGCTAATGTCATGATTAATATTCAAATTTCGCTTTCACAATAACATAAAGAATTCGATTGTTTCATTCGACATAAGAAAATCAAAGATTATTGTTTGAGAACCAGAGTGCCATTTTGCAGAAAAAATGCGGTCAAATTTAATAACATGTTCCAGTTGAATTGTATTGTTGGCGTATGTACTGTTATATGTAATATTAACGGTGTGTAGGAGTACAGATGAATGTACATTAATCAATTTAACCATAGCAACAACGAACACCAACATTTCTTTCCTATTCGAATTTTCAATTTGTTCCCAATGTCAATTACCAACATTGAAATCTTTACCAGCGTTCCCAACCTACGAATTTGGTTCCATGGACCCTGGTGAAAGGGAAGGGTGTATAAAGCTGTAATTTCATGGGGCGTCGAGCATCGAGCGTCAACATTAGAAAGAAAGAGAGGTCACACAGTTCTTCTCTTTCCTTCTAATGTTGACGCTTAATGCTCGACGCCCCATGAAATTACATCTTAAAGCTGTGATTTCATGGGGCGTCGAGCATCAAGCGTCAACATTAGAAAGAAAGAGAGGTCACACAGTTCTTCTCTTTCCGTCTATTGTTGACGCTTGATGCTCGACGCCCCATGAAATTACAGCTTTAAAGTTGTAATTTCACACGAGCGTCGAGCGTTGAGCGACGAGCGATTTTCCCAGGTTCTAGATTTCAGCGTCAAAGCTTCATGATGTTTCTCGACGCTCAATTTGAGAGTTAAAAGTTGTCTTTTAACTATTCTCTGTGCGGAAGAAAGAATATTGAACATATATGAATATATATTGTTTGAGCTGAAGTGCCTTCTTTATCCTGCACTATTGAGAATGATTGAATAATTACGGATTGTGCTGAAACTCAATTATGGGTTAGAACGGCGTCAAAGCTAAACACTGTTTAGCTTTCACGCTGAATCCCAGAAAATGTGAAAATCGCTCGACGCTGGACGTTTGATGCTCGTATGAAATTACACCTTTAGATGTAATTTCATGGGGCGTCGAGCATCAAGCGTCAACATTAGAAGGAAAGAGAAGAACTGTGTGACCTCTCTTTCCTTCCAATGTTGACGCTTGATGCTCGACGCCCCATGAAATTACAGCTTAAAGTTGTAATCAGTTGTAATTTCACACGAGCGTCGAGCGTTGAGCGACGAGCGATTTTCCCAGGTTCTAGATTTCAGCGTAAAGCTTCATGATGTTTCTCGACGCTCAATTTGAGAGTTAAAAGTTGTCTTTTAACTATTCTTTGTGCGGAAGAAAGAATATTAAACATATATGAATATATATTGTTTGAGCTGAAGTGCCTTCTTTATCCTGCACTAGTGTTCACTAAACATCGATGGCACATCGATGTGTCATCCAATAAACGGGTATCGATGTTTGACATCGCGAAGGTAAACACCCGTTGGTCCGAAAGCCCATTAGTCCGAAGCACCGTTGGTCCGAATTATAAAATTCCGAATGAAAGTAATTCCGAAAATGTTCTGGTGAAATTTTATCTCATTCGCACATGACTAGTAACGTTTAGTTATATTTCGGATTATTCTCATTCGGAATTTTATAATTCGGACGAACGGCGCTTCGGACTAACGGGCTTTCGGACCAACGGGTGTTTACCATCGCGAACATCGATGCTGCTAGAACCTGATTGGTTGTTATTTTACCAATAAAAATTTTGGGATCTAGCGCCATTTCAAATTCAGCATAATCCCATTCAATTGTTCTTATTTGATGTCTTGATGTTTTAATGTTTCTTACAAAAAACATTGGAACATCAATCAGGTCGATGTTACATCGTTAAACGATGTAAAACATCGATGTCAGGCGATGTTATTATCGTCGATGTTTAGTGAACACTATCCTGCACTATTGAGAATGATTGAATAATTATGGATTGTGCTGAAACTCAATTATGGATTAGAACGGCGTCAAAGCTAAACCTTAGACCATATAGTACATGGACTTAGCACTTCAATCATGGCGGCAGGGTGCCAACATAGGAGCTTGGGGGAAGCAAATAAGGTCTATTTCCAATATGGCCGACAGCAACAATCTATACTTCGTACTAACCTTTCTTGGTGCGGCCTCTTCATTAGTTTTGTGGTCTTTTGCGATATTTTTCTAAAATTAATTTGTCAGTTCATCATGAATTCAAGGATTATAGTATAAAACAACCATCAACATGGCTGAACAGTCTGCGATTTCATCACATCATTGTTGTTTGATATGTGGTCATGTAAACACAAATTTGAATACAATTTCCTACCACTGGTAAACCATCAAAAATTATGATTTATGTTTCATTTTGAGAAGAAAGAGTCACTTAATTGAATTTGTTGTTTTTCTTAGGTTTCCAAAACAAAGAGAAAGGTTGGAAAAATGGCTTTCAACCTTTGACATGAATGCTGATTCTGTCAACCCTGGTGAAAATGAAGCGTATACACAAAGCGAGAAGGAAACGTAAACGAAGCGAAAAACGTTTCAACTCCCTCTTTCTGGAGCGTATGAAACCCGCTCGCTGGAAAGTAATCAAATCATACGTTCTGTATACGTTTCATAAACTTCCGATCCCGTTTCGCATACGCTTCACGTAACGTAATAGTAGGTTATATGAAGCGTATGCGAGTCATACCTATTCTGACTTTAAATGACATCTTTCAACACCTGAAGTCAACGACAATCCATGGCTCAGTGGATAAGACCCTACGATAGTGAAAGTCGCCGGTTCGATTCTCACCACAGGGTTCAATTTTTTTGTTTAGATTTCTTGAATTTTTCCCGCTTTCTTTGTTCCAATTCCCGTTTCATATACTCTTTGTATCCTTTCCATTCAAGCTTCGTATACTTTCCATTATCGTTTCTGTTACCCTTCAGCATACGCTTCGTTTACTCTTTCTTCTCGCTCCCATTTTCACCAGGGAAATGTAAATTGGAAAATGCTCGACTATGCAATCGACATTTCACTGAAACTGATTTCGCTGAATCTACAGTAGCTGGGAAACGTAAACTCAAAGCGAATGCATATCCTACATTGAAATTTGTTGACGGGTAATTCACATGATTAATCTAAAATTTACTACAATCATACTATCTAATTAATCTCCCAATTTCTATTATTCAACCTATATGAAGTATGTCATTCTCATTTTCTTCTTTCTCAGGTATGAGAATTTTATAAAACGAAGGCGTCTCTCAGAAATCAACAATGAGCGAGGAACACAGAAAGTTCAAGAACACATCAAGGATTGTGAGCCGAAGCAACAGGCAACAAAGAAAACTAAAACATGTGTGATTTGCAGACGAACCAGTGGAGTCAACGTGTCATATTTTACGTGAGCAAAAATTTTTTGTGCCATGAAGTATGAGTCTCATTAACCACATTTGAAAAGTCATACCATTGTTACGATGTTCCTTTTCTCACCCTCATGAAGCTACAGACAATTTTTGTCATATTTCGAAATAATGATTTTTGAAAAACTATATGGACGTTCATTTTGAATTGAATGAGTTTCATTTCGATTGAGGAATTTCTCATTGAAAACGTTTTATTTATTGTTGAGTTCAGGATGACTGTACGAAGATAATATATTTCTAATGGAGTTTTCGAATGATTGCTCCGAGATTGCTCTAAGAACGATTTTCCTCAGTGAATGACCAATCAAAGTAATCATTGGCTAGGGAAAGATGCTCTCAAGGTGATCTCAAAGCGGTCACTCAGAAAATTTCATAAATAGTTACTTTGAAATGCTGTTTGAAATTATTTCCAGTTCAATCATTTTCCCAAAACGTACGAGGCAACAACGTAGTGTTTACATCACGATTTCTTTAATATAGGAAGAAGATGAACTATACCATCGTACCATATTATGTAATCTATAATATTTTTTAATTAAAGATTTCCAAAAGATGGAAGAAGATCCTTGTGGCTGAAAGCTTGTGGAGTTGACTCTGTGTCTAATAATATGCGCCTCTGCAGTCGTCATTTTGAGAAACAATATTTTGCACGTGATCCTGGCGAATCTAAACGATGTACATTGACAAAAAATGCTGCCCCAACATTATTTTTGACAGGCTTCCTGTAAGAATATTATGCACTGATAATTTTCAATGGTCGAGTAATTTTTTAAGAAATAGAACTAGATTTTTTATTTTCGTAGAGGAAGAAATGAAAAAGGAGAGATAGAAAATGATAATTACATGGCAGTACCTGACGATTTGAACACTACAGCTGATGAAAATAAAGAAAATTGCAGTCAAAATTCCAAAGAGATGCAAACGCATGAAAACATTCATGATATCACCAACGTTCTAGATGAAATGAAAGTTTTAGACGAGCATCATAATACTGGTAAAAATATTCAAAAAATTTCTTAATATCTCAGACCACAATCAATTTATAAAAATGATTTTATAGGTGGTGATTTGGCAATGGATACATTTCCTCCAACTATTTCAAAATCGACTGATACAATTCCACAATCCGACAGTAGTCAAAAGGATCCTGTGGACCACTCGTACTGCGCCACTCCTCGATCGACGAACAGAAAAAAACGAATACGTTATGTTGGAGACATCCAATCTCCTGATCTAGATTCGCCGCGAAGATTGAAACAGTGTATTAATGTTGCAAAAGACACAATTAACAAACAGAAGAAGCAAATAAAACTGTTGCATCGAAAAGTTCAAGTTCGTAATAAAAGACTGTGTAAATTGCAAGATACGATTTCCGATTTAAGAACACACAATCTCGTCAGTGCTGAAATTGCAGAAGATTTGAGGGTAATGATTGAATATTGTCTTCTTTAAAATCTTATATTGGCGTGGAAACTTATTAATTGCTATGATAAATCGTGAATCATTACTCAATCAATTTTTCAATAGTAAATCTATACCTCGGAAGTAAAAGAATTCATATGACAAAAATAGAATGTTTTCAGGAGAGCGACTTAAAAGTTTTCTTTTAGTTTGTTTTCCTATCGCGAACCCAGTGAATACAGTTACGTAAATGTTACATAAAAACTACATAACGTTAAGTAACTGGTTACGTAACCTGGGAGTCACATGTGACTCACAATTTCCTACTCATTTACATAACCATGTGAGGAACAATGTTACATTACAGTTACGTACATAAAAAAAGTAGGATCTTTATGTAACCAATATATAACTGCAATGTAATGGTGATGGCAAAACGCTATATTGGAAAACAAAATTTTTATTTCATGAAAATTCAATTTCCCTATACTTTCAGCAAACACTGAACGTAACATTGACGTAACTTTTACGTACCCAAGTACTCTGTTGATTTTACACTCTTATTTTGGTAACTCAGATACGTAACTATTATAATACATAACATCAACATATGTAAATAGGACGTAACATAGGAATAACAAATTGTGACCTGATATGAGCATAAATTGTTATGTAATTACTACATCACATATACGTAACAGAGTTATGTAACTTGTGATTTCTGTGTTATGTAACATTTACATACAGTGTTCACTGGGAATTTGTTTGATTATACTACTTGGATCCCTTATTAAATGACATTAGTGCTAATGCCTTGAAAAATGCGTAATGAGTGAAGTAAGATGGTATGTAAAACAAATTGTTTTGGAAAAAATGCATATGGTTTTACTTCCTGCGTACAAATATGTACTTGTATTTTTAAAATTTGAAAAATAAGAGTGACATGATTTGTTCATTGATTCTACATTACGATATGAATTTGAGTCTTTGAATATTATTCAAGACTATAAACGAAAATCACAAATTTTTTGGGTGATCGTAATCATTTTATGAAATCTATAACAAAAAAATAAAATGTAATTAAGGAATTTTTTTTATTAGGTATTGAAATTTTTTGAACTAGTATGCTTATACAATTTTTAAAAAATATATTTTTTTGGAATCATTCCCATAATTCATGATAGTTATTCTTTGGCTCATTTAGAATAATTTACCACCGGCGTTGTTAGCACTAACCAGAAGAAGTTCCAAAGGGATGAAGACGAAATATGATGCCGAGATAAGACAGTTCGCGCTTCAAGTACAATTTTATTCTTCGAAAGCGTATGAATTTGTGCGTTTTAAGTTCAAGAACTTACTGCCTCATCCTGGCACTATTCGAAAATGGTTATGTACCTCTGCAGCTCGTCCAGGGTACTCCAAGGATGTTTTGGAGACACTGAAGAAATGTAATCAAGAAGGAAAACAACAAATAGTATGTAATTTTGTGCTGGACGAGATACATATCAAGGCTCACGTCGAACACAAACATGAAAGACAATTTGGATATGTTGATATGGGTATTGATGGTGCAACTGACGTGAATGACAATGGTGTGAAGGCAAAAGTAAAGCCCTCGTGTTCATGCTCGTAGCTTTAAACGCAGATTGGAAGGTACCTGTAGCATATTTTCTACTACACTCTCTTACTGGAACAGAACGGGCCAACATTTTGTCCACTCAGTTGACTCTTTTACACGAATACAACGTTAAAGTACATTCCATTACTTATGATGGAGAACTAAGTAACAACACGATGGTGAAATGTTTGGGTGCTAAGCCTGATCCAAATGGGTCTAATTATAAACCTTCCTTTCCACATCCACAAACGAAAGAACCGATCTGGATATTCCCAGATCCTTGTCATATGTTAAAGAATGTGAGGAACGCTCTCGGAGATAAAGGGCCTTTTTTTGATTACAATGGTCGGAAAGTGGATTGGATGGATATTATGTGTTTGACTGAGATTCAGAAGGAAATGGGATTACATGTGGGTACGAAAATCACTGATCGTCACATCAAGTTTGCAGAAAACAAAATGAATGTCAGGCTTGCAGCACAAACGTTGAGTAATTCTGTGAAAGACGCTTTACATTTTTTGCGAACAAAAAGTTACGTTCCTACAAATTTCGAGGGAACTGCAAAATTTTGCAGCGTCTTCAACGACGCTTTCGACATGTTGAACTGTAGAACGCGTTATCAAAACAATACGCTCAAACAGCCTTATAGGGTACCGTTAATGGAATCAACGAAAGAAGAACTTCAAATACTCGCAAATGACGTAACTTCTTATATCAGCCGACTAAAAAATGACAATGGGATTCCAGCTCTCCAGTGCGACAGAAAATGTGGATTTATTGGATTTTTCACATGTTTGAAAAATGTGTTCTGTCTGTACGAATATCTTAGGGAACATTATGGATTTGAATACTTCCTAACTTATAAATTATTGCAAGACCATTTGGAATCATTTTTTTCGTGCATTAGAATGAGAGGAGGGTTCAATAACAACCCCACCTCGTATCAATTGCAATATGCCATGAGAAGGCTAATGTTACATCACCAAATTAGACAAATTGAAAGTGGCAATTGCTTGCCCGATGACGTACCGCTCCTTCAGGTATCAAGTTTAAAAACAAACCAAAAAACGAGACTGAGGAAAAAGAATATGAGGAAGACACTTTGTCCGACGACTTATTCAATTTTGATCTCGAAATTCCCAACGATTACGTACAAGAAGTGGTCCGATATATTTCTGGCTTCATTGTTAGGAAATTAAAAGAGAGAACCCAACTTCGAACCTGCCCTTCCTGCGTACATTCAATTGAAGGAAGACCTGATTCATCAGTTCTTATCAATCTTAAAAGTCGTGGTGGACTAATATTTCCGTCTGAGGAATTGTTTCAATTATGCCTCATTATTGAACAAATAATCAGGAAGTTAGGTAGTACTGTGTACAAAGAATGTTTTACCAAGGCATTGATACAGAGACTTGTGCATATTGACGAGAAATTTTTCTCTGCAGACCACTTTCAACAAAATGAACATCACTACCAATTGCTCGTAAAATTTGTAATCAAAATGTACTTAACTATAAGGTTACATCACGATTTAAAAAGAAAGAACAACGTTGAAAAGTACATTCGACGTATTCATACGAAATTGGTTTTATTCGGTAACCAGTAGGATAATTTTGTTACTTTCAAATTTTATCATGTTTTCAATAGTCTTAAGTACATTGACTGTGATGGAAATTATCTGGAATTTAAGCCAAATATTTTTGAGTACTCAATTCTTATTTACGTTTCAAATGTTTATAGAAAAAAAGATTATATGTATAAAAACTTCTAACATGACATGAAAATTCTAAAATACAAGGGGCATAAGCGACGTTTTTCTCAGTTTTGAGATATCATTTTGCCTCCAATGCAGCTGACCATTTGTCTTGTGCAGTAGATCATTTACTTCCTTTTGATCCCTTTACTTCCAAAAAGAATAGACAGTTTGCAAAATCCATTTATGCACTTAAAATAGTAGTTCCTGAAATTTCACTCATACCCTTGTGTTCTAAAGTCCTCATATGTGACATTGTATTGAAGTTCTACTAGTCGCTATAAATCCAAACTGATTTTTGGAAATCAGTTTTTATGTTGTTCTTGAAATAAATATATTTCCAAGTACATTATGATTCATAAATTTTATCTTCCCAAAATTAAAGAAGAATACTGACATTAGAATATATATGAAAAATTAGACACCAAAGAATAGATGTATTCACTTGAATGAAAAAGCTGTAGAAGTTATGAACATGAACGTATGGCATATTTAGTATTTGGTATATGAAATTCCACATATACTCCGATCTTGATTTGATAATGTTCGTTAAATTCAATATGATTGTGGGAAAATTCTCAAAAATCATACAAATCTGAAAAGAATATACGATTCTCGCAGTAACTTGAATTATCGAATGAAGTGGGAAGCAAGGATGGGAAATGTATAAAATTTCTCATTCTATTATGTTTTCTATCCATGCAATTATTACTTTTTCTAAATTTGTAATTCAATCTAAGACCTGATATTCAGCGGATTATTATTCCGTGAAAATCTTCATTCATCTTCTATAAGCTGCTCCAATAATTTTTTTGGAAAGAGGAAACTGGAGATCGTAATCGCTAATCACTGAAAAAGAATCACGTTTATCATAACGCGTGTGCTTATATGCTTTCATTCAACTCACTATACATTGATTCCATCATGTTTTTCATAAAAAATTAATTTCATAGAAAATTAGTAGAACATAAAATCATCCTACGCCCCTGTAAAGTGCAGGGCTCTGAATAACATGTGACGGTCCTGGTGGACCTTATTTGAGTCCCCCAACCTCCTATGTTGAAGTCGTACGAAACTATACATAAAATAGGGAACGCGCAGTCCATGTACTATATGGTCTAAGAGCTAAACACTGTTTAGCTTTCGCGCTGAATCCCAGAAAATGTAAAAGTCGCTCGACGCTGGACGTTTGATGCTCGTATCAAATTACAACTTTAAGAAGTGTCAGAAACGTAGTTGGGAAGTATTTGGAACGTGGATTTAAGCGTATACCGAGCGTCAAGTGGGACATTAAGAGTAGTTCGAACGTATATTTAGAGTGTGCGAAGCGTATGGGAAGAAACACCGATTTCATAGAAACCGGGCTTTACACACGGAAGCGTAATTGGAGAGTGGATAGGAGGCATAGAAAAAGTATTAGAAAAGTCATCTGAAACAGTCTTACGCTTCCGTTACTCTTTATGACACGCTTCCCTTTCACCAGGGGATTGACGAATCATAAGACACCTTGAAGCGAGTGCTCTGGTCAATTTTTTCACCACAAAACTACCAGATCGTTTCAACCATTTTACGTCAAAAATATTCAATCAATTGCATTAAACTTTGGATCAAATGATTCACAATCAATCAAACCATCCGGGTCCGGTCTGTTTGATGTTCAACTGACTCGTCATAAATAATTAGAACGAAATTTTGTTATCAGCCGATAAGGAACCTCTATTCAGTTTTTTTTATATTATAACAAATGTAATCCATGTACAATTGTTTTGAGACCAGAGCCGGCATCTCTGATTTATTCTGGATTTTTTTTATCTCAAGGTCGATGTAATTAATTGAATATTAGCTAAGTTCGTTTACCGATGTCCCAAGTTACTCCAACTCGCTCCAAGTATTTTGGATTCGCTACTTCCAGTTTAAGCCACGAAATGATTGGTTTGGTACAAGTTGGAGCAACTCAGAGCACGTAGAACGAACGAACCTACTAATGACATGAAATGGTTGAAACAATCTAGTAGTTTTCTAGTGAAAAAATCGACCAGGGGATACCCTTAATGTTATCATGTTGTTACATTTGGGGTGGGGGGGGGGGTTCTAGAGCAACGGTACGGACTGCCAAAAATATGGTTTTTTCTAACACTGTGCGCAAAACTCCATAAAGCGTATAATAAAGTTTGGATATTCAGCGTTCAGAATTTGAATTCTACTCATTACCTACATAGCACCACAGTTCAGAAAGAGTTCATAATAAATTCATTTTAAACTATAAGAATTTAAATTGAATGCATTGAGGATTCTCAAGAATTCCTTCTGAAATCCTGTGCTGTGTGAGTTAGCCCAAAGCAGCGTCGGCCCGAAACTTGGAATCCCGTAAAAGTTTTGGTGACATGTTATCTCATTCGCGTGTAGGGCAGCGTTGCCAGTATTCCCTAGAAAAATCTTCAGCATCTGATGATTGATTATTTCTTGAACAACCGGCCAATCATATTTTCAATTTGGAAAGAAATGACCAATGCCAAAAAATCTGAAGATTTTTCTAGGGAATACTGGCATCACTGGTGTAGGGTGGTGTGTAGGGATCCTGTAATGAAGGATCCATAATCCGGGGCTGCTCTGTTTGTTGTTGAATCAGAGGGCTTTTTTCATGGCAGCTTCAGCATCAAGCGTCAACATTGGAAGAAAACAGAGAACCTGTCGGACCATTCGTTTCTTCCAATGTTGACGCGTGATACTGAAGCAGAGATGAGTTGACAAGATTGCTAACGAGATATGAAAACCATAATCCAGTTTCTGATTGGCAGTATCACGTTTTCCGTTCATCCCTTCATGCTGGTTGGCTTAGAAGAAAAATTCAACCAATCATATATTTTTTTTCAAAACGAAAAAAACGTGATACGGCCCATGATTTTAACATTGCGTTAGCAATCTCTGCTATTCATCTCTGACTGAAGCTACTATGGAAAAGGCCCTTGAATCGTTATAAATAATTAGAGCGAAATTTCGTCATCAGCCAATTAGACACCTCCATTCAGTTTGTTTTATATTATAACAAGTATAACTCGCGTAAAATTATTCTGAGTCCTTGCTCCCCTTAGCTGAGTTCGTTCAGTGGTGTCCCAAGTTATCCCAACTTGCTCCAAGCATTTTGGATTCGCTATTTCGGGTTATAGAAACGAAATGGTTGGTTTAGTACAAGTCGGAGCAACTTTGAGCAAAATATGATCATAATCATAATGGGAATACTCCATCAATATGGCTTCTTAAGGCCTTGGCCAATCACAGCAAACCTCCGATGTCCACTCTCTCCCTTGAGGCTCTCTACCTAAAACCATATGTCCAAATTTCAGATGCCCGAAAGGTTATATGCCTCAATGTCCGTATGCAGCGTTGCCAGTATTCGCTAGAAAAATCTTCAGTATCTGATGATTGGTTATTTCTTGTACAACCGGCCAATCATATTTTCAATTTGGAAAGAAATGACCAATGCCAAAAAATCTGAAGATTTTTCTAAGAAATACTGGCATCACTGTCCGTAAAGGTAACCTCCCATGGACCGGAATTCGTTCCGGCGGAATGACTTGAAACCAATCGCTTTCACAATTTCTTTTAGAGTGTTCTATCAGAAATCTATAAACAATGGTGCATTCGTTCAATTTTCATTCCGCCGGAACGAATTCTGGTCCATGGGAGGCCAGCCTAAGCCAGCGTTGCCAGTATTCCCTAGAGATTTTTCTGACCGGAGAATGATTACGGGTTGTGGAAAAATGTCGCATCTACAAAAACGCGAAGAAAAATCTAAAAAGACCGGAATAAACAATATTAAGGCAAGCAATAATGATAAAAAAAGTAATACGGTAAAAGGAGCAGAAGTGAAAAAAATAAACAACCAAGGAAAGGATAAGGCGAAAATAGGGAAAGAAAAGGAAAAAGTCGACGGAAATGAAGAGGTTAGAAAAACAGCACAAACAGAGGAAAATACTCGCGAAATTTCGCATACGAACACGGACAAAGATCCCAATTTGAATCGGGTTGGTATTCAACATATACTGCAAGATTTAAATCAAGAAGCAGGTATCAGCCAGATGATATTAAGGAGTACACAAACAGGTTATGACAACAACAACGACAACAAACAAGAAAGGGAGGACACGCTTGAGAAGGATTATAAAATACTGGTGCAATTACCTGAAGGAAAAATTTATACTAAGAGACAGAAGAACGAAATGAGAATATTGAATATAATCTATAATCAAAAGATCAAACCGAAAAGTAGTAAAATGGTTGGTTTCAACCGTATGGAAGTAGAATATAGAAATCAAAAAGAAGTCGATTTGATCAGAGAGTTTTGCCAAATTAGCAAAACACTCGACTGTGGTGCAACCAAAAGAGCAATTACAATTAAAGGAATTATACGCGACTGGAACAAGGAGGATGAGCTAGTGGATATCCAAAAGTTTGCAATCACAAATCTCAATATACTGGATGTGAAATGGAAGACTCGTAGAGTCCATAAGGAAAATACGTGGACCGAAGAGGAGACAGATAAGGTGATTATCACGTTTGAAGGTAAATGGTTGCCCCGAAGGCTGACAATCTATGAACGTAGGTTCAGTCCAGCTGTTACGCCTTACGTAGGAGAAGTTAAACAATGTAAAAATTGTTGGAGATATGGGCATATAAAGAAATATTGTAAATCTCGAAGAAGATGCATGGTATGCAGCAAAGAGTCTCACGGAGTGTGCGACATGGCAGAAACATGTTTAAACTGTGGAGATGGTCATCGTTCAAACAGTAAAAAGTGTGCAATATACCAATGGCAAATCGAAGTTAATCAAAAAATGGCTTATAAGAGGATAAGCCGTAGGGAAGCTGAAAGGGAAATGAGAAAAGAAAGATTTAATGGATCAAGGAGCAGAGGATATCAACAGTCCATACAAACTTTGGACAATTACCCGGAGTTAATAGACGCAAGTCAAAGAAATATCCAAGGATTGAGCCCACATGAATCAAGCAGCAAGGAGGACGAGCTTAATTCGGAACTGGTGGTAGCCAAATCGCTAGTAGAATTGGGGATTCCATGGGAGCAAAGCCTTGAGAATTCATCGGATGAAGAGGGAAGGATCCAAAGGTCGCAAGCAGCATCATCGCAGAGAAGTGTGAAATCAGGAGTGGGGAGCATGGATGAGTCTCTTCAACAAAAAAACACGGAGGTTTTAGGAGTCAATTATAGTAGAAACTTTAAAGAAGCAGATTTCAAGGGTAACAGTGGAATGGTAAAGTTAACTCGTGAGGGCGTAAATAGATTCCATGAGCAATTAGTAAACACAAAGAATAGTCACGGTATACAGAAAAAGGAAACTGGTAGAAGAATAGAAAACAGAAATGATAGATATTGTACAACCTCACAATTCAATAGTCATCAAAGTAGGTTAAGGAGTAGTGGAGTAGAGTAATTTGGTTATTTCTTTATTTTACATTTTATTCGTAGGATAAGAAACTAAGATGGCTTATAAAGAGTTGAAGTACAAACAATTTGATATATTAATTTGGAACGTGAGGAGTTTTGTACAAAAAAAGAGTGAACTACTAAAAGAGTTTCATAAGTACGATATTATTGCTCTAACGGAAACATGACATAAGAAGGACAAAAAATTGAGTATTTCGGGATATAAGGTGGTTGGGAGAAAGAGGGATCTGAATGTGAAGGGCGGAGGTGTAGCTATTTGGGTTCGAAATAGCATTAAATTCGAAATTATAGAGCAACAAAATTTTGAGAATATTACCAATAAAATGGAAATGGTGGGAATAGAATTAAAATGTAATGGTACTAATCTGAGGATTATTAATTGTTACAGACCTCCGCATTTCGAAAATAAGATTGGGGTAGGGATATGGAGTAGGATTTTTGAAACATTCGGATGAGACGCGGAGCTGCTATGTGTCGGAGATCTTAATGCCCACCACAGACTGTGGAACTGCTCTGTTACTGACATTCACGGGTCCAATTTGTTGGAAGCCACGGAAGAAACGGATATGTTTGTGATCAATCGGGATACCGAATCTTATTGGGGTAGAAGAGGTAGCTGTCGCGAAAATTTAGATTTAATTGTAAGCTCTATGGGCTTAGTAGATATAGTAAAATACAAGCAGTTGGATGATCTCTGGGGTTCGGACCATTTCCCCATTACAATAGAATTAGGATTAAGTAGGTCCTTATATATTAAAAAAACGAATAAGATTTCTAATCACACAACAGATTGGAAGAAGTTTGAAAAGTCTTTAAAAGAACTAGAATATAGGGCTGATGAGATAAGAGAGGAGAATATAGATCATATACAAAGATATCTAAAAACCAAAGAAGTGATAATAGAAGCTGTGGAAGCAGCTACTAGTAAAAAGAAAAAGAAGGATCTTAATGTAGATAGAGATAAACAGATAGGAGATAAGTTACGAAGACAAGTAAAATGGTGGGATAGTGAATGCGATAAAGTAGTAGAAGATAGAAAAAAAGCATTAAAGAATCTACTCAATAATCATTCAGTAGATAATCTTATAATATATAATAAATCAAAGGCTCAAGCAATTAAAACATTAAAACAAAAGAAGAAGGAAGAATTTAATAACTTTGTTAGTTCAATTAACAAATACAGTAATTTATCGTATGTTTGGAACAAGTCCAAGATTCTTAAAAATTCGTTCAATACAGTGGAATGGAATAATTGGAGGGAGTCGGAAAGGATACAGGTAGTTAGCGTAGAATGTGATAAAATATGCGCCCCCTGGGTACCTGTTGAAAGAATTCAGTCTCCAAATCAGAATGATTCATATTCTAAGAGAGATATATTGAATGATAATATTAGTATAGAAGAACTTGATAGGGCTATAAGCAGTATTAAAAAAAATACAGCACCTGGTGTGGACGGAATAGAATATATGATGATTAGGGGTCTAACAACAAGATGGAAAAAACTAATTTTAGATATCTTTAATGACATCTTAAATACGGGAAAGTCGATTCCTGAGTGGTCAATTTATCAGGTAACTTTTATAGACCAACCGGGCAAGAAGGAGGTTAGACCGATATCATTATCGTCCTGCATGGGCAAATTGATGGAAAGGATTATCAATGAGAGATTGCACTACTGGGCAGAAGTTAATGGAGTCATAGACGGGAGTCAAAATGGTTTCAGAAGAGGCAGGGGATGTATGGACAACTTGACGAAGTTCAAGTTAGACGTAGATTCGGCGAGATTGCAGGGACAAAGAACATTAGCAGCTTTCTTAGATGTAAGCGGTGCATACGATAATGTTTTATACGATGTTTTAGTCAAGAAATTGAACGAATTAAATTGTCCAGTTAAATTAACAAGATTTATAGAAAATTGGATGTATAATAGAAAAGTTGAAATGTTGTTAGGGGAGGGTAAGTCGGTATTTAATGAGACATGGAAAGGACTGCCCCAAGGTGCGGTAATTAGCCCGATATTGTACACAATTTATACAAGGGATGTGACAGGGAGGTTGCCTGCAAGGGTTACCTCAGTTCTGTTCGCAGACGATATGGGAATTTATACAAGTGATATTGATAGAGGGACTAATTGCACTAGAATCAAAGAAGGAATTATTAGTATTCGTACGGAATTGGATAAGATAGGTTCAACATTAGAGAGTACAAAAACCAATATAATCGAATTCAATAATGAGACTGAAGATAATTCTTTTATATTGGAAATAGAGGATGTAGAATTGCGGTGTTCTAATCAAATCAAGTTCCTGGGAATTTGGTGGGACAGAACCTTGAAATTCGATAGACACATTAGGGAGATTAAACTCAAAACTGAAAAATTTATTAATGTTATTGGATATTTGGGAGGTGTCAATAAAGGAGCGGAAATAGATACTATGATTTTGTTGTACAAAGCAACAGTCAGAGCAATACTAGATTACGGGTTATATATATATTATCCCAGAAGGGAGAGTGAGAAGATAAACATTGAAAGAGTTCAATACGCTGCAATTAGAGCGGTAATGGGATACAGAATATCCACCCCCACAAATATTTTATTGGCGGAATCTGGTCTCACGGATTTGGAAAGCAGGGCTAAATTTTTAGGTGGTCAACATATGATAAAAACGATGGCTTATAAAGGGAGATCTATAATAGAAAAGATACAAGAGTTGAAGTTTATGAACATTAGATATGGTTATCCGAGCAGAAACAGAAGCCAGAATATTTTGGGTGAGATTTTTGAAAACATAGGGGAAGATTTGAAGGATCTTTACATAGCTGATAATTTTCCTATGTTCCAAATGGAATTCAAAACGAGTTTAATGCGAATGGAAATAGACACTGAAATCGGAAAGAAAAGCGCTGATTTGGGTTATTTGGAAAATGCTATTGCTGCGGAAGTTATAATGAAATATAATGTGGTGGGGAATACTAGATTAATTTTTACGGACGCTTCAAAAACTGTAGGAGAGGAAAAATACGTAAGTGCAGCCATTTGGAATAGATCTGAGAGGTTTGCTTATTCGGTGAAATTGGATGATAAAATGTCAATTTTCACGGCAGAAGCTATAGCTTTGAAATTAGCGCTTGAACACATTCGTAATAATAGACAAAACAGTCAGTGCAGTTATATTATTTTAACGGACTCTTTAAGTGTCTTAGAGGCACTTAGGAATAATAAAATAGATGTAAGATGTAATCCTTATATTAGTGATTGTAAGATAGTATACATAGGTCGATAATACAGCAAGAAAATGTGCAGAGAAGGGTGATATTGGTATGGATTCCGTCACACGTCGGGATCATTGGAAATGAAATAGTCGATGGTTTGGCGAGAAACTGTAATGGTCAGATAGATAAGTCATTTAAGGTGCCAGTAGGAGATTATAAAGAAATTTTAAAAGAGAATATGGTGGAGGATACCGAAAATCGTTTGATAAGCCAAGGAAGATTTAAAGGAGTAGAGTATTTTAATAATATGTTCAAGGGCCTCAATCATTCATGGTTCAGGGGAAAAAACTTACCTAGAAGGTTTGTGACCTGTGTAAACAGACTTAGGGCTAACCATTATAATTTAAAATATTCGTTGTTTCGTAAAAATATGGTTAAGGATCCGTTTTGTGATTGTGGGGAAGTGGAAGATGTGAACCATGTTTTATTCAAATGCAGGAAGTATGAACAAGAGAGAAAAAAAATGGCGGAGCAGTTCCGGGGTCTAGGACAGAGTATGCCTTATGACGTGTTTCCATTACTTATAGATTGTGAGTTGGTAATGTTGAACATAATAACTGAGTTCTTTATTAGAATTCAATGTACAATTTAAACAAGATGTGCAAAAGATATGTAAAAGACTGACCAATTCTTCATTTTTAAGAGAAGTTTTGTATCAAATAAGTGTCAGCTTGGAGATACAATAAACCTTAAAAACAAAAAAAGTATTCCCTAGAAAAATCTTCAGCATCTGATGATTGGTTACTTCTTGTATAACCGGCCAATCATATTTTCAATTTAGAAAGAAATGACCAATGCCAAAAAATCTGAAGATTTTTCTAGGGAATACTGGCATCACTGGCCTAAGCCCAAAGTTGCATAACCCCGAATAAAAAATTATGAATTCAAGTATAAATCAATTATCACATACTTTTATATGATTCCGAAGCATCGATAAACATGATATGTATCACACATATCAATGAATTGAATTGATGAAGGATTGTGTTTGAACGTATCCAACTGTCTGGTGTAGTTAAACGTCTAAAATTGTCTAGATATGAATGATTTTCAAAAATTCTATAATATTACAACGTATTGAAAAAATACTTCTTATGGCTTAAAAAAATTTTTTTCAATACGTTGTAATATTATAGAATTTTTAAACTCATTTATATCTAGACAATTTTATACGTTTAACTACACCAGACAGTTGGATACGTTCAAACACAATCCTTCACCAATTCAATTTGGATACAAGACTCATTCGAATACACTGAGAACCCAGTGGAGCCTTCCGAAGTAGCTGATCTGATCATCTGGTCATGATCACCTTTGATTGGTTGAGAAAGTGATCTGGTCATGACCAGATGATCAGGCCAGCTACTTCGGAAGGCTCCACTTTCTTTGACTGGAAGAAAATTTTCTTTCCTCCCAATCTAATGAATCTTGCTTTCAATGAAAAAATTCAGGTCAATGGAAACATTTTACATTTAATTGAAACCATATTTTGCAAGTTTGCAAAGGAATATATTTTACGAATTTTTTCGTTTCAATTCAATGAAGAATGTTTTTATTGAACTGAATTTTTTTCTATCGAACTACATTTTTTTCATTGAAAATCAGATTTATTAGAATGGGGGCAAAGGAAATTTTCTTCCGGTCAAATAAATTCAGTTCTCAGTGTAAGCATAGTTGAGCTAATTACAAATCTCACTGAGTCAAGGCAGGTTTATATTTGAACGTTCAACTGTCGTGCATATATGCAACTATAGTTGGGTCCGCAATTCGCTTTCTCACTCAGTGTACACTGTGAAAAAAAGTTCCAAAAAAGTGGAAAAATTTTTTGTAAAATCTCAAACAATTTTCGTCAGTTGAAAAACATTCTTTGGGAAGTCACGGAAATTGTTTGAAAATTCACATGAAATTTTTTAATTTCCAAATAATCTGAAAATTTATAAATCTGTAAGTTTTTCACCATACTTTTTTCCTTGAAAATTTACAAATATTTTCAACAGTGTAAAACATTGATATCACATCTATTCAAATGTACTGAGCCCATTCAGAGGATATTCCAAATATTTAACGTTCATTCGAGCATCCTTCAATTGAAATTCCATCGACTATTCGATTACTTATGCTCTATGAATTTAGGTAGAACATATGAGGCAGTCTCAATCGTATACCCTAGTGAAAATGGGAGCGTAAAAAGGGTATGAAGCGACGCGGAAGAATACATGTAACAGTATTTGAGCGCGAAATAAGCAAACATTGAAACATTTCACGCTTCATTTGTTCCAATATTCGCTTCCGGAGCGTGGACATTTTCACCAGGGTATACATACATATGCAGCGTATGCTGTTGAAAAACACGAAATTTTCTGGTACCGTGAGTGATGTAAAACTTCTATTCATAATGCATTTCTACAGCACATTCTGGTTTCACTAGAATTTTTCATATTTGCGTCGAATTTTATGTATTTTATGTTTTAATTTCATGAATTTTTATAATTCTACAATAATTTTCCTATACATGGAGAAAAATAATGTAGTAAAGTAGTATTATTTTGTCAAATGTCGTCGCAATTGTCTGATGGTCTCAATGGCTTTCTTACCGAATGTAGTAAAAATTATTACAGTTGTAATTTTTTATTCCACTTGTTGAGGAGTACCTTTCAAAAGATGAGATCTAACAGTATTGATTCACTACCCTGGCGGAAAAATTTGGTTGAATTTTGTTCACTTTTGGCACAGCAATATTTCAATAAAATTCAATGAAAATCCTCAAACTTCAACAAACTTCAATGGAAGTCAACTAATTTCACTAAAAATTACTTAATTTCATGGACAATTATTGAAATTCACCGGAATTGTGTTGAATTTTGCTAATTTTCAATGAAAATCAATTGTGCCAAAAGCAGGGATGAGGATTAAATCCGAGCGGCAATATAACTCCTGAATCGCTCGCGATCAAAACACGTATCGATCGTGAGAAGAACTTTCGGTCGATGAGTAAAAGGTTTCTGGCTCTTTAAGTATTCGATACCTGCGGGATGAGGATTTGCGAAGAGTGCTGTATGTTTGCTCGTATGTAGAGCTAATCATATAAAGAGCCGGTTACCTGAACTCTCACAAAGGATCGCTCTTTCTGCGATCTGAATGTGTGAGGATTCATACCTGCTGGATACTCCAAAGAGCGATCCCTCGAAGAGCGAGGACACTTTAGATCCCGAGCGAGCAACTCTTTTGAGGAGTTAAACCTCCGGGCTCTCGCATACTTTAAGTCCTTGAGCGATCGAATCGTAGAAAGAGCGAGAGATTCGATCAAGGAGTTAAACTCCTGATCGAAAAGGAGTTTTACTCGTGTCAGAGAATAGTCCATCAGCTGAATATGAGAGTGCGTATGGAAATTATGTCCGTGGGTTCTGTGAATGGGAGTCTGAATTTTTTTGATCGTAGAATCCGAATTTGAAACTATTGTCGTAAGATTCGTGATCTGTGTTTTGTTATAAACAATTGAATTGTTTATAACGCATCGACGGTCAAACTATTGTTTTTATCGGAAAATTGTTCAGACGACAATTACGAGGGTGGATTGATAAGTTTCCGGCCTGACCAAGAGATGGCGCCACTAGGCCTACCTTGAGGTGGCGTTCTATAGTACCATCCTTAGATAGCTTGTAGCTATAGTTTCAGTCCGATCGCCATGTTAGTTTAGTTTTGAGAGCACGCTGACCAAGACGCCTCTGTGTTTTTCGTAAAAATGGGAAAGCTGGAAAATCGTGCTGTCATCAAATACTTTTATTTGAAGGGGTTAACGCCGAAGGAAATCAAAGAAGAGATGGACTCAACACTGGGGACATCCTCCCCATCATATTAAACCGTTGAGCAGTGGGTTTCCGAGTTTAAAAAGGGTCGTGTGAGCACCTCTGATGAGCCTCGCTCAGGACGCCCCATTGAGGTCACAACTCCAGATATGATCGGAAAAATCCATCAAATAGTGCTGAAAGATCGCAGATTAAAAGTTCGTGAGATAGCTGAGACCTGTAAGATGTCATATGAACGTGTACAAAATATTTTGCACCAACATTTGTATATGGAAAAGCTCTGTGCAAGATGGGTGCCGCGTTTGCTAACAGTCGACCAAAAATTGATTCGAAAGAACATTTCTACCGCCAATTTGGCGTTGTATAAGCGTAATCCAAGCGAATTTTTGCGTCGATTCGTAACCGTTGACGAAACTTGGGTCCACCACTACACTCCTGAAACCAAAGAACAGTCTAAACAGTGGATTGGACCAGGGGAACCAACTCCAAAGAAGGCAAAAACAATTTTTTCGGCGAACAAGGTTATGGCTACTGTTTTTTGGGATGCAAGAGGTATTATATACATTGATTACCTTGAAAAGGGTAAAACTATCACTGGTCAATACTACGCAGACTTATTGCAACGTTTGAGCCACGAAGTGAAAATTGAACGACCTCATCTGGCGAAGAAAAAAATCTTGTTTCATCACGATAACGCACCAGCGCACACGTCAATCGTTGCGATGGCTAAAATCAACGATCTTAAGTTTGAATTAATGCCGCACCCTCCCTACTCTCCAGACCTAGCCCCGAGTGACTATTATCTGTTTCCTAACCTCAAAAAATGGCTTGGCGGTAAGAGATTTGCGGACAATGAAGAAGTAATCGAAGCTGTAAATGGGTATTTTGAGGAGCTTGACGAATCAGTCTATAGAGATGGCATTACTAGACTAGAACATCGCTATGAGAAATGTATCAGCCTTGGAGGAGATTATGTTGAGAAATAAAAAAAAAAAATTCTTAAAAACGTTGTTTTTCTTGGTCAGGCCGGAAACTTATCAATCCACCCTCGTATTCATTTCTCATCGGAGAATACACTTTATCTGAACTATTTTTTCGATTTCTCGATTGTTTATTCGAATGCATTTTTTAAATAAATAATTAGGTCGCCGGAACTGGATCTTTCAACGGCGGTTTGTGTGTAGTTGGTCAGAGAATCTAGATTATTGGATGCCTTTTTGGGAATTCATAGCCCGTGTTTTGTTATAAACAATTGAATTGTTTATAACGCATTGACGGTCAAACCATTGTTTTTATCGGAAAATTGTGAAAATGAAAATTATTCATTTCTCATCGGAGAATACACTTTGTCTGAACTATTTCTTCGATTTCTCAATTGTTTATCCAAATGCATTTTCTAAATAAATAATTAGGTCGCCGGAACTGGATCTTTCAACGGCGGTTTGAGTGTAATTGGTCGGAGAATCTAGATTATTGGGTGACTTTTTGGGAATTTATAGCCCATGTTTTGTTATAAACAATTGAATTGTTCAGATCACGAATCTTACGATAATAATTTCAAATTCGGATTCTACGACCAAAAAAATTCAGACCCCCATCCACAGAACCCATGGACATAATTTCCATACGCACTCTCATATTCAGCTGATGGACTATCCTCTGACACGAGTAAAACTCTTTTTCGATCAGGAGTTTAACTCCTTGATCGAATCCTTCGATCTTTCAACGATTCGATCGCTTAAGGAGTTAGAGTATCCGCTCGCTCTTCGGCTCGACTCCCGAGTTGAGTTAAAGTCCCAACTGGTTGAAGAGTTTAACTCGTGATTCGAGCCGCTCGCATGGTCTTGGGATTCGATCGCTCAAGGATCTAAAGTATACGATCGCTCTCAGGTACAACTCGGGAGCGGATTCATTGTATTAGAACCTGCTTCGACTCTCACTCGGATTCAATCCTTAGTACTCGTTACCTGCTCCTATCCCGAGCGGATCACCATTATGAATTTCGAGGGTCGCTCGCTCTACGATGCGAACTTGAAAAGATCAAAACTTTTGCTCTACATCCCTGGCCAAAAGTGAATGAAATTCAACAAAATTCAACGGAATTTTTCCACCAGGGTAGAAAATGTTGTAATTTTTATTGTATTATTTTTCTCCGTGTACATATACAGATTAATAACTTCCAGTTTCATACTGGAAGTTTTCAGAAAATGTATTTTACATTGTGGAATGTATATCAAATATTTATAGAACATCAGTCATTTTCGAGAAAAGTGGGGAAGAGATTTGGGATTCTTTGGGATTCCGGAATGCTCAAGCGTATACCGAGCGTGAATTAAAACATGAAGAGTAGTCCAAACGTGTGTTTGAAGTACGTATAACCTATTGGAAAAAACACCAATGTCATAGGAATCGGGCTTTGAGCATGGAAGCTTAATTAGAGAGTGGATAGGAAGGATGTAAGATACAGTAGTAAAGTCATCTGAAACACGCTCCCATCACATTCCATGACACGCTTCCCTCTTCTAGGAGTAGAATACACTGGAAACAGAAGCTTCAGCGATATCGATAATATCCCCTCAATAACCTGCTTCATTGAAAAATTTTATGCTGATGTACAGAAAAAAGTATTCCTTTGAATCTAAGAAATTTTTACTTGGATGGATCAAAATATTCCTTTCACAAAAATAAATATTTTGTGTCTTTGAGAAAATTGATCATCCGCTCTTTGTTCTGAAGAATAAATTTGTTCATATCAAGACAATATTTATTCTTGTCGAAAAAATATTCATTTCGACCGGTTCAAATAGCAGTTCCTTAAATTTAAAGAAAAACCTCTTCCTGGGATATTACTCAAAGTAGCGCTCCCTATCAGCATTCCTGGTAATGCCACCTGGAAGCACTACTGGTAGTGCTACCCAGAAGCACTTCCAGTAGCACCCAGGCAGTATCAATCGCAGCGTGTGATAGTATTCTTAGTAGCGCTACTGCCAAGCATTTCTAGTACGCTACGCTCATGGTAGCACTTCTGGTAGTGCTGCTTGGTAGCAACCCGGCAGTGCTTTGGAAGCGAAATATGGTAGCGTAGAGTCTCACGTCCAGCAAAATGCTATCTCACTCGCTTCTACTTGCTACCTGGTAGTATGAGTAGTAGCAAATTTCGAAAAGTGGAAGCGTTTTGCTAGCTGGGGGTGCTCCCCACTGAACCCACATTATTCTCGGGCCTGCCTCAAATGAGAAATGTACCGTTCGAGGTTTGAATGATTCAAAATAAGTTCTCATCGTTTTTCAGAGATCAGAGATTTGTGCTATCAATCGGTCCGATTGATTTCGTTTTCACAAGGAGGCGTATCCAATTCAAAACGCAAGGGGTAGAAATATCACCGTCACCGTCAAGCACTTTCTGCCTTGTTGTAATTGGTAATTCTTATTAATAAAAAAAAATGTGATTGATCAGTTCCATTAGATCTAGCACTTTGATAGCAACAGTTCAATTTTCTACAACTTCGTTTTTTTAATATATTTGTTCAATTCGGTAAACACCCGTTGAACCGGAATCTATTTTACCGAATGACAATAATCCGAAATCTTACTATACGTTACTAGTCGTGTGCGAATAAGGCTAACCTCCCATGGACCGGAATTCGTTCCTGCGGAATGACTTTAAACCAATCGCTTTCACAATTTTTTTTAGAGCGTTCTATTAGAAATCTATAAAAAATTGTGCATTGGTTCAATTTTCATTCCGCCGGAACGAATTCCGGTCCATGGGAGGCCAGCCTAAGACAAAATGTCACCAAGACTTTTTCGGATTATTGTCATTCGGTAAAATAAATTTCGGTCCAACGGTCTTTCGGCCCAACGGGTGTTTACCGTTCAATTCATTTCAAAACCATTTCCCTTGGTTCGCAAAAGGGGTCAGCTCCCCCCGCCCCTCGAATACGCCAATTTCACTGTTCCCACGCATTCTAAGGTCGGTTCTAATGAATAATCTGGATATCATTGGAAATATATTTATTCTAGAACTGTTAAAGCTTACAAGTTAGTGATATAAAGATGAATTTGAAATTCATATTCAGATAACACAAGAGTTCCAAAAGAATTCATAACGAATACAAGGTATTCGGATGGAATTCTTTTAGAAATTTTGTGCTATCTGGGTAACATTTAACATAAAAAATCATATACCATGCATTCAAATTATATGCAACAAATCATGTACAATAATAATGATGATAATAATAATAAGGAAAATGAAAGCATTGTATTTCACACACCGAATATTATCGTCCCTTGTGAAAGAATAAACCTCATACCTCAAATACAATTGAATAATCCAAAATCGGAAGGTTCCATGGATATCAATTTCACAATCCCACTGAGACAATAAAATCCGTTGTGATACAGGAATTTCTACTCAATATTAAAATGAGAAGTATTTAGAAAAATGAGCGAGTGAAATACAAAAAAGTACAAAGTATATGGAAGTATAAAGTAATAATAAACACAAAGTAATAATAATAATGACAAAACTAAAAAGTAATAATTGTAATCAAAATATGAAATCATGTTTGTGAATGTATACAAGGTCTGTCCGAAAATTAATGTTAGACGTTCTGATGTGAAGCAACTATAATAAATGATATTACTTTGCGGACAGACAATGTATGTATATTAATGTCCGCATCTATACTTTTGTGAATTAACAGAGTCAATGATTATCAACTTTATCATTTTTGATCATTGTACAAAATTCCTTACCGGATTTTGCATTGTCCGATGATAAAATACCATTTTCGTTTGTAAATAGTGAATGAAATATTTATTTTTTCGCGAAATTATAATTTTGGTATTGAAATATTTCATTCATTGTGAACGTCATTTGGAGTAGTATTCCAAAAAGTGTTTCATTTGAATGATTTGTGTTTTAGAATTTTGAATGATGTACTTTGCTACATGCAAACGGCTTCACTTGAAAAATGAAATACATTTTATATTTTGACATTGATGATATTTCACATCATTTCATGTAACATCACAATGATGTAACATCATAACACTCGCATCAGATTTCAAGTAATATGATCTTCAAAAGGTGCTTCACACAAACAAACACCACAGTCAGGATCGGAAGGGGTACGATTATCTTCTACTCGTAATATTAGTATTGGAGCCGTATTCCAGAATAGTTGCAATCAAACGTGACGAAAAAGGGGGGCTGATGGAGTATTTCATCCCGGGCCTCCATTTTTTCTCTCAGTTTCTTTTCTTAAGCATTAATATAAAATACGGATCCGCCATACTCATCTCTTCAGTTGATATCAGCACCAAATCTCAAGATGGTCTCAATAACTTCTTTGAGCATCCAAATACAATGGTACGATGTCATTTCTAATTTCAGAATCAACCGTGGTACCGTATTTCAGCAATATTTGTAGAAGTTTTTCATTTTATCCTTTTGCTTAGCATTTGACTTTTTATTCAAAAGCATTGTGCTAATTCCATCATTTCCTCTTTGAGTAGAAAAATGGAGTGGTATGATGTCACTTTTCACTTCGAAGAGAACGTTTGTATTATATTTCAAAGGAGCTTCAAGAACTTTTGCACATTTTTTTTTGAATAGCAGCATAACTACTTTCAGTTTGGAAATTTACAAGTATGCGCTCTGACTAAAAAGCAGTTTAGCAATGTTTCTCTCAGTGATAATATCAGGATTTTCAATAGTAAAGAATCAAAGCTCTTTCTCAACAGCGAGTTGTAATATAATGGTTTTTCCATCTTTATCCTGATTATCACCTTCAGCTGCGTATTGTAAGAGCAATTTTACAACTGTTCTGTTTCCTGTTTTGGTGGCAACGTGAAGCAGCGTTGAATTATCCTTTCCGCTAACATTTATATCAGCTTCTCTATTCGAGAATAATTTTACAGCTTCTTCATTGCCTGATTCGGAACCAGAATGGAGTAGCGTATATCCTTCCTTCGAAATTTCAACATCGCCGTCAAGAACTCCACTTAAAAAGCATGCGATAAGTTCTTTACTCCCTTTTTTTACAGCAAAGTGCAGTGGTGCATAATCTTCTCCGCGTTGAACTGAATCAACGTAAGCTCCATATTTCAAAAGATGCTAAACAACTTTGAAATATTTTATCTCAGTTGCGACATGAAGTAGACTCGTTCGATCCTTATCTCTGGAATTGACATCGGTTTTCTGCTTCCAAAGTAATTCAGTAACTTCCATTTTCTTATTATCAATCGCATTTTGAAGTGGAGTTATATTATATTGATTTTTAGCATCAATACCAGCTCTTTTGCCCAGAATCATCTCAGCAAAATGAACTCAGATGACTTGTAAGCTTGTCAGACTCGTTACTCGATTACGATTTTGCGAATGTCAAGTTGCTACAAGGCTATTGGGTTTTGTAAACTTATTCTCTTGTCATGCGTTGACTAGGAACCTTCCGTCAACCATTCCACAAGTTTACTTGACAATCTTCCAGCAAGGTTAAATCGCTCTCTGGGAAGAAGATATTGGAAGGCTTTTCACTTTCGCTTTCAACTCGTAGACCATTTGTTGAAAGTAGTTTAGCAACTGTTGCAAATTTATTCTTAACAGCATCACGAGGTGAAACATATCCCCCTGATTATGCTTGTGAATAAGGCATCCCAAAAGAACTGATACCCGGTCTTCCTTGATGAACCGCACTTGTTGACGTTCTAATCACTCAGTATCACTACTCGTCTTCCAGATTGTAATATTGTTCTTATATGGATATAATCATAAATGGATGATATTTTACTCACAGTAAGGTAAGAAACCCTATATCCGATCAGTCCTTATATTTTAGGTTTTTGTGGTTTACTTGTGCAAAAACTCTTCAACCAAAACATTTTTTTAATCAACGGATCGAAAATTAATTTTTTCATTTGAAACTTATTTCTAAATCACTTCATAAATTCATGTAATACTGAAAATGATCGGGTATAGGGTCTCTTACCTTATGCAATACGCACAATTCAAACAGGTTTAAGCATCACATGTTCACAATCTTACAATTTTTCTATTCCTATAATAAATCCAGGTCTTGACATACGCTCTCCTTTGACGTAATACATAGATATGTCTAATAGGATCAAATGGTAAACTTGTAGCTTAAGTTCAGTGTATAAAATAGCCCATATCCTAGAAACTCTCAATTCCTTGTATATCTACTTCCTTTTTAATTTGACTCTATGCCTTGCTGAAATTCAAATATTCTCATATTTTTCAACAGAAATGTCAATATTTAGTTCGACCATTGCTGTAAACGATTTTACATCTTTCTTCAACTGAATTAACTTATAACATTTCGTATCTTGTCGTTGGGAAACGAAGGATTCAGCTTTTTCATCGTGAGTTTTATTTGATGATTGATATTGAATGGCTAATTATTCAAACGGATGAGAATGTATTCAATTGTGTTACATTTTCTCAAACACAACTATATTGGGATAAAATTTCGATTGAATTTGATAAAAGTTTTACTTATGATGAAGCTAAAACTGAGTCATGAAGTTAGCAGCCAATTGTCATAACTTTTCACCCAAAACTTTTATTAAGAATTTAAGAGCACCCGAAACGTTTGTTGGGTACAAAATTGATTTCTGGAATGGACAAAGCTTCAACGACGTTTATGCAAAAATCACAACAATCGCCTGCTAGTTTTAGCTTCATTTACTTGATCTTGAAAAATATTCTTCATAAAAATTGATTCAAATAGATACGGTTGGACAGATATCCAACCGTATTTTAATCCATTCAAATCTATTTCTATGCTCGATTTTCACGAGGGAATGTTTTAGTATAATATTCAAGTGATTATTCTATATGGTTATATACGCAAAAAGATGAAATTAAAAATCGGTAAATTATATTGAGAATCATTAGAGATTCCTCCCCGTGGATGATTGCGGGTCTTCCAGGGGGATATTCATGATACCTGTCCTTGATATCCTTTTTATCCATCCCTGGTAGTATCTGCTTCCTTTACGTGGTGGGGAGGATAAGTATCTCAGAGTTGGATCTTTTTTTTTGAGTGGAATAAACTACTCAAGAGAAAGAATACAAACTGAGAGAAACGAAATCATCCTAATGCCAGAAACATCGGCAAAATCAAACGGAAGGAAAGCAAGGGGAAACTACCTTCCTTGACATGTTTCAATACTTCCCGAGGAAATGAAACCTTTTTCCTAACCTGGAATATTATGTAACAAAAACAAACGAACAAATTAATAAATACATGATGGCGCTCTCTCGAGTAAAATATTCCGGAGGTAAACTAGTCTCCCGTTCGGATCTCCGGGTGGAGGCTGCTCGAGGAAGCTTCATCAGCAAGGAACGAAAACCGAAGAATAGGATAGGGAAAAGAAACAACATTCTTCGAGTCGGAGCGTGGAATGTTAGATCACTGAGGCAAGCGGGAAAATTAGAAAATTTGAAATTAGAAATGAATAGGTTGAATATAGACGTAATGGGGATTAGCGAAATGAGATGGCCACAAGAGGGCGATTTCTGGAGTGGGGATTATAGAATAATTCATACAGGATCAAAGAACGGTCAAGCAGGTGTAGGAATTGTGATGCATAAAAGAGTAGGAAATAGAATAGAAAATTATTTGCAACATAATGAACGTGTGATGATGGTTAGAATCAGAACAAAACCGGTAGACACAGTCATAGTCCAAGTATACATGCCCACATCTGCATATTCGGAGGAAGATATTGAAAAAACGTACGAAGAAATAGAAGGAGTGATAGAATATGTGAAGGGAGAAGAGAATTTGATAGTGATGGGGGATTGGAATGCGGTAGTAGGACAAGGAAAAGAGGACAACATTATAGGAGATTTCGCGGTAGGGAGGAGGAACGATAGAGGACAACGTTTAGTCGAATTTTGTGAAAATCATAAGATGGTTATCACAAACACTTTATTCGAAAATCATCCAAGAAGAATCTACACTTGGAAAATGCCAGGAGATACAGCAAGATACCAAATTGATTACATATTAATGAAACAAAGATTTAGAAACCAAGTGAAAAACTGTAAAACTTATCCAGGTGCAGATATAGATAGTGATCATAATATGTTGATGATGAAATGTTCTCTGAAATTCAAATCTCTGAAGAAGAAAAGGAAAATGCAGAAAAGATGGAATTTGAAGAACCTCAAGCAAAAACAAACGCATGAGGCATTCGAGAAAATGTTGGATGAAAAATTGGGAGATCAAAAAGAGAAAGACTTGGGAATAGAGAGGAGATGGACAAAGATGAAGGGGAATATAAGAGAATGTGCGGATAAGATTTTGAAGAATGATGGAGTAGAAGCTAAAAACCCATGGATAACGGGAGAAATTTTAGAATTGATAAATGAAAGAAGAAAATACAAGAATAATGATAGCCAAGAAGGCCAGCAACGATACAAATCATTGAGAAATAAAATAATAAGAGAATCAAGGAAAGCAAAAGAACAGTGGTTAGAAGAGAAATGTCAGGAAATAGAAATGAGATTGCATTTAGGAAAAATAGATGAAGCATATAGGATTATTAAAAGATTTTTCGGACAAATGAAATCTAGAAGCCATAAGATTAGAAACTCTCTAGGACGACAATTGATAAAAACGGAAGAGAAAATAGAACAGTGGATCAATCATTTGGAAGACTTGTATAGAGGAAACGATGATATAGCACTATTAGAGAAGGAGGAGGATGTAGATGAGGAAGAATTGGGAGATTCGATATTGAGATCAGAATTCGACAAGGCTTTGAAAGAATCGAAAAATAATAAAGCGCCAGGCATAGATGGCATAAGTGCGGACCTTATAAAAGCCTCCAGTGAAGGAACTCGCGACGCACTGTTTGAATTGATTAGAGATATGTACGAAAAAGGAGAAGTACCGGAAGATTTCCAAAAGAATAAAATTGTCGCTATCCCGAAAAAACGAGGGGCAGACAAATGCGAGAACTACAGAACGATCAGTCTAACTTCACATGCTTCGAAAATACTGACCAAAATTATATACAGGAGGATGGAAAATAAAATAGAGAGTAGATTGGCAGAGGATCAGTTTGGTTTTAGAAAAAATAGGGGAACGCGAGAAGCAATCTTAGCACTCAGGGCAGTAATAGAGAAAAGGATAGCGCTGAAGAAATCTGTGTACATAGGTTTTGTAGATATACAAAAGGCTTTCGATAATGTGGACTGGGAGAAGATGTTTGCGATCCTGAAGAAGGTGGGAATAAATTATAAAGATAGAAGAATAATATACGAATTATATAGGAACCAAAGTGCAATAATAGACATAGAGGGTCAGGAAGGGGAAGCACAAATAAGAAGAGGGGTGAGACAAGGATGCTCATTATCGCCACTGATGTTCAATTTATATATAGAAGAAGCAATGAACGAAGTGAAGGAGGAAATTCAATCGAAATTACAGATTCATGGAGAAAATATAAGTATGTTGAGATTCGCGGATGACATAGCTATATTGGCCACGAGTAGTACTGAGTTAGAAAATATTCTCAACACCATGAGAACAATATTATTGGAAAACTATTGTATGAATATAAATAAAGACAAAACAAAATTCATGATGTGTACAGCAGCGAAAACAGCTAGAAGAACGAGAATCAAAATAGATACCGAGACAATTGAACAGGTGAAAGAATTCAAATATCTAGGAAGCATAATTACAGAGAACGGCAAAAGCGAAAGAGATATAAGAGCAAGAATAGCACAAGGGAAACAGGCTTTTTATCAAAAGAGACAGTTATTATGCTCAAAAAATATAAGCTTGGAAGTAAGGAAGAAATTCTTGAAAAGTTACGTTTGGAGCACAGCATTATATGGTTGCGAAACTTGGACAATGGGGAAAACTGATCAACGAAGACTTGAAGCTTTTGAAATGTGGTGTTATAGGAGAATGCTCAGAATAAAATGGATAGACAAAGTCAAAAATGAAGAAGTACTCGAGCAGATAAATGAAGAAAGAAATCTTTTGAAACACATCGTGAAAAGGAGAAGCAATCTTATAGGACACACATTACGGCATGAGAGTTTATTGAAAACAATATTGGGAGGGAAAATGAATGGTAAAACTGGTAAAGGTAGACCTAGAGCAAGTTATATGAAGCAAATCGTACAAGACAAGGGATGTAGTAGATATGTAGAAATTAAGCGTTTGGCGGATAATAGACAGGGGTGGAGGGTTTCATCAAACCAGTCGTAAGACTGATTACTTCATGATGATGAATCATTAGAGAAACCTTGGTCCAATCTGATTAAATCCGATAAGACTCGATTGGACCCAGTGGGGAGGGTTTTAAAGAAAAGCCCCGAGGGTTTTTCAACCCTGAGCGTAATGCAACAGTGTTTTTCCAACCATATCATAATCGTTAGCATCAACTCCATCTTCCCACAAACGCTGAAAAGTTTGTAAAATACCTTCATTAGCAGCAATGTTAATATCTGTTTGCAGATGTTGGAGAATCTCTGATACTGCATTACCATCAAGCTTAGATTTCAAATTAATTAGCTGCATCTTTTTGGAAATATCTACAACAGTCGGATGATTTGGTCCAAAAACAGCTTTCCTTTTATCATAACATTCTCTGTAAACTTTGAAAGCGCTGTTAAATTTGCCTTGAGCAAAAAGTACATTTCCGATGTTGTATCGAGTATTCAAGGTTTCTGGATGATTTCGTTGTAAAGCTTTTTGCTGGATATTCAAGACGTCTCGGAGAGTTTTCAAGGCTTCATGATATTTCTTTTGATTGAAGAGTACTATAGCAATGTTATGGAACGTTCTTAGGGTATCAACATGATTGATACCGAAAATTATTTTTTTCTTTTCAAACACCTCTTTATAGATTTTCAAGGCCTCTTCGTGTTTACCTTGATTGGTCAGTACCATCGCTATATTATTTCGAGCACTCACAGTGGCTGGATTATTTTCACCCAGTTTTTGTTTCCTCTTTTCAAAATTTTCTCTATTGATCTTCAACGCTTCTTCATATTGTCCCTGTTTATTCAACACTAATGCCAGGTGAAATTGAGTACTCTTTGGTAATTGCCTTGAATCAAGAGCACTGAAGCTGTATCAATTTGAGCGGATGCGTCACTTTGCCATATCTGCTTCAACTGCTCGAGTTTTGAAAAGTTGCTGTGTATTGCAGCAACTACCAACGTTTTGTTCTCTCTATTACGAGTACACATGACTGCTTTTACTGTATCAATATCTTTTATCTTATTAAGGTCACCGATAACTCGAACATTACCTTCCTGAACTTTTCTGAATGATTCATCAATTAAATTAAATAAATCAGTTATATCTCCAATTACAGTCAAGTCTGATGGTGTTTTACCAGTGTCGGAAAGAGCATTATAAACTGCACCATGGGACAGTAAAGCTTTTACAACCTTGAGATGTGAGAATTTAGCAGCATAATGCATAGGACTAAATCTCTTCTTACCAACCACATTAGGATTGGCTTTATTTTGTAATAAAACCTTGACAACTCCGTCATGGCCTTTCCATGCAGCATAATGTAATGATGTTCCACTGTTACTATTTTTTGCATCAATAAATGCTCCTGCTTTGATGTAATTCTCAACCTGTGAAGAACTATTACGTTTCACAGACTCGAATAATTTTTGAGTTGATGCTAATAAATTGAATACATCTTTGTTTTTGGTCATTTCCAAAGGGCTGTGATGAAACTTATCAACGGCATTATGAATGGCACCATTTTTTAACAAAAATTCAATAACGTTTTTATAACCAAAGAGCGCAGCAATGTGCAGAGGGGTTATGTCATTTGTATCCTTAGCATTAACGTCAGCACCTTGTTCTATCAAATATTTTACAACTTCCAATCGATCTTTCATCGAGGCATACTGCAGTAACGTCTGATTAGCTGTGCCAAGCTCATTAACACTTGACCCCTTACTAAGGAAAAACTTGACAGTGTCTTTGAAACCTTCTCTGGCTGCAATATGAATAGGCTTTGAGCCTGAGGCATTCTCAGAATAAATATTAGACCCTTGGTCTACTAAATATTTTACCATTTCCAAGTTACTTTCATGTGAAGCAATGTGTAGTATCGTCCAATCATCGTTGCCTTTAGCATTCATATCTACTTTTGTATGTTGCAGTAATATTTCTACCACTTCCAAATGACCACGTGACACTGCTAATTCTAAAGACGTTCTGCCCATATTATCCTTGACATTGACTTTCGCTCCATTGCTCAACAGAACTTTAACAACTTCAACATTGCTGTGTACTGCAGCTGTAAATAATGGAGGACCGTCAATACTCTTAATGTTGACGTTGGCCTTGTTTGCTATCAAAACTTGAGCAACTTCTTCGTGGCCTCCTTGTGCCGCAAGATATAATGGTGTTGTACGATTATTGTTCATAGCATCAACAATGGCTCCCTTAGTTATCAGAGCATTCACTATCTCCTTGTGGCCTCTTGCAGCAGCAAGATGTAATAACGTAGTATCTTCAGAAACTTTAGTATTAGCACGGGCCTTGTTTTTTAACAAAATCTCTACAATATCCCTATAACCAGCAACCACTGCTAGTGATAAAGGTTTACCATTTTCTGCATTAACGCTAGCTCCATTTTCTATGAGAACTTTAACAATCTCTTAATGGTTATGCCCAATAGCAGAAAACAATGGTGTGAGGTTGTTACTCTTAACATTAACATTGGCTCCATTTGTTACCAAAATCCTAACGATTTCCTTAAGACCTGCTTCCGCAGCTACATGTAATGGTGTACCACCTTCAATACCTTCCACATCAAGTTTGGCTTTATTTTTTATTAAAAGGGTAACAATATTTTTGTGACCCCCTACAACAGCCGCATGTAGAGGTGTCCCAACACAACTAGCTCTAGCGTTGACGTCAGCTTTACTTTTGATCAGAAAAGCAATAGCGTCTCCATGCCCTCTTAGGGCAGCTAGATGCATTGGCGTGATGCCCACATTATTTTTAGCATCAACTTCAGCCTTATTTTGTATTAGAAGATCAATAATATCTTTGCTGCCATTAATTGCAGCTGTATGCAATGGTGTAGTACCCTGCATGTCTCGAACTTTAATTTGAGCTTCATTTCTTATTAGGAGTTCAATAATATCTTTGTAACCGTTCAGAGCAGCTATATGTAATGGCGTTAGACCGTGATTGTCTTTATCTTTGAATTTTGCGCCATTTTTTATCAAAAGCTCAGCAACCGCCTTATGCCCACTCTTTGCTGCATAGTGAAATGGCGTAGCATTACTTATTTTTTTAGCGCGAATGTTAACTCCATACTTGAGAAGAGCAGCAACTATTTTCAAATGACCACTCTGCACTGCAAAATGTAGGGGGGTTATACCTTCCACAGTGGCGACACCAGCATTTGCCTTATGTGCCAGTAAAGCTCCAACGAATTTCTCATGTCCATCTTTTACTGCGTAGTGCAAAGGTGTGATCTTATGAATTTTGTCTACAACATTAACATCAGCTCCATGCTTCAATAAAATATCAGCTATTTTTTCATGACCATTTTTTGTTGCGTAGTGTAATGATGTGCAACCATTTATAACTCTGGAGTTAACATCAGCACCTTTGAGGATTAAAGCATTTACTACTTCCAAATGGCCATTTAGTACTGCTGTATGTAATGGTATGCTCTCATCGTTGGCTCTTGCATTGACATTTGCTCCACTTTTCAGTAAAAAATCAACTAGCTCTAGATTACCACTTTCTACAGCCATATGTAATGACTTCATTCCACCCAAACCCTCGTTGATATCAACATTCGTTTCTTTTTCCAACAAAATCTTAACAATATTAATATGATTGTTTTTTACTGCATAGCGTAAAGGTGAATAGCCAACTTCATCCCTAGTATTAGTGTCAGCATTATTTTTCAACAGGATTTCAACAGTATCTGTGTGACCATTTTTAGATGCAATATGTAGTGGGGTTTTGCCGCTACTATCTGGATCATCAACATATACGTACACCTATTTCTCTGATAAAAAAATCCACAGTATTGTTCCTTCCGTACACAGCAGCAATATGAAGTGGACTTTGACCATTTACATCTTTAACACTGACATCTAATTTTTGATCAATAATAAATTTTATAATTTCGAGACAAGGTCCACGAGCAGCAAAATGTAATGCGGTCGATGAGTTAATACTTCTAGCATTGATATCTGCTCCTTTTTTGAGATAGCTCTTCAATTCTCCAAGATCTCCTTTTTCTAATGCAGCAAACATTTTCCCCTGATTAATAATAGCGATAAGGCTTTGATCGTATTTTTCCTTCAGCTTGGAAGGATCATCTCTTACCAATTTGCCAACTTTCTTCCCACTTCTCATTACATTCTCTGAAATAAGTTTTTGAGCATTCAAGATAACTGCTATCGAGGGATCAAATGACAATACATTAACTAAGGTGTTATCGTGTGCCAAGTGATTACGCAAACATTTTCCAGTCAATAAAGGAGCGTTATCATTCAAAAAAAGTAGATTGTTTTCTAGATGCTTTTCTGATCTACCTAAGATCGACATTATATCCAGAACAAGCATTTCCACTACTGCTTGCAACTTTTTATTCCTCTTGTAAGGAGGAAGCTTTTCAACTAACTCGCCACTCAATGCGTTATTTTTCATAATATTGTTTAGTTCGGATAATTTCAGTTCAAGCTGGTTATTATATTGTTCTTCTGTTATATTGAAAGCCTTTCTTCGTTTATGTGTAGGAATGAACGATCCTTTCTCAGTCAACTGGTCTCTCAATTCCTGAATCCATTTAAGCTCAGCTGTCTCAAATTCAACAATGTAAAAAATCTCATAAATTAAAAACTTCATTTTATCGAGATTGTCACCTTGTATCCTTGACCTAGCGCTATGAAAAATTTCCACTGATAGCTCGGTAATTTCTTTGAGAGAGCGAGACTCTATTTGGGAAGGAATATTCTTAAGTGTTTTTTTAACAAAGGGTTTCATTCCTTCGATAACATCGAACTCAATCATAATGGGATTTAAACCAATGTTCAAAGTCTTTAATGACATGAATGCCATAGTATAAATCATTCTGATAGTTTTTGATTTAGTTTTTGTAAAATTGATTATTCCATGAATTTGATTAAACAGCTGTTTCTCATGATTCGTATGATCAGTTATATTATTGCTCATTGCTTCAATAAGTTTTTCAAGCTTATCATTTTCCTTCACTTTAATACTCTCTGTAATCATTCTATCTAACTCAACGTTGCTAATTATTCCAGTGACTTCTTTTATCTCGTTTAAACTTTCGCTACTGATGATTTTCTTCAGTAATATTCTGATCATTTTGATCTTGCTGTTATAAAAAACATCAGTAATGATATCACCGATTTTTTTAGTATCATTTTGAACACCAATAAAAAAGTCAACATTTGTAATTTCCTCAATTTCTGTTCTTTTAGAAAGCGAGTAAGCATGGGATAGTGAATTACGTAAATCTATAATAACTCCTCTTGTGTTCTTTGGTAATGATAGTAGAAGAAGCTCACTCATAGTGTTAGATAACTTGGGAGATTCTAGAGTGTTTTTTAAATATTCACCAATAACTTGTAGAACCCTTGTAATAATTAACCGTCCTTCCCTTTGTTTAGGATCAGCTAATAATCCCAACTTTACATAGTCACTTATTTTCTCTAAAGAATGAATATCCCTAACTCTTTGGTAATCGCTATACAGCTCTCCGAACTGAGGATGATTGCTAACGATGTTTGCAACAATTCTCTCACGTTTTAACTTTGGAAGATCAGTAAATTTATCAATGTCCACACTTCCCATAATATTCTTTTCTTCTTGAATTCTCTTTGCAAAATTCTCCAAGTAGTTTAATATTTTACTGGTATTCAATATGGCATTATAGAATAGATTAATTTCTTGTTGTTTCATGTGAGAAGAAACAAAAGTGACTAAACAAAATTCTATTTCTCCCCAAGGCAGTCTATCGTAAGTCGATCTCAACCGCTGCTTCATAATATATGAACATTTTGTGCAATAAATTTGGCTATGAATAAAAACGTTTCGTCTACTTCTTCTGTGTTTGAGTACTCTATTTTTAATAGGTCAATATTTTGAAGTACTAAATCAATCCGTTCTTTGATGTTATCGAGACGACTCTTCACATTTTGATTGTATTCAGAAGCACTAGAGAAGAAACGGAGGTTTATCAACTTGTTTTCAACAAAAATTTCCATCTCTTCTGACAACGGTACATTCTTTAGTTTTAATTCTTCATAAGCTCGTGAAAGAATTTCATCTAGTTCCTCAAAATAAACTGCAAAATAATTCTTTGGCCATTTATGAATGAGTGTATCAAGAAGCTCAACATTTCCTGAACGAATAGCATAATAAAATGCATCGTGGCATATTTCATCCTTATCATCTGGTAATATAGTATTCTCCCGGATATCAGGGGATGAATTACTGAGAATTTTACTATGACTGTTAAATAAGTAATCTAAAATTTTTACCTTATCATGTTTACAAGCTAAGATGACCAAGTTACCCGTATGGAAATATTTCGCTGAAAAATGTCTGCAAAACTATGAAAAATCTCTGAAAACAAATGAAAAAACTCTGAGAAACTCTGACAAACTCTGAGAATCTCTGAAATTTCGATGAGAAATCTAATATTTTTGGGACATTCTTTACAGACTTTCTTCAGACTTTTTTCAGAGTTTCTCAGAGTTTTTTCATACTTTTTCAAAGAAATAGTAACGAAATTGCACTCTGAAAAAACTCTGACGAAACTCTAATAAATTGTTGACATTTTTCTGATTATTGAAAAATCCTGAAATTCAATAAATACATTCATATGCCGTATTCAAATATCATGTGTGAAAAAGTGTTTGGAAATTTTTTAATTTTTTTCTAAAAGTCAGAAAAATGTTAGCAATCCATCAGAGTTTTGTCAGAGTTTTTTCAGAGTGCAATTTCGTTACTATTTCTCTGAAAAAGAATGAAAAAACTCTGATAAACTCTGAAAAAAGTCTGAAAAAAGTCTGTAAAGAATGTCCCAAAAATATTAGATTTCGCATCAAAATTTCAGAGATTCTCAGAGTTTGTCAGAGTTTCTCAGAATTTTTTCATTTTTTTTCAGAGATTTTTCATAGTTTTACAGACATTTTTCAGCGAAATATTTCCATACGGGTAGTACTTTTAACAAGGTTGTTAGCGTCATCATAATAATCTCTGAAAGTTACTTGATCCTCTGCATCACTCCTGTAGCCATTGTACTTGATTAATTTTTCTAATCTATTGATATCACCCTCCGATATTGCCTCCTCAATTTCAGAATTGAGATCACACTCCATGATCTCTGATTGAAGTCGTTGGATTCTTTGAATTCAGTTCAAACCAGGAGATAAAGTTCTTCAGTACGTTTCGAATATTACAATATTACAATACGTTATTGCGTGCAATTGCGTGTTGACTCTCTACTACCATCTGCTACCATCTACTACTCTTGATACAAATCCTATCAGAAAAGATGGGGAGTTCAGAGCAGTGATGCCAGAAATGTTGAGATCCAACGGCCTACATCCAATCAGATACTTCTGTTAATTGGAATGACCAATATATTCCGGTCTCAGGACTTTTGTTCTTTTGCAGTGTTGCCAGAGCACCTTGATCAAATATTACATGTAGATTAGAAAAAAGTTACATTTCCAGTTCAGAAGTTACATGATATTTTGCGGCAATATTCAGCCTTGCATTCTTGCGTTGAAATTTGCCGTTTTAAGCTGACATTTCATGGGGCGTCAAGCGGCAGCGTCAACATTGGAAGAAAAGGGAGGTCCGATCGGTTCTCTTTTTTCTTCCAATGTTGACGCTGCCGCTCAACGCCCCATGAAATGTCAGCTTTAAACGTTAACGTTTGAAAAAATGTTACATCCATGTTACATGAGAGGGTCGAAAGTTACGTAAAATGTAACAAATGTAACCTTCTGGCAACACTGTTCTTTGGTTTCTAGCAACACAGGTTCCAGGGTTCAGCTCAAATATCTCAATTATTGGTAAACACCCGTTGGACCGAAAGTCCGTTGGGCCGAAAGACCGTTGGACCGAAATTTACTTTACCGAATGACAATAATCCGAAATCTTACTATACGTTACTATTCATGTGCGAATAAGGCTGGCCTCCCATGGACCGGAATTCGTTCCGGCGGGATGAAAATTGAACCAATGCACAATTTTTTATAGATTTCTGATAGAACGCTTTAAAAGAAATTGTGAAAGCGATTGGTTTAAAGTCATTCCGTCGGAACGAATTCCGGTCCATGGGAGAGTAGCCTAAGACAAAATGTCACCAAGATTTTTTCGGATTATTGTCATGCGGTAAAATAAATTTCGGTCCAACGGTCTTTCGGCCTAACGGGCTTTCGGCCCAACGGGTGTTTACCAATTATTACAGCGTTGGCAGCACTGATCTCTATATACACTGGATACACAGCACGAATAGGATTGCTTGTGCCCAATTAATGAGCCGCCATGTTTGAGTGCCCCAAAGTGGACAAATATATTTACACCGAATATTATGAATGTGTGAGTGCATGTGCATTTGTGGTGATCATCCACATATTCACATGCGCTCACACATTCATAATGTTCGGTGTACAGTAGCCTCTCGCTATAAGCGTAAGCTGTGTCCTTATTCCACTCAGTACCAAATCTTATGTGAGAAAAAGACGCAGATAGCTTTTAGCGACGCTTATAACGAGAGCTTGCTGTACATATATTGTCCACTTTGGGGCACTTCAACATGGCGGCTTAACGTTCAATTGGGCACAAGCAATCCTATTGCGAGCTATATCCAGTGTATATAGAGATCAGTGGTTGCCAGGCTCCTGCTTTTTTCGGATGGGGGCCGAATTAACGAAAAACCAAATCAACGAAACCGTTAGTTGGAAAGAATAAGACATCATACATTATACATCTCTTCCTTTCCAACCAATGGTTCCGTTGATTCGGCCCCCCATCCCTTTTTTCCGGTAGACCCCAATGGACCTGAAAGACAATTCGCCCGATGGACGATAGACCCCACGACGAGCGTTCCGAAAGTCAGTTTTGATGGGATACCAGCGTTGGTAACTCGCATCGTTGGGTAGAAAGGGACAGAATCGTCAGATAGTAAAAGAGGCTCGATACCGACTCTAATGGGTGCTTCTGATCGTCTCAGGAGCTCCGGATCAATTTTTCAACCAAACCAATCAATTCATCTTTATAACTACAAGGGCGAATCAAAAATATTTGGAGCACGTTGAGGCGACTCAGAACAACTAAGAATGAACACAGCTAATGATTTGTAAATCCGAAAAAAATTACCAGGAGTCCCTAGCCCTCCTCAAATAGTTGAAGACTACCGCTTTCGGGTAAATGGCCTTTCGGGCACTTGCTCCGGGCTGGTATACAGGTATATAAACTTGAGCACAATACATACTGGAGTGAGCGCGGCAATAGAACCGCGTTTTCAGAGAGAGAGAGAGAGAGGATATTAGAGAGAGATAACGCTATTAATTGAACGAACATAGAAGCACACCCAATCGATTCTGCCTCTCACCATTTTGATGGAATAGATAAAGACACAGGCAATCACTCTCTCTCTTTGTTAGCGCGTTTCCATTGGCGCGCTCACTTCAGTATGTATTGAGCTCAATACAGGGTATCCCAGAACAAAGTACCGATATTTCATCACCGTATTCCTGAGGGAAAACTGAACAACTTTTCCACTTGACATTTTTCGATCCGAAGCTCAGTTTTTGAGTTATGAACAAAATAAGTTGACAATTCATGTGGCAAGTACATCGGCTAGTCCTATGATCGAAGAGCATTATGTAGCATCCACTTGGTCCGTTGAAATCAACTATAAAACTGAGCTTCGGATCAAAAAATTGGTAAATGGCAAAGTTGGTCAGTTTTCTCTCAGGCTGGGCTCTCATGCAACCGGATTGTCCGAAACGGAACGATCCTCATTGGTAGAATACTAGTCTTATTTGAATATAACTATAACAATACTAGGGATCCACCAATTGTGAGCGTTCCGTTCCGGGCAACCCGGCTGCATGGGAGGCCAGCCTCAGGAACACGCTGGTGAAAGGTCGATACTTTTTTCTGGAACACCCTGTATACTGTCAAGATGAGGTGAACCATAATTAACCCTAAGTGCAATAGTCCCGAACAGGGTTGGGTGATGACGCGTTACTGGAGGGTTTGTTACATTTATTACGCGAGTATGATACGTACAGGGCCGGCGAAACGTTTTTCTCCGTCTTTCTCTTCGTCCATTCGCATTTCCGGGATAATAAAGGATAGTAAGTGTGGGTTACTACCCGCTTACTATCCTTTATTAACCCGCATATATCAATGTACGAAGAGAAAGACAGAGAAACGTTTCGCCGACCCTGGATACGTATGAATCAATACATAAATTACATTTATTACGTGAGAAGACCCTGAAAGAGGGGTTCGTTACACGGTATGATACGTAACATTCACTATGTATTAATACGTCAATTTGAGGATGCTTCCAATTGCGAGAGCTTTCGGCCCCAGTGGCCATGATTCAGCCAATGGGAATCCAGTATTCTAGCCCTAGGGGCTAGCCCCTGTCTACAATCCATTGAACTGTATAATATACTGGAATGAGCACCATTCAAAAATTTTTCGTCAAAGAGAGACAGTCGAGTACACTGTGGCGAGAAAAAGAAGCAGATACCCTTTAAACTCATTATCCCTTTCTAAGATGCATGGATTGAAAAGAAACAACGCTATTTCATCTTGCATTTCACACTGACGAAAGATCTCTTCTTCCATCCTATAGGAAATTTCGGCAGTGCTCTTTCCAGTATGTTATATAGTTCAATGCTACAATCGGGAGCATCCTGATACCTACCCAACCCTGGTCCCGAAGTACGATAGACCCGAAGTCAGTCAGTAAACTCGAACATGAGTAATCCCGAAGAATAACAGTTTGTTACTAGTTGCATGCGAATGAAATAAAATATGACCAGAGAAGATGAGAGCGCTCACGGCCGGGGTTCCATTGCTAGTAAGTGGATCACGTCAGGGTACACAAACCTCAAGTGGGGAGAAAGTTTGGCGTAGTTCACTATCCACAGAACCAGGCGCCGCTAGTGTGCCTGGCTTGGTTTCCCTCTCTCTAATTCAAAATCAGAGACGCTATGGTTATGATGCCGCTGCCAGTGGGGCGACGATTGTGAATAAGGTAAGGTCGTGAAAAGTGAACAGTGGTGAAAAACAGTGAACAGTGAACTCTTTTGATCAAATATTAAAGTTTGAATAGAAAAAATCCTGTTTATCGATGCAAGTCCTGAGAGAAATCTCAAAAGTGATGTACGTATGTTGAGAAATGTGTGTAAGTGCTCACTTTGTACCAAAATTGTTATGTTAGAGCAAGAGGTGTTCAAATATGTACAATTTTTCCATATTTATTGCATTAGAATTGTACTTACACAATATGAATTACTGCGATGAAGGGCTTGACGCTTTGATTTTGAAGTTCATCAAAGGAGCCACTAATTTGAATCAATCTCACTATGATTCAAATGAGACGTACAAAACATAAGTTGATCAAATTTCCCTGTCAATACTCCCATAATAGTAACATGAAGTGTAACATAAAAACCTTAACATAAAAAACATAACCTTCAACATAAAGAAAAGAGCCTCAAGAAAACAGTTCATCGACTCACCTTTTGCTAAACATGTACAATCTCTTGAATTATTTCTATAAACTTTTATCATTGGAAAGGATATTTCCAATTTGTATTTATATTTATGGGTTTTTGTGATAAAGATTAAGCCTTGCGACATAGTATTAGCAGTTATAATTTTTTGGTTGACCTTTGTATCAAACCCAAGTTCCAAATGTATTATAAATATTATCCATCTTAGAATTCTAATGATATTTATAACACATTTGAAACTTGGGTTTGATACAAAGATTAATGGAAATAATTCAAGGGATTGTACATATTCAGAAAAAGGTGAGTCGATGAGATATTTTCTTGAGGCCACGTTTTTATGTTAAAGGTGCACACTTCATGTCACTATTATGGGAGTATTGACAGGGAAATTTGATCAAATTGTGTTGTGTACTTTTCACTTGAATTATAGTGAGGTTCATTCAAATTAGTGGCTCCTTTGATGCACTTCAAAATCAAAGCGTCAAGCCCTCCATCGCAGCAATTCATATTGTGTAAGTACAATTCTAATACAATTGTAGTGTCTTAATTTTCTTTTTAAGTATTATCCCACACGATTCACGACAGGGGATGAGATTTGACTAAGTGACGAAATGGTGGGAGCACACGTGGAGGTGATTCGAAAGGATGGTTCGACCGTTGAAATAAACTAGAGCACTTTCGGAATGAAATAAACGTATATTTGATGGTATAAACTGGACGGGAATTTACTTCCACTTTACAACAAAACTATAGGCTATTGCCTTATACTTATGGATATTACAAGCGAGGAAAATATCTACGGGACGCTCTGTAATATCCTTGTTTGCTCGCCGTCGGGCATCTCGCGACTCTCCGTCTACTTTCGATTCTCTACCGAGAACCCATATCTTTCTGCAGTACACGTGAGGGTGCGTTCTCGCGCATCCTCTCGTCACCATCTTAACGCGTCATCAACGCCTAACAACCTTATAGGCTACTACACAATAAATATGGAAGAATTGTACATATTTATACACCTCTTGTTCTAACAGAACAATTTTGGTACAAAGTAGGCACTTACACACATTTCTCAACATACATACAGCAGTTTTGGGATTTCTACCAAGACTTGCATCGTTAAACAGGATTTTTTCTATTCAAACTTTGATATTTAGGTTGATCAAAAGAATCTCCAATTTTATTGAATCTTTATACTTATTGGAGTGATGTATGGATCATAGAATCTACCTAAACCAGGATTTTTTTTCTAATTCTTGTTCAATGTCTTTCCAACTTTTTTTCAGATCTCAAATCAATCAACAGCCACTATACCAAGTAAACCTGGACCTTCTCTTCAAAATCCAAGTCAGGCTGTAACGGCACCAGTTAAAGAAGTGGTACGATAATTGGTTCTATTAAGTTACATATATATATATATACATATTTCCTCAGAATTCAGGTGCTCCTCTCATGAACCTTAGGCATAATGAAAATAGTTGGAATATGTGATAGAGATTTTCCCGATCTTCAAGTATTGTATACATATTGAAGCCAGTGGAAGTCGCATACTCAAATACGAGAATGCCTCGAAAAATTCCTTCTCTATAGCGTGCATTTGAGATCATCATTTAATCATCTGAGTGAAACAACCAAGAAGTCTTGTAAAGTTCCTAATTTTCATGAACTTATAATAAACATTTTGCAAGATAGCGGGTTGAAAACTTTGTACTGTGAAGTTTTGTAATGTAATTTCATATTCGAATCTATCCTTGAGACTTCAAAAATATGATTTAGAGATACTGTCCCATTTACTTGAAGAGGAATGGATGACTCTCTCCATAATTGAACGTATAAATCTTTTTCAATGCATGGCCAGAATATAATATTAACAAAATAATATAATTTGTATGAATTTTAGGTGCACGAACTCATGGACGATGCGTTACACTCCTCGTGTGAAATTCTTCACGTGTCTGCATACACTTGGATGATCGGGAGAGAGGACTTTATTGAGAACTGGTTGCTCTTGCTGCCCCTTCGCTGGAAGCATATCCAGTGTTCTTTGTAGTTTTTTCCAATTCTTTTCTATCTCAAATTCCTTACTTGGTAGAAAATCAATGTTGACAGAGAAACAAAATCAAACACGCTGTAAGAAACATCTAATATACATGACCCATTGAAAGTTGGAAAATATCACAGTCTTCTATAAGAGTACTGTGTTCAGCGTAGAGAAAATATACTTTTCATTGTAACAGTCCTATGCTCAATGTTATGATATCACCAAACTTTTGTAAACTGTTCACATCCAGCGTAGGAAACTTCAACACCTCTGCTGGATGTGAACAGATTACAAAAGTTTTGTGATATCATAATTTTAAGCGTAGGACTGTGACAATCAAAGGTATATTTTCTCTACGCTGAGCACAAAACTCTTATGGGAGACTGTGATTTTCTCCAATTTTCAATGAGTCATGTATATTAAATGTTTTATTACATTGTGTTTGATTTCATTTTTCTCTGAACATTGATTTCCTACCAAGTAAGGAATTGGAGATAGAAAAGAATTGGGAAAACTTACAAAGAATACTGTGAAAACATTTCATATAAAATTACACAATGGATCATTGGCAGTATGTTAGCCAATGATATATTGTGGGTTTTTACAGAACATTGTAGCTTTTTACAGTCCTATATTGTGAAAAATTACAAGTTTTGGTAAAATAACATTATGAACCATCAGAAAAAGTTACAAACTTCACAATATGATATTGACTAATATATTACCAATGATTTATTGTGTAATTTCATATGAAATGTTTTCACAGTATTCTTTGTAAGTTTTTCCAATTCTTTTCTATCTCAAATTCCTTACTTGGAAGAAAATCAATGTTCACAGAGGAACAAAATCAAACACGCTGTAAGAAACATCTAATATACATGACCCATTGAAAGTTGGAGAAAATCACAGTCTCCCATGAGAGTATTGTGCTCACCCTGGTTAAAAGAACCCATTCCCAGTAAACCCTGAGTTCCTAAAGATGAATATAAGATATCCGATGAAAGAAACCTTTAAGATGTGTCTAAAAGATGTCTTATAGATGTATATCAGAAATCTTCAAAAAGATATCTTACAGATGCCTGTATAAGATATCTGAAATATATCTGAAAAATCGATTGCATCAGAGTTCTTAAAATATCATCTATAAGACATCTTTCAGAACTTGATTTCTGAAAAGATGGCGTCTACCGACTTTGCCTTTTGCATCACTTTTCTGCCTCATTCTCTCGCGTGCAGTACGTGTCAAATGTTGAATCTTATATATAAAAATGTTATATATTAGAATTCAAGGGATTCAAAGGTGCAATTGACCTGTTCATGGGATAAAAACTCACCAAGTAAGTGTATGATATTTTATTCGTATATTCGTTGGATGTCATTGTATACTTTTTCAAAATCAGCATTAGTAAATATTACCGGCATTCCTAACCTTGCTCTTTACCGTCGTTTACATATATATATTATGCAAAAAAAATATCATGCACTTACTTCATGACATCTTATCCTATTCATAGGCGCAATTGCACTTCTTGAATATCTTGAACTATTACAATAATGAATTTATGAACCTGAATGTATGAATTTGCAGCGGGCTGTCTTCTTCTCGAAACATCTTCATCGAATTCATGTATCGATTCCTTGGCGAAGGTAGATCTCATAATTTTTCATAATTTCTCATAAAAGTGACGATTTTTCATATTTCCTCATAAATTACAAATTCGGTAAGAAAGATCTAATATTTTCTCCTTGAACTTGTACCAAATGAGGAAATATAAAGATTCATGACTTTCATGAGAATTATGGAAAATTATGATAAACATTACCACCAGGGTTTTTGTATGACTTCTGAAATATATCATTTTTCGGATTTCTAATTTTGCTCTCCCATAAGACCTCATTAAGATATCTTAAAGAAGCTCCTGAAAGATCTCTTTTCAGATATCTTAAAGATATATAATAGTGTTGCGTCCGATATCTTTATGATATCTCAAAGATCTCTTTCGGGAGAAATTTTAAGATATCTTACAAAATTTTCAGACATCTTTCAGATATCTAATAGAAATCGGATTGTCTATTTGGGTTGATTCTGACCAATTCTCATTAAATTACAATTAAACGTGGACAATGTTCTGACCAAATCTCACCGGTGATTTTTCAATGAGATTTGGTGAGAACTTTCATGTGAATCTCGTTGAATCTGGCCAAATCTCACTAAATTACGATTAAACGTGAACAATGTTCTGACCAAATCTCATTGAATTTAATTTGTCAGATTCAATAGATTCTTTTAACCAGGGCAGCGTAGAGAAAATATACTTTTGATTGTAACAGTCCTACGCTTAAAGTTATGATATCACAAAACTTTTGTAATCTGTTCACATCCAGCAGAGGTGTTGAAGTTCCCTACGCTGGATGTGAACAGTTTACCAAAGTTTTGTGTTGTCATAACATTGAGCATCCCTGGTAAAAAGACCGGATAGAAACCGGATAAGGACCGGATAGAACCCGGACTAGCCCCGGAACGGATTGATATCCGGGTGCATACGGGTTTTACACGGGGAAGGTTTTCCATTTGGGGTATATATACGGGTCTATACGGGTGCAGTATCGGGACTGCGAAGTGGGATTCGGACATGAATCCAGGTTCATTCGGGTCCTATCTGGGAAAATTTTCACGAATAGGGTTTGTATACGGGTCTATCCAGGTAGTAGCCGGGAACTACGAAGCTGAAAATGGATATGTATCCGGGTTCATCCGGGAGTAATACGGGAATTTGTCACCGAAATTATTTAATAAGTTTCAGTCGGCATCCCTGGTAAAAAAAACCGGCTAAAGCCCGGATAGCATCCGGACTGGGCCCGGAACGAAATGGTATCCGAGTGCATCCGGGTTTTATACGGGGTTATTTTTCGTTTCGGATACACATATGGGTCTATACGGGTGCAGTGGCCGAAGTGGGAATCGGACATGTATCCGGGTTTATTCGGATTCCTTCTAGGAAAATTTTCGGGAAAAGGTTTTGTATACGGGTATATCCGGGTGGTAACCGGGAACTTTGAAGCTTGAGACGGATACGTATCCGGGCTCATCCGGGAGTGATGCGGGAACGATTTACCGGAATTCATTTATAAGTCTCAATCGGGATTCATTCCGGGGCTTTCCGGGTTCTATCTGGGGCAGTCTCAGACCCATGGTTTTTTATACAGGTCTATCCAGATTGTGCACGGGAACTTTGAAGCTCACAGCGGATACGTATCCGGGTTCGTCCGGGAGTAATACGAGAATACATCTTGACTTTTCCAGATGGAACCCGGATAAAGCCGAGCATATATCTGCTTTAAGCGGTGTAGTTAACGAGTAGCAGCCCGGACAAATCTGTATATGAAACCATTCTTCGAAAACTTTTTCAGATCGCATCTAGATAAATCTGGAATCCATGCCGATTGAAACTTGTGAATGAATTTCGATGATGAATTTTTGTATTACACCCGGATGAACCCGGATACGTATCCGTTTTCAGCTCCAAGATTCCCGGACACAACCCGAATAGACCAGTATAGAAAACCATCTTTCTGAAACTGTCCCAGATAGAACCCGGATACACCCGAAATAAATTCCGATTGATACTTACAAATAAATTTTGGTGAATTATTCCCGTATTACTCCCGGATAAACCCGGATACGTATTCGTTTTGAGCTCTAAAGTTTCCGAGCCTAGCCCGGATAGACCCGTACATAAAACCATATTCCTGAAATTGTCTCAGATAGAAGCGGATAGACCCGGAATGGATCCCGATTGAGACTTATAAATAGATTTCGGTGAATTATTCCCGTATCATTCCCGGATAAACCCGAATACGTATCCATCTTAAGCCTCAAAGTTTCCGGCCACTACCCGGATACACCCGTACCCAAAACCTATTCCCGAAAATTTTTCCAGATATAACCTGAATGAACCTGGCAGTCCCGATACTGCACCCGTACAGACCCGAATATATACCCGAAAAGAACAACCTTTCCCGTATAATACCCGTATGCACCGGGATACCAGTCCGTTCGGGTCCCAGTCCGGGTCCTATTTAGTCTTTATCCGGTTTTCCTCACCAGGGTGTAATAAAAGACTCTGTAAGTGTTTTGTCGTCATCTCAGAGATCCGCTGATGTGATAGAGGCTTTGTCTCTCACTCGCAGGACCAGGGTTCAATCCTCGCTGAGCGAACTTCCAACAATTCAATTGTAAGTTGATCTTCATCGGTAATTAAAATAAGAAAAATCGTCTGCAACACATATAAAATCGAATTATCACAAAAATTTTTTTTCCTGCACGAAATATAGATCGAAATTTTTTAGATGGACCCGGATAGAACCCGATTAGGACCCGAATACAAGAACCCGATTGATTCCCGAATGAACCCGTATGAAGTCCCGACACCTATACGGATCCTATACGGGTCTCAAGTCTAATTCGTGGGAAAATTCCCGACCGAGTCTCGGGTAGTCCCGGATGAGACCCGGACACAAAAACCGGATAAAGCGTCGTATTGACCCGGATGAAGTTCCGATGTTTACCGGGACCTTATCCGGGTCCTATCCGGGTTTTTGAGCAGGGATAGGACTGTTACAATGAAAAGTATATTTTCTCTACGCTGAACACAGTACTCTTATAGAAGACTGTGATTTTTTCCAACTTCCAATGGATCATGTATATTAGATGTTTCTTACAGCGTGTTTGATTTTGTTCCTCTGTGAACATTGATTTTCTTCCAAGTAAGGAATTTGAGATAGAAAAGAATTGGAAAAACTTACAAAGAATACTGTGAAAACATTTCATATGAAATTACACAATAAATCATTGGTAATATATTAGTCAATATCATATTGTGAAGTTTGTAACTTTTTCTGATGGTTCATAATGTTATTTTACCAAAAATTGTAATTTTTCACAATATAGGATTGTAAAAAGCTACAATGTTCTGTAAAAACTCGCAATATATCATTGGCTAACATACTGCCAATGATCCATTGTGTAATTTTATATGAAATGTTTTCACAGTATTCTTTGTAAATGTTTCCAATTCTTTTCTATCTCAAATTCCTTACTGGGTAGGAAATCAATGTTCAGAGAAAAATGAAATCAAACACAATGTAATAAAACATTGACAATACATTACCCATCCAATCTTTGGAAAAATCAGTCTTTGGTGAAAATACTGTGCTCAGCGGAGAGGAGATATACTTTTGATTTTAACAGTTCTTCGCTCAATGTTATGATATCACCAAACTTTTGTAAACTTTCAACATCCAGCGTAGGAAACTTTATCACTTATGCTGGATACGAACAGATTACAAAAGTTTTGTGATATCATAACATTGAGCGTAGGGCTGTTAGAATAAAAAGTATATTTCCCTAACGCTGAACACAGTACTTTCACAGTTGATTGTGATTTCTCCAAACTTTGAATAGGTAATGTACTTTGAATATTTTCTGCAGTGTAACCCTAACGTGTTTTGTAAACATGGAAAAAACATAAAAATGAAATTCTCCACTGTTTTCTTTGGAAAATTTCGTGCCGAGCAATGTATCAAACATTCTGTTTTTACATTTTCTGTGAACATTGATGAGATAATTTCAATATTCAAGCGCGGTGTTTTCAAGTTTTCATATAATATTTATACGCTTTATATGTGTACACGATATTCACAGTTCGTTACATAAGTGGAGTAAATAAATTTTTATAATTCTCAAATTCTCATGAAGCATATTCTAAAGTATATTCATAACACGTAATAGAAACATAAAATACTTTGAAGTGCAAAATTGTACAGTATAATTTGTAAAATATGGATTATGAAACCAATTTTGGTATATAAAGTGGATATATATGTTGAAATTTTTCACTTACCTAATACACACCTTTTGTTATAAATATACTTTTGAATATTGGCTAAGTTGATGTAATTCTGAATAACCACCTTCAATTTACTCATAATATATTTATTTTTGAATTCCAATAATAACTTTTTTCATTTCAGATACTTAATTACTTGATTTATAGGAATGTTGAGTTATGAATGAAATTTCATTTCCAGTTGAGAAAAATCAATATCAGTTGAGATGCTTGAATTTATGATGAAATTTTGTGAAAAATGATTATAAATGAAAAACAAGCATTTATGTCATTTTTATTCATTTTACACTGAATTGAATTGTGAATTTATTCATTCCAATTAATATTGATTTTTTGTAATTGAAATTGTATTTTGTTAATAAGTTAGCATTTTTAAAAATCAGGAAATTAAATATCTGAAATAGAAAAAATTATTATATATAAGTATACCTATATATCTATCTCACGTATATTCAGTACCCTGCATGTGTGTGTAGTAGCCTATGGGATTCCCCGCTCACATATGAGAACGTATTTGTGTAGGTAAAATTCCCCAGACACACTAACGCCACCTGGTACTGTGGAAGATGAAATACACAACTTCGGTGATTAACACGGTGGCTTGCGTACCCTGGATCACGTGAAACAGACCCACCGACCCCTTCTCTCATTTTTTACTTTTTCTATTCATGATAATAAAGAATCATATCCATTCAGTATCGGTAAACACCCGTTGGACCGAAAGCCCGTTAGGCCGAAACACCGTTGGACCGAAATTTATTTTACCGAATGACAATAATCCGAAAAAGTCTTGGTGACATTTTGTCTTATTCGCACACGACTAGTAACGTATAGTAAGATTTCGGATTATTGTCATTCGGTCAAATAAATTTCGGTCCAACGGTGTTTCGGCCTAACAGGCTTTCGGCCCAACGGGTGTTTACCTCAGTATCGATACATAATTAAATTTTGATTAAATACGAATTGAAAAGTATTTAAAAGAAGTGCATAATTTTTTGTTATTGAAAAATAAAATCGCTCCGAGTCTACTTCTATGATCCAACCGCCAGGAGGCCAGTGGAACTTTTACTAGTGGCGTTTACTTTTATGGTGGTCTACTGTGCTTCGGGACTATTGCACTTTATAATTATGGTTAATTAGGGTGCTCTCCCATGCATCGGAATATTCTATTGGAACGAAACAGAGATCTCAGTAGAATTTTAGTTTTTTATACGTTCCGTTCAATTCAGTCGCTTTGCTCTCCCATGGACTGGAATGTGTTGGAACGGAATATTATCATAACTAATGAAACTTGGTTTATAGCTTTCTGGTAGAACCTGCTAAAAGAACTCTGAGTGATAATTGGTCAATTTTCATTCGGTCGTAATCGTTCCGGATCATGTGCGACTAGGGGGTACGGTCCCTTACCCAGATAGCAAAAAAAGAATCCTTCAAATGTCAGTGAAATAGGACTCTTGGAGAATTCATTTCGAGCTATGTAGCTTTTATTGGATTCTCCAAGAACTCTATTTCACTGACATTTCGTGAATACTTTTTTCAATTCGTAAATGATTCAAAAAGGATGCTTTTTCCAAAATTTTGCTATCTGGGTTATTATTACTCGGTAAACGCAGTGAAATTCATTACTATTGGCAGAGAGAAAATGAGAGGGCTCATGGGCACCTTTTCACTGATAGTAGAAGTTCCACCGGCCCTCTGACGGTTGAATCATGGAAGTTGACACACTGCAATTTTATTTTTCAATACTACAAAATCGCGCATTTCTTCTGTATACTTTTCAACACGTATTTGATTAAAATGATTTTATGTATCGATGTTGAATGCATATGATTTTTCATCACCATGAATAAGAAAAATGAAAAATGAGAGAGGGGGTTGATGGACCAGGTTCCGTGTTCCATCCGATAAGAGGGCGCTTCAATGTTTACTATCGATGGAATCCCGGCCGTGAGCTCTCTCATCTTCTCTCTGCTATTGGACTATCTTTGGAGAAAAGGAGTATTGTATAGTGAAATACGTGAGCAACTTCACAACTCTCCACAGTTTTCTTCCCGAGCTTTCCGAGGACGGTAAGAAAACCATGGGGGGTTGTGAAGTTCCTCACGTGTTTCACTATACGATACTCTCTTTCTCCAGAAATGGTCCAATAGTAATCATAGAGATATAAGACTAGAGGAGGTGAGTGGGCCGAAAATGGATGGGGGCCGAATCAACGAAAGGACAAATCAACGAAACCATTGGTTGAAAAGGAAGGGGTGTATAATGTATGATGTCTTATTCTTTCCAACTAACGGTTTCGTTGATTTGGCCCCCATCCCCGAAAACGTGTAGGTCTTGGCAAAGAGAGAGAGCAATAGAGGCTAGCCAATCAGCGACCATTCTCACAGAACTCCTCCATTCCTCTCTCATTTACTCTTTCGTTTATTCGAGACTACATTTCCACTTACAGCTTTCGGCCTACTCCCCTCCTCCATTCTTATATCTCTATGATAGTAATGCATTCTGCTACTTTCTCCGAGTAACGATAAAGGAACGAACCCCAGCCAGCAAAGAATAATACAACTCCAAGACACATACTGGCGTATGGGCAAAGCCTTAAAAGCCACATATAACCAATAACCAATGATTTACCCAGGATGACTCATTAGCTAAGTCGTTTACCGATGTCCCAAGTTACCCCAACTCGCTCCAAGTATTTTGGATTCGCTACTTCCAGTTTAAGCAACGAAATGATTGGTTTGGTACAAGTTGGAGCAACTCAGGGCACGTAGAACGAACGAACCTATTGAACTGTGGATGCTTCCGATTGCGAGAGCTCTTAGCCCCAGAGTCCACGATTCAGCCAATGGGAATCCAGTATTCTAGCCCTAGGGGCTAGCCCCTGTTCCCCCTGTTTACAATCGGAAGCATCTTGTATAATATACTGGAATGAGCACCGTGCAAAAATTTTTCGTCAGAGAGACAGTCGAGTACAATGTGCGAGGAAAAGAAGCAGATATCCTTTACACTCATCATCCCTTTTTAAGATGCATGTATTGAAAAGAAACAACGCTATTTCATCTTGCATTTCACACTGACGAAAAAAGATTTCTTCTTCCATCCCATAGGAAATTTCGCCGCTCTTTCCAGGATGTTATATAGTTCAATGGGATGACTAGATAAAATCGCGGGGTTGTTATTGATTGGTCCTGTCTTATAGAATCGAGAATATTATTGGATGGCTATATAAGAATCAGTCAATCCACAGAATTTAGTGACCCTGTATACCAGTGATGCCAGGAAAGACGGTGTGGACCGAAAAATCAGCCCCTCTACCGCGCACACGATGAAACTTTCGTATACATGTGAGTCACACGCATTCGAACGTGTCATTGTGTGAACAATGGAGGGGCTGATTTTTCTGTCCGCACCGTTTTTCCTGGCATCACTGCTGTATACTATATACAGTGCTATGTGGTGCTATGGCAAATTGTGGCAAATGGCAGTGATGCAGTTGATGCAGTAATTGTTTTGATCACGAAATGTTTCCTTTTTTCATATATTTACCGTGTTTCTATGCATTTACACCAGAGTGCAAAGAAAACCATACTTATTGTAAAAAAATTCAATGTTAACATTGACAGAAGCAATGTCTTCGCCTGGGATCGTTGCATCTACTTCAGTACAATCTGTGGGTATGGGAGTACCCAGCCCAACTAGTGATACACTTGATGATAATTCTAATAAGTTAACTGCCTATTTGCATCGACTTGCTGGTTATCACGAAACTGAAGTCAATTCAATAGTTCAAGATCACAGTTATGCCCGTCCATGGAATTGGAAGCCTGAGAATGTTTACATCAAACCAATAAAGAAATTATTTTTTCCCACAGTAAACTCTGTCTCAACGTAAGTTTACAATTGAAACTCTATGTTTTAGGTTCAAGCAAAGTATTAAAAGACAATCTGGAATTTCGTAATGTTCAAAATGATTTTATATTTTATATTATGCTTTGATGAATGTTCTCACTATTGCATCGATAAGTCTTTAATTGAGAGTTATCGAATACATGGACTATGATTTTCAATGTATTTGATACTGGTGCTTGCTAAACCTGGAGTTTTTGATTTATTTTTGACAATTGAAAACTTGTATATGTAATCAAATAATTCAGTATTATGTTACATGAGTTTGAATCATGCGTTGAAACATTGACAATTGAAAATAAGCAAAACAAGTACCTGCATGACGTGAATAATAGGATTTCAGTTTGTTGAATAGATTATCATATTTAAAAAACATTTGAAACCAATCAAACTGCTTTTAATATAGTTTTTTCAATATCTGATGATAAATTTGGAATTAATAAACTAGTATTTGAGTCATATCATTGAAGTTTGAATGTTTTATATAAACAAAATCTGAAGTATAGGTAGGAAAATACCTATAATTTTTTCAGATTCATTGATATTTGATTATTGATTTGTCTCAAGAAACAACTCAAGTTTCAATGACATCGTTTAGCTCTGTGATACAACATCACAGAGGTAATTTACAACGATAAAATAAAGAACATGAGGTGGGAAGTATACTTTCCACCACCCGTCAAAGGATTAAGATACAAGGTTATATCGCATTACTCTAGAATTTCATCTTGTCTCCAGATTGTCTTTCATAAGAAGTAAAGAAAGATTAATGAATTTCAATATACTTGATAACATATGCCTGCAGTTTGAGCATAAAAATAATCAGATTTGATCTGATCTAATTTTTATGCAGATACGAACAGATCTTTTTATATGACAAGCATTGTTAAATATTTAATTAAATATATTTCTTTCAAAATGAATAAATATCCTCATATTCATTCAAATAGATATCACAGTTACGAATCTTTTAATTTTCATGGAGTATTTTATTTGTGTTAGCGACAAACAAACACTGTACAGTTTGCAAGATGACGTCGATGGGGAGACAGACAACAATGAACTCTCAACCTCGCCACCTTTGGATTTAACAAGGACTCGTTACCATATGGATGAATTCCAAAGATTAGCAAATTTTGCGAGACCGGAAGACGTTGACGATTGGGAAGAGAAAATAGATAAAATCCTTTGGACGCCCATGCAGAATCGTATCTTCACAAAAGTCATGAAAATATTGACTTCCGAAAGGTTGTCTAGATTAGCCAAAGTAAACGACGCGATGGAACCAATATATCGTAGAAATTCGGTCGACATAGCCGCTAGAAGATTCCGTGAAATTTTAGCATCCACTGGTTGGGATTTGAGATTAACTCAATGGTTGCACAGTTTATTATTCGATCATCTTCCTCAAGAATGTTTAGCTATTTATTTGGATATTTTACAAACTTTGAGAACAAAAATCCCACAGCTCATCGATAAAATGATTGCCGTACAGACAAATATAACTTCAAAAGGAACACCTATAACTTGGGAAACCCTTGGATCATTTTTAAAACGATCTTGGGATCCTGTTGCCCCGACTTTAAATGCAAATAGACTGGTAATTATATTATTTTATACATCGTAATGAATTTTCTTTCCGTTTGTTTGACATTGATTCACCTCGATGACTTATCAATTGCAGAAAAAATTACCAGGGAATCCAATTTTGATTATCGTGCCATCTGGAATAGGAAGTATTATTTCTTCTCGGCAACATAAATGGATCAATCAGTTGGGAGCTTTAGGAATGGTAGTCAATGTAAATACTAATTTAGGTTTAGCGTCTAATAGAATGACGATGATGGTCTGCATCGATCAGTTGGTACAAACCACAAGAGCTAAAATACAAGACGTAAGAAGCGACTATCCTGGGAGACCTATAATCCTCGTAGGATTCAATACAGGAGCAGCTTTGGCTTGTCAGGTACGTTTTCGATACATTTTCCACCGTAAATGTACTTTCGTAATAGAAATTTAATAATCGCATCGTGTGTTGTTTGCAGATAGCACAAATGGAACATGTAACCTCTGTTATTTGTCTTGGATTTCCATTTTCCACGGTTGAAGGCAAAAGAGGAACGCCCGATGATACGCTTATGGATATTCGTTGTCCCGTTATGTTCGTTATAGGACAGAAAGCTACTCTCGTGAGAACAGATGATCTAGAAGAACTTCGGGAAAAAATGTTGGTTGAAACTAGTTTGGTGGTTGTCGGATCGGCGGACGATCATCTTAGAATATCCTCTTACAAAAAAATATCCGAAGGAATTACTCAGAGCATGGTAGATAGATGTATCTTGGACGAAATTGGAGATTTTGTGGGAAGCATTCTTCTACAACCACATCCGTTACCGCTTAGGCCCGCGGTGATGACAAATTATGACAACAAAAATACCAATAATAACAGTGCTAAAAAAGAAGTTCGTAAAAGAAAGAATTCGACGAGTAGTTCTGTCGAAAGTGAACCAAACTCCCCTACAGTCAAAAAATCACGACCAACCACTCCCGTCTCTTCGACAATGGCGCTTGGATCTAATACCGTGTCCAGTGCCTCCCTGTCTAAATCGGGGCATCATTCTGGCTTCCAACAAACTATACTTACCGTCGGTGGAACTCAATCGCAACCTGTAGTGAAACGAAAACCACGAGTTATGAATAATCAAAAAACACATTTGGTTGAACATTTGATAGCTTCTAGAATGTCTGGACAGGTAAGGGATGTGTTTTTTCTTTTCAAATAGAAGAGCGAACGAAAGATCTATCTGCTAAAAACAATATCATGGATGTTTTTCAGCATAATAAATATTATATTTTTCCTTCAAAGTTTTAAACTTAGAAAATTAAAACCACTATACAAATGAATGTATTCAGATGATAATCGGTTTTCTTAAAATATTAATTAGTGTGTTTTTCATTTCAGCCTGTTACTAATTCTGAAAATGGAGGTATAACATTGAATATAGGTTCATTGGCCAGTTTAGCACCTATAGGACCAATACGTTTATCCCCGGTTTCCACAGATAATTCTGCTTCCTCTGCAATTAAAACTAGTCACAATACTCCTACTAAAACTCCTACCGTGTCATCGAAAATTTCAAAAATGATGTCAACAAATATACCTCTTCAAACAGTTTCTAGAATAAAAACAATTGTTTCCAATAACAAAGGAGTTTCTAAAGTGATATCGAGCGGTTATAGACATATTAATAATACACCTGAAAAAGATGGAGATACAAAAATAGTCAATGTTTTAACTGGAACAAGTGGAAATCCATTAAAAACCAGCTGTACCAGTAGTACAGTTGCAGGTATGTATATTTAGATGTTCATTATACTACTCACTTTCCTCTTAACCCATGATTATCACATCCCACTGTTAAAGTGTTTTATATGAATTCACATTGTGTGAAATAAATTCATGAGTTTTTTGTTTTTTGCGCAAATACATTTTTCCTATTTTATTTACTCATTACTAACATTTACACTCACAATGAACGTTCATGAATGTATCAGGATATTTTAAAATCATTGGTACTTGAGGGATACTTGCGGCGTGGCAGCAGTCAAATCGTTTATGGCAGACTACAGGCAAATGCTTCAATTTGATCGAAATATTGCTCCGTACAGTACTTCTATGATTTGAGGAAGTCCTGTACGGAGCGATATTTTGATCAAATCGAAGCGTTTGCCTGTAGTTTTTCATGAACGATTTGGCTGCTGCTAAACCGTTAATATCCCCTTGAATAAAAGCACTAAGTCTCATTCGAGTTCATTTTATTACCATTAGAATATTTTGAGAACGTTCGAACTTTATTCTTGGTTACTTTGTCATTTATGGAATGAAATGTTTTTTTCCAGGCTTGTCAAACAAGCCAATCATTGGAATGGGAAATGGAAATATATCGACAGTGATACAGAACGGAAAGAATCCAATAAGTTTGTCAACTAATTCTTCTATGTTGAGGACAACGTCAACGTCAAACATTTTATTAACGCCTAATACCCCTGTCACAGCATCTACGTCTACAATTTCGAAAGGTAGAATACTATTATCTAATCCAATTCCCCATAAATTTTAACCCACCTAGAATATAATTTTTGTACATCAGGTATTTTTTATTTCATATTTTTGTGTACATAAGAATTATTTTCCCTATCTCTTTTTTTTCTGTCGAATTATCAAACATGGGAAATTTTCTACGTATAGATAATCTTTTTAATCGGATCAAAGTTTATATAAATTTTTTAAAGTATGATGGATAGGGTAATATCGAGTAAAACTTACAGTGACTCATCCGAATTGATTTTTAACATGTAACATATGAAATTTTCAGTAATTAATCAATCAACATCATCATTATTATCGTTATAATGTGATGAGGATATTACGGAAAAGTTATAATATAATCGCGTAAATGATATTTCAATTTCGAAAGGAATAATTTATTTACTGATTTTAAAAATAGATTAGGAATATTTTTTTATATTTATAATTGATTGATCATGTGATAAATGATGTAAATATTTTTGTTTCTTACTTATCATTATTCCTTTTTGGATCAAATTATGTAAATATTTCCTTTTCTTACTTATTATTGTTATTCACTTTTTGATTGAATTGAATATTTATTCTCTAGCTAAGTTTGATAAGTCTTTTTTTTTTTTAATGATTATCCGAATAAATTATCAGTAATTTTATAATTATTCACGAAACGATTGAAGGGTCTCTGTTTTTTTCTCTCTCTCCTCAATATAAAATTTCCCATTTTCAAAGTTACTGAAGATATCATTTACAGTTTTATTTATAAACATTTATTTTAGCAAATGAACATGAGAATGCTACTATATTTTATAACCGACGTCCCTGATTTTCACAGGATGTCGTGGAGGGGATCCCATAGACCCTAGAGTGACTAGATTTCTTTACCCAAAATGCTGAAAGATAATTTAATAAAATGAAAAAGAGTCAACTTGCCAGATTTCTTTGCGTGCCAATGAAAAATCTGGCTGGTTAGTTTTTCCATTTTATCAAGCGAAATTTTGAAAAAATAATTTTTTTTATTGGCTCAAAAAATCCTTTGAATCCTTTAGAATAAGGAACAAAGGGTTTTATGTACCCGCCCGATTCCGTGTTCATCAAAATTTCGAGCTACCAAACCAAAACGCTATTGATAAACTGAGAACAAAAATGCAGCTGAATTTGAACTCAACTGCATTTTTTTAGTCAAAGTAGTTACAATTCCACTATTTCCGCTACTTCCATAGCTACTGCAGTGAATAAAATGGTTATTGTAAATACAAACGTGGAGATGGGCTGATTTCAGCTGTATTATGCTCTCAGTTCTCAATTAGATCTCGAGATCTAATTAACGCATAGATTTGAAATTTGGTACACTCATTCTAAGGGTTAGTGTCTTTTGTGTAACGGACAATTTTTTTCAAAATCATGTTTCGTTCAGTGATTATTAATAATGATAACATGTAATTTGGGCCTAAAAATTGCACTCAAAATTCCGGAATTTTTTTCTCGTCACTAAAAATGAAAAAAAAAATTGATAAGATGCTCTGTAACTCTGCGAGTTGTTGATACGTTTTTCAATGTAGATAGAACATTTAATCATAAAAAAATAATTGGTGTTTCATAAATATTTACATAGAAGTGGTTTTCTTGAAGATCTCCCTGAAAACAACGCCCGTCACAAAGATTTAACTTCTTGAGTTTATTTTCAGTATTTTGGTCTACGGGATACCCTTCAGGATAAAGTAGATTCCTCAAGGATTATCATTCATCACGAGCATTTATCAACATCAGTGAATTCTTCTTTTCAGTCTTCTCAAAAATGACTGAATAAAATTGAAAACGATTAGAAAACGCTTCTTCTTTGAATCACAGGAAGCATGTTATGCATCTAATAATGATTTAATTATTTTTGATACAAGTAGGGAAAGAGATTTGGGATCTAGTGACTTGTTTACGGGCTGCCAACTTCCTTCGAGCAATAATTAATTCAATCTCAGAGATGAAGGATTTACATTTTTAATTACAAATAAAACCCTTGAATCATTTTTTGAAGGAAATATTGGCACCGGCACACGCTAATCATTTTGTACACTGAAAAAAAAAACATTTCTTTTCAACAAATGAATAATTTATTTATCCTCTCTCCATAGAATATTTAATCCTTACAAATGAATATTTTATGGAAAGAGGACAGATAAATACTTTTTCCAGTGTATTGAGCAGTTGATTTGAAAATTATGGGATATAATTGTACTGAATATTTAGATATTCAAAATATTTATAAATCAAATTCAGGTATTTTATCTAAGGAACTTCTTCAAGTGTTTCTTAAAACATTTATTTTATGGAAATCCTCTTATGACGTGTGTTGTTTTGTAAATGTTAAAATAGTTACTGCCCAAGTAGCACAAGAACTCCCCAAATATGTAATAATTATTCTGTGAGCATGTAGGAAATATTAAAATTTTTTTACTATTTTAAACAAATTATTCGAAGGTTCTTAGCACCCTGGTTAACCAAACCCATTGTTTCTCGCTAAATCTCACGGAATGTTCCACAATGTCCCAATCAAATCCTATTCAATCATTTTTAATGAGATGTAATTAGATGAATTTATTTTTTCAGTGTGATTCTGATTGAATTTTGTACAAATGTTCTGAGCAAATGCCATCAAATTTCATCTCGTCGGATTGTATGGATTTTTTTAACCAGGGCATGTTCGTAGAATTTCCCAAATGCGTGCTTAATATTTTTAATTTCTTGTGTTGCTCGGCTATGAGGATTTTTAGATTCTGGTTTAACATTATTGAACGTATTTTCTACACAGTCTAGGAAAGATCGAAACAATCATGATTTTTGATCGTGAATTATGGTTTTTTATCATGAAAATCTGAGTCGTATACAATTTTTCATTCAAGTTAGTTGAAAAAAACTAAGGGGATTTAAAATTTACACTCTTATATTAAATATATATTCAATTACAATTTTTTTCAGTTATCCAATTTATAGTCACTGTGAGTTTGAGATAACTCCCTGAATAGAATTAAATTAAAAAAAAAAACATTGTAAATATCATCATGATTTTATGTTTTATGTTGAATAAATATTTTTTCCACCCGAGATGAATTTGTTTCATTCCTAGTCCTTTTCCTTGTAGATCAATCAAAATTAGCTCAAAGGTGATATTAACTTTATGATGCATCATGCGTTCTTCATCCACTGCAAACAATTTCATCAAAACTTTGTGAAGTATCTGTATGACATTTGATACAACTGAGTGGATAGACACTAAAATATGAAAAATCCTCTTAGTTTTTTAATGTTATATTAGTTTTCAAGTGTTTTTGATATCTCTAAGTAACACAAGAGTTTCATAATATTGAAAACATTTGTAGAATATCGCATATCTTGATGAATTTATAAAAAAAAAAATAGTCTCGTTTGCTCCATCCATGTAAAGTCAAAGTTCTTGTGTTGCTTGGATCATGATTAATATTTTTAAATAGTACAGATGAACTATTGAGTAAACACACCACACTCACAAACAGCCTCTTTTTACCGTAATTTATACATTAAAATGTATTGTAAAATTGATTACAAAATCGATCCATATTGAATACAAATATTAATGTCTTGAGCTGTGATTCAAGCGTAGTCCTTGCCCGATGAATATAATAGTGTGTTTTTGAATATAAGTTCTTTTTTTTTTATCATCAGTTCACTTGAATATTTAGAAAAATGCTGAACGTTAGAGAGTAAATTAAAAGTAACATTATAAATGTAAAACCGTGATGAAATTCCTCTTTATTTTGTAGCGATCGACGAGTTGGATCCGAGCGCACATACCTCCCAACAAACAATGTTCAATTCGTTGGATGCGACTAAGATACCCCAAGCACCTTCAAATAATAAAGATAATAAAAGAGAGATCGTTATGTTACCAGAGAATTTAAAAAAGTCAAGACCATCGTCAGTTGCTTTACCATCAGTGATATTTCCCTTTAATTCTGGCAATGTGTTATCGAGTAATAATTTGAAATCCACTACCACAAACAAGTTGACCAAGAACATGCCAAAAATTACAATAAACGCTAATAATTTGCAAAGAATGCAAAGAACGAAGGCTCAATTGTCGATTAAAAAGTCACAAGCGAATGATATCGATGACGATTTAGGAAACATTCTGGATATTCCAATAATATTTGCCAAAGATGACGATAATATAAGCGGTGTTGAAAAAATACAACAATCTTCCTTTTGTGCGAAAGACACGCAAGATAAAGGTGTATTGAAACTGAGCAGCACAACGAAAGTTGTTCTAATTAGTAGCAAACAAGATAAATTATTACAATTGTCGAGCAACAAACTCCCAACTTCTTCAACCCCAACCATCATATGTCCCAATTTACCAACATCGCAAAACAACAGTCACATCATAGTACAGACGAGAATGCAAACATCTGCAAATGTGAAAAATAAAATCAATATACCGTTACGAAATGTACCACGTGCCAGTAAACCCACTATCAAATATACAAAAATTATTCTCGCTAAGAGGAATCCGAATCAACAGCCCCTAATTCAACAGAAGAACGAGCAGCCAATTATTTTAACGCAGAACATTAATCAAAAAGTGTTGAGTTCGGATAAGAACGAGCACAGATACGCGCAAATAGATTTGTCGTCGACGTTGATCAGGCAACAAGATACCAATATCTTGAATGAAACTTTGGAAATCGAAGATGCTATTAAGACTAATATAATTGAACGTAAATATTTGCCTACACCTGAAATTGATTTAACGTCTCCTACAAACTCGAACCTAAAGAACAAAGAAGCGACAGAATCCACAGAAATTTAGACTGAAAATGTAAGATAAGTTCAAAGTTAGTTCTACAAACAATAAATGCTTAAAACTTTTATTCGATTCATTTTATTTATCAATAATTTAAAGGCGTATGATGTTGTTCTGTAATATATGAACATTATTTTATATATCGTGTTGTTTTTTGTTCAGTCATTACCTAAGTAAATTGCGAATCCATAAAACTAACATCTTTTTGATCTCTGGAAATTAGATTTTGTGCTCGAGTAGGGATATGAAACTTCATGCTATTTCATTTAAAAAAAAAAAGACAATAAATTTTATAAGTATATTTCGAGTATTTGTAAGAATTATTTTAATAATCATGTTCAAATCATATTTATTCTTCGAGTTTTTGAAGATCTTGGAACGTGGAAGAATGTAATTATTAAAAAAAAATTGCTGTATCTTCTCGATAAATGAAAAATGTCCCGATAATTGTGAATAATTCAATTTATCTACTTTTAGAAAATTTTCTAAATTTTGGAATGTTATGTAATGTCGTTAGATGAAAAGGGCTTTGCTCAGAATTGTTTAAAGAGAATTATTGAAAAAAAGGAATAGCTTGGAACTATATTGGAATTAGTTAGAAAGAAAGAACTTATATCGAAGTTAGGATCTTTTCAAGAAGATATTGGCGTCAGGACTCTAGTGATTTCGTGTTGGACAGTGTTTTTAAAAAAGTGTTTCTTTATGACTCACAGAACCTTTGGAAATTCAGTTTGAATGAATTTATTCAATAATTTGTAAATAAACTGGCTAATATACAGAATTATTAACGTTCCGGTGCTAGGAACCCTTTAAAAGAAGAGAATAATATTGTATAAAGTTTTAATCAACTTCTATTTAGTCAGCCATTCCTGCAACAATATGAAACAAAAAAATCTACTATATTTAAAAAAAAAAATGATAAAATTAGTGGTTTACAAGAACATCACTGAGAAATTTGCAAAAATATTTTTATTGTTCTATATTATTTAGGTACATGCACTGATTTTTTCGGGCAAGTCTTCCCAAAGGTAAGTGTAATTTCACGTTTCGTATCTATTTTGCGTAGAAATCACCTCCAAATTTGATCCCCTAGGAAAATGAGAGTAAAAATTTATGAAAAATATCCTGCCATAGGATATAATAACCTGCCCCTTTCCTCTCACTGTCCCTGTACATGCTTCCTTTAAAAATTCAAGCTTATGATGCGAGTCAGTCTTTTTAACTGCTCAGCAAAATGTTTCCATTATCCGAAGTAAAAGTTAAATATATTTTTTTACTCAATTCTGGCCCAATTTTGCGCGTTGTTGTAAGCGGGCCAGCTGCTCTTCTCACCTGTTTTTGATGTAAGAAAAAAATATGTAATTCAAGATGAGATATCGCTTGATATTAGATGTCAAAATACTTACTGGAATATCTTTCAAGAGTTTCATCCCTTCCTCGATCGTGCAATCCATATAAGCCTTGAAGGAAAAGAATTTTATATACAGCTGATTCCATGTACAATTCCTAAATAATGTGATCTTACCTGATACAATTCAAGAGGACTTTTATAAACTGAACTAATAGACTCTGCTATTTCCAAACTCGATAAATTGTATTGGCAAAGCTGTTGTTTCCACAATCTTCGACATCCATTTCCATCTTTATCAATTCTAACGGTATCTTTGTTATCCCCGGAAACATACCAATTGCATTGATCTTCTATCATCTTTCTTTTCTCCAATTTATAAGGTTTTTCAGCTATGGATTTGGTAAATTGATAAATCATTAAAGCCAGATCCTTTGGTTCATCGAAAAACCTGTGGCCACATTTATTAATTACCTGAGCTCGCGTGAGAGCAAAGTTCAACTGATCCTGGGATAATTTTTTCTTTTTACTTCGTTCATGCGCAGCCTGTTCAGACTTCTTTTTACTTTGAAAATAATTCTTGACGCCAATTAAAGCAAGAGTTATGGTATAATTGGGAACAAGTTTTTTAATATTTGAAATAGAAGAGCATAATTTGTCATCTAGAATCATTTGTACTATTTCATTCAAATCCCAAACAATGATCATTTGATTTTCAATTTGCACGTGAATAGTCGTTTGAGTTTGATTGTCCGTGTCTAAATTGTAATCTTCGATCCTTCTTTTCCATATAACTGTATTTGGAACTATGTTCGCGATGGTGTGATACTTTATATTAGAGTCATCCAAGCAAGCAACTATATCATTGTGAAATGAATATGAATTTAGATTAGTATCGAGAATTACATCAACAAATTTCATACATTCTCCTGGTTGGGCGTTTTTCAATTTTCTTGATAATATGGCTTTGAGTGCTTTCTCTCGTAAGAGATCTTTCTTCTTTTGTAATGCTTCTTCTCTTTGTTTGCTTGGTTTTTTAGGACTTTTATTTACTTTACCTGTTACAGTTTTTCCTCTATTAAAAATTTTTTTTCTTTTATTATAGTTAACATTTTCAGAATCATGTGAATCTTGAATGTTTTTGGGGATATGTTTGGTTTTGTTTCCCTCTGCGTTTGAAAGAATTTTCTCTCGATTAGCATCGTCAGCAATGTCTGATTCTTCAGAATTAGAAATTTCGTGAGGTTTGTTTCGATTAGAGTAATGTATATGAATATTATTGGAAATTGAAGTATCTAATGCATCGTTCAAACATGCAAGCCTTTGTGGATTTTCTGTACCATTTTTATTACTTTCATCATTCTCTGATTCACTTGAATCACTTAGGACGATAATTCCGGACATTATTCAAGTAGATGGTATTGCTCGTTCATTGAGATGTCATGTCTTCAATGTATGTGATTGTAGCCAAGTTCGTGTAGTAGTGTCCCAAGTTACCCCAACTTACTCCAAATATTTTGCATTCGTTATTTCCAATTATAGGAACGAAATGATTGGTTTGTTACAAGTTAGAGCAACCCAGAACACGTAGAACGAACGAACCTTGTATATAAATGGTGTCCATAATAGTGTTCACTAAACATCGATGGCACATCGATGTGTCATCCAATAAACGGGTATCGATGTTTGACATCGCGAATATCGATGCTGCTAGAACCTGATTGGTTGTTATTTTACCAATAAAAATTTTGGGATCTAGCGCCATTTCAAATTCAGCATAATCCCATTCAATTGTTCTTATTTGATGTCTTGATGTTTCAATGTTTCTTACAAAAAACATTGGAACATCAATCAGGTCGATGTTACATCGTTAAACGATGTAAAACATCGATGTCAGGCGATGTTATTATCGTCGATGTTTAGTGAACACTAGTCCATAATTCAGAACTTTGTATTGTTTGTTTTTATATTTACCGGACATTGTTAGAGCCAGGAGTAGAGAGAAGATGAGCGTGCACGGGCACCTTTTCGCTGTTATTGAAAGTTCCACCAGCCCTCTGGTGGTTAGAGCGTAAACATAAACCCACTGCGATTTTCAAAAGATACGAGCGTTTACCATTTTCAAAGTTGAAGAAGTTGAGATTTCATCCCAAAAGTTCAAAACTATTGACAAAACATAATTGATCAAGAATTAAGTCAATACATTAAGATTCACATAACCTCAAAATTGACACCAAACAAAATTTTCAATTCAATCAGATTTATTGAGTTCACAGGAATACATCCAACTTCTTAGGTAAACACCCGTTGGTCCGAAAGCCCATTAGTCCGAAGCACCGTTGGTCCGAATTATAAAATTCCGAATGAAAGTAATTCTGAAAACGTTTTGGTAAAATTTTATCTCATTCGCACATGACTAGTAACGTTTAGTTATATTTCGGATTATTCTCATTCGGAATTTTATAATTCGGACGAACGGCGCTTCGGACTAACGGGCTTTCGGACCAACGGGTGTTTACCACTTCTTACACTACATCCATATTTGGATTTTATAATACAACTTAGTGGGGATAGATGTCAGTACATTCTAATTTTTGCGCGCGAAAGTTTCAATACTTACACTCTAAGTGACAAAATCAAGTAAAAAAAAAATAAAATATACACTTAGACTTTCTACATATACTATTGGAAATTAGAGAAAATAAATTTGCATCAACATAAAACTTATACAGTATGTCCAATATATTTAGTTTTTTTTCTCTAATTAAGTCCACCACACTTGACGGAAGAACGTATCCCAACTCGAATAGTTCTTTCATCAAATCATAACGATATTCTGAGTATTTTGGACAATAAAACGTTACATGGTCGATACATTGCAACGAAACATCGTCACATGCCACTACATGTAATTTATTCACTGATCTCTACCCAGGATAACACACGAAGAATTCTTTTTCAAAAACAAGAATAGAATTCTTCAAGAACTATTTTCGAACTAATTAATGAATTCATATAGAGCTCTGGAAGTGTTCAATGTTTGGGATATTAACGAGTTTTGTGAGAATACTGGCAGTATTGTTTTAGTACTCTCAAGGAACTCGTTAATGTCCTAAACATTGAACACCTCTAGAGCTCTTTATGAATTCATTAGTTCGAAAAGAGTTCTTGAAGAATTTTATTCTTATTTTTGAAAAAGAATTCTTCGTGTATTATCTGGGTACTATACACTGGATAGAGGATCGGTCAAAATTCTCGTAATGAATAGAAGACCGGAAGTCGTCATTCTTTTGGAGGCCGAATGACACATTTTTTATGGTGAATTTCAACAATATGAACATATTTTCTACAAATATATTTCATATATTCATAGAAATGTTTGTTTGATTGATTATATTCACTTCAGTTACATTAAAATTGCATTCTCAATGATCAAAGATCGTACAATTACTACATAATATAGCGCTGGGCATCAATATTTTCGTATTTAATGGGAAAAAATGATATTTTTTATTTGAGAACAGCTTTTGTTCGTCAAAACAGCAATTGATTATCATTTTGAAAATTTTTTTCAACAAATGATGTAAAAATAATGGTAGAAATTGAATTGTTACCGATAAATTGAATAAAAGTGCATTTATGAGTTTCCCAGATAGCACAAGAGTTCTGAAAGAGCTCATGATGATTACAAGGTATTCATATAGAACTTTTTCAGAGCTCTTGTGCTATTTGGGTTGAAATCCCCCCTGATGGGTTCGTTGGACAAGTTCTGGACATGAGAAAATGTGTCTAGTGGGACGTGTTTGGGACAAGATTGGGACCAGGAAAATTGGTCCGGTTGTTTCAAATTTCGGACCACCTTTCGAGATATCATGTCCATCAGTTGTCCTGATCAGTCCAACAACATCCATGGATTGAGTCAATTTATGCCCACTATTGTCCGAACGCGGGAAGCTTCATTTTGGAATTGTCCAGAGTTCGTCCGGTGAAGTCCGCTGATTACTCACGATCTCATTCGTCTTACATCCAAACTTGTCCTCTTCTGTCCAGTAGGGTATGAGAATGTCTGAAACGATCCTACACTGTGGAAACTGGTCCGCCGGTGTCCTAACTGATCCGTGGTATGTCCAGTACTCATCTATTTGTGTCCTCCAGCGTATTCGTGATTCCAGGAAATTGTCCACATGTGTCCAGAGATGTCCCAGAGCCGAAGAATATCGATCCACAGGGATGCTTTACTCTGCGTCCTAATCACGTCCATTCGAGTCCGAGTTGATTCTTTGCGATTTTTGAACCGATCCGCGGCTCATCCACATTCGTCCTCTCTGTCCACGGCGGTCCAAGAATGTCCGAAAAGATTCTACACTAGGGATCCTTTAATGAGGGATCGGACATTAGTGGGAGTTGCCATTAGTGGGATACTTCCGGTTTTTTCTATAGTTTAGTTAAGCATGCATAGTGTATGTTATTTTATTAAAATCATTTTTCTCAAATGTATTTACATGCTTTGTTCGAAGAATGTTTCAGATTCACTTAATTGTAAGTATTATACATGAATAAGCTGACTGTAAATATGTATCTCGAATATTTTCATAAATATCAGTACCTATCCCACTAATGGCGGCCGACCAATCCGTAATCAGCAGTTGATTGTCCGATCCCTCATTAGAGAATCCCTATTCTACACTGTCCAAAACTGGTTCGACTGTGTCCAAACTGATCCGTGGTATGTCCAGTATCCATCCCATTGTGTCTTCAAGCGTATTCGTGATTATGGACAACTTTGGACCAAGTGCTGAGGAAAAAGGATCATTTCTATCGTGGACGAATCTGGACTACTCCGGCACACAATTGAAAATCTTGCATCGTTACTGTGGACAAATTTGGACAACTTCCCAACTAACATTTCAATTCTTGAAGATATCTAAAAGAATACTTAATTGAGAGATCTTTAAGAACTTTCTTGAAGAGTTCTTAAAGATATCTCTTAGAAGTGTTGGAAAGACATCTTGTAAAAGATTTCTAAAAGATATCTTTTAGAAGTCTTGAGGAGATTTCGGAAAGATGTCTTGATTAAGACACGTTTAAGAAGATAAATTTTTCAGCAGCTTTGAGGTTATATGAGCACATGATCATGAATAACACAGAATAAAACTTTGAATGTACCTGTTATTACAATCGTATTGCAAATGAGGTGATTCCATATCCATGAATTAAAAGCTTGAATCAATCATTGAGATATCAAGAAATTTGAAAGTTTGTAAAAAGTACGATTTTGTTGCCTTATGACGTGCACAATAAAATTACGGAATATCCAGTTCACAACAATTCATCAGAAATACTTTAGGAAGAATCTGTGGTATTCACAAAATATTAACGACCACTAGAACACAGAATTGATTTCTAAATATGTTTCACTAAATTTATTCATCTTTCCTATTTGTAATTACATTCAACTCTTTTGATATTTATTCATGTGATAACAGTTTGTTCAAAAGATCATTTTCACTTTGAAACTGGACACCGCTGACATATTTCATTATGTCATATTGACAATTATGGGTGTCTCTACCATGTTGTACGTATAGCTCAAGTGACTGAGGCGTAAATATATCGTCAAGTGAATGGGTTCGATTCCCGTAACAACAAGGGTCGAAATCAGGTAAACTTTATCGGAACGCGAGAGCAGTTGAAGAAACAGGAGGGAAAGGAAAAAGAAAAGGTTAAGAATTTTTTTTGTGAACAAATTCAAGAGTCTTCCAAGACGTTTTTATGAATTCTCCAAGACATCTTTAAGAACTCTTCAAGACATCTTTAAGAACTCTTCAAGATATCTTTTCGAATTCTATACGTGTTTCATAAGACATCTTTTAGGATTCGTTTCGGTATCTTTTAGAACGTTTTTTAAGACTTCTTACAATCGCATTGAGACTTCTTAAAGATATCTTCAAGATCCCAGACAGCACACAAGTTCCTTTTGAGTTCGCAGAGAATTCAGAGTAGAGAATACCTACGGAATTCATTTCTATAAATTCATAGAGTATCCTAAATGAACACATAGAGTATCAAAAGAATTCTTGAAGAGTTCTTGATGAATACATGTGGGAGTTCTTGAAATACACATAGAAAATGCATGAGGTATTCGTAAAGACTACCCGTTATGACAATGAATATGAATCTTCGAGGAAGTTCAAAATGTAGTCCTGTTCTGCCCAAAAGAATTTATAACGAATACCATGAACTTCGATCAACAAGAATTCAATCAGAGTCTTCCTGAATTTGTAAAAGTCTTTGAATAAAAGTAATGTCCAAGATACAATCAGTAGTATATTTTCTCTCATAAATTGATTGAATAGGTGCGTCTACGAGATTTTGAGAGTGCTTAATAAAGTGAAGTGAATTATGCAATGTAATAATTAGTGAGTGATTGATTTCGGTACAAGAAATATATAATATGTGAGAATAAATGACATATCATGTAATTTTAAGGTTAAAGTTTCGTACACAACAAAGTGATGTAACTCTAAAGAAGAGAAGTGTGTGAAAATTCATGAATTGTTCGTGGATAATGAATTAAATTATTCATTAACTCAAAATAAGTGAATATTGACTTAAAAATGCATTCATACAAACGATCTTTCGTGTATGGAAGAATCAATCGATTGTATTGAGTGTGGAAAATTATATATATTATAGAAAGCGACGGAAAAACTCTTTGATCCCTATCTTTTTCGATAGAAAATTTGTAAAAGACTTGATATTCAGTTACAAAGGTTTATTGAATTATGAGAAAGTTCATAACGCCTGTTTTGTGGTGTGATTTATTGATATTTAATGAATTCAGATGTAAATGCATTGTGAATTCTTTTGGGCAGATTACGTGTTCTTTCTGAGCTTATATATGTTTTCATTTCTACTGACATAACGGGCATACTTTTGGAATTATTTTTTAATTCAAATGCATAAGTGTGCGTATTCTCAAAGAATTCTCTCAAAAAGCGTGGGGTTCAAATGGTATTCGCTAAGAATTGTTTGAGATCTAGTTGTGCTGTCTGGGATGTCTGAATGTTAGTTGGGTTCGGACCGACTGAGGACGAGGGAGGATCATTTCAGTTATGGACACATGGAGATAACTCCGGGATACGATTAAAAATCCCGCATCGTTACTATGGACATATTTGGACAACTTTAGACCATCATGGACCTCTGAGGACGAGCTATGGACAAGTTATCAATTATGTCATTTGTCGGTTCTAAAGTCACGGACAATTTCGGCCACGTTTTGGACACGCCGCCTGGACGTCTATGGACACTCATTGGACAAGTGATGAATAGATGATTCGACATTGGTCCGAAATTTGAAACAAATGGACACCCACGGACATTCCGGACTGATTTTGGACCACACGTGGATCGTTTTGGACAAAGAATGGACAGTTTTGGACATTTTGGACAAAATTCAGATGTCCCAAATCGGTTCGATGACCCATCAGGGCCCTCCAAAAAGTGTTATTGAGCCTTCAAACTTAGGGTCTTCTATCAACTTCAATTCGTCACAATAATTTTGTCCTACGGAGTAGCGTGTCCCCTGCTTTAAGGTGATACCAGCGACTCTTGAAGATGCAACACGCAGAAAAGTGCCTCTTTGGAAAATAGCAGAGTTCACTATTTGATATCGTAATAAATGTTTTTAATATATTCTCAGCAGAATGAGCTACATAATTTACTGATTACACTGTAAAAAAATTTTGACTGAAAATTAAGAAAAAAGTGACTGTAATTTTTCCAGTCACTGAGTCTGAGTATTCAGAAACATTTCTGTTCTGAATTTTAAGATACTTATTTCTGGATTTTCAAACGCATGTTTCTGAGTCATCAAACATATTCACATTAAATGCAAGATTCATGTTTCTTAATTTTTAGACATGCTGTTCTGAGTTATGAGAAACATTTTTCTGAATTGTCGAAAATATTTGTTTGAATTGTAAGAAATAGTCTTCTGAATTTCAAGATATTTTCTCTCAATCGTAAGAAACATTTTTCTGAATTGTCGAAATTATTTGTTTGAATTGTAAGAAATAGTCTTCTGAATTCAAAGATATTTTCTCTCAATTGTAAGAAACATTTTTCTGAACTGTAAGGAATATTTTTCTCAATTTTGAGAGATGCGCATTGAATTCTAAGAGGATGCGATAGTTACCATGCGCGAGCACGTTTTTTCTACCAAATTACTGGAAACTTATTTCATGAAAAAAATCCGAAATTTCAGGGATGGTTCTTCGAGATTTTATCTATGTCACTAAAGAGCCAGAATTTTTAATTCCAGAGATTCTTTGATAAGCGTATAATATGCTGTCTACGGTAGTGGGTAGTAGACCGCATACCATATCATTACCGATTTTTTTCCAAGAATAGTGATGTAGATGAAGTCTCGAAAACCCAAGTGGAATGTATCTCGAAATTATACACTTCCCAGATGAAAAAAAATTGAAGACATTTTTCTGGAACATTTATAACGTTTGTTTTGATAACATTATATAGGATTTTATGCATCTTTATAACTTCATCTTGTATGATGAAGGTATAGAAACCCACAAAATCTATCTATTTGATTATTACCAAAACAGTGTATTGAAGAATTATGGTAAGCAGCATTACAATTTTTTTAATACATAGAACATATATCTCCAAAAAATGAAACGTAAATTTGGGTAAAAGAGAAATCAAATTAGCACGTATAAAATTATAAGAATGTATGAAGAATAATTAAAGAATGTGGTTTGAAAAACTTTTTGATTTCCATTTAATTTTCCTTCAACTATTTGTGATAAGAGAGATAGAATTGTGTCTTATGGGACCAAGTCTAATTAGGGCAAGGAACAAGCGATGAGTATGTGAAACATACAAACATGTAATAAGTGCTCCAATGAAAAGTTTCACAAAGTATAACATTGAGTGATTCAACATGGAACAACTTATATAATTTCTACCAGATCCAATTGATGCCATTAATTTCTGTATTATGTTATAGTTTAGTGAAAATCAATGTTTGTGAGATTGATATTCTGATTTATCAAAAACCAAAAAATAAATCATTTTCAAGAGATTGATTTTCACTGAATTATAACAAAATACAGAAATTAATTCCATCAGTTTGATTTGGTAAGAATTATATAGGCAGGGTTGTATATTGCATCATGTAGGGTTACGCTTTGTGAAATGTTTCATCGATACCCTCAGTACCAGTCTTACATACTTATCGCTTGATTCTTTCATCAATTGAACTTTTTGTTTTAGAAGATAAAACCATCTCTTTCATCACAAATAGTTGAAAAAAAGTACATGAAAAGAATAACATATTATAGTTTCATAACACTTTGAAACAATATTTTCTGGTATTCAAGGAATCAAAAATCAATCTCAATAATATTGATTCTCACTAAAGCATAAGAAAATACAGTAATTACTGCCATTAGTTTTATTTGGTAAAAATTATATAGGCAGAGTTGTATATTGCATCATGTAGGGTTACGCTTTGTGAAATGTTTCATCGATACCCTCAGTATAAGTCTTACATACTTATCGCTGGACTCTTACACCAATTAAATGTACATCGTAGAAGACAAAACTATCTCTCTCATCACAAATAGTTGAATAAAAGTACATAAAACTATAGAAACGATATTCTCTTCATGGCAGTAATTACTGTATTTTCTTATGCTTTAGTGAGAATCAATATTATTGAGATTGATTTTTGATTCCTTGAATACCAGAAAATATTGTTTCAAAGTGTTATGAAACTATAATATGTTATCCTTTTCATGTACTTTTGTTCAACTATTTGTGATGAAAGAGATGGTTTTATCTTCTAAAACAAAAAGTTCAATTGATGAAAGAATCAAGCGATAAGTATGTAAGACTGGTACTGAGGGTATCGATGAAACATTTCACAAAGCGTAACCCTACATGATGCAATATACAACCCTGCCTATATAATTCTTACCAAATCAAACTGATGGAATTAATTTCTGTATTTTGTTATAATTCAGTGAAAATCAATCTCTTGAAAATGATTTATTTTTTGGTTTTTGATAAATCAGAATATCAATCTCACAAACACTGATTTTCACTAAACTATAACATAATACAGAAATTAATGGCATCAATTGGATCTGGTAGAAATTATATAAGTTGTTCCATGTTGAATCACTCAATGTTATACTTTGTGAAACTTTTCATTGGAGCACTTATTACATGTTTGTATGTTTCACATACTCATCGCTTGTTCCTTGCCCTAATTAGACTTGGTCTCATAGGGCACAGTTCTATCTCTTTTATTACAAATAGTTGAAGACAAAGTAAATGGAAATAATGTAGTTTTTTAAACCACATTCTCTGAGTTTCAAACTAATCGCAGTAATTACTACATGTTCATGTGGTTCAGTGAATATAAATCTACTTGAAATTGATGTTATGATCCACGAAAAATCAGAACATCTGATTCAGAAATTGGATGTTTTTTTCATCATTTTCAATTCAAAAATCTCAATGTATCATCCTTCCTTTAATCATTTATTCATACCACCGTCATGAGATTTTCTGATTGTCATATTCAGAGACGATTTTTGTTCCAATGGCAAAGAGGTTCACTTCACATTTTTAACATTTTTTTTACCGAATCCCACAATACATTTCATGTCACATTATAAATTAATTTGGCTCAAATTACATCACACAACATGTAATTACTGTTGGTGCAGTAAGTATTTGTTCATTAAAATAAATGATATTGAATTTGATTTTGCAACTCACCTTTACTTACCGTTCATTGACCGTCATACAAAATAATGCAAGCTGATTCACTGCGCACCGATTCTGCGCATGTTTTCAGTGTAAGTTTCTTAAATTATTCAGATTCTTAATTTTCAAAGTATTGGTGATGAACATGAAGAAACTTTCTCTAATTTTTTAGAAACTTGGTATCTAAATATAATATTCTAGATATCAAATCTGAATTTTCAGAAAACCTTATCTAAATTTGCCTTTTAGAAACTCGAGTCTGAAAATTCAGACACTCCAGTATCTGAATTTTCAGAAAATTTTTTACAGTGTATGTGATGCGAAGGATTAAAAAGTGTAATGCCACGTAGTATTTTTGTGAATCATTATGAGGATTAGCAAGGTCTGTGATTTCCATCCCTGGATTTAAATTTTATGTGCCTACAAATCAAAATACGACGTGACATAATTTACTATTCCAGATATCGGGGGCGACTGTGCTACGTATGACAGCGAACTTTACTATTTTTCGAAGATCTCTTTTCTCCGTGAACCAGACCCATTGGTTAGAAAAGGACACAACCAAAACGATTCTGATAAATGACTCGGAAGCGAAGGAATAAAATCAAAATATCGATATTTTCCTTTTGCTGCTTTATTTTCGAATAATTTGTCAGAAAAGATTTGGATCGGGTTACATCGTCAGGGGCCGCTGGTATCTCCTTAAACCATCAAGTTCCTGCAAAGACCTCCCGTTATGCTAATCAATATGTATTCATTCTGAATATTTTGAATTCAAAATGAACTCTTAATGAACAACTTAATGTTCAAAAAGAATTCATATCGAGATTTCATAATGAATCGTCCGAGAATTCAATACGTTTTCATTTTGAATTCATTGAATTCTTATTAAATTCATTATTGGTCGCGTAACGGGAACTATTCAAGAGGTCTTTAGGAAGTCTTTGGGATATAATTCCATCGCATCCTCAGTCTGTTGATTCGTTTTGAAACAAATTGAGTTTAGTGTCTTTCATAAGCAGATTGGAACCATCAAGATTCGAGTCGGTTATTTCATATATTCGGTCCTCTTTCACATAATTGTATATCTCGGAACATCAAGTTCGAGTCCTTTGGATTTCAATATGAAAATCCAGTAAGATCCCAGTAATAATAAATTCAAGTGAAAACCATACTACTTCTGCAACTGCCGCTGGGTTTAAACTACTATTTAGAGTGAATACACCGCTATAGTTGGTTAGGTAAGTAGGATGTTACCCTGGTAAAAAAACCGGATAGGAAACTGGATGAAACCCGGATGATAATCCAGATGGTAATCCGGATGATAATTCGACTCAAACCTGGATGAAATTTCCGGGATTCCATCTGGGTGTATCCAGGCGCGTATACGGGTTTTACGGTGATTCTTTATCCGATTCCATCCGGACCCTATCCAGGTTTTGGGACAAAATATTTTTGTGAATCCCAAATAAAACCCGAACAAGGAGACAAATGAATTATATCCAAATTTCGCGTAGGATTTCGAAAAATATACGGTATTGAAATCCGGATAGAGTCCGGATGGAATCGGAAGAAGAATCACCGCAAAAACCGTACACGCGTCCGGATACACCCGAATGGAATCCCGGAGATTTCATCTGGGTTTGAGTCGGGTTTCCATCCGGGTTTGAGCCGAGTTCCCATCCGGCTTTTTCACCAGGGTAGGCTTCAGATATTCCGGTACAGGCAAGCAGGTTCAATTCTTCTCGTTGGTGTTCGAATTTTTCTCTATATCGTATGTCCGTTATGAATGGGAACAATTTGTATCCCAATTCCAATTCAGTTGAGAATTACTTTTTACCCTATAATTGTCCACAAATTTTTTGTTCTATATTTTTCATCAACTGTGCTTCAATAAAAGATTACCATTAGGAAATATGTACCCTGGTAACAAAATCTCTCTGAATCGTTTTATATTTTGGGATACTTTTCGGAGAGATTCAGAGGAATTTCAGAGTAATTTGGAAGAAGTTAGAGACATGTCAGATAGTGGCACATCTTGAATATCTTCAACTTTCTTTGAGTATTTCTGAATTTTTCTGATCGAGATTTAGAAATTTTCCGGAACCTTTCTAAATCCTTCTGAATCCTTCAGAATTTCACTTATTTGGATTCCGCAGCTTCCTCTGAATTTGTGTGAATCTCTCTGAATCCTTCTGAATCTTCCTGGATTTCTCTGAAAAGTTCAATGCACAGCTTTTCCTCATTAAACTACACGGAGAAAACGAGGGTTCGAAAATTATCAATAATTAAAATAAACTCCCAAAGAATGATATTGTTCATTAATAAATACTTTCTCCATATATTTTATACAATCCAGTTTAGTAATTTTTGTGAGCTATTATTTATTGTGATGAATCATTTCAAAAAAAGCTATCATGTTCGATTTATCTTTATGCAGTTCTTTCTTTTGTGGTGATAGGATAGTAATTTTTCATTTAATGTCAAAAGACTTAGCGATATGTATCAAAAACACATTTTACTATACGGAATAATAATTTCTCCTGCACTGAAATGATGAAATCCTTGGAACGCTCAATAAATAACACCTACTGTTTTCAGAAATTATTCATATATGTAGGAAAAAAATACAATCCCATTCAATAGAAAAAAGATACTTCTATTCATTTCAATGTATTCGTTATTAATTTTAATAAAAAAACAACATTTACCAATGAAAGTCAATCATAATAAGGGAAATTGAATTTTCCTATGAGCTTTGTAAAACTTTTCGACTGGATATGGAACTTTATGGCCTTCATATTAGAATTTCTGCGTCTATTTACTGAATTTTCTCAAATGCATTCCATATCTTTCTAATTTAGCAATTCAGTCGGAATAAAACAGTGTCAATGTTGAACTTAAGAATTTCATTATACAAATATGTATATCGCGGATAAATAATTTTCAAACAAATAATCCTATACGTATAGTCATATTTATCTTATAAATCTAAACCGAACATAACCGGCATTTTATTTTTCTTTGAGTGGGAATTTCTATTTATTGAAAATCATCATCATCATCATGAAGTGATCAGTCTCACGACTGGTTTGATGAACCAGTCAAAGGATATCAAGGACAGGCATCATGAATATCCCCCTGGAAGATCCGCAATCATCCACGGGGAGGTTATTAAAAATATACAATTAAAATTATGCATTATACGATACCTAAAATATATTTCTTGGACTTTCATAATCCAAAAAAGAACTATAAAAGATTGAAATTTTTCCATGTGCTCAAGAAATTTTTAACAATCATTTTCAAAAATTCTCAGATCCCAGATAACATGTAGGCTTGTCATAACCCTGTCACACTTGTCATTCGATTGTTTTTGGCTTGTTATTGACAACCTCGTCAGTATAAGGTTGCTACAGCCCTGCTGCAAGGGTTTTGTAAGCTTGTACCCTTGTCGTGTGTCAACTAGGAGGCTCATATCAACCTTGTCACAAGCTTGCCTGACAACATTGCAGCAAGGTTAAATTGCTATCTGGGATGGTACGCATATACTCCAAACCGTTTAGTAATTTGTGACTAACATGCACGCTATAACTATATATGTCATGTATATAGTTATACGGTGCGTGTTGTACGATGACTCCGTAGAGGGGATAATTCCGTTGCATGAGTTACTTTTCGGCATCACTGTTTCGATTTTGTTCATAGGTCAGTCGATCGAATAGGGAAGCGCGTAGATCAGCGCGGTCACAAGTAACATAAGTGTTTGCAGCACAAAGTCATTTAGAATGTTTATTTTGGCCACAAATTCGCACCTGTTACATTACTTATAAAACACGTCTCGGCAATGGTTCTGAATATATAGCAAAAAGGTGGCTATAACTTGTATAAGCTGTGGGTAGGGAATCTTGAAGAAAAATCATTTGAACTGGATTTTACTTCTGATTTATAGTGCAACAAAAATCTGATGGAGATGAACGCGAAGGAACTTTTTGGTTTGCTGGAATATAATTTGTATGGAATAAAATTTGCTTCACAAAAATTAAGATTTTCTTGCAGACAATTGAATTTTTTTTATCCTAAACAAATTTTATCTCAGCCAACCAAAAAGTTTCTATGCGTTCATTTCAACCAGGATTTCGTTCCGCTGGAAGAGAATACCCATGCAGTGAGGCTAGACAAATCGTTTTTGATAAATGATTCAAAAATAAAAGAATATAATCGAAATATCGTTCTGTACAGCGTTTTTTTTGTGAATAAAGATAGGATGTACTGAACGATATTTTTGTTGCATTGATTCATTTTCGAATAATTTGTCAGAAATTATTTGGCTGGCATCACGGAGCTCGTATTATTTCTATTCTCGTACACTTAGATAAACCATAAATTGATCTCAAATCATTATCATTATTTGTTACGTGTGTTTTACATATACCAAAGAGTGAATGGTCATAGCGATCCTTGAATCGAACAAAATCGTATGTTTTTTTTATTTATCAAACTCCTGATATTGTTACCACTATTATTCACTACGACTTTTATTACTACTATTATTACTAAAAATCTGTTTCGAGATGATTTGTATAAAGGTGATCTATACTGATGATTGATATCAGATGGAATCGAATCGAAGTAAGTAAATAATGCACCCATACAGCACCAGATTTTTCAGTGATGTAATATAAATATCTTTCTTATAAATGTGAACAAAGAAATATTTGAGAAAGTTTTCAAATACTTTCCACAAAAGTTTTCATGACTGCTTTAGCATCAGAGACGTTTCTGACATATTACTGAATAATGTGGTTCTGTATGGGCAGTCATCAAGTCAATCCATTTCAACGTTGCGAGTCTAACTTCGGTTAATCTTCAAGAATCCAAGTATAAACATGCTACAATTGAGTCACAAAACTACATAACACTCCTGAAGAAAATAACTTCAAGAATTCTTACACTTCATCTGCGAAAAATCAATACATTAGATGAAAATGGAGTTTCAATTTATCTCTACTGAAAACCGTTCTTCACAGGTAAACTATGAGTGGTTTTGAAATCATTTTCTTCAGGTTTGTAATCTACTTTTGTGGCTTAATTCCAGCAAATGTATACACGGATTCTTAAAGATAAACCGAAATCACGCCCGCAATGTTGAAATAAATTGAACTGATGACTATTTTCTATTCATCCTAATGTCAATTATTGATAAAAAACATATTATTGAAATTCATGCCATACTATAGGAAACTTTTTAATCAGTTCTGACAATTTTTGATATAACATCAGTATTGGAATGTGATAATTTGAATTCTGTAATTTTATAAACGGTATTCATTTTTACTATCTATGGTTAGTAATTTTTGTTCCAACGTTTGCGAATTTCCTTCATCAGTTTATCTTTTCGTACTACAAGAGCTCATCTTCACATCCTACACGAATTCGATAATTTACTATCCAAATCCTTAAATGTTATGTATACAGTATTACGAAATATATTCAGCACATGAATTAATTCTTCTCTTCCCGATTTAACAGTTATTCATTAATACCAATCCTGTTTCAACATTAGCATCCAAATATAGTATTTTCAACTCAGATACATAATGATAATTGCTCAAATTTTCAAGTTCATTTTTCTCCGTGTATCTCCAAATCTCCATGAAACTGCCTGAATGCCTCTGAAATTTCAAACCAAGAATTGCACTCAATTTATTCTTCTCACACGGAGAAAACGAATGCGTTGGAAAGTCCCATAATTTATTGAGGACCGGTGCCAGTCTTGACAGACACTGTAAAAAAAAATCCACGGAAATCTTCCAGTACCGTACTGGAAGCAATTCCCCTGTACATTTGTGCTGAAGAATTACATTTAAAACTTCGGTAAATTTATCAGAGAATTCTTGTATTTATACTGGGAAATTGAAGTAAAACACATGAAATTTCATGCAGAATACGGAAAAATTCCGGTACAACAGAAATTTTCTTGCACGTAAACTGAAAAATTCATCATTAACAGAAATTTTTCAGTTCCCGGGTAACGAATGATTTCAGTTTTTTCAACAGTAGAAATCTGTTCTATATATATGTTTTTCTTAACACTATTTCGAATGGTGTTGATTACCCTACTGTAAATTCCCAGTTAGTTCGCATGGGTCTTCGCATGGGAATTCGGTGGGTCGCATGGGTTTTCGCATGGGAATCAAGTGGGTCGCATGGGGATCAAGTGGGTCGCATGGGTCTTCGAATGGGTTGCATATGTGTTCGCATGGGAAGCAAGTGGGTCGTATGGGTCTTTGCATGGGAATCAGGTGGGTTGCATGTGTCTTCGCATGGGAAGCAAGTGGGTCGCATGGGTCATCACATGCGCATCAACTGGATCGCATGGGTCGTCCCATATGAATCACGGGGGTTTTTTCCTCGGTGAAAAAACGGCCTATTTTCAACAATTTTTCCCTATATAAAAAATGAAATATCTCATTCAAACTTTTTACTGTCTCAAAGATACATATTTGACAAAGAATTTCTGAAATTTTCGTAGGAGATGAACAAAACTCCGCGATTGCGACGTCATTTCCGACGACCCCTTGGAAAAAGGTGCATCCGCGTTGACAGCAGAACTCATAACAGAATCATCCAAAATGAAAAAAACCAAAATCCGTGTTTCAGTTGAGACCATAAAATAGAACTTGGACGAAGGAAAAAAAAACAAGTGAAGATTGGATTTTAGGCAGACGTTTTCACAAAAAAATAAAAATTTCGGTGAAATTTACACTACATTTTGAAGGAAAAAAAATAATTGTAATTGAAAGGAGGAGACATCCTTCGTCCAAGTTCTTGTGAATTGAATCTCGAAGACCTGTGTGAAATTTCATGAGAATCAGTCGTATAGTTCTTGAGAAATCTTGACAACCGTTTTTTTCCGAGATGCGTCGGAGAAATGTTTATAACTGGCTCAATTACCAGAATTTTAACATTCAAATTTGACAAAATATAGTTCAAAGGTTACACTGGAAAAAAATGTAGTGGAGCCAACTGCATATGAGTTTGGATACGGCGAATCTCGCCATGCGGTTGACTGAACCGAATATCGATGGGATCAAATGCTTATTCGGTCATTTCAATCGATATTCGGTTGCGTCAACCGCATGGCGGGATTTGCCGTATCCAAACTCATATGCAATTGGCTCCACTACATTTTTTCTCAGTGTATTTTATATGTATTCAAAAATGCAAGTGATAACTTGTCTTCCTCATATGTAAAAAAAAAAAAATGAGAAGATGAGCGTTGTTTTTTTGCCTCTAAGACCCCTCTAAACCTCTAAATATCAAATATCAGATATTTTTTCGACTATTATTGCAAATTTATGAAGTTTTTTGGTTGATGCCACATTTTCCCATGGGTGAGCCATGCGACATCTTCCCATGGGTGACGCATGCGACAGTTTCCCATGCGTGACCCATGGGACACTGCCGCATGTGTGACTCACGGGAAAATGTCGCATGTGATACCCAGTCTCAAATTCGCATGGGTATCCTCCCATGCGACATTTTCGCATGTGACGCACATGCGAAAAATCCCCATGGAACATCATCACATGCGAAACAAACCCAGTCTTAAATTCGCATGGGTCTCCCCATGCGACATTTTCCCATGTGACACCCATGCGACACCTTCGCATGGGAAATCCATGCAACATTTTCACATGGGCCACCCATGGAATATGATCGCATGCGTAATGAACCCAGTCCCAAATTCGCATGGGAAATTTCGCATGCGAACTAACTGGGAATTTACAGTAGGGTAGCCTCCAGCTACGAACGTTGCGAATTTGCTACGTTTACTGAATTCATAATTTCACATAAATCTCAAGAGCATTTGGTTGCGAACATGATGATAAGGAATTTTCCTGAATTCCATTCGATGCGATAAAGATTTTTTCATGCTTGATTGAAGCTTTGGGGGCTTAAGGGGAGGTTCTCATCAAGCGAATTCCGAAATGTGATTTTCTCGAATTCTTTTTCTCAAGAACCCAAACAACACCAGAACTTCTCAAATATTCTATGATGATACATTGAATGTGGAAAGAATGACGCAAATGAGACTAATTTGGATAAATTCGTCAAGATATTCTGTGGAGGCGCATAGCGCATAATTATTCGAAACAGTCTCATTTGGAAGTTCTAAGCGTGTTCATAGGATTCTCCAAACACGTTCTTAGTATTTTTAACCTCCTGTGTTGCTTGGGAAGGAAGTAAATTAAGAACTCGAGTTATTTGAAACTCATCAAATGGGTCTTAAAGTACATGAAAAATATTTTCTCAAGTTCAAGGATTTGTATCCCGAAACTTGAAAGACGTTTTTCTCGAAACCATGTTTTTCAAGTTTGGCTCCACCATATCTCAAAAACTACTGAACGGATTGCTCTTTTTTTTATTTTGCAGTTGATGGAATTTATTGGAGGATGAACCTAAATGGAGATGACATTTGCTTTTTTCCTTTTTTATCACTTTGAGGAGGAAAAAAAGGTGAAAAAACGCTACTAAAAGTTTGCTTGTCTGTCGTTTTTTTAATTTTGGACTTTTCAATGGTTTTATTGGTACAACTTCCAACAAATATAATATATTTCATAAAAATTTTTGGATTTTTGATTCCTGATAATTTTGGTAAGTGCTATAGTGGCGCCCGATTGATCACTGTTTTTTAGGTGGTTATATTTCAACACGTATCAACCATTTCCATGGCATTATTTTTTACTGAAAAAAATTTTTGTATGTACTTAAACACTCAATTAACAATTTGAGTGTGAAAACCCCCAAGTTCTTTATTCACTGCCTTCCATGAAAAACAAATTCGAGAAATTCACCTTATTTTGGGGTCGCTAGATGAGAACCTCTCTTTGAGACAGTTAAATAAGGGAAAAGTTTTCCTCGTCTGCTTGACGGGTTGGTACTTAGAGAGTTAACGGATTCATGTGTTCATCTCTCTGATAAACCATTGTATCAATTTATTCACATTCTATTCCATTTCTCAGATCACTGATCCATTGATAATTTCAGTGGAACGTACAATTGAATAATACTGGTCAACAGCCATTTTGGTGTCTAAGGTTTGAGAACTGATTCGGAGTAGTTTTAGGGCATTGAACACGAGAACATCAGATTTGTTGGATCAGCTCGTTTTTTCATAATTCTTGATATATAAAATTCATCAATCATATAGATTATGTATGCAAATGAGCTGATCCAAGAAATCTGATATTCGTTTCACATTCAACATACCACAAACACTCCGAATCAGTTACCAGATCTCGGGCATCAGAGAAAAGAATTTTTTTCGTTGACCTGTGTAGTTGATGAGAATCCCGCTCCATCGAAATGATAGGAAATGAGTCAATTGAAATAAAGATTTTACAGAATTTGTATACTCGGTTAATTGATGGAAATTCCTGGAAATTCATGCATCATTTCGAATAAATTAAAACAACCAATTATCAGGGTACATCATATTCATCAATATTGATTAATCCACAGTCTGAACTTCACGTCAGTTGTTCCTCATATATTAATTATTCCTATAACAATGAATTTGCCCTAAGGATAGAACAAATGATACTAATATTGAATATCAATATTCAATAAAATATCATTCATTTATTCTTTTCTTATAAACAAGCGCGTATATCATGCAAATACCATTGAACATGGATTATAAAAGTTGAAGAAGAATTAAACACACGTTTATAATGCATATATCAAGGGTGTTGCGTATAGAGGACCCTTAGGAGACTGTCTTCTCTTCCGCGTAACCAACCTCGATGAACAAAGCCGGAACGAGGTCAGGAACAGCAATAGCAGTACCAGCAGCATGCCGTTCTCCATAAACCGAGGGTCGCTCTTGGCCCACCGGTTTGGTTTACCTGCCTCGTGTTGTGTCCTATTCTCCTTCTCCTTCTCTCTCGATCTCTCTTTTTTTTTCTTCTTCTCCAACTGCCCCGTCCCGTTCGTCGTATCTCGTTTTCAGTCCAGGGTAGTTGGTCGGCCAGGGTAGTTTTGTTCGTTCGTAGTCGGTGCTTTTCGTGGTGTTCCGCGGTACGACGAAGTCGAAGAGGAAGAAGAGGAGGAGGAAGGTATGAAAACTCAGAATAGGGAAAACCGGTAGGGGAGAGGGTAGAGGGAGAACGGTTTGTACGTGCAAACACACAGGCGCAAACTTGCACGTGTGCGGAGTGAGCTTTCGTGTGCGGGTCGTAGTATCGCTACTACCGCCACCAACACTGTCTCATGTTGGAGAACGGGCAGGTGGGAAGGTGGAAGAAGGGACGTACGGTACGACGATTCCTCGTCGTATGCGATACCTAGTCGTCGTCGTCGTCATTGGGCGTCGGGACGCCGCGCGACGACGCTCTCGAGCTCTACATTTCATTCTCGAATACCGTGCGCTATAAATTCTTCGACAATTTTCGGTTCAATTTCGAAAACAGATTCATCGCAAAATGCGGGTTTATTTTTTGTCGTTATATTTTCTTCTTTTGAGTGATTTCAACGAGTGTTTTATTCATCGATGATTCCCTTCTCACCTTCTTTTATTTTATTTATTTCAGCATTTTTTTGTTTTCAATAAAAAAAAGTGATGTCTCGTTTTGAATTCGTTATATGGAGTGTTTTTTATTGCAAAATCATGATGTTGATGGTTCATTCGTTTGTTTACTAAAACAAGTGCGAAGTTTTAGAGAGTCGCGTGGGATACGCACACGCGTGCGCCGCGTGTTATTTTGAAATATCCGCGTGTTGTGATATGAGCGTGGAGCGTTGAGAGTTGGTTGAACGAATGTCGAAAATTTGAAAGTGAAAATAAAAGATATCGGTATTATGATCGACGAGTCGATGATCAACGATTTTGATTTATCCAAACAATAAACTGGGATTATGGGTGTTGGGTAACGAAACATATATTATATATCTGGAAGACGAGAGAACGAAAGAAGCATCGCGAATATTGTTGCAGAATGATACCTTGGGAAAAATTATTCGGGATTGGTGTCCTGTCCTCAATTTGGACGCTTTCTATTTCATCAACGAGATGCGGCATAAGAGTGCAAGGAATACGCTGATATAGTAGCAGGGTCGTGAGAACAATCGACAAATAACCGATGGTGGTTGTGATTTTGTGCCATGATTTGAGAGGTGGAGGAGGGCGAGTCATGTCACGTGCCGTCGGTACGTTACTTGCACCGTCGTCGTCGTCGTCATTGTCGACATTACTGACGACAATTGTCGCGACGCTTCTTGTTTTATCCTGTTGTTGTTATCGATATTGCGCTCGTGCTAGTGAATTTCCGGAACGTGAGTGTTGCGATTTGATTTTTCCAATACCAGAGCCTACTGGGAGATCAACGTCCGCACCTACTCCAACCGGCAGAAGTGGTAAGATACTTGCGTTTGTTTTGCAAATATTTTCGCAGGCTAGAATCTCTTTGGAAATACTTCGAGGTCGCGCGTGTGGTTGAAACTTCACGAGATCATTTTCGCCAGGGTTGTTCACAAAATTCGTGTGTATGGATTCAAAAGTTCTGCTTATTTGAGATTTGTTACCTGGGTTTTCAAAGACTCCAACGTTTCTTCCACTTCGTCTCCCATTTATCCACCTATTATCCACTTATGATTCATTGTAGCCCAAAGTGGAGGAATGGTGCTTGTCCTATGCAGGTCGTGATCTCTCAATGCGGGAACTGTCGGTTCCACCTTGCATCCTTTTGTGACAGTTCTAACGCGTATTCGGTCGAAAAAAAATACTACACTGGAGTAAAGTCTGATCCTTGATTACAATTTAGTCCTAGTTTTTCCACATAAACACGCAGTAAAATTCTACTTTGGGAGTCTTCAAAAGCCGTACGGTAGGGGCCGCAAATTCCCGCAGAATTATATACAGAATAGCAAACAAATTTTGCTGCCACAGCTAAAAATTCGTTGTCGCAGCTAACAAGATTGCTGTCACAGCAAAAAATTTGCTGCTCTGGCAAAAGGAACCCAGCAAAAGTAGATTTTGCTGCTACAGCGAATTCCTTTTTCCCCGTGTGTGGATGTTAATTTGTGTAATACTACCATAAATTGGAGGGTTACTTCGTGACATGTATTTCCATGTTTATTTATATATATTTTGTGTTATAATTGTTCGAAAATAATCTTCCCTGCACGGACAGAAAAAATTTGCTGACGTAGCAAATCGAGGTATTATATATAGAATAGCAAAATTTTTTGCTGACCTAGCTGAAAATTTGCTATAACGGCAATCGTGTTAGCTACGATAGCCATTTTTTAGCTGTGGCAGCGAAAAATGTTTGCTCCGCCAGCAAATTTTCAGTACTATATATAAAATGGCAAACAAATTTTGCTGGGATAGCAAACATTTTTTGCTGTCACAGCTAAAAATTCGCTGTCGCAGCTAACAAGATTGCTGGAACAACAAATAGTTTGTTGTCACAGCAAAAAATTTGCTGCTCTGGCAAAAGGAACCCAGCAAAAGTAGATTTCGCTGCCACAGCGAATTCCTTTTTCTCCGTGTGGGAAGAGGAAATGATAGAAGACCGATTAGAAGAGTCAAAAACCGCGTAGGGAATGATTCAAAGTTCATGACGTGTGTCGCAAAGTAAACCCAGTTTCCGGTATAAAAAGATATCTTGATTTTGAACTCTTTTTTAACCATGGAAAATGAATGAATTTTGTGGCTTTTGATTTTACCAATATATCTAATGAAATTTCGTTCAGTCAGAAATTTCCTATGGAGTTTTGTGGTAAATACTACCACCCGATTAGAACTTTAGATGCCAAAACTGGCAGGGTGCTGGCATTTGTTTGGGATAACACTTTTCTGAACTGTGTATTTAGCACTAGCACTATTATTCGTAATCAATGCAGTGCTTGTTATTGGTTTATCAGTACAGCCGCAGTACCGTATTTCTATGTATCCAGTACCAAACCTGTACATGCTAGCCAAGTGTTGGGGACCCAACACCGGCACCAAACTTAGCCTGTTGTCAACATTAGTGTTATTCAAATTCCTCTGATTGAGCAGTTGCCACACTTTGGGCATGAAAATTTCTTTATCTTTCTTGTTACAATAGATCATCTGGCATTCAATGAAAATACGCGGGTGAAGCAGGTTCATCCATCGTGGTCTGGACGACTTCTGTTTCCAATTCATTCTCATTTGCATCAACTTTCATCTTTCAGTCGGAATATAGATACTCAATTACGGCCACGATGTATAAGTTATAGACAAAGAAATAAAAAATTGATAAAACGACATGGAAAGAATAGGGCAACAAAAATATTATTTTATTTTGGGAATTTTTTAGTTATATTTCTGAAAATTATATTCAATCCCTTGCCAGGACGTAAGAGATGCGTGTACCGTAATTTCGTATGTCAAAGTTTTTTACTTTGTCAACAAAATTAATATTTCATCAAGATGTTCCGCAGTTGCCCCGAGTAAAGGGCGAAGTTATTCCACAGCTGGGTTAAATTTTTCTACTTTGTATTCGTCGAAGGTGTAATTGTGAGGATGGCTCATTCTGAGAATTCATACACGGAGAAAAATTATAATGTAAATTTAACATCAGTGCATAGATAAAACTTTAAATGTAATTTCTACATTGATTTTGATGAAACTCACATGATACGTACATGATCATTGCTTTGGAAGATTGTAAAAATTACGCCAATCCAAAAATATATTTATTATGATATTATTGACCACGAACAATGTAAATTTTCCATTACACTCGACTGAATCTACTTTTCACGAACGTGATGCCATAAGGCATGCACAACCACATTTCCACTTATTCAATTCTACAGCAATCCAATGTACATTCAACAAGGACAGTTGCTAATGTTACTCATGCTTTTTTGAATGATAATCTGATTTATTTCCCAGGAATTTTATTCTCATTCTCAAATATACAGTTACCACAATCTGATGTGTATTCAACAATTGCTTCTGCAAAAACTACTCGCCTGTGTTGGTAATACTACTGAGAAGCTTTGTAACACTCCTTTTAGTTCAAAATGATTAAAATCGCGTCACAAAGATGGCGCAAACAGTTTCAACAGTTTTCCGCGAGTATCAGTTTGTTCCTACATTTGATATATATTAAAAACTTGAATCTCCACCCATAGCGTACGGTTAGTGATAATGATAGAATAAGGCGACATAACATTGTATTGTATCTTATTGTAATATGTAATATGTAAGATGTAAGATAATTCAAGCTGAGTGATTAAAGTTCATTTCACTGCTCAAAACTGCATTTGTATATATTGTCTCATTGCAAATTCAACAAAAAACACAATAGCAAGAATTAATTGGGAAGATACAATTTTTTTTATTTCAATTGTCAGTGAAAATTCATAAAAATGCGGCGCAAATAATGTAAAATTTTAATCACTTAAATTTTCTTCCCATCTTTGTGGCTTTTGGAAAATTAACAAAAATTGTTGTAGTTATTATCGTAGTTCTCGCGTATGCATAAAATATATGAATGAGCGATTGAAATTTTATTCAAAAATCCTAACATGTATTTTACATCAGACTGATGTACAAATTTCATAAGTTTGAAGTAAATATCGCTTGTCATACTGTTTATATTCCATTCATCACGACAATAGAATTTACATTTGATGTATGTGATAGTTATGAAGTGCGTATGTTAAAATTACATCAGATTGCGGTAGAATTGCGACGTTTTCAATTTACAGTAAAAATGATGTAGAATTTCCACCGCAGAAATGCTATCCCTATATTTACATGTGGATTTTGTCAAATTCATCGCAATTGCTGTATCTGCTACCCCAAATTTTTCTCCGTGTAGAGAGACCTGAGACTGTAAGGAATTTCTTCAATAGGACATAACTTGGAAATATGTTCATGTTGAATTGCGAGAAATTCGTAACTCAAAACCAGGCAGATTAGCTCCGATCTTCTCTACTTTCATTCGTTATTTATGAAATTTTGTATGGTATTTACCGTTCTCCATAGCTGTACAGATGATGTATCCAGTTTCGAAGTATATTCTAGTGCAACAAAAAAATAATTCGTTGTTGACAAAGAATCTTTCTGTATTATCATAATTTTTAAAGCTATGTAAATGGAACTGTGATAAATGGCTCCACTATTTTGAATAGAATGAAAAGTTACGAATGCTAGGAGTGTTTTCAGAAGTTCTGAGCATCTTCGATGAGTATCGAAATGATGATGTTCTATGGACGAATCTTATAAGATTCCACCATAACGTCATAGAGAAATTATTGGAGAACTGATTCTTGTGTTAGCACGAACTGTTTCTTCTACGTCAAGATGTTCCTTCTTTCACGTTTGTCAGATGTACATTTAATGAATGATAATTATAGATCCCTCTAGAATATATTCTTGGAATGTTCATAATTGAGATAACTCAGAAATATTGTCTCATCGTCCATTGTGTGAAATGTAGCACACAGTTAAAGCGAGAAAGATTTCTTGTTTGGAGTACAATTTCGCTCACAACATCGAAACTCGTGTGTCCTTTGAACCACGGATGCCAGATGAATTAAGGTACAATCCTTGGTTGAAGTAACCCATTCATTCCCATTAAACGCGCAAATTTCCGATTAAAATCCATTGAATTTGAATCAGAAATCTGCAGAATGGGAATGAATGGGTTTTTTTAACCAGGAATGAGCCTATCGGCTGATTCTTCGAGAGATGGAAATCCAATCGGGTGGATCTAAATGAAGTTGCGAATGATCTGCGCGTACTGTAATTTTTTGGCAACTCTGTTCTGAAGCCTGTGAGATGTCAATCATCCTCACTTTCGTAGATCTTCTAGGTTATTTTTCAAATTCACAAATGCATTTATCAGCAAATATTTTTTTAATGTGAAGAGCGATGAAATTGTATTTGTCAAACCAACACTCTGAAATTTAGAGAACGAGTTTTCATTTGTTAATATCTTTCTCAAATCCTCAAAGGATCCGATTTTTCGAAGAGTTTGTGATATATCACTGTCATGAAAAGAATTTATGTGAGAATATAAAACAGAAGAAACGCTACTGAAGGATAGTATGACCTATGTGAATGCTGAAAAATAATTCCTTATTGGTGCGGTACCGCTTCCGGAATGACTGAAGTTGGCTGTTTGAAAGAACCATCGCAAGCGGGGATGCCAGCTCCTGCTTTTTTCTACTTCTATCGTTGGTTATTCCAATCAACAGCTGGACGTAAGGCACAGCGCTGGAATTACAATACTGCCCGTGTTGAGAATTTCTATACTGCCGTCCTAAGCCAAAAAGCCGTATGTCAAAATTTTGATGTTTCGAAATATCAAGCATTTTATTTAAACTTGTACATGTTCAATGATACAAGCGCCGTGATGTTTAAATAAGTTTTTCACGTAGTTTTCAATAGTGTAAAGATTTTTTTCATTGAAATACATATAAAAAAGCTATTCGAATATGAATATGTGAAAAATGGAGGAAAATTTTGTTGACATACGGCCTTTAGGCCTAGGACGGCAGTATAGACCTGTTACTAATAGAACCGCCTAGAATTTGACTACCAGGAATATTGCCACAAGGTATTTTGATGACACGGCAAGTGACGGTAGTTGGAGGGAAAGTCAGATATTACGATAGACGAGTCGCATGAACTACGATGAACAAGTTCAAAGTTAGCTATGGTAATTATTTATCACGCATTAGAAACTGCTATGAAGCTGAAACTGGCAGCCGATTGTTATAACTGTGTACACAAAATTTTTATTAAGGATTTGAGCATCTGAAACATTGAATGGAACGCTGCTTAATCGTCTTCTGGTATAACAAAAACTTCAACAACGTTTAATCAAAAGTTACATCAATCGGCTGCTAGTTTTAGCTCTATGGAACTGCTCTCAAATACTTCCCCCTCGTATCCATCAAGAAGATAGACAAACTCAATACTCCGTAGTATAACCCTAGTAGAAATGCTCTAGTCATTGGCTAATTACAAAACTCGTCAATGTCTAGAGAATTTCTACTTAGCATTTTTACTTGTGGAGATTGAAGTATTTGAACGCGCTCACGTGAATAATATCCGTACATAGTCGGAATAATTTGAATTTCTATGGCAAAGGCATTGTGCCATGACTGAGCTTCATCAGTTTGACCAGAGCTGATGCAACATTGATACCAACATGGCCATTTTGTTTTTGCCAGGATCCGGTTTTGTGTACTTTTTCAGTAATTTCTGAATGGGCAGCTGCATCGGAAGAGAGCAATTTTTTTATGGGAGCAGTTTAAAGTCAATCAGCTCTGTGTTATTTCGGGTAATAAATATTTTAGTGTGGTCATGTAAATGTCCACGTGGAGATTGAAACTTGAAGGCTGGCAAATGCGAACAACCATCACACAGCCCTTTACCCGCACCCGAAGAGTTTAAAAACTTTTCCAGAAAGTCTGAGAAACTTTGTGCTGTTGGGAAGGACTCGCTGATTCGACAATATTAACGCAGAGTTGAAATTAAAACAATGCTTTACATAAGATGAAGTATTGAAATTAAAATACTGCCTATACTGGCAATTCATGTGGGCCTATTTTGACACAACTGTGGAATGTGTTGAGGCACAGCAAGTGATGGTGATCCAAAGCAAAGTTTCGACTGCATGCTAAAGAAGGTTTAAAATTTACCCCTGGTAATTACTCAACAAATAGTCTCTAATAGAAATTTGACAGGGAATTTCTTACCAGAATATAATTCAATTTTATTGGGTTATTTTGCTGACTATTCGTAGATTCTTGGAGACAATCCACAATAAAAAATTTTCTTGGAAATTGAACTTTCGAGATAGCAAGGTAGAAAAGTGCCTAAAAGTACACATACTTGAGTAGCGATGATTTGCGAATCAATCCCTGCCCCGAATTTCCGATAGAAGACAATAAAATTTCCTTATCGGTTTCAATGTGGTTTCTGAAATGGGAAATTAACGATGCTGTGTCGTGAATTTATGGTTGGTCTCTTAGGTATCTCCTTAAGGGGTAACACCACAGTGACCTCTCCAAAAATAACGCTTTTCCAGAGTTTTTTTCGAAAATTAGAAAGTTCCTATTCAAATTGAACTACATGGAAGGTGTTCCGCTACTATTAAAGTACAAAACAATTTTTTTGTTGAATTTAATTGTGAAAAATGGCGGCTTGACAGGTGAATGACTGGAGCACTGTGAAAATTCATGGTCATGCGGTGGGATAAATAACTCAGTCCAGAATTGACGTAGAACACAGAACCAAAAATAATTATTTTCTGTAATCAAAAAGCTAGGGAAATACGTATCCGTTTTGAAAAATGTGCATTTTCCACGAAATGGCATCGGTTTGAAGAAAAAAGTCGAATTTTCACCCTAAACTTCGTTACTTAATGTTGAATAAAAAACGCAAATATCAATATTTCGAAAAACTCTTACGTATTTCACTAGATAATTATATCACGAATCCAATAAAAAATCCCCGAGGTGATTGATTGAAAATTGGCGGAGCTAGAGCTCCCACCGAATTTCGACATACTGTTGTGAAATAAACGCATTTACAGTTTTTGTAACAGTTGAGTCGTGCGTGTTTAGTCGGACCTACGTTTGTAGTTTACGGTATATCATTTTCGGGTCCTCAAAGAGTACTTTAAGCCAGAAACAAATTTTTTGATTTTTTTAAAATTCCACTGTGATGTTACCCCTTAAATCTAGGGGAGACATCTGTGATTTGACAACACTGATTGTAAGACACATTTTGCTGTTATGTCACGACTTGGCGATCTTTGGTATCTGCCAGATAAATGGTGCCAATTGAGAAAAGATGATGGAGCAGTAACGGCCGAATTGTTTTTCCTAGAATCTGGCAAATTAATATTTACCACTGATGAACCGTTCGTGCATTCCTCACAATTTTCACAACGGTTTTATTATTTTGATAGATCCCCGCGTTTTCACTTTGCTGGGAATAAGGACTCCGTAAACTAACCACAAATGAGTGTTTCGATTTTTCAACACTGAAAAAAAAATTTATTCCAGTCAAATAAATATTTATTTGTTCTGTACCAAAGAAATATTCATTAGAATTAACAAAATATTCTTTGGAACCAAAATAATTTATTGGAATCAAATAAACGATTAAAACAATCTATTCAATTCAAATAAATTATTTTGGTTCCAAAGAATATTTTGTTAATTCTAATGAATATTTTTTTGGTACAGGACAAATAAATATTTATTTGACTGGAATAAATTTTTTTTTCAGTGAAGTAGAATTCTATTTTCTTCAGAGTGCATCCAAAAAAATTAATATCAAAATAAGAGTATCCCTCTAATTTTGATGCAATTTCTCCTTTGATATATGGTATCAAAGGTATTCCTCTGCATTTGAGAGAATTAGTCTTTGTAGTGGGAGAATTTTCATTTCTTCAAAATACTTTCAATCGGAGAGGCATATTTTCAATCGAAGAAGAAAACAGAAGTGAGATATCTTCTATGAATGAGAGGGATTTTTCCTCTCATTTTCAGATTGCTTTTTTTTTGGGTGTGGTATTCTATTTGAAACAGATGAAAATGCACTGAGAAAACATTAGATTAGCCTCAATTCCGTAAGAGTTTGAATACGGCGAATCTCGCCACGCGGTTAAGTCTACTAAATATCGATTCAAATAAATCCCCGCTCAATAATTTCAATCGATATTCAGTTGACTCAACCGTGCGGCGAGATTCGTCGTATTCGAACTCTTACGGAGTTGAAGCAAACCTGGTGCTTTCTCAGTCTAGAATTTGGATGGGATAAACTCATTTTTGAGATTAAATGACATGAAACAATTTTTTTAACAACTTGGGTGGAAAATCGTAGGTGGGAATATATTCTTTAAAAGATACCCTGAACCGTGCATGTGCTTATGTAGATGAATGCGAAGATGCTGATTGAATGAAAAAAATATTAAGGGTTTGTTCATAAAATATTAAATTCTCACACGTTAAATTTATTTTCATTCAAAATTAGGTACATTGATAAGATTTTCTATGAAAAATATTATCCACAAAGCTCAGTGTCTGATAATTGATTCACTGTTGCTACTTGGAGTATTGTCTGACTTTATATCAACCGTTACTACTGTATTTCACCCCAACAAACGCAACAACTAGAATTTGTCGGAAAATATTACATCAGACATCTTTTAGATATTTTTTAGAGCATTGTATAGAATATATCTAGTAGATAAAATATCTATGATAGAATATACATTTTATTCCTTTCTGGCCTGGCTTAATTCTGATAATGATAAACATTTGTTTTCAATAGGCAATAGTTTCTATAGCTCCCAGTATGAACACTGAATTCTTACAGAATTTTTAGTAACGTAGATTAAAAATTACCAATATGTCCATTCCAATGAACACAGGGTGTCTATGACTAGAACATAAGAGGAAAGATTAAAAATATTTGTATATCACTATTCGTAATAAATCTTCAATTAATTTCAATGATTCAATATATCAAACGAAAATTACAAAGAATTTCAACGAAATAGGTAATTTTCCAAAAAAGACATTCATTAATTATAAATACAGGCTGTTGATGAGTGTTTAGAAACAAGACAGAGTATCAGCTTATATTTCTTTTCCTATTTTCAATTCCAACCTACGTAGCATATCGGCACCACATGCAAAGTAGTATCAGTGCAGAGTGTCCAGTTCGGGAATTTTCTATTTGTTTCATTGGTCATTTTGTTCAACCTGATTTTATGACTGATTGATTCCATTAAAATTCTCTGAGTGTGGACATCCTCCCGTAATACCACTAAAAACTCCAATGTTATAAGAGAGTTACAACTTTCTTATAACGGATTTTTATCTTGAAATCCATTGGAACATGAGTATTAATTTCTAGTCATTTTTATACGTCGGCCAACTGTAAGAATTTTGTTCATGTTAATTTTCGTTCATCTTCACTGAAAGAAAGGATTGGTACAGTGGATGGATTTAATCCGTTTCCTGTTTCTTTCAATGAGTTGTGGAAAACTATGCCATAATTCAGAAATTTTTTATAAAAATTGAATTCCAAACTCCTAAACACTTGAGAAATGATTCATGTAGATCGATGGGATCTTTCAAAAGCTTAGAATTCAAATATTATGGTTACAATCGGGACTTAATTGTGGGTGATCTTAAGTCGATGAAATTCTCAGGAAACGGATTAAATTCACCGAATGTAACAGTTATCAAATATATATTCTTAAATATGACCAATCGAATATACGATAACATTGAACAAATATCAGTGATATTCATAAATTCATAAAATACTTAACCATTATGAACACGTACACGGAATATAATAATTGTCATCAATTATTTTATGAGTGCTATCGAATATTCGATTAGTCATATTTTAAGAATATATTTGACAACTGTTACCAGCCTTTTTTCAGTTTAGTATTTTATCTTTTTGAGTGTACACTTGTTACCTTGTTGTAGATGAATTTTGCCAACAGGCACCCAGTGTTAATTGTAATGGACACACGATGTTGTTGCATAATATAGCTGTGTATCAAAATACTTTAAAATATGAAAAACACTTTTTGGTACTCAAAACCTCTTTGAAGTTCAACATATTTTTTTGAATATTCAAATTGCATCTTGTAGAATCAGTAAAATTCGTTCAAATGATGGAAATTGCAATATCAAAAGTTTCGAAATTCTCATCACATCAGTTCCGTTTAAAAACATACCATACTGAAAATATAATTTTGAATAATTTTCTTATCGTCAATTGACACCTTTATCTTGATGATATCATGGGTTCCAAACTGCTCTGATTTGGGGGAACGATTTTGATAATTTGCTGAATTCTATGTCCATTGGAATGGACGTCAGGTCTGGAAGGGTTATGGAACATTTCTCAACAAGCTTTCGATGTTGTGTTTGTTGAGACATAATCTGTTCATACGCGGCTTCTATTACTCCGTCATTATCCAACTCTGTTCGCTATATAAACAATGTACGTACAACATAGATATGACAATTGCCTGGAGACGTAGCAGTGTTGACGCCAAGTAGTACATCAAGTATATCAAGTACATCTACTGCATCTACCACACGAAGTACAGAAAATATCACGAAATATACTTTGAAATCCATTCCACGATATGTAAAATGGACATTTCACTAATAGGGTAAGGCCGGGTAATATGCCACCTCGGGTAATATGCCACTTTTCGATAATTTCATGTTCAATACACAGATATTTTTTAGGAATACGTTAATTTGTTCATTTTAGTGCTTGCATCCAAATGACAACAGTTATTTGTTTGCATGTCTTTGTTTATTCGAGAAATTGACGTAAGTTGAAAACACAATGTCCTCATGTAATTTTATGCTGTACTTCAAAAGTGAATTTTTCGTTAATGTTTATTAATTTATAATTGAAAGATGAATGATGACAAATTATCCCATCTAACAAATATTATAATTCCACAAACCATTAAGAATATCATTAATGGCGTAGAAAAATTCCTAATCATGATTTTTTTGTGTATAGGGGGTAAATGCCAGTTTTCAATTTTGGTAATAGGCCACTATGCCACTGGTGTCAATTACCCCTAAAACAAATTATACAATGCAGATTTAGCAAAAATGTAACGTCAAATTCCCCCAAGTGTGATATTTCAATGTCATTTGAATATTTTTTGTAATAGTTGATAATTTCACTTTTTCACACCAATATTCTACAGTATGTGTCTATATTATACATTCATGTTATATTTTTTAAGGATTTCTTATAATTATTGATTTTCATAGATTTTCGATCATTTATTCTCATTCAAGTCATTAGCCCAACGCTTATGGCATTTTACCCACACATAGGGGGTAAAACGCCACTTTGGAGAGTTTTGGGAATTTCGATTTCACCGCTCAGCTATGAGAACCCTGAAGCTGTGATGCTAAACAAATAAACATTAATAATTATACTTTCAAATGGTATTATTTTTGTTTCTATAATATTTGACATTTAGAAAATATTTTTGTTGGAACATTAAGTGTGGCATATTGCCCGGCCCCACCCTATCATTTTCATACTCACCACGTTTTGAAACAAACAAATTCGAAGTAAATTCGAGTTAACATTGGACCCGTTTGACAGGAAATCCCTAAACATTCGATCGAGTCGTAACATCGTGTTGCCGTGTCACCTGGCATTAAGATCTCCATTGGTTGGACCTACTCGAGGCCTTTAATATACTTTATATATATATACATATATATATATACTCACGTATAGATTCACATGTACGCACTACATATACGAAAGTTTATGTACCTTTTTATCGCTCAATATTATCTTGTCTTCCGTTCGATATTAGGAAGAGAATTCAATGAAACGATATGGCCAACCTTGTATATAAATGATATAGCGTTCTTTTTGTCGGAACGCTGATGTAGGTTATTAGTACAAAGGTCTATATTGATGGATAATATTGATAAAGTATGAAAATAAATCTACTGCACTGTTTCTATCATTTGAATAGTTTTCCTAGTATAAATCACTCGATTTGTTCGTTTGACTATGGAATACACCCTCGCTTAACACTATATCGTGCCAAAATAGAATGCTGAATGACTTCTTAACATAAAAATATGCGTTTATTGCCTTTCTCAAAAGAAGGCAATGCTCGTTTGGAAAATATTGAATTTCTCTTATTCCGAAAAAATATATCCCATACCCGGAAGACGGGAGTGAATTTTTTAGTTTCAGTTTTTTCTCGATGAAAAGTAGTGCAACTAAATTTTTATTTCTAAAAAATGAATCAGGCAATTCAAGGAAGCACCCAAGAATATATTTTTTTAAATAAATAATTTCATTTGAAAAAAAGAAAAAATACATCAGAGTTTGAAATCGGATGTTTTAGGCTGCATGTGAATTTGAAACTTTCTATTTTTCATGAAGTTTTTATGAGGAACAAATATTCGTAGGAGGATCAATTGAAACAAACATTCAAAGTCATAGAGAACATCGGTTTTTCCAACACATCATGTTCCTATAACTCTAATTCAGTTTCTTGCTCATTAAATTTTTGAATTATGGAAAATTGACGCCATTCTTCCACCAGTGCAAACAATTGCGTAGAATGATCTCATGTGTGTATGGATCAATGGCCCAATGATGGACCAAGCCTGGCACAAGACCTGCCAAGACTTGTCTTGAACAATTCGCCAAACTTGGCCCAGGCTTGGGAATGATAAGATCAGGACTAGCTTGGGCCAGTGGTTTTGCCAGACCCGGTCCAATTCATTTACCAATCATCAACCAATGCTTCTTTGATCGCAGATATGGATGAAAAAAGTAATTGATTCATATTTTAGTTCATGACTTTCTCCCTCAGAATACCGCACATGAATTATCTTAAAACGATAGAAAAAATGTGACAAGACTGGGACAAGCTTGTATGATCATTGGGAAATTTGCGTTTTTGATATTTCAATCAATACCGATGGTCTTCGAAATGAGCCAGACATTCTAAAATTCTGTGAAGAGTTCTTCGAAATCAGTTGATCTCCGTGTATGATTACATTTAAAAGTATCCTATTACCATTGAGTGAGGTTCTACCCTTACTTAGATCAATAAAATCTAGCTTGGTGTGTAAAATTAGTGTGTAGGATCAATTATGGCAGGAAGATCGGGCCAGCCCTGGCCCGATGGTTATCCTCAAGTCTTCAGTCATGGTAAATTCAAAATTCAGTCAATATTTATAAACATTGTGCCACTTATATGGACAATATTGGCACGATTGTTCTCAACGAACGTTCGATTTTTACACTTGTGCCAAGCTTGTACCAAATGTAGTGACCATTTCAAAAATATTAACAAATGTACCATGAATGAGTATCCATTGGGAACAACGGGACAATCATGGAACAATATTGGGCCAATTGCTCTTCACGGAGGTTTGTTTCTGACACATGTGCCAACCTTGGGACAAGCTTGGGTTTATTTCAGTCTTGGCAATACCTGCATGGGATGGTCAATCTCGGTTTTGTTTTGTTTTTCTTTAATAATGCTGACATGCATGGAAGATGGTGACCAGGGTCGGGAGCAATTCAATTAAAACTCAATTGAATTGACGTTTGATGAATAATGAACAATTTAATTTAAGGGATGTGACTACTACAGAAGGCTCAAAATGAGGTGCATATTGATCTTTTTTTTTGTATGAGGGAAATTATTTATTTCAAACACTGATTATAACGATTATACATTTAGTACACATTTCAAAGTAACAAAAAACATTTTGTTTAACAACAACAAAATTACATGTAAAACTTTGAACGCGTTTTTCTCGAAACCACTTTTCAAACTGACCTTACAAATTGCTTCAACAATTTTTGCCCAATTTCACAATTTCGCAGAGAAGCACGTACGGAATTTGAAAAATATTGATTTTCCTGAAAATGGCGGACATTTGAAGCTGAAGGTCGAATTTTCCAATGGAAAGTACCGATAAAATAAAGGGTTTGTGATCAATCGAAAATTCCGTAAGTGTTTCTCTGCGAAATTGTATGCAGAAAGATGCTGTTGAAATTTGAAGTCGATCAGACAAAAATTGTTGCAGCGATTTGTAAGGCTAATTTCAAAAGTGATTCCGAGAAAAACGCGTTTAAAGTTTCACATGTAATTTTGTTGTTGTGAAAAAAAATGTTTTTGTTATTTGACAAGTGTACCAAACGTTTATATGATCACTTTTTCAATTAAATAATTTCTTTATACGAAAAAAATGACGAATACACACCTCATTTTGGGCCTTGTATAGTGGCCTGGCCCTTTAATTCTTGATTCGAAGTTTTTTCGATTAAGGGCATTCCGAAGTCCCGAGAAATCCCAAATCTCTCCCTCCATTTTTCTCGAAAACGACTGAATAAATCGAAGAATAATCAGTTTTCTTAACAATTGAATTGGATTTTGAATTCAGAGTTTTTTCAATTAACAATTAAATTTAATTCTGATTAAATTTGATGCTTGATTGGAATTTTTAATTGAACGATTTTCAATTTAGGAATGACGTATATTTGTTATTTAGAATATGAATTCTGTTATAGGGACTCTAGAGCTATTGTATTTTGTCAGATTCATAAGTGAATCGTGAATTTCAATTGATATTATTACAATTCAAATTCTAATTGACAGATGAAGATTATTTTCAGATTGGAAATTGTTCAAATGAAACATTACAATTCAGGATTAAATTTATAATTACACGGAGAAAAAGGTATCTTAAAAAGTACCATAATTTATGGATTTTCTGCGCTGGTCTGACCGAGTCTAAATATTTACCTGAAAAAACCTCTAAAAGTACTATAATGTCTTGGACTTTTATACGGAAGGTACCATACTTATTTCAAAAAGTCCAAGAAATTATGGTACTTTTAGAGGTTCATGCAAGTGAATATTCCGACTCGGGTCAGACCAGCGCTGAAAATCCATAAATTAATTTTTCAAGATATCTGTTTTCTCAGTGTATTAATTGAAAAAAAGCTTCAATTGAGGGCTCAATTCAATTGTCAATTGAAAGAAATTGCAATTATAAATTGAATGTAATTGTTGATTGAACAGAATTTTGATTGAAAATTGAATTTAATTGTCAATTGAAAGAAATTTCATTTTGGAATTAAATTCCATTGTTGATTGGAAAAGCTTTGGAATTAGATTAAATTGTTACTTGACAAAAATTCCAATTGAGTATTAAATTGATTATTCAATTGAAAGAATATCAATAAGGAATTGAGGTTCATTGTCAATTGGGAAAAATTTTTATGAGGAATCAAATTTAACTGTCAATTGAACAAAATTTCAATTGAAGATCAAATTTGATGGTGAATTGACAAGAGTTTTTTTTTTAGAATTCAATTTAATTGTTAATTATGTTTCCTTTAATTACCTGATTTATAACCCTGAATCTGGATCCAAGGCATCCACCAAAGAGGATTTGGCATTGTGCCAAATGAAAACTAATTTTCAAATCAAATTTATGTGCATAAATTTCTCGAAAAACCAAACGGAAGAAATTTCATAATGAATTTGAAAAGTTATACTTGAATACCACTCCATGTATTTTCCGATTCTTCATTGTTTACTAGCAGCAAAAACAATAGAAAATGAACTAGGGCTCAAGGCCTCTACCTTATTCCCCTACATTATTCCTTGAGGGAGGGAATACAAGTGGATGTCCCTTCTGCTTAACGATTTATTACACCTTAAAATATACGTTCAAAACCATCTTCACAATTTTTTTGAGACAAAAATATTTCACAATGGCGGAGCCACGAGTTGGTATGTCATTTTTGCGCCATGCAGCCTGCAGGTCAATTTTTATCTCAAATTAGAAAACCACAATTCTATCGTTAAAATATGTAAAAATGTATAACTTGACGGAGAGAAAAACAAAGAACAGAATTTATTCACATTGCTTCTTTCAATTTTTTGATTAAAAACAAAAATATGTTTTCTATTAAAATGCCCCAGAATTTTCAATTTTCCATTTTCATGTTTCGGCTCCGTCAGGTTGTGTGTTTTTGAGTATTCTAACGATAGAATATTGATTTTTTGATTTTGGAACAAAATCGAGACCTGTAACCTGCACAGCGCAAAAACGAGGTATCAAGTTCTAGCAGCTGTCACTCCGCTATTTTGGGATATTTTTGTCTAGAAAACATTGTAATGATAGTTTGAAATGTATATTTCAAGATGTGCTTTATTTCATGAATGGATCTTCAGCCAATTTTTCGTAATAAATTCTCAAAAAACGGTACGTTCACATGTATTTCTCCCCTTAATAATTTGAGCTTTGACACCGGTACATGTCACAAAATGTTCGTTTTTCGAAATAAATAATTCAATCGTTAAAACGAATCACCATAGAATCTTTTCAGTTTCGGAATTGGGTTTAAGAGAGATCAAAATAGTGCTGCATGTCGTCGAATCTCATACTTAGTCGATATTGCACGAGATGATCGCTATGGATTGGAACTCTTCGCGTCACATCACACGTTGAGAAGAGAAAAAAATCCAATTTCTCGACAGCAGTATGCAGATCTCACGTATTTCACAGTGAGTACGAAACGACACGTGATACTACTAAATCCGTAAACGTGGAGAATTGATATTATAAAATCATTCAACCGTCACGATTTCATACCTCCCTCGTGTACTCGTTGTTGTTACGATTTATCGTTTCGAGTTAGCTTAAACCTGTAATCAGAAACTTCGTTCCATTGTGTATATAGATATAACTCGAGGATGCACAAGAGTAACCTTTGATCAAATGACCTCAATCGAAGATCAGCTCTTGTATCGTGTACTGCACATACCGAGGAAAACTTACTGCTGGATATAGAATGAACAGTTCTAGTTGAATTTTACCGTCGTCGCTGTGACATTGAGTACACTTACGCGAACAAATCGAAAAGTTTTTTTTTCCTACTTTTTAACGATCCACGTAATTCACGAGGAGAGGGAGGGATAGAAAAAAGGAAAGACAAATACCTTTTGTTTCGAACAAAACTTCTTTTGGTTGAGGGGACCGCGGACATACAATAGCTTGTTGTATTATATCAAGTATCTTTGAAGGTGGCTTTGTCCTTAGTTCTACAAGACGAGAAAATGAATTCGTCATACATCGTTTCCTTATTTTTATGAGATTCCGGAACGACGACGAAGACGACGACGACGACGACGACGTGCTTTGAAAGGATGTGTAATTTAAAACACCTGTCGCAGTGACTGAACCCGAGAAATATAGGTCAACCAGGAAAATGCTAGTATCGTGCGGCAGGTTGGACGGTGAAGAAATGACATCATCGATATACCAGAAGAACAGAACGGAATACAAATTCTAAAGATACTTAATGTTCAACATTCATCTAGATTGTGGAACGATGGAGGTGTAGTTAATGCTGAAAGAAAGGAACGAATCGATCAGAAATAGCAAGAATAAGTTGACGTTTTCAGTTTACATTCATTCCAATATTAGAATTATTGTTGTATCGATCAAAATTGTCACGTACGAAGAAAAAGAAATTTTGTGGAGTTTGAAGGCATAGGGCATAGCACAACAATTGCTCCGGTATTGTCCCAACACCGTTTCTCAATTGATACAGTTTGTCTAAAATAAATATTCAGATTTTTGGGGATATCAAATCAATTCTAGCAAATTCACGACGCCGACTTGATGAACCTACAGAGTAAAAATTTTATATTATAGATATCAGCATATTTATATTGTACTTTTGGAATATATTTGATTATGTCGCTATGAACCACAAGGATACGAGCATTCACCATACTCTCTCGTCAGGATGAAGATAAATATGTTATAATTCAAAATAAATATAGTTCTGAGCCTCATAATAAAGTATATAAATATAGTAATCTTTAATATAAACTTTTCTCTGTGTAGCAGGTCATAGTTATACCTTGACAAAGTGGATCAAATTACTCGATATTACAAGCAAAGGACAATGTACCGGTATTATTCACGTTGCTGCGTCCCAATATTTCACCCTCGTGCTTCGGAGTATCGGCTTTCTCCATCTTCTTGATAGATTGAAAATAGATAGCTCAAACTGATACTTTATGGTACGAGAGTGGAGGATTGGAATGCAGTTTTTAAGAGGATATGAGGGAAGATGCCTCCATCCGGTGGGATTTGTTTTTTTAACAAATCACTTGGGATTGAATTTTAGGGATGATTCTTCAAAACCGTATCTACGTCTGCAATGTAAAGAATTCAAATTTTGAATTGAAGAAAGTGTTTTTTCCGTGGGCCCTTGAAGACTTGAGTCATTTTTCTTTCGTCTTATTTCTCATGTGGAGTGGATGCGTTTATGAAGAGCAATAAAATGTTCATTCAAGATTTGGTGCAATCTTTATGGTATGCCCTCAAAGTACACGGGGAGAGAAATCTTCGACTAATCCCTTGCGAGGTTTCGGTGAAATAAAAGCACGCAATCTTGAAGGTTATTTTCCAACGCAACAATGGGTGACAACACCACCTTCACGCAATCATTCTAACCGATGCATGAAGAAATCCCATAAAGTGACCAACTATGCATAATTTCTGCACTTTTTTCGTTAGATCAACCCATCACAGTGTTTTATTCAAAAGAATGACCCATGCGTTTCTTGCATTCGCTCCATGGTTTCATTATTTAGAATGATTGTGTGAAAATGGCCACACGGATCAGTGTGAAGTATTCAGGAGTTTCATCGTATTATTTCATTGCGATAACCTGATCGGGTTAAAATATGGATGATCGGTACCGGATCGGAGACATTTGACGTGAGAGTTTCAAATTGTTTGGAAAGAATGAATGATGAATCGTATAAATCATTATGGAATGATGCGTACCCATGAATCCTGGTGCAGAAAATTGGTATTTTTGGTACTGAAAGAAATCTACGACGAGGCGGTGTTCGATTGATCGTCCCATCATGAATGAACGAGAGGATAAACACGATCTTTCATCCAAGTGAAAAAGTTATGACAAGAATCTTACAAGGTGAAAAAAAAGTAGGAGTATGGCATAAAGCGGCTTATCGATAGTACCAACTCAGAAGAAACTCTTTTTCACTTGAGGGGAGTGAAAAAAGGAATCACTAAACATCGATTGAGGTTTCTAAGGCCAAGAGTAAGTTCTCGCATGAGCTATATAATCAGATTTCTCCTGACTTCGATATAGTTCAAACGACTATTTGTTGATATAAACGAGAGATTCTAAATAAAAAAAACCACTCCTCGGTCATAGATCGTTATTTTGATTGTTCAAATTTTGTTCAGCTCCACCTCCGAATACAATCCAACAAAAATCCGTACCACCGAGGGTTGATGAATGCATCGAAAGTGAATTTATTTATAATCGAATACTCTCTTAACGATGGGAGAAACATTTACACCGAAGCAACCATAGGATTTTCATCAATGGCCTATCTATTTATTCATTCAATATTGATTCATTCAATTCGATACATAATGTGCGATTTGCATGCTCGTTGAAACAATAACATGGGGCAATATTTATAAATAATGTATTTTTGATGCATTCAACGTGCAAAGTTATCGTGTTTATTAGAGAGTTATCATGGGATGAGGTGTGAACGTATTGGAACGATTAATGGCACGATTCGTATTATCTTTGAATAATACGAATTATCCGAATTTCGCTAAAAGAAATAAATGATGTACAACGATACGCGGGAAAAACTTTCCCAAATTCTGTGTTTTAAAAAATATCTCCAAGGCACGACACCCTCCCTATCATGACTTCTTTTTCCTTTTTTCTTTCCTTAAATACACAGCATACCACTTGCACGTTGGGACGCTTGAAAAATCACGGGATAAACTGCTTGGCAGCGGCAAAGCGAGGAAGCGCGTCGACGAGCGACAGAAGGTGCTGAGCCGTTCAAAGGGATGTTCTTCGTCCACCAGAAAAGAAAACCGTGAGATAGATAGAAGGCAAGAAAAGTAGAATAGAATTGCAAGCTGAAAGAATATATATTGCGGATGGTTACATGGCTCGACTACTTTCAATGTGGAAACCCTGAACGTTGAATGTTGAAAATCAGCATCGGGCTATGCCACAACCGGGTATCGGGGAGAAAAGGACAAGAGAACCGGCGAGAAAGACTTTGAGCGAGAAAGAAGTAGGAGATTAAACAACGTAGGAGAGGGACGATAGAGAGAACAAAATGAGAAGAAGCGAGAGGAGACCGAGGGGAAAGATAAAAAAGAAAAGACTGGCTCATTGAAGTTAAATCGCACGGACAAGGTGCTTTTGAGCGGCACCGCCATTTTTTTTCTCCTCTTCGCTTCTTCCGTGACCCAGTTCACACCATGACGTTAAATGGGAGAGAGGTCTGTGTTATTTTTTTCCATTTCAAAAAGTATATTATCTTTATCCGATAATCAAGACGGGATTAACTTTTTTCTGTTTCTGATATTGAAATAAGTCACGTCTTATTGAGTTATTCGAGATTTCGCGGATCAGTATAATACTGTATGTTCGAGTCAAAGAACACGCTTTTCATGTCGATAGTTCGAATGCGAGGAATGTGAGCTGCATGTTTGAATAAATAATGGAAAAACTGATGTTTCGAGTTGGATCTTGAAATACAGGGTACGAAAGGATATTTGGATTCCGTAAAAGGAAAATTCTGTGGGTGTGCGATTGTACATTTAGGAATGACAGGACATAGAGAAAACCCAGTAATGTAAATAAAGTCATTATGTGGCCGATGTACGGCTTCGCTTAACTAGTGAATTATGGATTCCTGTTATTGACACAAGTACACTTCCATGCATGGTCCCCCACTGGCTGAAAAGACAAAACCAGCTATGGAAACAGCCGATAGTTAGCCGAGGTACGGGCATATTCAATAGCTAAGGATCGATTTCCTAGCACTGGCTGCAGTACCCTGCTAAGAATGCCAAGCAGAACCCAGTAGAAAATTTTTGTCAGGCTGTAAACGGTTTTTTCCCATGTAATCCAGGCAAAAACTGACAAACTTTCTACCCGATTTGGTCCGGAATTGCCAACTCGGGATATCCTGTTAAAAACTGACAGCAATTTTTTGGAACGGTTCTGTTTGGAATGTACAGACCGTAATATCTAGTCAAGAATTCGCGAAAATTTTGCTGCCAGGTTTTGACAGGATGTTACGATTCAGCGATTCCAGACCAAATCAGGTGGGAAGTTTGTCAGTTTTTTCCTGCATTGCCTAGGAAAGAAACCTTTCAAAGTGTGACAACAATTGTCTGTCAAGTTCTGCCTGGCATTTTTAGCAGCCGTCCAGCCCCGGACATTCCTACGTTGCCTCTACGTTGTCTTCACGTGGAATCTTCGTTCATCCCCGTTCTATCCACGTCCACCATTTATTCACGTGGAGTCTACGGAGATGCGACGTAGAAATCGGTGGATGTGCTGTTAGGGATGGTCCAATTGTACATCCCGCACGGCACACCTCCGTGGAGACTACGTAGAACAACGGTGGATGTTCCATTTGAAGAACGTTGAGGCCACGTAGCCGTTAGGGAGTAATAAAGGGGAGTCTCCGTGGAGACGCTGGAGAAATTTCCGTCGGGCACAATGTTGCTGCAACGTGGAGCAAAAGTGGAGGGAACGGAGAGGCGACGTGGAAGAACAGCCATATTGAAAATCATGAACGTGGTGAGCGTGGAGCCATCTAGGTAGAATTTGGGTTGTATCAGTATTCCACGTATCAGTTTCTCCGTTACGTCCACGTAGCTGCAACGTGGAGGCGACGTGGATGAGTACCTCGCCACCACGTAGACACAACCCAAATTCTACCTAGATGGCTCCACGCTCACCACGTTCATGATTTTCAATATGGCTGTCCTTCCACGTCACCTCTCCGTTCCCTCCACTTTTGCTCCACCTTGTAGCAACGTTGTGCCTGGCGGACATTTTTCCGGTGCCTCCACGGAGACTGCCCTTTATTTCTCCCTAACGGCTACGTGGCCTCGACGTTCCTCAAGTGGAAGAACCACCGTTGTTCTACCTGGTCTCAACGGAGGTGTGCCGTACGGGATTTTATCATTAATGAGCGCTATTACCGTGCGATCGAAGCCATCTATGGCCAAATAACATACCACAATGTTTACATTTCTCATCATTGAGTACATTGTAAAAAAATAAGTAGCACAACAGTTTAGAAATGCTGAGGAAGTTCTCGGAAATTCTGAGGATGTTCTATGATCATTCTCAGAGTCTTCGAATGAGACTGTTTCGGATAAGTATGTTCTACATGGGTTCTTAGAATGTCTTTTTTGAATTTATCCAAAACTGTCTCACTTGTACATTCTATGGATGATCCCAGAATGACCGTGGGATGTTTGAAAAGTTCTTGTGTTACTTGGGCAGATTTGAATCTGCCTTAATTTTCATAAACATATTATGAAACTTTTTATATAACACAGTCTATTGAATTTCATATTAATACGATATTAAGGGGAGGTTCTCATCTAGCGACTCTAAAATAAGGTGATTTTCTCAAATTTTTTTCTCATAGAAGGAAGTAAATAAGAAACTGGGGGGTTTTCACACTCGTTAATTGAGTCTTTAAGTACGTTTTTTTTTAAGCAAAAAATAATGCCATAGGAATTGTTGATACGTGTTGGAACATAACCGCCTAAAAAAACAGTGATCAATCGGGCGCCACTATAGCACTTACAAAAATTATCAGAAATAAGAAATCCAAAAATTTGTATGAAATATATTATATTTGTTGAAGCCAATTGGACCGGGGGAAGCGTACTTCCAACCTAACCTATTGTTGGTACAACCGAAGGTTGTACCAATAAAACCAATGAAAAGTCCAAAATTGAAAACATGACAGACATGCAAACTTTTGGCAGCGTTTTTTCACCTTTTTTTCGCTCTTCAAAGTGCTATAAAAAAAAAGGCAAATATCATCTCCATGTAGGTTCATCCTCCAATGAATTCAATCAGCTTCAAAATAAAAAAAGGGCGGTCCATTTAGTAGTTTTTGAGATATCGTAGAGTAAAACTTCGAAACACATGATTTCGAGAAAAACGCCTTCAAGGGTTTCGGGATACGAATCCTTTAACTTGAGGACATTTTTTTGATGTACTTTAAGACCCATTCAATGAGTTTCAAATAACTCGAGTTCTTGATTTATTTCCTCCTTAAGGAAAAAAAATTCGAGAAAATCACCTCATTTCGGAATTTCCTTGATGAGAACCTCCCCTTAATTTCAATAAGATAATTCTTAATTTTAACCGGCTCCATGGCTGAGGGGTTAACGCACTAACTTTCAGACATGGATGTTCGACAGGCTTGGAGGTTCGAATCCCTGACTAATCAATCAGCCTTTCTCCTTAACGGTAATGCCGCGAAAGGGGAAATGGCGATTGGTGCGTCAACCAAAGTTTATCCTAAAAGTGGCTAGCACCGTAATAGGGAAATGACGGTTGATGAGTCAGGGAATCTTACCTCAGCCGCATAGGTTAGGTTGGAAGTACGCTTCCCCCGGTCCAATTGGCTTTGACAGCGTAAAGCGACCGGGTTAACAAAAACGGAAAAAAAAAATTCTTAGTTTTAAGAATTTTCTCCTGAATTTTAATAAGATACTCAATTAATTTCTTATATTTTAATGAAAAATTCTGAAATTTCATAACTCATTAAATTTAAGAACTTTATTGAATTTAGTATAGGAAGATTAAATTTTACAAGAAATTCTCCATTAAATTCAAGAATTCCCCCAACAGTGTAGGAATTGAAAAAAATGTTTGAAATTCAAATTGAATGTCGTCAGTCGTGAAATTCAAGAAGATCGTATCCAAATATTCTGTCACCAACTCCATCCGAAGGAATATTTTTTGCAGGGATCAGTTAGTTGGTTTGATTGAGAATGATCATCCCATGGAATATTTTCATTAAAGAAGAGGTTAAGTAGACTTGGTTAAAATTTCTTCACTCGGACAGGAAAGATATCTCCTGACAGAGTTGAGAATTCAACTATGCTCCTCTAATTCAATTACTTCTGTCGACCTAGTCTTTCTCAACGTGCTGGAATCGATCCCGTTATATTCTAGAGAGAAATTAACGTGTTCGTTCATTTTATTCCAAACATCCCCTGTTGAATTAACTGAAATAGCCTGAAAGGAGAGATAATTTTTTGACATTTGTGTTTCTCAACATTCCAAGAAGTATTCCTTGTATTTTTCATGAAAAGAATTTCAATTCTCATCTATTTTAGTGGAGGTCGTTCAAGACTAATTGGATCCCTTCACATTTGGCATAGGATAAATTTTTATATCCACACTCATCCAAGAATAAAATATGGAATTATTTACTGTAGCAATATGTGCTTCTATACGTTGATTATTTGCAGAGACGAAAATCAATCCATCTCCTTTCGTTGAATAGTATTGAGTGATATAATAGATATTTTGGGTTCTTATTCCAGGTGTGAGAATTGTGCGACTTCAAAGAGGACCAAAAATAAAACTCACAAAGATGATTTCAATTCGAAGGTCAAGGCAAAATGTCAGTGATTTGGACATTTAGAAAATTCACAGTTTACCAATAATTTCAAATCATGGAAAAATTCTCAGATCTGAATATTTAATGACTTTTATAGGAAATACCTGATTCATTAATCAAACCGATATTCATTCGGTAATTGAATCAATCCTGTACTGGGTTCAATCAAAACAACTGAGTCATTGAATATCCTGCTATTGGAGCAATACAGGCCCATAGATATTGCCAGTACCGGCGAAATTGTATATCCAATACTGGGACTCATGTAACCCAGCTAGAAATTGCCCTTCCTCCAGATCAAAGGCCTTAACTTGGCCCAGTTCGCGCTAACTTTGTCCAAGGCAGGGCCTGAGATGCCAAAGAGTCACGTTTCTAGCAGGGAAAACGTTGCTATCATTCCACCTCCGGCTTAGGCTGGTCAAATAGACTGATCCTGGACTGGTTTGTGACGGAATCGTCTTTTTCCATACATGTATTTTTGTGTTTTAATATATAAATTGCATAATTTTAATTACTTAATTATTAATTGAACACTCTTCTAATAATTGCATATGATTCAATTACCATTCTCGTAAATTGAATCCAAAACTCTTTTCGCATCATTCAATATTAAGAAAACTTGAAGAACATTCAATCAATATCTTTCTTATAGATACTTTCCTTTGATAATTTTGAGTCATAGTTCCAACTTTCAACTAAACTTCACGTGATAGATAAGACATCGTCGCGTAACACCATGTACTTGTGATGCGTCATAAGGGCAGTGCATGAACTCATTATCTATGGAGCAAAGTGCATTCTTCTAAGTGACCAAAACAAGTCTCTCCATGGTCGAGACTGACCATATAAAAACCCATGTTTTGGACCCAAAAGTCAGTATTCGCAGTATTCGCATTCGCTCCAGTTCTTACACATCATCTTCAAGTATTCGTGTTCAACGTTCTTTACTACGACTTCAAAGTGTTTTCAAGTGTTCAAGTTGAAGTTCAAGTTCAAGTGTTTGAATAAAATCCTTTTCAAGGTGTTTGAAATATTTTGTGTTCCTTTTCAAGGTGTTTGGAATATTTTCGTGTTCATATTCAATGTGTTTGAAATAATTCCAATTTCAAAGTACATTCCAAGGATTACTGTGCCATATTTTGGATTTTTTTTTCTTTTTGTGAGTGAGAATTCGACTAAGTGAAGAAATTGTAATAATTATATTCCAATTTGTGTATAGAGCAACTTTGTTTCATTTCATATTTAAATACATTGTCTTTTAAATTCAACCCCATAGTGACGAGAATTGACTACTTAGAAAAATCTGGATGGCTAGAATTTCTCAGGTGTCAATTGAGTCTATCACTGATTAATTGTGTGGGAAATCCAGTTGGCTGGGATCTCGCATATTAATTGGTAATTCAAAATTTAATTCACTCATGATTATTCGTGGGAAATTCAGTTGGCTGGAATCACACGAGTAATTGTTTGAACGTCAAAAATTGGTAGTTGTGGGAAATTCAGTTGGCTGGAATCTCGCAACTGTTAATTAGAGACTATATCAATTAAAGTAACACCAACCAAGACAATGTATGTATTCTATTAATGGAATATGAATGAATTAAAAGCTGAAATGGAGCTTTTGAAGGATTGTATCGAAGTCAGAGAAACAAAGTTGCTACGGAATGATTTAGATTCTAAAATATCTAATAAAATCATTTTTCTTGTAAGTTTACATTGGAAGAGCCAATAACCCCAATATTGAAGATGAGGTTGATATATGTGTACAATTGAAATATGACTGATGTAGAACAAAGAGTGGAATATTACGAAAGTATGTCAAAATCTCTGATTCTGATTTAAAGTTATTGAAGTTGGCTAGAGAATTGTTTCATGTAGAATTATTCAAATCTTCATTGTAATAAATCTTATATTTTTATAAATTCAATGTTTTTATTCAACTTTCCTCCTCCAATTGTTCTGTTTCTCCCCATCCTTTTCCATGACACAAAATAGGGGAACTTATATTTTAAGGTGTTAATATTCTATATTAATTCCTTTGCCATTGCCATTGAAAGAAATATTCTTTGAATATCTCTGGACGTGACAGGTTGTTTATATTTGCCAGCATTAGTAATTCCGGTAACGGTGCTCCGCTAATACATACCCAGGTTTCAACTTACGTATGCCTAGTAAAAATATGATGTAGGGGAGAGTGAGGACACTTGCATCCCGGGGTGATATGCACCACAGCAGATATCTCTTAATCTTACAGAGATTTCCGAGTCGTTTTTGCACGTGTCGCTAGCTCTACGGATCCATGGGGAAAAGCGAATACGGGCTGATACTGGCTCAGTACTGCTGCCAGAATTGCCCGTACTGGTTAATCCAAAACTACCAAAGCTATCATAACTGGCAAAAAGTCGGCATGATAGCATAATTTTACGTAAGGGTCTGTATAACATTGACAACCGTGTGCTACTGTTCATTCGTATGCGCCGACTATGGTAGAATTCTGGCATTCCAACCTTATCCAAAGAGTATCGATTGATTGCTGGTCCAAGACTGTCTGTCCACTCAAATCAATACCGTTTGAAATTCGTCCAATGGATCGTACCAATTGAAAAATAATGATGACCCTGGATAGAAACAATTGTTCCCACAGAAGGTTGGCAAATATAACCTTGCCAGTACCAGGCCATTCGTCGACTTCGGCAATTTCCACATGGGGATGCCCTAACTCCACACGAGTCCACAGGAATGTAAAATGATTCTCTTTGTTTTTATTTATAGCAAAAGCTGTGGCACTCTCGAAATCGCTTCATTTTTGTATTATTTGTGTTCAATTATTAGGTTTAAATAAATATTCATGAATTGATTCAAAAATAGTGGTTATTATCAAAATTAAGGTATCGGTTATTCACGAAGAGAGATAAAGGGTTAATTTGCAGGGTCGGTGCAAGTCTCTTGTCATGTGGAGAGAATTGCACCAAACGCAATGTTTCTTGAGAACACTCGTATCATTGATAGAACGTTGGATTTGACCTTGCAATCATTCGCAACTTGAAGAGGAATGTTTGCTCTGTAAAAATCCTATAAATAATGTATCGAATAAACTTAACCATGAAAGTTGTAACAATGTAACAAAAAAAGTGGTGCAAATGTCCTCACTCTCCCTTACGTTCGCGTAAGGGAGTGTAATTTTACACTCCAAAATGCGCGAAATTCCTCTCTGTGTACATTCGCATTCAATTTCCGTAACACTTCGTTGCATTGTTGACACTTTATCTTCACCAGGGATGGGAAGTACCATTTGTACCCTTACTAGAGCTGATTTCAAAAGATTTTCAATCAGACATTTAAATCCCTCGACACAGCATTCACTTTTCAAGATCTGAAATTTGACAATTGAAGGCCCGGATGCAATAAGGGGACTAACGCTCGAAAATACGGAAAACTATTGTCCAAGCCATGACGTCACACGCCAAAATCAAAAGTCGGAATTTCGGAAATTGAAAAATACTGAGTGATAGGGCTTGAAAAATGAATATAAGTATCTGCTCACCATTTTTTTCTAGGATCGATAGTTTTCAAGGAAAAAAATAGAAACTTCCTATTTTTTCGCACCAAGAACCAATGTTTTTCAATATTAAACTCGTTCTAACTCGGTCGTTTTTCGATGCATTGGAATGAACCTTGCGAATTTCGATTCGTAAGACTTTTCTGAAGACAACAATATCGTGAAAGTTTGTAAAAATTAAGAACAAGTGAATAAATTTTTAATTCGAAGTGAAAATCACGTTTTCCATGCTTTGCTTCAAAAAAGTGTCGGGGGAAGTATGAGCTACAAAAAACTTCCAGCGACAAAGTTGTTCGCTAGTATATGGACAAACTTTGTGGCAATTTTTAGATCGATTGGACTATTAGTTCGTAAAATACAGCGATTTATTCATTAAAGCGGAACGAAAACTTTTTATGATTTTGCGTCGTTTACAGGTTAAGTATTGAAATGCGTAGGAAAAAATGTATTCACCGGATTTCTCATCGTGGGTTTATGTTTCTTGGGTCGGAGAATACAAATATCGAAAAATTGTTTTGAAAATCGTTATTAATTCTTTTGTTATAAACAATTTGATTGCATAATAGATAAATGAAAAATTGGATGACGAATTTCACAAAAATTCTTCGATATTTGGATTATCCGACCCAAAAAACATAAACCCACGATGAGAAATCCAGTGAATACATTTTTTTCCACGAATTTCAATACTTAACCTGTAAACGACGCAAAAGCATGAAAAGTTTTCGTTCCGCTGTAATGAATAAACCGCTGTATTTTACGAACTAATAGTCCAATCGATCTAAAAATTTCGACAAAGTTTGTCCATATACTAGCGAACAACTTTGTCGCTGGAAGTTTTTTGTAGCTCATACTTCCCCCGACACTTTTTTGAGGCAAATCATGCAAAACGTGATTTTCACTTCGAATTGAAAATTTATTCACTTGTTCCTAATTCTTACAAACTTTCACGATATGGTTGTCTTCGGAAAAGTCTTACGAATCGAAATTCGCAAGGTTCATTCCAATGCATCGAAAAACGACCGAGTTAGAACGAGTTTAATATTGAAAAACATTGATTCTTGGTGCAAAAAAATAGGAAGTTTCTATTTTTTTCTCGAAAACTATGGATCCTAGAAAGAAATGGTAAACAGATACTTATATTCATTTTTCAAGCCCTATTACCCAGTATTTTTCAATTTCCGAAATTCCGACGTTTGATTTTGGCGTGTGACGTCATGGCTTGGACAATAGTTTTCCGTATTTTCGAGCGTTAGTCCCCTTATTGCATCCGGGCCTTCAATTCTCTTCTATTCGCATGCGATTCTCGTATAATATTTCGCTCCTTAAAGGAGCAACTGATATTCGAAAATGTGGCTCTGGAATATCACGAATCTTTGTTCTCACGCATCGCGATTTCGAACGACTACGAATTCGTTATCATAAAATTAATTCACACGTAATAGAGCTTTCTACAGATTCGACTCCCAAAAGAATGAAACGAGTTATATTTCAAATTCTGCATTAAAAGTCATTATGAGAAAATAGTCCAGGGCGATGTTCAATCGTACCATCCAGAGCCTACGAAGTTGTTGAAAATCAGGAGAGAAAATATTTAAAAGTATTTTGCCAATATTTTCCATCCGGGAGAAACAATCTGCGAAATGTAAATTATGTCGCACAATTATGAAACTCCAAAGACTCATCTTAGACAAAGATTAATATAGAGAGAATACCGGATGATTTAATAATCTAACTCATGAAACTCATCGTCGAAACGACGAGAGAAAACTTGTAAGGTCTGTGAAAGCGAGTAATCAGATAAAACCTAGTTTCCCTTCATTTGTCTCCGGGATAATTCATGTGATACTTGGGAATAGGAAGAATGTACCAAAGCCTTTGGTAACATGAATAACCATGATGTAACGTGAATTTATCAAGTCATGTTTTACGTGTAATGAAATCGACACTGAATGAACGGGATGTTCATCATTCATCGTTCATCGTTCATCGTTCATCGTTCATCGCTCATTGCTACAAACGGCAAATCGATTTCATTTGACAAAACGTTTCAACATGAATTATAAAGAAGAGAGGACGAATATATCTTTGAAGACATGTAACTCAACTTCGAGATCGTCTCGTGGCATTTATCCAGTTTCTATGGTGTATCGTCGGAGTTCGTTATCGTCACTCACTCTCTCGTACTTTCTTTCCCTTCCTCTTTCGCATCGTTATTCCTGCCTCGTCGTTTACAACAGGAGACCGAAGAGACAAAAGAGGGGCTCGAGACGGGAGGATACAGAAAAGAGGGAAACAGAAGAAAATAGAGGAACACAGACTAACGTGCTTTCCTGTTCGCCTCGACAGTTTCTGGGTGAACTCATGGTAAACGTGAGCTAATGCTTCCATGCCGCCCTTTGATGCGATTCATCGAACGATCTTGTCCTCTCTCTTCCTCTGCTTTCCATCATGCGATACAGAACTCTCTTTTCTCGCGAAACGCATACGTGGACTCGTAATTATCTTCATGAGAAATGGGATATAATTTGATTCTCAACTTGACATGTTTCGCGATTACTTCAACGTTTCCATTCCTCTTACAGCTTTGTGAAAAAGAAAGAAAACATATGATTCAATCCCATTCAAGACACACGAAATTGGATTATGGAGGAATACGATTTTACTCTCGGAAAAAGTGAAGAGAATTTCGTTGGAGAATTCGATTCAATGAGAAAATGATTTGTGTGAGCATTCAAACTTTTATCACTGGCTGAAATTTATTTACGATCAATTAGGCAATTCTGAAAAAAGAGTTGGAGGGTGTTTTCTACGGTTCTTGCAGTGACTGCGCTGTGATAGTGAAATCTGATTTCGCTGGAGCAACAAATTTCCTGTTGTAATAGCAATCTTGTTAGCTACGACAACGATGTTCCAGTTGTGGCAACAAAAAATGTCGACTCCTCCAGCAAAATTTGTTTGCTATTCTGTAGATAATATTGAAAATTTTGCTCTTTTAGTCAATCATGTTGCTCTCTCAGCAATCCATTTAGCTGAAGCAGCGAATTTTTAACTAGATTAGTTTATTCTTCAAAGAGTTAGAATGCTGCAACTCCATAACAGAATCAACATTATCCATATAAGAGTGTATTGCTTTCGCCAACGCTGACAATAGAATATAGTTTGGCGTAAGACTGATGACCAAATTTTGGCAATTTATGTATTGGAGTCAATGTTGATCGACGCATAACAAAATTCTGTACCGTAGTTGGTGGTTATTGCCTGTTTCGCATTCATTCGAGCTATCGCCAATTTTCGGCCCAATATAGAATAGATAAAATAGATAAGGGTTGCGCAAAGCATCGACATCCCAATATTATGTAGAGTTGAATTGATAGTATTGATGCTTTCACGCAGCTGACCATCGAACCATTCCACTTGTTCTGCAGTGGCTCTCGGTAATGACATTTACTACGATCATCAAATAGATTGCTATTGTTTGTTTAATGAATCTTCCTCGCAGTTCGCAGTACCGCCAATATAATCGGTATCGATCTCAATTTCTTATCCTTTTTGTTATCTCTTTTTTGCAGTTTGCAGGAATTTAGAAGTTTTCAAAAAAGACTCAAGTGTTAATTTTTTTTTCTCGTGTAATTCATTTATTCTCTGTCTTTTAATTATGCATTGTGTTCAACGGTCCTTCACATCTTTTTTGAAATATTTCTTTTATAAACCTACACAGTTGGAAATTTTGTGTTAAATTCAACACATTTCACATGTCCCAAACGGTCCACACATAGTTTTGTGTCGATATCACATGATGTGTTTGTGTTAGCTAGTAACTCAAGCTAGATGTAAATAATATAACACAAAAGGATGTTGATAAAATTTTGATTGGAATTTCCGATCGTGTAAATTCAACACATAAGTACTGTCAAATGAAATCCAAAATAAGCATTGAATCAACAGTTCACAAGTGTAATTCATGGATTTTTGTCACATCAATCAAATGTGAAAATCACACTTTTTTCGTGTTGAAACAATGCATAAGAATAAATTGAAAAAAAAACAGTACTTCAATGGGCATTGAACATGGATCGTCGGGACCGAATGTTGAAGCTGTATCACTCAAGCCACTGCCGGTCCTTTGGTTGAGTGTACTTTCTTTGCATATATCGACTCGCACTCTATCTTCAAATTTACATATCTAGAAAACGAATTCCCATTAGAATGAAAGCTAAAACCAAAATCAGAGATGAGTTGAAGAGATTGCTAACGAGATATGAAAACCATAGTCCAGTTTCTGATTGGCAGTATCACGTTTTCCGTTTATCTCTTCATGCTGGTTGGCTTAGAAGAAAAATTCAACCAATCATATATTTTTCTTCAAAAGAAGAAAACGTGATACCGACCACGATTTTAACATTGTGTTAGCAATCTCTGCTATCAATCTCTGCCAAAATGAATGAATAATTCTTCCCACGACTACTAAAGTTACACGTAAATAGAAGTTTCATAAAAAAATAACTCCCACCACTGGCGATCTCCCCTTGGTGGTTGAGAATAACACAATTTTTATGTTCAATCTTGAGTTGAATAAAATTTGTGTCATTTTGACACTTTTTTTCACTTGTTTGAATGATTTCACATTATGAATCAGTTGAGACCTGATTACACAAAGACTGTCTGTAGAAGTTACACGTGTTTGTGTTGAATATTTAACAGAAAATTCATGACACACGGATTTTTTAACACATTTACACAAAATTTTCAACTGTGTATCTACAACCACGAGGAGTTGAAATTGCCTTTGAATTCAGGTATTTCAATAGTTGGAGTTTCAATCCACTTGTGAATGGTTTTCCTTGATCCGAGATCCTTGATCTAACGATTTCTACTCGGATGGGTGGTGCGCATAAGTTGTCTTTTGATTTCTCGATCAAGTCAGGGGAAATCCGTTTATCGAGAACCTTTAAAGCCGTCGTCTTGGAGTGTCCTGTCTGAGCTAGTTTTGTCCAATTGGAACATGATACATCGTATTTGGCTACCAATTTGTCAGTTTCATTGATGATTCTCCGCGTCCAATCGATGGAATTCCGATCAACAAAGTCTAATCAGGTTTACGTCAATTTGACGACCTTCCGGTTGATACGAATCAAAATGTTTAATACCCAGTTCATTGGTTGCTGTGGGTAATGAAATATCAAGTCAAACCGAAATGTCCACGTTCGAATGACGGCGAGTATTCCACAGTGCAAACTGGTGGACTTTTTACACATAAATCCGATAATTATATCGAATTGAGATCAACTCACAATTGATGTTTATGCTCCTGTTTTGAAATTTTATAAAAAGTCGTGCCGGAAAAATACGTTTTATCTGAAAGGAAAATTATCAATATCAATATTGAGAAAATATTAATATATTATTATATTATATTATTTTTAATTATATGATTTATTATTATTATAATTATTGTTATTGAACAACTGTTTTGTTATTCTTTATATCCATGTGAACAATGAATCTAATCAACAAAATTGAAGGAACTTCGAAGAACTGATATTATTGTTTGTGGTAATATAATATAAAATTTCTTTCTACTTGTCTAAACCACAAAAAAGCACAAGATAATTCTATTTTATAATAAATTCTGTGCTATCTCGATATTTATCCTTCTACTTGTCCGTCTATTTTCTTTTTTTCAACGTTTCACGCTTTTATCGGAAACCTCCTCTTCTTTTCTTTCTTCTTTTTTTTCAAGTAAATGCGACTAGGAAACTTTTGTCTCATCGAAATCGAAGCTTCGAGTTTGTAGCCGAGAACTCTTTTGGGAAGGCTTTTGCCGATATTGCTTTCTCCGCCTTCACTGTATTCACCTTCCTTATCCGATCGACTCTTCTTCGCGATTCTTTATTTCCAAATAGCTAAAAAATCTTATATTAAAGAGTTTACCATTCACCCGAACATTGATGATTTCAAATGTCTTAGGATCGAGTTGAAGCAACAGTCGCTCAAAATATTCATATTGATTTTTGAATACGAATGAATTGGTCCAGTTTTTGTTTCCTTCAAAAAATTTGACCCATTGTTCTAAATCTATTTTATCGCCTTTGCAAATTATTTCTCTTAGGGTGCAATACACTTATGCCAACGTTTTTTTTTTCTAATCTTCGGAGTGAGGTAGAAGACCCCATTTATGAACGCAACCCCTTTAATGAACATTTTGGTTTTCGATCCAAGTTCTTTTCACTGACTAGACACTAAATAAACTAAAGTCATAGGGAAAATATAATAAATAAACGATTGTTCGCTAATATGGGGTAAGGAGTTCACAAATGAGGGGGTTTACCTTACGCTAAATAGGAATTTTCCTTTGTAGCCTTCAGGATACCAACTTAGAAGAAAAAATTCCTGAGATTCGAGATACCCGCGCAATTCAAAGGTGAAAATACATTTTTGAATCAGTAACCTACTTTCCGTGCAAAATGTATTAAATCTGGATGTAAACGAATTAACCCCGTGGAATGAAAACTTTATATTCAAGAATCCTTTCAACACTTCATAAAAAATCCTATTTACAATCCTCGTTGTTTTGTCCTTCAACGCGATTGTTGTCCATATAAATGTCACTCACCGTGGGATTTCCGACAGAAAACAAAAAAAAAAGAGAAACTGTAAAGAGTCGAGGATGATCGAGAAAGATTCAGCTGGGTAGACACACGCATGTACAAATGTGAAGATATTCGAGAGGATCGTAAATGCTTAATCACCCCGTATATTGTGCGAGGCGTGCGCTTAAAACGCATATATGCTACGCTTCATTCGCATTAATCTTGCTCAGTCGCACCTTCACGGGCCCTCATATATAATGCACTCGCTCATCGTTTCTCATTCGTGAGTCTTTGCGCATGAATGCAAAATGACATATTAAATACGTTTCACTGAGCGCGCGCACATACGTAAACGAACACGCATAGTATTCCTGTCTTGCCATGCGCGATGTTTAATTGTACAAATTTGCCAATTCACCCTCCGGGATATAATATGTGTTTAGGGGAAATATATTCCCTCCGAGGTAAAATCAAGTATTTTCCTATTTTCTTCCTCGTGACAAATATATCAATGAACCGAATCGAAGGACGAAAATTTGATTCGATTCGCAAAATTTCAGCATCTCTCATGACTCGTGAAATTAATCGTCAATCAATTTTCCTGTATCTTGAAAATGAATCGATGACATATTTTATTCGCGTCGATCATTTATCCGATGAAAATTCATCCTACGAATTTACATAAATGAAATAATTAATTTCGAATAAAGTCAATTGAATATTCCATCGATGAAAATTCATATTTCGTTCCAGTCGGAATCCACGCAACGCTTATTTGGCGGAAATAATTGCTTTTCCCTGCCGCGGATAGTTCGATATAAACTCCACTTGAAGGAATTAGAATCGAAAAATTGGATGCAGAGAACGAATGGCTCGTAATACGACCGATGGTGGTGTATGGAATTAACATCTTGATGGTTGGATGAATCGAATTGATAAAAGATCTTTTTTTTTATCAATGGAAAATATCGGTTACGACACTCGCGTGAAATTATCCATCTCCATACATACAAGGCTCGATCGAAGAGATTTCAGATCGAATATTCTAGCCTGAAAATAAATCCGGATGGAAGAAAAGAACACACCAATGGAGTTGATTGATTTTATAACACCTGCAACGTACTGGCGATTTTACGAATAGGGTCGATTGATCTCGACAATTCATATCAAAACTGCATTTCTGAACAACATGGGCATCGCTTTTTATATTTATCTTGAGGATTTCACGAATGGTGGTTAACTGATATGTGTGAAAAGAATCATTGATAAATGTTTGTTAACATTTAGATGCTCCGTAGGATGAATCCTCTGAGTAAATATTTTAGCGGTAAGAATCCTTCGAAGTGCATTTATGAAAAGGTCTGAAATTTTCAGCACATTTTTGACATAAATAATTCGTATAAATGCGTGTATAACAATTCAAAATGCAAGAAATATGAATGATGGATAGTCTATTGTAACGACCCTCGTCATAACTTGAACCTGTAAAAGATAAATTCGATTAATACTGATAGAATAACTATAAACACTGTCAGAAATTTCTGATCGAACTTCCAATTACATGTAATAGAAGCAAAAGTCATTCACGTAACTGAGAAGTTTATTCGAATTTTAATTACATTTGAATAAGATTTCAGTTACGAAAATGTATATTAATGTATGATGTAATATAGCAAAAATTTAAAATCCAGTTGCGTGTAAATGAATTCTCATCCCAATGACCAAGAATTGGAAGTTTCATTCACAAATGTACATAAAAAATATATTAAATTTAAAGACATTTCTCACAGTGAAAACAGGAACGATATCCCTTACCTTGATTGCATTGCGCGAACAATGCTACCTGGGGGACATATCTGGACTGTCTCCTGTGAGACGACAAATACCTGAAAGTAATATGTTAATAAATATCGTGTATTTAATAACGAAGGAGGGGAACAATACAGCCTTACCCATCCGAAGAACTCGGGCACCTCGTTGCATAGTTACCTGAAAATAATAAGATGAACATATTAATTAATAATTATAGATACTATAATAAGAAATGGGTGAGAAAATAGAAACTTACCATATAGTGGAATGTATCCACAAACACACAACACCCGCGAAATAAACAAGCCCGATCCGCGGTTATCTGCACATCGAAATGACAGATGGTAATCAAATACGGGCAACGATCTTGAATTTCTTAACGCATCACGCCAGGGCGTGAATAACATAGGGAAAGAAGAGAGTAGAAAGAGACACAACTATACGGTTGTGACAAATTCCGAGATCCGATAGGTTCGCTAGTGTTTCCCGCGGTGGAATTCATGCCTATCATGTTATAATATAGGTAGCAGAGGATAAACGATGCGGACCGAAAAATCAGCCCCTCCATTGTTCACACAATGACACGTTCGTATACGCGTGACTTAGTGTTCACTAAACATCGACGATAATAACATCGCCTGACATCGATGTTTTACATCGTTTAACGATGTAACATCGACCTGATTGATGTTCCAATGTTTTTTGTAAGAAACATTGAAACATCAAGACATTGAATAAGAACAATTGAATGGGATTATGCTGAATTTGAAATGGCGCTAGATCCCCAAATTTTTGTTGGTAAAATAACAACCAATCAGGTTCTAGCAGCATCGATGTTCGCGATGTCAAACATCGATACCCGTTTATTGGATGACACATCGATGTGCCATCGATGTTTAGTGAACACTAGCGTGACTCACATGTATACGAAAGTTTCATCGTGTGCACGGTAGAGGGGCTGATTTTTCGGTCCACACCGTCTTTCCTGGCATCACTGATGACACGTTCGTATCAGTGATGCCAGATTCGAGACCGAGACCGCTCTTACCCTCTCCATCGACCGCTTCCCCTTTCTCCCACCATGGAACAAGTTGGGCGAGCGAGAGAGTGATAGTCACTCTTTCTCTGTCGTTCACCCGTCTTATTCCGCATGGTGGGAGAAAGGGGAAGCAGTCAATGGGGTGAGTAAAAACGGTCTCGAATCTGGCATCACTAGTTCGTATACGTGTGACTTAAATGTATAAGAAAGTTTCATCGTGTGCACGGTAGAGGGGCTGATTTTTCGGTCCACACCGTCTCAGTGATGCCAGATTCAAGACTGCTTTTACCCTCTCCACCGACCGCTTCCCCTTTCTCCCACCATGCGGAATAAGTCGGGCGAGCGAGAGAGTGATAGTTACTCTTTCTCTGTCGCTCACCCGACTTATTCCGCATGGTGGGAGAAAGGGAAGCGGTCGATGGAGACGGTAAAAGCGGTCTCGGTCTCGAATCTGACATCACTGCACCGTCTTTCCTGTCATCACTGGAGAAATTCATCACTTCTCGACTTCTTCCGTTTGGAAACCACCGGCTGGTGTCACCTCCTGCTAGGCACTTTTTATTATCCTAGAAGTCCGGGCTGTCTGGTCACTTTGTGATCGCGTTGGTTCACGATTTTGGCGTGTGTCACCGCAAAATCCTAGCTTTTGCTTCGGGACGGTGGGGAAGTTGATTGAAGTCCTTCATAGATTAAATTACGTTAGGGGGCTAAATTCTGTTAGAGCCACCTACTCACGGCTAAATTCTGCTAGAGCCACCCTCTTATGGCTATTTACCGTTAGGGCCACACTCATACGGCCATTCTCCGAAAGATTACCGCTAAAGCCCGTACAGCACATGACGTGTCCGGCTCATGGGAGGAACGAATTTTTGGAAACATAGGAACATGCCATACATCCCGTATAACACGTAATGTGTCAAGCATATGTTCGGCATGTGAAACATGCATAATCTGATGGAAAACGGAATATTCTAAACAACATATTCCCGGCATATATCATTTCACATCATGTGGCAATATTGTAAGAATTATATTCAATCCACATGGCAGGAAGATTTTCATGAACTCAGTAAACTATAACCTCTCATTTGCAAATAACCGATGAATTCATTATATTGTGTACGCGAGTCGGAATCCCAGATAGAAAAGCATGCTCTGAATATTCTGTGACATAACGTGCCGTAAACGTAATATCATGAACTTTGCTCAGCTTGCGATGATGCATAGAATGTAAACATTATGTCTGCATTATGGTGCCATCACCTCGTTTTGCCACCAATAACAATGCTTTACGCGGAAACACCTTGGTACCATGATGCGAACATTTCTTGGCGTCCATGTCACCATTATGATGGCATTATTGGGATATTTTTCTATCTGGAAATGAAATGGCGAAGATGTTTATCTTTATGAATTTGTATATACTGTCTCAAAATTTTTTTTTGAAGTTTTGTCGAATGCACGGAATTATCTCAGCCTAATTGAGATTGATTTATCGAATTTATATCCAAATCACGTAGAGGTTTCGCAATTCCAAAACACTTTCGAAAGATGTTTCATGCAACATGAGAAAAGCTATTTAACAATGATTCTTCTTTTGGAAAGAATTATGATTGAATTATGATTCTGATGCTACATTAGACATCCTGAATATGTTGACAGAAGTCTTTTAGAAATACATAACCTCTTTTGTAAGACGAAAACTCGATGCGTATAAGATGATCAACAAAACATGCCTCCCATATTCTTGAATTCAGGTTATTTGGGCGGACATTTCTATGTGCATGAATCTGCCTAGAAGATGGATGGCACGATCTCACACATATATGGCATGTTCCTATGTTTCCAAAAATTCGTTCCTCCCATGAGCCGGACACGTCATGTGCTGTACGGGATGTGTGAGATCGTGCCATCCATCTTCTAGGCAGATTCATGCACATAGAAATGTCCGCTCAAATAACCTGAATTCAAGAATATGGGAGGCATGTTTTGTTGATCATCTTATACGCATCTAGTTTTCGTCTTACAAAAGAGGTTATGTATTTCTAAAAGACTTCTGTCAACATATTCAGGATGTCTAATGTAGCATCAGAATCATAATTCAATCATAATTCTTTCCAAAAGAAGAATCATTGTTAAATAGCTTTTCTCATGTTGCATGAAACATCTTTCGAAAGTGTTTTGGATTTTCAAAATCCTGTAACCATGACTGATATTTTTTCTTAGGATTGGATACAATTTCTTTGAGATTCGAAAATCATTTACAAATTTCATCTTAAAAGATTCCACAATACTTGACATTTTTTCAAAATTATACTTCACTTTCGATATTTGACTGTAAGATTTACAGTAGGATGTATGTGGGACGAAATATATCTAAATCCTAAACGTATAATAATTGAAATATCATGCATCATGCATCAAAGTATCTCTACCGTAAACGGCAAATAGAAACTGATTGAAATCCCTGGTGAAAGTATACGCTCGTAGTAAGCGCATTCGAAGCTGAGAAGAAATGTGAAAAGGTTCCAATCTTCTCTTACCGAAGCGTATAATAATTGCTTGTTGTAGGGTACTGAAATTATACGTTATCAATACGCTTTATAAACGTTCAATGCCGTTTTGGGAAGAGTAGTGTTACGTTCCATGAAAGGTAATGCGAATCATTCCATACAGACTTTGTGTATCGGTTTTAAACTGTCAGGAATCATAGCATTCCATGGCTGAATAGGTAAGACGCTGGATTGCAATGATGAAAATCATGGGTTCGAATCTCGCCAACTGGTTAAAACTTTTATCCTCTTATATTGTTCATACTCTTCATGGAGCGTTGATTTTTATGCGCTTTTTTTGTTCCAAACTTCGCTCCAAGTACTCTTCTAAACCGTTCTATTCACTCTTTGTTCACTTTTCATTATCGTCTCTGTTACGCTCCACCATACTTTTCGTCTGCGCTTCATTTCAGTTTCCATTTTTACCAGGGATGGACAGTAACCGCATAGAAACCGATAGAAACAGTTTGACTTTGAATCCGGTTTTTGTCCATTGTAATCTGTTTCTATCTGGCATTTGCGGCAGGGATTGGTATCAACCCACAAGGATGATTAAATTTAAAATGAAGGGATTTCGTTTCAGTGGCCGTTGCAACAATATAAAAACGTATCTTGCTTGCCAAGTTCAATAAGAAAGTTATATAACGCAAATCATATATTTTCATAATTATTTATTCTTCGGAAAACACATTGACTTATTTGTTACTATTAAAAAATTATAATCGCGAAAATAAATTCAAGGTACGTGTTTGTCAATATTATTTTCTGCCTAACAAACACGATGTCTAAAACTGGACGAAATACCCCGAGCAGAAATTGATATAGGGACCATATCAGGCCACATCAGGTCTTGATATGGCCTCACGTGGCCCTGACGTGGTCCGTATATTAATTTCTGCTCGGGATGTTAAGTCATAACAATGATGAGGAAATTAATAATTTGTCTGTACTTCAAATGGAAGTAACGAATCAGATAGCAAATTACCTAATATTGTCGCAGGTACATATGTATTTGAATGAAAAATAATTATCATAAAAAGATTTGCTTTATAGTATATTGAAAGTTACTGAACAATAATTGACCTTATATTAATGAGCGAATATATTGATCATCGTACAAAACAGACACCTTATATCTATGTTGAATATCTTCTTCGTTTTTGTAAATCGTACGAAACATGAAAATTGTTTGAATCACATTTGGTTTTAGAAAATTCAAATATTTCCTCTGTGCAGAACGCTTCGTTAATAAATATTTGTGAAAACAAACAATTGCGGAGCGAAGATCGCATACAAGTTCATACGATCGATTTTCATGATGATTAGATCAGCTTATATATACATGTCAACGCGTTTGAAAACTTTCATTATGTCCGTCAAAACTATTCGTGTGGCTTGCACGACTCAGTCGTGCAGCCCAACACGACTGAGTCGTATAACAGTACGATAGAATAGTGTACATGGCACTACTCTAGGCTGTATCAGCATTCGTGTGGCTGACACGAATGGTTATTGCTAAAAAAACGAATGAGTCGTGCCAGTCCACTACTCAGTAGTGTATATCTTCTTTTTTTCAGCTACACGACTGAATCGTGCATTAAAAAGTAATCGTTAGTGTAGATTTCTCTCCGTGTAGAATTACGGTTATTTCCATTAGATCCCGGACGATCCAAGAATACACTCGCGCATCATACGTCATGAACCTCGTGTGCACACATATTAGGAGTAATCAAATAGAAAGTCCGGACTAATAGGATTATTTAATTAACAATCTCATGTAATGTTTTAACTTTCGAGGTTATTTGTAACAATCAAACTTTTATGTAGTATCAAGATTGATTATCATAACAAACAAGTTTCCTGAGCAATTTCGTCAATTTGACGTAATTTATGGAATAAAGATATTGGGTATAGAAATAAGTTCCCACCCTCTTGGAAAAAGTGTTGCTGCTGATACTATTTTTGAGTTCACTCAAGTGCTATACTTGTGATTTGGAAGTGTATATGTAAGGTGTCGCTCGCGGTAGTTGACATTTGTTACGAGCGTAAACATGATTTTTTATCTGCCCAGGTGAAAATTGACGATTGGCACTAGGATGGCGCAACACTGACAAAGATTGGCCGAGCCTTGGCGGTTGGCAAGGTGCAAGCTTGAAATGATAACATCGTTACAGGCTCCATTGATGTATTCTGCCAATCACGGACCAACGTTGGTACGATTATGGCAGTCAAATCAGCCATCATTGGCAACCCATGAAAAAATTTGTCGTTCGATCTAAATCCAAGATTGGATCATGCTTGTACTCATTACGAACCAAGACTGAGAGACGAATTTTTTTATGGTCTGCCAATGGTCAGATGTTTTATGTATTTAAAGGAAGTACCATCATTTATTACACATAAATGATATTGACTGCTAAATTTGAGTCAATACTATAATAGTACTGAGTCAATATTCGGCCAAAATTGATTCAACGTTGCGACAATCCCGCGCCAACGTTGAGCAAATGTTGTGCCGATGTTCAACTCTATGTTGAACGATTGCAAAAATATAATAAAAATTCAGAGTCATATATTCCCGACATCGATTGCTTCCCCTCCACACATGTTAAGAAGTTCAGCCCGAACCTGGAATATTTTATACAACCAGGGCCAGAGAATCTCTGTATACATTGAAACGAAGAAACTTATTTGATTAATCCAATACAAGATATGTTCATAAGTTTAATATAACTCAATGATTACTGGTTACCTTACAAATCAATCACATCAAGTATAATTCAAATTCTGATGTTCACGAGTCCATGGGTCTGCACAGCTAAAATCTCTCCTTCGATGAGGGACCTATGATGAAGACAACAATTTTCAAACCAGAAGGTTATATGATGCTTATATATCAACCGCATAGTTCGTTGAGCGCTTGCGAGAAACGAACCGAGCGTTGGGAACAATACCGAAGGGTTGGCGCTTTGACATTGGACGCGGGAATTTTTGTATGGAGACGTATAATTGAGGATCGTGGCTAGCCTGAGCCAAGCTTTCACCAGGCTTGGCACTGCATTGGGCACTCATTTCTTCTGGACGTTGTCAACGTTTGGATTAATATTCAGCCGTGCTATGAAATTGTTCGTATGAAGTTAATTTCTTTTGTCCAAACGATATTGGGACAACGATGAACCATGATTGGCACAATCTTGAGCCAATGATGGATTGATCATTGGAAATTATGATTCCCAACATTGGTGCAACATTGTGACACTTGTCAGTCAATGTTGGCTCGATATACACGGAGATAAAAGAATAGTTATATTCTCAATGTAGCATGGGAATGATTACTATGTTACATGGTGAGGAAAATTTTTAGATGGTGCGAGTCACTTGACATAGTGATGCTCCCGATACTATGTGGTAACATAAGCCCTGTTAACATAGTAATGATTACCATGTTACATTGGAGACAGTACTATGCAACTAAACATGAATCCAATGCTATAAAGTAATATTGACTATGATTTTTTCATTGATCATAACCTAAATTAAACTATTGACATGTATATACACACAAGGCTTTTCAGTGAATGAGGTTATAAATAAATAAATTAGGTTATATAGGTTATAGGTTATAAATGGCTTAGGCATTTACACGCCTATACGCCAATTTTTGGTATAAATTAGGTTATGAAATGGTTAATAGAAAGTAAAGGGAGCACACAGTCAGAAACAAATTATATCAGTCTTCTAAATAATAACTGTGTTTTTACTTGATTATCAATAGTGGACTGACTACCGTAATAATACGTATAATATATGTATGTCTATACACGTCGTGTCGATATTGCCCACAGCGTGCATATTTTCATTAACTGGAATGACAGCTATTGTAATATGGTAATCAGTACCATTTTACATTGCTTTGAGTTCTATTTGTCTGATTTCCATGTAGTATAGTAATCATTACCAGAAAAATGGCGAAGGATTCTATTCTCACATAGTAAAATTTACGATTTTCGATAAAATAAGAACGAATACTATGTTAGCATGGTAAATATTACTATACATTTCTCTCCGTGTAGATTTCCAAGCCTTGGATGTCAGCATTGCGCCTATCTATTTTCCATCGTCAGTATTGGCGCAAGCAAGAAATTTTCACGTGGGTGGTGTCAAAAATGACAACGTTTGTCCCGACAAAACAGCATTTGCGGGAAGTTATGCTTCATTATTTTATTTCGAAGAAAAGCGCCGTTGAAACGTGTCGTGTACTGTGCAATATTTACGGTGATCACGCTCCGTCTAATACAACTCGTAAAGAGTGGTTTCGACAATTCCAAAGTGGCGATTTTGACGTGAGTGATAAAGAACACGGAGGGGCACCGAAAAAATTCGAAGATGTAGAACTGGAACAATCATTGAATGAAGATGCATGTCGAACCCTAGATGAGTTGTCTGAAGTGTTGGGTGTTGACAGGTCGACCGTCGGTAAACGCTTGCACAAGATGGGAATGGTCCAAAAAGCAGGTAATTGGGTGCCGCATCGACTAAAGGAGAGAGATATCGAAAGACTTTTGGTAACGTGCGAGATGCTTCTTGAACGGCAGAAAAGAAAGACTTTTCTGCATCGTATTGGCACTGGCGATGAAAAATGGATCTATTACGATAATCCTAAGCGTCGAAAAAGTTGGGGGCTGCCAGTTGTACCAGGTCCATTGACTCCGAAAACAAATATCTACGCTTCAAAGATTATGTTGTGCATCTGGTGGGATCAGAAAGGTGTCATTTATTATGAACTTCTTAAACCGTCAGCAACAATACAGACTACAGCTAATACGTTTGAATTGAGCTCTAAAAGAAAAACGACCGGAATGGGACGGTAGACATGATAGGCCACATGTTGCTCAACCTGTTAAAAAATATTTGGAAGGAGTGAATTGGGAAATCTTGCCCCACCCGCCGTATTCCCCAGACATTGTGCCTTCGGATTATCATCTATTTCGATCTATGCAATCAGCCCTTACTGGAGAGCGGTTTACTGCTTACGAAAGTGTCGAAAAATGGCTCAATGAATAGATCGAGTCAAAAGAACCTGCTTTTTTTCTCCGAGGAATCCGTATGCTGCCTGAAAGATAGGCAAAAGTAGTCGCTTCCAATGGTGCATACTTTGAATAACATTATGTAATAATCCATTGTTTCAATAAAAATCAACTTTGCTTGAAAAAGGTCGGAAACTTATTCCCATACCCAATATATGAATTCAAACCTCAAATTCGAGTCTTGATTTATTAATCTGTGGCCCGAGTTCCGATATTAAAGAACTCTGAAAATCCGGCGAGCTGAAGGCATCATGGGGGGCTTTTGACGTCCCACTATTACACTTCTATGAGCAACTCATTGTTTGTACGATTGAAGAACTAATGAAAAATATGAAAAATATAAGCGATGCATGTAATCAATGATTCGTTCTTAAAAATAATCACCAAATATATGAACAATTGTAATAAGTAAATAAACACATAGATTTTTTTATGCATCAATTCAATGTATTAAGGTAACATACCTATTACATGAAAGGTAGATATTATATCACATTACATAATATCTGTTTTTGTGTATTGAACATATATCATTCACATCTAATCTTAGGATCTTAAAAGGTTCACCTGTCTCTTGTGTCTTTTCCTTCAAGGATTGCTGGAATTCACGCATATTTTGGAACCTTAGTTCAAAGACCGTTCCATCAGACAAAATTCTTAACGTTTGGATACGATTTTATGATTCTCACATTGAAGAATCGTTGGAAGAAGAATAAAGGTCATTGATCTTTGTTGAAAAGTTGGGAAACGTAAGAACTCTTTAGAATGATCTTGATACGAAGTGTCGTGCTTCAACGATGAATCCGCTCTTCAAAGATATTAAAAAAAGTATATAAAGTTAGCCAAGTCAATTAAAGAAGCTCACATCCCTGTGATATCTTGATATTCAATTACATCCTCTCTTCAAATACGACAAGCATCGTGTAATGAAAATCCGCTGGAGACTCAATCACTTATTACTTCGAGTCAGATCAATTTAAGCTCACCTCATTCAAATTGAAACAATTGCTTTATTTCAGGATAAATACGGTGGAACGGTTATGAATGTTATGCGAGCACGATAATTACGACAATCCCTGGAGAGTTTTAACAAGAATTCCTATATTCATCAAATAGTCTGATATCCAAGGGAAGGGAATAATAATTCCATTCGAGTTTTCTTCATTACAAATTAACTTGAATTTTTGTTCTCCTCTTTCGTTGTTTTCAAATTTTGGACAGATGTGGTCTTTGCACGTTACCATGCGTGATTTGCACATGAATAAATGCATAAATATCAAATAAATTGTTGAAAAACCATTCATTATTTCCATCCACTCCTACTTATTATATGAGGACTGTTGGGGTGTAAGATTGGATCGATAACTACAAAATCACGAACAAAATTCCCGTCATACATCGAAGTGAAATGAGGAAGGAAAAGATAGACTGAAATAATGTGTGGTTCCTGTATCATCCACGAGAATAAAATGAAAATAATGTCGATGTCGATGTGATGTCTAGAGGACGAGACAAGAATAATTTTCTCCTGTGGTGGGTTCCTGGATGGATTCGGTTCTTGTTCTCAGAAGAAAATTTGATACTCTTCGATAATAGCGCGAGTTGGAGACTTCCTTTGATGATTCATACAAATAGAAATTCGTGAGAGAAGAATATTTAATCAGCCACTTCCCTGATACAATATTAAGTAGGAGATTACGGATGGTAGTTGCTCGAAGGGTGGTGACGCGACCAAATACACTCAGGTGACTTTGGTGGCAGTGTTCGACACGAAACACGAAAGCTCTGCGAACGAGCACGTTTGCGAGGCTTATCGCACCTTAACCTGCCTGCTTCGCTGTTTGCCCATTCCCTTTCAACCTTCCAGGTGATTACTAGCAATCCCTTACATTACTTAGACTTTACGAGATCTAATCATCTTCCGCGGTGAGCTTTTATGGTTGACTTGAAACCACCTGCCTTTCTTCATTCCACTCGTAATATATTTTCATAGAACATTCTGTACGACACACGTTACAATAGTTTCGATGGATAATTCTGCGATTAATGATTTTACTCTTCTCTTCTTGAACGTCAAATTCTGATATAATATATTGCAGAGTTCACAAGTTAAATCGATCATATTGAACTCGTAAGTTACTGGGAATATTTCAAGAGCCTCACAGGTGGGAAAGCAACGATTATTTCCACAAAGCTCTCGCTCGCGGAATGGGGGAAGAGTATTTATATCAAGCAAGTATGATGACAACTTTAATTTGGTGATTTTATATCTTTTTTTTGTGCCAGGTGAGTTCCATCATTCTTCATTATTTCTTCGAAGCTGTTGATTCAACGTGAGTTAGACATGTCAAATAATTTTTGACACAAAATAGCACGATATCCTATTATTTTCCAAACTGTGGCACTTTAGTTGGAATTTCTCCGGCATTTTTTCTGGCCAAAACTGAGTTTCGGGGCTGCCTTAATTGTCGAGCTTTTTGTCCCTCTTTTGTGGCAGAGTGAAAGCTGAAATGATTTACATCAATGCAGTTTTTATCTCGCTCAAAATGTATTTAAGATAATCTTTATTTCGAGAACAAGTTTGGGAGAAAAAAAGTATTTTGCAAGTCTTTTCAACAGATGAATATGTTTCAAGATATTTGAAACAGCGAAAAACAATTTCATGAGAAACACTGATTTAATTTGAATGAAATGTATTTTTTTAATCTACCCAAGTAGCACAACAGGTTAGAAATGCTAAGAATGTTCTTGGAGGTTCTGAGCACGTTTTATGAACATTCTTAGAATCTTCGAATGAGACTGTTTTGGATAAGTATATTCTGTGCACATTCTCAGAACATATTTTTCGAATTCATCCAAAACAGTCTCATCTGCATATTCTATGCATGATCACGAAATGAACGCAGAATATTTGAAATGTTCTTGTGCTACTTGGGTACAGACCTTCAAACTCAAATCGAATCTAATGTATAAAGTTCGTCCCAGATAGTCATTCAACCTTGCTGCAATGTTGTTAGGCAAACAAAACCCTTGCAGTAGAGTTGTAGCAATCTAGATTACCACACTAACACTGATACTGACACTACACTGTAAGCTTACACTGACAAGGTTGTCAATAACAAGTAAAAAACTATTGAGTGACAAGTTTGACGAGCTTATGATAAGCTTATATATTATCTGGGGTGTAGCTTGTGTCAAAATTTCGTCCCACCTCAGCTGGCATCAGAATATGCTATGAACGTTCTTCGAATATTCTGAATATGTTCTATGCACATTCCAATAAGACCGTTTCATAGGTGCTATGCATATTCTCCAAACGTATGTAATCGAATATACGACGGTACGTCAATCGAACGTCGATGGAATGAATATCGTCCATTTCAAATGTACTACGTACTTTCTAAGTATGTTTAAAACAATTTCATTCGAATATTCTATGACGTTCATTATATATTCTTTGTATCTTATCCGTACATTCTATGAACGTTTCTATTTCGTATATATGTTGAACTTCTGTTGCTACTTGGGACATTGCACCAAGTAGAAATTTTGGACGGAGAAATACGAGGGCCTGATGAGGCATACCTGGTTTCCTATCAGGTCCTCATCAGGTTTCGTTACAGTTTTACGGAAATTTTATCCGAACCCTATTGTACCCTTGCGTTACAACCCTATTTGAATCCTATTAGGGAAATCCGGTAAGGCCCTTGTAAGGGCCTCATAAAACCTTATTGAAAATAGGGAATGCCTGATCAAATTTCTACCAGGGGAAATTTGATGGGTTTCAATGGGACGAATGAGCCATTATCAAAGTTCTATTTCCAAAATGAATAAAAATGAATGGAAAATTCAGAATCATTTTGAGGTCATCCCGCCATACCAGACCGCCATATTGATTTTTAGTTCCCATGAATATTTATTTAGAAGTTTCAGCTACTTGAGAACTTCAAAATGTTCGAAAGCATCGATCTTTTGGCGTAGTTTTGTTTCAAAGTAGAGTTTTCACAGTTGAAAAAAAATGAGATCCGATTTAAAATGCTATTCAACTCTTGTCTTCTTTTCAAAAATGTTCTCTGAAAATTCAAAAACAAAGCAACAGAAAAAAGCTCTGTTCGATCGCTGAAACTGATTTTCTTCCCTACTCGAAATTTTTCTTTTTTTTTCCGAAATCGATACGATAGATCCCAAACACACGTTGTTCTCAAATTGTAGCACAACGGTTGGTCTACATAAAATCCTTTTTCCGTTTTACGCGCAAATCAATGGTGTGCAGAGAATATTTTCTCTAATGATAAAACTACGTACGGAGAGTACTTTTAAAAATTAATGGATCCAGCTAGTGAAGCAGAGCTATGAACATAACGCACTCAGTAACGAAAGGAAAAAAATATACTTTTCACGATTTATGGTAGTTCAACGATTATGACCTACTAAAATAAAAACTTCAGAACTATACGAACTACGTGTTTAGTTTCTCCTTTCCTCGGAATCGATTGTATGCCACATATATCGTATATGAAGACAATTCTCCACCATAATACAACACAATAATCGGTTGTTGATTTTGAACATGAACTTTGAACAATGATGTAACATTGCTTTCCGATCATGCAATATTCGCGTAACGAATTATGTAACGACTGAACTTTTGTCCACCGTGAACAAGGTGGAACAATAATTTGGATAATCATTTTTGCGAACACACTTTCAGTGGAAAAAAAGCATGAAAACTTTGTGCAATTTTCTCATACACGGAGAAAAATTATAATGTAAATTTAACATCAGTGCATAGATAAAACTTTAAATGTAATTTCTACATTAATTTTGATGAAACTCACATGATACGTACATGATCATTGCTTTGGAAGATTGTAAAAATTACGCCAATCCAAAAATATATTTATTATGATATTATTGACCACGAACAATGTAAATTTTCCATTACACTCGACTGAATCTACTTTTCACGAACGTGATGCCATCAGGCATGCACAACCACATTTCCACTTATTCAATTCTACAGCAATCCAATGTACATTCAACAAGTACAGTTGCTAATGTTACTCATGCTTTTTTGAATGATAATCTGATTTATTTCCCAGGAATTTTATTCTCATTCTCAAATATACAGTTACCGCAATCTGATGTGTATTCAACAATTGCTTCTGCAAAAACTACTCGCCTGTGTTGGTAATACTACTGAGAAGCTTTGTAACACTCCTTTTAGTTCAAAATGATTGAAATCGCGTCACAAAGATGGCGCGAACAGTTTCAACAGTTTTCCGCGAGTATCAGTTTGTTCCTACATTTGATATATATTAAAAACTTGAATCTCCACCCATAGCGTACGGTTAGTGATAATGATAGAATAAGGCGACATAACATTGTATTGTATCTTATTGTAATATGTAATATGTAAGATGTAAGATAATTCAAGCTGAGTGATTAAAGTTCATTTCACTGCTCAAAACTGCATTTGTATATATTGTCTCATTGCAAATTCAACAAAAAACACAACAGCAAGAATTAATTGGGAAGATACAATTTTTTTTATTTCAATTGTCAGTGAAAATTCATAAAAATGCGGCGCAAATAATGTAAAATTTTAATCACTTAAATTTTATTCCCATCTTTGTGGCTTTTGGAGAATTAACAAAAATTCTTGTAGTTATTATCGTAGTTCTCGCGTATGCATAAAATATATGAATGAGCGATTGAAATTTTATTCAAAAATCCTAACATGTGTTTTACATCAGACTGATGTACAAATTTCATAAGTTTGAAGTAAATATCGCTTGTCATACTGTTCATATTTCATTCATCACGACAATAGATAGAATTTACATTTGATGTATTCGATAGTTATGAAGTGCGTATGTTAAAATTACATCAGATTGCGGTAGAATTGCGACGTTTTCAATTTACAGCAAAAACCCACTGAGCATTTCCGTTAGAACCTTGCATTAACATTGCAGCGATATTGATGCGATCTTGAAAGTACTTGTCTTTCAATTCACAAATGCAATATTACAAAAGTAACTTGCAAAAATATCGTTGAAATATCACCTGACAACGTAATATTGCTGCAATTTACTCGTAATTGGATGTTGTAATATTACTGTTGTAATTCTCATAACAGGTACTTTCAAGATCACATCAACATCGATGCAATGTTAATGCAAGGTTCTAACGGAAATGCTCAGTGGGAATGATGTAGAATTTCCACCGCAGAAATGCTATCCCTATATTTACATGTGGATTTTGTCAAATTCATCGCAATTGCTGTATCTGCTACCCCAAATTTTTCTCCGTGTACGACGTGAGGGGATATTTTTTAATATCACGTCATAACCTCCTTGTAGGTGAAGTCATACAATCTAGATTTAGAACTGCCATTAATTTACGTTAGAAACATCAAAATGGTGGAGTAGTATTTTCAGAAGAAACAAAAAGATTAATTATATTATCGTTCGTGTGATTTTGACTTTACGTAAATGCTAGATGTTTTGAAAACTCTTGGAATAGTAGCGTTGCAACGGCGAAAAATTACCTCACAATCTTCGTACTGGCGTTTTATCAAATCCCCGCAAGCGAAGAAGCGAGATCAAACTTTTATTGTAAGAAAATTTATAGGAGAATGTCGGTAGAGGATCTATAGAGGAGTTATATATGTATACCGTGGCTGAAAATTTTCAAGATGTTGTATTAACAGCTATTTCATTATTGGAATGTTTTTCTTTGTTTCATCCAAACATATGGTATTCAACAACTGTCATTCTTGTAGAATATTATCGTTTTCTGGTAACTATTATTGTTCATTCTCCAGATAATATTTCGTGCATGTAAGCAGCATCCTGTATGCATATAACGTTACTGCACATGATAATTGTGCGAATTTTGTGAGCACCTCATCACCCTTCACGTGCTACGTAATGGTTGCGTGATATTCGTTCTTTATTTGCAAGGAGAGAATATTGTGTGATTTTTCAGATGAAAATTTAGTGAAGTTTCACTGGGTTAACATTTCAACGGTGGACCACCTTGAATTACATTTGTTTCCACAGTTTTACAACTCGAATCCCGGAAAATGTGGGAATAAAATGTGTTTCCCAGTAGAGGTCTCGTATTGAAATTTTGCAGTACTTCTCACAATACAAAGTGCGAATAAACGAGGTTGAGTGCATGTGAGTGGAGTTTGAAAACCTAGTTCCGGTGATTACCTGATATGTATTAAAAACTACGTTTCAATATTTCATTCTTGTACCGTAGATTATCGGTACGCTTATTTTGAGTCGATCAAGAGGATCAAGAAATTTGATACTTCGGAGTACCTGGATGGAGTATTACAATGAAGCTACGTGAATAGTACCATTATATTGTCCGTACACAGTAAAAAGTAAAACTTAAAGTGATCCCGAATATCAGCTTAAAAATGCAGCCAAAAGTAGCGCCTATTCCAACTGAAAGTAAGCAATGAAGAAGACTGAATTTCAGTCAATTCCATCTTACTTTGGAATTAAGATAGAATTCCATCTTAATTTCCAAAGTAAGATGGAATTGACTGAAATTCAGTCTTCTTCGTTGCTTACTTTCAGTTGGAATAGGCGTTTTGGCTGCATTTTTAAGCTGATATTCGGGATCACTTCAAGTTTTACTTTTTACTGTGTAATATCGAGTAATTTGATCCATCTTGGCTGGATAATGGCAATACCTACACTGTGAAAAATAATCGGAAATTTCCCATATCAAAACATGAGAAAATTCCGAACTGTATGTAGGGAATCGATATTCCCATACTTGAGTAGGAATTTTCCTGTCTTCCATTAAAATCACCAACGAATTGGCATGTTTACGAACATTTTTGCGGAACATTCCTAACCTATCGTGGTGTACTATGGAGGGGATGCAGTGAGTTTGCGCAACGCACGTTAACGCACGCTCGAATTGTATCGATTCTGATCGACACCGGTATCATGGCAGATGCAACTGGATGCAACGACGCGTGACCTATCCATGTCTTTATAAATGTTGAATTTATAACGCTTTGACGGGAGATTCGTTGTCCATCTGGTAAGTACATATAATGTCATGATAAATTATTCATAAAAGTAGTTCATCACGTGAGACAATAGATTTTGATGTTCTGTTTTGATTTCTTAACCTAAAATCTATACCGGCAAATCGGGGAGAAATCAGTAGTTGACAAATTCCTTAAAAAGTCTTATATAGTTTTTTCACAATGTACTGATAAAGATTTTATTTGCAGGTTACACTTTCATTGGAGAAACCCATTGGTTTATATAGTTATATCTATTGACCAAATTTTTCACAGGAAAAGGAGGAAATCATATTCAGTGAGTACATTGATTTTATGTTCATCATTGTTATCATCCTCAATTATTGAGAATCAATATACTATTGATTGTATTGTTTTACCCAATTTGAATTTTATAATCAATCATTTCAGATTTTAGATGATATTCTCAATAAATTGGGTACCGATGTTCACAAAGAGTGATAACCCTACACCGTGGAAAATGTTTGTGAATTTGTTATATCTGGTTTGGGAAATCACAGTTTCTTTTGTTGAAATTTCATGTTCAGTGTGGAAGAAATGATATTTTACCATGAAAGTCTACGCTTAATGGAAAAAAAATAAAGTTTCCTTGTGAAAAAGTCTTACGCTCAACGTAGAAGAGATAAATTTTTTTGGGAAAGTCCTATATTCAGCGTAGTACTATTGTACAAGTTTATAAATTGTTTGCTTAGTGTAGGTAATACAGGTCCTTACACTGAGCATAGACAAGTTGTGAACTTTTGTCGAATATTACTACGCTGAGTGTAGGACTTTCAGAACAAAAATTTATTTCTTGTAAGTTAGGCGTACGACTTTCAATGAAAATTTATCCCTTCTGCCTTGAATAGTAGTACTTTAACAAACAATTTGAATTTCCAAATCAGATCTGAGAAATTTACAAAAAAAACGATTTGAAACTTTTTAGCTTTCAGCCAATCAGAATTCAGCAACTTTGAATCGCTATAGCTCCGGAACTATCGATGATAAAATACTTTGATTTTTGTTCACAGATCCGCCGTTTTCCAACTTAGCGGATGGTGGTCCAAGTATGTAGCACACAGTGCCTTTGAATGATTTGGATTTAAAAAAATCTAAAAATGCTTATATCTCCCAAACAAAGCGTCGAAAAAATTGTTTTCAAACGGGAAACTATTGCATTTTGGCTGCAGAAGATACCTGTGAAATCCGGTCCGCGAATTCCCAAAAATATTGGGATCATTCATGATATAAGTTGGTATTTTTACCATGACAACATATAGGAATATTCCCACAAATATTGGGATCATTCATAATGTAGGTTGGTATTTTTACCATGCCAACATAAAGGAATATTCCCGAAAATATTGGGATCATTCATAATATAGGTTAGTATTTTTACCATGACAATATTCCTAAAAATATTGAGAGTATTAATGAAGAATGGTAGGATTTTTCCCATCACATTATATGGGAAATTTGCTGAAACATTGGGAATGTTGATGTTTCCTGGTTGGAATTTTCCCTATCAGGACCTATGGGAATTCTCATAACCCCTGTATGTGTTAATTACTTCACATTTTTTTATGGAAAATTTCCTATAAAATTTTTTACAGTGTAAGTTCATAGGTCGGTGGATAGAGTTGATTCAAGTTCAGCATGAATTTGATCATTTTCAAAATCCCACTGCTGGTGGTTGGATTGATAGGTTGTTTATGGATTCTTGGTGGATTTAACATGAACTCTTCCGGAATTCCGTTGAAAATTTTGAACGGTTTTGGTCCTGATTTATGAATATCACGAACAAAATGAGATGTTCATTGGAGGAGAAATTGATGAGCGTGTCTCATTTAAGGGGCCAAATTTCTCAAGCGTACCAGCTCAAAAATTTTTACCTCCTCAATCTTTCTGAAATTTCACTGAAATGTAGTAATAGTTAGTGACTTTTAATCTTATAAAGGATTTTGCTCTGGTACCTCTGGTTATGAAACTACAGGGGTCAAAAATTCACAGATTGCGTTGAATCAGCTCTTTTGAAGATATAATTTCTTAAACTACATTTTTTTATAAAATTATTTTCGATATTGTTTTTCGTAGCTTTTTTTCTGTTCTTTACAATGGCGTAAACTGTTTTTGTGAGGAAAAATTTTTTCCAGCAAATTTAGCGGGTTCAAAATTATTTTTGCATTTTTTTTCAATTAGCTCATCTGAAAGCTGGATTTTTCAGCTTCAAAATCGTGTAGGAGAAATTATGGGAAGAAAATTTTATCTGGCATTCGCAACGGTTTGAAGCGCGCGTGTCGCAAATTCCTATTATCTCCTGATACGGTTCGTCATACCGTTGACGCGGAATACAAGTGAAACGAACTGTTTTTCAATAAAATATCATTTTTTAATCATGCCAATGATTTCATACAATTTTAACGTACCCTTATATCATCAAACTTCATCAATAACAGCTTTTAAAAATATGGAACATAATAATGAATAAATATACATAATATAATAAATATGGAATAATTCTGCTCTCTAGAAAATACACTGGCTTCTTTCCTGCATAACCCGCACACTTCTGCATCGGGAAGAATGTTGGGAAACTTTTGTTGTAGACTCGGAAAAATAGTTAACAAATCTATTCATTTGAATTTGTGATAGATTTTTCTCAATTCGATGAACAATTGGAATTCTGTAAACATCTTCGATACATCAAACGTATCGACGATGTTCTTTGTTTTTCCCTGTTTATACGCATACTTCATACAACTCGATGTCACACGACAAATCGCATCGCATGACACGATCTTGAATTGTAAGTAAAATTGTTTCGCAAAAGTGTGTGGGTTATGTAGAAAAGCTGCTGCGTGTTCTGGAGAGAAGCCTCCAATTGATGCACAAGATGATTCGTTCGGTCATGTTTCACTCGAGGTATTGACATCATATTTTCAATTGCTAAAAAGACAATTTGTACATCAATGAGAATGAATAATACATTTATAAGAATGACAATTACTACGATAGGTTTCACATAATTCAGGATGACGATGATGATGGTATTGATGAACATGGTAATGACGATGGATTACCAGCCATCAGAGAAGAAACCAAGAGATTGTAATATTGAGGAACATGAATCGGCTATGGAGGTTCTTGATCAAATTGAGCAGAAATATAAAGCTTCCTCGAGTGCTTCGGAAAAAGTATTACTCCTCACGCTTGCGCCGAAATCCTGTGGTCGGAAGAGACTTGCTGACGAGTTTGAGACTTCTGAACGCCAAGCTAGGAAATCTATCGAACTGGTAAAAGAAAATAGTATTTTAACGTCACCATCTCCAAGAAAGTGTCATGCTTCAGCTTTTGAAATAAAAAACAAGATCATAAGTTTCTATAACGATGACGAAAATAGTCGTATAATGCCGGGCATGAAAGATTTTGTTTCAGTTAAAAAAGAAGACGGATCACGAGAGCACGTACCAAAGAGATTGATTTTGTGCAATCTTTTAGAATTATATTTTGCTTTCAAAGATCAGAATCCCACTGTTCCGGTCAGTCTCTCTACATTCTCGCAGCTGAGACCTCGTAATTGCGTACTCGCTGGTGCTAGTGGAACGCATACTGTTCGCGTTTGGGTCCATCACGAGAATGTCAATTTAATGCTTAATGCGATAGATATTCAAAAATTAACATCCGGTACGAATAATCCAATCGCCACTTATCATGATGCTCTTGAAATGTTTTTATCTCAGAATCCATGTGCCGAATATTATTTCGATGAATGTTTATTATGTCATGGCAAAGAGGGTTTCCAGAATTTTTTACAAACAGTTTTCGAAGACAATTGCATCGAAAAACTCGAATATCAAATTTGGCAACAGACTGATCGTAGCACTTTGCGTACCGAAGTTGCAGATGCGGAAGATTTTTTAGAAGAACTTTCTCGCTGTCTTTCGAAACTCAAATTCCATTCATTCGTTGCGAAACAGCAGTCATCTTTTCTGAGAAATTTGAAGGATGATTTACAAGAAGGAGAATTTTTAGTTTTATGCGATTTCGCGGAAAATTATGCGTTTGTAGCCTAGAATGCTGCACAGGGTTTCCACTGGAACAACGACCAAACGACAATTTTCACCACTGTCATTTATTACAAACAAGGAAACGAACTCAGTCATCGGAGCATTGCTATTTTATCGGATAATTTGAATCACGATACAATCGCTGTGTACGAATTCCAAAAAATTATAATAGCGTACCTGAAAGAGTATTTTCAACCAAGAAAAATTGTCTGTTTTACGGATGGAGCATCTCAGCACTTCAAGAATAGATATAATTTCAAAAATCTTTTGTATCATTACAAAGATTTTGGAATAGCAGCTGAATGGCATTTCCATGCAACCGCTCATGGAAAAGGGCCTTGTGACGGTATCGGTAGTAATCTGAAACGACTAGCAGCTTGAGCGAGTCTTCAAGCGAGGTCTAAGCAGCAAATTTGAAATCCTGATGCGTTTTACGAATGGGCAAAGAGGAATCTATCAGAAACTGTTGTTTTTGTAGTTCGAAGACAAAATATGAAATCACTGCTAAAAAGCTCAAAACTCGCTTCGAAACTGCAAAAACAATCCCAGGAACGCTCAAATATCATTGTTTCATCCCAACTTCGAACATGACTTTGCATTTACGAGTATTTTCGTCATCATTGAATGTAGATGTTTTCCCGAAGATGAAAATTCAAAAGAAGAAATTAATACGAATAAGAAAACGCGCTAAATATATTGCTTCGAGCAGAATTATTCCGTGTTTATTATATTATGTGTATTTATTCATGATTATGTTTCATAATTTCAAAAGCTGTTATTGATGAAGTTTGATGATATAAGGGTACGGTAAAATTGTATTAAATCATTGGCATGATTGAAAAATCATATTTTATTGAAAAACAGTTCGTTTCACTTGTATTCCGCGTCAATGGTATGACGAACCGTAGCGCTTCAAACCGTTGCCAATGCCAGATAAAATTTTCTTCCCATAATTTCTCCTACACGATTTTGAAGCTGAAAAATCCAGCTTTCAGATGAGCTAATTGAAAAAAATTTTCAAAATTGTCGAAATTGAAAAAAAATGCAAAAATAACTTTGAACCCGCTAAATTTGTTGGAAAAAATTTTTTCTCACAAAAACAGATTACTCCATTGTAAAGAACAGAAAAAAAGCTACGAAAAACAATATCGAAAATGATTCAAAAAAAAATTTAATTTAAGAAATTATATCTTCAAAAGAGCTGATTAAACGAAATCTGCGAATTTTTGACCCCTGTAGTTTGATAACCAGAGGTACCAGGCGAAATCCTTTATAGGATTAAAAGTCACTAACTAGTACTACATTTCAGTGCAATTTCAGAAAGATTGGGGAGGTACAAATTTTGAGCAGGTACGCTTGAGAAATTTTGCCCCTTAAGCTTTATTTTCTTAGCAGTATTCATACGTCAGAACGGAATCAATCTAAAACTCCAATAGGAGGGCGAAAACCGTTCAAATGTTCAACATTTGTTCCCACTCAAGCTTTAACCCATTAAATCCGGGAAATGCAGGATTTCAACTGTAATTTTAAACGTTGCAAATGATATATAAATCATTAAAAACTCATGGCAAAAATACCTTACCTACTATTTTCGAGGTTGCTCTTTCGGTTGCTGAGGTCAAAATTACCTTCAGATGGCGCTGGAACACCGATATAGCCGATTTAAAATAAAAAGTCGACAAAAAATTGGAGGATATTTGACTTTGTGATTTTTTCACGGGTTGAAAATGCACTCAAAATTATTCAAAACATCAACCAAGGGTGCACAAAATATCTCAACTTTACGATAGAAGTTTTTCCCAGACTTGAAGGGGACCTAAACTCTCTCAATTTACCATATATTCACCAAAATAACTCGCAATTCTGAGAATCTAGAGAAAATTGACAGAACATATACTTTTGTTGTACCCGGAGGTTTTTGAGGTCGCTGACTACGAATCAAACATCAGATTTTCAAAATTCAAAATGACGGATCCAAGATGGCGGACGAAACGTCAGAAAAAGCCTCGAAAATGGATGAAAATCGGTATGCTTAGGTTTTTGAGGTTCTTGATTACGGATCCATTATCAGATTTTCAAAATTCAAGATGGCGGACCTAAGATGGCGGATGAAAAGTCAAAAAAAGCCTGGGAGATGGATTGAAATCGATCCACCGAGATTATTGAGGTCGCTGATTACGAATTCAGCATTAGATTTCTAGAATTCAAGATGGCGGACCCAAGATAGTGGACGAGAATTCGAGAAAACTCCCGAAGATGGATGAAAATCGGTATACTGGGGTTTTTGAGGTCACTGACAACGAATCCAGCATCAGATGTTCAAAATTCAAGATGGCGGATTCAATATGGCATACCGAAATTTATGACATCACTCAAAATCATGCAATAATGTTTATACGTGAAGTTTCCGCAATAAAATTGGTTGTTTCCGTCCGTTAATTATTCCATGTGCACGTTTCCCAAGTCAAACTACGTAGCAAGTTTATATTCTTGTATGTTCCCCAATAACTCAGTTCTTCATGCGATGAGCTTCGTCTTTATTTCCTCCGATTCACTTGATGATAATGCCAAATTCAATTACCCTAATAATAACTGATATTCACTTCTAATATTTTCATCACGTGTCACCAGTCGAATTACACAGTGACCCCAAAAATCTCCTCGTATACACATTTTATCGTGATTTAGAAGCATTTTATGAATTTCAGTATGCCATATTGAATCCACCATCTTGGATTTTGGAAATGTGATGCTGGATTCGTTGTCAGTGACCTCAAGAACCCCAGTATACCGATTTTCATCCATCCTCGAGAGTTTCCTCAAATTTTCGTTCGCCATCTTGGGTCCGCCATCTTGAATTTCGGAAATATGATGCTGGATTCGTAATCAGAGACCTCAAAAACCTCAGCATACCGATTCTCATCCATTTTCAAGGCCTTTTTTTCACTTTTCGTCCGCCATCTTGGATCCTCCATTTTGAATTTTGAAAATCTGATGTTTGATTCGTAGTCAGCGACCTCGAAAACCTCCGGGTACTTCTCTTGAAGAATACTGAACGAATAAAATTATATGTTCTGTCAATTGTCTCTAGATTCTCAGAATTGCGAGTTATTTTGGTGAATATATGGTAAAGTGAGAGAGGTTAGGTCTCCTTCAAGTCTTGGAAAAACTTCTATCGTGAAGTTGAAATATTTTGTGCACCCTTGGTTGATGTTTTGAATAATTTTGAGTGCATTTTCAACCCGTGAAAAAATCACAAAGTCAAATATCCTCCAATTTTTTGTCGACTTTTTATTTTAAATCGGCCATATCGGTATTCCAGCGCCATCTGAAGGTAATTTTGACCTCGGTAACCGAAAGAGCAACCCCGAAAATAGTAGGTAAGGTATTTTTACCATGAGTTTTTAATGATTTATATATCATTTGCAACGTTTAAAATTACAGTTGAAATCCTGCATTTCCCGGACTTAATGAGTTAAGGAAATTCCGGAAGATTTCCGACGCATGTTCAATGGACTAACGAGGTGCCTCTGACAGACTTTCGACGAACATTTCCTTTCCCACAAAGTCTGCTCATCGCAGGGTTGCCACACTGAGGATAAAAAGTAGTAGTCTCAACTACGCACGACAGTTGGATACTCTCAAATACAATACCATACTCCGTCAACTCAATTAGATTCGTTGATTAGGTTTGCGACTCAACTACGTTGACAAAGGATTGTGTTCGAACGTATGCTTGATTGTCGTGCGTAGTTGAGTCGATTATCTTTTTTTCCTCAGTGCAGGTGAAAAATGGGACAATAATTCGGTAATTGTTTCCTTCTTTTGGAAACTTGAATCTGAATGGTTGGATCCATGACAATTATGCTGTTCAATTTGGCAACCTTGATTTCCCGAAGGCCGAAAATTGCTAAAACCACTTTTTGTGTCGTACAAAAGCAAACGCTTTGCTCACACACTAAGGACATTTTATGGTATGAAATTCGGCACAGATGTATCCCAAAGCGCTATAACAAAATATTGTTGAGATTCGATATACCTGCGCAATTTACGTTGAAAATTAGTCTCACTCTTTGGACACGGTAGGATCTATTTGAAATGAATCCAAAATTCACTTGTGGAGTTTGTATTTTCTTAGGGATTAGATCCTCGCCAATACTGGGCCGTTGTAAATATATTTGGCAATTCCCGTCCCCAGGTCGTTTTGAAATCTTATAACGAGAGATCGTATGAAATAACAAAAACTCCTCCAGGAAAGTAAATATTTTTGCTTCCGTGCATATTCCAACAGAATCCAATGAAAACAGTTCTTGTTTTTTCACCTCCTCTATCTATTTATCATCTTTCATTCATTCTTCCATTCATTCTTCCATTCATTCATCCATTCATTCAGATGGAAAGAAAAAAGGAAGAACACCTCATCAGTACTTTCGTTTCTACCTCGAACAATTAAAACTGATGAACGTCAGATACATCCATAGAGCTCTTTCACGTACACAGACCGTGAGATCGTATCAAAAACAAATATGAAAAATCACTCCACTCCCTCACAATACATGTATATATACACAGAGAATACATATCGCAATCTCTTCACGTAAGTAAGTAGCAAAAATTTGAGAAACTCGCAAATAAATTGGATTTTGTTAAAAGCTTTTTGATCCTCTTTTTACATGAAGATTTATTGTTTCCTCGTTGATATTCCAAACCCGGCATTCGACATTGATTTGAACGATATATCGTAGGTCGAGGAATCCTTTGATCCTCTTTTTTAAGCCCTTGGAGCATAAATTTTTTCCTCTTACATGATACGTCTTTCGAATCTTTCCACTTATCTTTCTTCGATCTTCTTCGATTCATACTTACCTCCACGTATATCCCGTTGGAGGTCAAGGTCTGAAACTTATCCTTTGTCTTTTATCATTCGATTTTGTTTGAGATTTCGCGTTGAGGATCACAAAGGGAGACCGGTTGGAACTATGGAAACCATATGAATTCGTCGCATAACGTTCGAAGGTACGAGCAAATGGAGATTCCGTCTATGTAAATTTCCTGTACGCGTGCTTGCATACATGCATGCGCATCCGCGGTTATCCACGATAAAGCACGGCCCGTGACAGAAGTTCTATACATATACATATATACAGATACAGGAAGCAGCCCGGCAATGTCTAGCGGCATCACCATAGTATAGATGAAAACCGAAAGAAGACGGAGGACTCGGCAAGTAGAGAAGACTCGGTAGAATTCGATAGTGGAGCATTGAAGACTGTGAAACGAGTCGTGAATCGTAGATGCACGGCGGAATATATAACAACAAGAGACTCTGTTCTTCCGCACATTTTCCCTCCTACTTCCCTTGTCGTTTCCTTGACAAATCGACGTTATCTGAAAATTTTACCAATTCAAGCATCATCCGAACGATAGATTAAATAAACCATTGTGAGACGACGAACGGGGACGTATGGGAGACAGGAAGTAACGTGATTTCATTTGTCCTTGGAGAATTTTATCAAATGTCAAGGATCATTTGAGGATTTATATAAAAATTCCACCTTGATTGTGTGTATATAAGCGCAACAATGAAATGACATTTCGGGATTTGGAATTTTTGTGAAAGGATGTGAAAGCATTTCCTGCATTCGACAAGTAAACGACAATGATGCCAAGATATGTACTACTCGATGTAGTCGAATGTTCATTCGCAGGCTTCGATGGTAAACTGGACGTAAGAGCGAGCAACCATGGATATATTCAGCTGAACTGAATTACTTGAACGCATCGTGACGCAACAACCCCGTCGTAGAAGATCTTATCCGATGTTAAAACGGCGAGGGTGTGAGGAGGTGTGGTAAGCTATTTCTCGAGCATCCAGCGAAAGGAATACCTTGAAAAGATATCGGATAACCTTTTGAAGCCAGATACACCCAACCATCCCAGTTTACTCTCCACTTCTGAGAATTAAACCAAGTTCCATTCCGCTACACGCTTAATGCGATATCATATTTTTTTTGGATTCTCCGTTATCCACGATGATTCATTACCGAAAAATTAAAATACGTCAGCTGCTTTTCTTTCCCTCGAATGTCGCTAATTAAAAGAAAAAGAAGAAGAAGGAAAAGAGGAGATCGAGTCTCATCTCGTTTCTCGGCATTAATCTTCTATAAGTAATATTTGATGGGAGTAATATTTTCAGCTGACTTTTTATTTCAGAACGAAGGGCAAACTATATATATATATAATGCAATGATCCTTGTTACAGCATTGCGCACGGCTGGCTGGAAATAATTCAATTACAGCGTTATTACGAAACGTCGAAAATAGTACCCTCTCCAGCTTGCAATTATACATCTGCATTTAATTAAATCGCGTCGCGTCAAGGATTGCGTCCCAAATCGACAAGCGCGTTGTTCCATAAATATACTAATCACTCACTCGAAATCCACGGGTTCGAATGGAATCATCCTTGTTCGAATTCGTGTTCCAATAGCGCCCCAATGCCTAAATTCATAGGAAACCATTCTAGATCCTCAATTACATTTTGATAATGTAACATGTTATAACGAGCGATGACAAACATAAGATAATCCCTGTACGAATCTTACACAGAAGATCCTGTTCCTGTTGATTTTATTCTCGAATGAGGAAGAGCGTTGAGAAAATATCGTAATGTTTTTTTTGTGTACAGTCGAGCTCTTTGTTTTTCTCCTTCAATTATTGGGTAACTCGATTAGCGCTCCTTCTCCTCTTTCTGCGGCCTTGTCATTTTGTTTTGTATATAATCAATATATAGGGACACGTGTATTTATACCGCTTATTGAAATCAATGAAAAGGTCTCTTCTTTTCTTCCTTCGAGGAGAACAAAATTCAATTACAGATTCAGACCGACGAAGGAATTGAAGAATTTCATTAAAAGAAACTTCGCTCCTCAGAATGGAAACACGTACAAACATACTCTTTGGTTTCTCAAAGCTTTTCTTTTCATTAATGTGAATAATACTCGGAGGAGGAAAAAGTATGTATCTCGTAGAATTCGTTTGAAATGCAGGTATGTAACGATCGCTTTGGGATTCTACATTCCAGATCCTTCACGTTTCTGGCTAATTAACGCTGTTTCCGGACATTCGCATTCGAGCACGGTGTCGCGGAGCTATCGGAATGCAATATTCATAGACATGTGAGCAGACGAGTACCGCATGTGCATACACACACCATCCATGTATATATATGTGCATACACACACCATCCATGTATATAGATATATATATATATATATATATCTATTTGAAACTCGTGGGTTCCCAACGCAGACGGGGAAAAACATATGTGAGCGTGGGTGTGAGTGCGAATACGTACCTATATACGTATATTTTACACATGTAAAATTCATGAGACAGATAACTTGGTCGACTTGGAGGGAATCAATTTGAATGCCGTCGATGCGAGTAACGATTTCAAGTTTCTTCATACATGTTATTTATATAATGATGAGGGGATGCGAGATACGTGGCGAGATGAGATCATAATAATTAAGTTCCCGATAAACAGGCCGAAAATTTCATGACAAAGTTAAATTAGTTAGCTAGCTAGCTTCAAATGTTTGTGAAATTTGTTCTTGAAATCTATTTTTCTCACAGTTTTGCGGAAAACGATTCAAATCTGTGTTACTTTCCGTGAATTGGATTGATAAAAAAAGTTGTAGAAAAACTTTTCCGTAACAACAATCGACGTGTTTCCTTCGACGTGTTCGAGTGAACTTTCAAAGCTTTTACAACGAACAACATTTTGTTGTGAGGTATTGTGCTGGCCTGTTATTCAAATCGAACTTCACTTGAGAAAAAACTGTTTCTAAGCAAACAAGGTGTGTGGCAAATACAAGTTACGCGCGGTGAAGTTATTCGTATCGAATTAATGCGACTCGTTCGGATGAATACTTAATTACGCAAAAATTACGTCGAATTTACTTTTGTTTAATGGACTTGAAAGGGAGCCGATGAAACAATAAATATGAGCAATTTTTACCTGCAAATACAAATTGCCTCTCCAAAATTTAGGTCAGGTTAAGGGCACGCGAGTCCCAACAAAAGCGAGCCAAATTTTACGCCAACTTTTTACATAAATTACGCGTTCAACGGAAATTTTCAATGAATAATAATAAAATGCACGACTAGAAATAGACTCCAAATTCAAATTTCAGTCTTTTTCTGATTTTCTGGCGAGTATAGGAGGATTAAAAAAGTAATAACCTCCAACTGTCAAACATTTTTTGTAATTTTCTTTTGTAATACTTGTAAACTATGAAGAAACCTGAATTGATATTCAGAGTCCAACCTCAGTTATGTACTTGATTACTATCGATTCTAAATTCAATATTATCAATTAATTTATGAAAAAAGTTGGCGCAAAATGTTACCCGCTCCTCCTGATGCTTCAGTGTCCTTAAGGGGACTAGAAAAGGCAGGTAATTCATACAAATTGAAATTGAATAATAATAAATTACGTACTTGGGATTGCTGGCCCTGTCTCCCGCGCACTTTGAGTTTCCCAATGACTTGCGAAGGCTGAAAAATGAATTTGTAAAGTTCGAACCTCTAAACGTCAACAAATTTTACTTTTTATATTTTTTAGCCTTCAGAAAGCAGTGGGAAATTCAAAGTGCGTGGTAGTGCGCAATCCCAAGTACGTAATTCATTATTATTCAATTTAAATTTGTATTATTCACGTTTCTTTTGAGAAAAGTTCACGCAAAATTTGAATTATCCTCTCCCCCACTTCCTCATGCTTGAGTCCCCTTGAAATAAAGGGTTTTTTTCCACCTTCTGCTGACCTTCCCACTCAGAGGCTTGGTTTGTCTTATAAACCTTCTCTTACGCCTTTAAACGTCTCCAACTTTTTGTAAGGCTTGCTATTTTCCTGATTTCTCTTCCTGCTACTTTCTTCAGTCCGTCCAGAGAGATATCTCCTATTATTTGAAGGCGTCTGCTCTCCAGAGTTGGATAATGGCACAGCAGATGCTTTATAGTCTCTTCTTCTTCTTCATCGCATTCCCTGTAGTGGTCGTCGTTCGTGATCTTTTATCTCTCAAGGTTCACTCTAACAGCACAGTTTCCTGTTATTACCCTTATGACAATATATAGACCAGTTTTTTTTTCAAACTTCAACAATTGCTGAATCCCGTCGTTGTCTATTCTGGGCCACGGATTTTGGGCTATACTGTGATCGTTTCGATTTTGCTATGCTTCTTCACGCAAAAAAATAGCTGCCATAGCTAATTTTCGTGGTTGATATTTGGATAGCGAAAAGAATAGCTATGATAGCGATTTTTCTTTGCAATCAGTGTTTCGCTGTACCAGCTTGAAAGAATCTTTACAAGAACAACCAACCGAGTGAAAAAAACATTCATTGGATAGGGGAGGGTTGATTCCACAATCTTTCGGTTACTCACTCAAGCTGCTAGCGCTTGAGCCACCCTACCGATTGAATTTTTCTTGTTCCAATAATACATATAGCTTCAGCGGAATGTTCCAAATTCAATTTTGCAAAACTGCATGCAAACAAATAATTATTCTAGAGGTCAAATATTTCGTTATTAGGGTTGTTGAACATTTTTTGAACCTCAAAATGTCTATGCATTTGTCAAATGTTCATTGAATTCATACTGAATGTTTGGCGGCCATCTTATTCTCTTTGGGTATGTACTACAGCTACAAAAATCGCTCCACTAGCAACATTTCTCCTGCGATCATTTTTTGTTGGTGCACATATAGCTACAATGATAGCTGCAGTAGCGCAATGCACTCAGCACACAAGTTTTTGCTGTGACTGCGAATTCATTTTTTTCCGTGTTCCTTCCAACAAACACCGAAGGTGTTGAAGACATCTACAAGATATCTTTAAGAAGAAATTTGTTAGATACATCGAAAAGATGTCTTTTAGATATCTGAGTGACATAAAAAAAGAGATATCTTCAAGATATGTCGACTTGATATCTTTGAGGTATCTTGAAGAAATATCGGGAACATGTCTTTAAGGTATTTCTGAAAGACATCTTTTAGATGTCGAATCAGCATAGTTTAGAAGACATCTTGACAGAGTTTCTGAATATCTGTTACACATCTCAAGAATTGTCTGAGTAAGAAGGGCAAAAGTCACGCCATGTTCCTCTTTTAGAACTCATCAGTGATTTTTTGTGTTGTCTGGGATGTCCTCATGATTTCAAAAAGACATCTCAAAGATGTCTAAAACGTATCTTAAACACTCAAAAAAATATCTTGAGGCATGTGAAATAGTGTTGCCGCGATATTATCGTCGATAATTGAGGAATAATCGATTATCTCAATTCTTACACGTTCCTATGGAATATATAATCCACGAATCTTCGATTATGCTCATAATGAAACGGAATAATGAATGATCCCAGACTTGTACACAAAATAAACCAAGATATGCTTCCATTTATCGTTACGATAGTGTAAGAATATTTTGATTTATTTTGTTTAAAAGACCAAGATGATCCATTATCCCGTTTCATTTCGTGCACAGTCGAAGATCTACGCGTTAAATGTTCCATGAAAACCTCTCAGAATTAAGATAATCGATTATTTCTGAATTTCGACGATAATATCGCGGCAACACTAATGTGAAAGATGTCTAAAACATGTCTCAAAACAATCGAAAACATATCTTGGAACTATCTGAAAGATGTCTTCCATATATCTAAAACATATCTTTGTCAGCGTGTCTGAAAGATATCTTGTGCAAGACATTTTTGAGATATCTAAAACTTGTTGAACTTTGTTGCATAAGACATCTTTTGTATGTCGAAAAAATGGCTCCACGAAAGTCTTCCAAGACATCTCCCGTGATCATAAGACATCTTTTAGATACTGATGGATATCTTTTTGTTTGTTGGGCTGTTTTTTCCGATTATTTGGTCTCCGAGCTTCCGAATTGAAAACAGCGCTTCCTCATAACTCATCACTACCTTTGACCTCGCTGTCCTCGATCCTATGCTTTCAAGAGCAGTTTGATCTGTTATTTTGTAGTATCACCTTAACTGTTTTTCATATTTTCGCTTGGTGAATCATTGTTGCTAGATATTATAGCCGGTCTGTTGATCACAAGTTATGTGATTCTGATCAATAAAGCTCTGAAAAATCGTTCCAGGTAAAAATATCCCGGTGGGAAAATATCCTCTGGTGATTTGGTCCTTGTTAATTATGTCCCTGGAAGTATGTACCAAGGTCTGCATGATCCATGAGAAGTATGTTCCCGTTTGTGTCGAAAAGGTCATGAATAATTCTATATGACCCTGAATAAGACCATGAATTATTTTTTGGGGGAATTTCTTTTAAAATCTAGTTGCCGTTAGAATGTTGTGCGTATAAATATCCGTCATGTAATAAAAACAGTTTGGTCTGTTGGATTTCGATAAATTTGAATGGGATGTTCTTCCTGTCTGTTGAAATGATTGAATATAACTGAATTGTATTTTGAAATCGGCAAGTTGCGAGGTTGTGTCTGGCTGCTTGCGCGGATATGTACATGTTATATTTTAGATTGGTGCGTTTTGTGTTCAGTTTGAACGGAAGATTGAATGCGTGTGGATTTGATGGCAACACGATTCTGTGATCCGCACGGAAAAAAGTAATTACGTGTGAGATGGACAGCCATTTTTGTAGCTCCAACAGCTAAATTTCAGCTGCTGCAGGAAAATTTTTAGCTTCAACAGCTGAATTTTAGCTGATGCTGCTAAGAAATTAGCTGTCCTGTGGGTGCTAAAATTTATCTGATGCAGCTAAAAATTTCTTTCTGTGCGCGTTGAGAGAATAATAATGTCTCAGGAAGTCTTCGATTATTCTTCGGATGTTTTGTGCTGAAGTTTATTAGTGTTGTTGTTGTGTGTTGGGGAAGTGTATGTATGTATGTATTCGTTTTGGGAATATTTTTTTCGACGATTTGTTTATGAAAGATTCATTAGCTGGTGGATATTTTGTAGAAGGATTCTTGCGTGGGGATCATTTTTCCTGGGGATGTTATTTCCGGAGGATCCTTTTGTGGGAGATTTCGGGCAAGGATCAAGTGTACGTGAACCGGGAATACGTTTTTTGACCTCATATTTTGCTTTGAAGACATATTTCACACAAAACAAGTACTCTCCGCTACAAGCATTTTTGGAATACAAAAATGCCCATCCCTGGAAGTCAATTTTCAAATTATACTCACAAAAAAACCGCTTAGAATACTCGTAAAAAATGATTTATTTGTATGAGGCTTCATGGTTTTTGTTAGATTGACGAATTAGTTATTTGTTCATGAGAAAAAGTAGTTCAATTCAGAATAACGTTTTCAACTGCATGAATGCATCATTATTTTCAATTCAATTCTAATTAAAAAGCTGAACCTAAACCCAAATTCGATCCTAATTCAACCCTGAATCGCAAACTAAACCAAAGACAAATTGAATTGAGATCGAATGGTCGATCTTAGAAGAGCTTAAAATTAAAGGGTAGTTCATAGAGCATGGGTCTGCCGAATGTGCGATGGCAAAGGGAAAGCCCCCAGCTTAACTCGTAATCTTCATCTATTCTTCCCAATTCTTTCCAGAACAATGCATCCTTTTTTCTCAATACAAATTGAACGTCAAATCGGTTGTATTGTAAATCGAATTATTTCCAATCATTCAACCTCATACCCAAAACAAATTTGATATTCTCTTCCTAGATACTCAAATGCTTCATCAATGAACTATCAACATAATCGCTGTATTATAACTGTTGAATGAATTCAATTCGATTATTTTCTTCCACTAGATCGAAACAAATAACATACAATCTATTAATTCAAATATTTAGTCACGTAATTAGAATTTCCCATCCACCACGTTGTGTGCATTTTAATCAGTCGACCGGGTTTTGTTCAATAATCATCACGAGTATTACGTTTAGCAATGAATGCAGTTGAATTGCATAAATATAGCTCGAGCGCAATACTCGGTTCTGGTGCATGTACAATACAGTTATGTTATATTTATGGATATTTTTCAAGTGAAGATATTGTGGAGGGTTATATTCACGGTGAGGAATAATCGAGCATAGAAAAATATACTTGGACATGGTAGGATGATGAATTTCCTGTTATAATTATTACGACTTTTGTTCTTCGCGTATGCTTTGAGCAACAGGTGGCATGGAAAACGGTGAATAAATCGTGCAGGATAACGGCGAGTCTAAATCGAAGTCCGATGATTACCTTTCTCTCGCTTTCGATAGAAATTCGATTTTGCATAACCGTCGGTCCCCGAAAAGTAATTTCGCTTCAATGGAAAAAGGGGTGTAGAAATCTGAACGGGCTCTGATTGTTCACGAATGAAAGGAAGGAGCTGCATCACTTTCTGTAACAAGGCCTGTATTTGTGTGAATCCAAAATTCAATGAGGGGCGATTTTCGAAAAACTGGTGCAATATTCGATCAAAATGAAACCAGGAATCAATAAATGATTGTGTCACATATTTACAAAAAAAAAAACACGATTTTATATAATTTTGTGTTTTACTGCTTTCCAGCATTTTAGTAATGTGTTTTTAAGTAAGAAAGTGAATACGAATGTTTTGAAGGGAAAATGGCAGAGGGGCGGAATGCAGAAAACACGGCAAAGGGAGAAAAAACGGAACGGAAAACCAAGGGACAAAGAAATCGTAATCGACTAAAAACAATGGTGAAGGAGTGAGATAAAACGTCCCTCTGGATTCAGTTTGTTGACGATACAATGAAGTCCTTGATACAACGTTCCACCGCGTTAAATGTGACGAAATAACGTTCAAAGGTTTGCTTTGCTTTTGTATTCTCGATACAATGTGAACCAATCGGTGATTAAAGTTGCCATTTTTTCTCCGAGTTTGATTAATAGAAGAAAAACAAATCGAATGATGTGACAGAAAAGAAGAGAACAGAGGACAAAACGTATCGATTGATGTATGAAATCCACTACGATGTACCTTGTATAATAACATTTCTGTGTTAGAATTTTTAACTGGATATCATAGTTTATTTGCAGTCTTGAATTCTAATTATTTCACAATATCCTGGTCATTTTATTCGCTCGTGTTCTCTTTGAATTTTGTTTCTACTTCAGCTTCTTCTTGTAATTAAACACGAGATTCAATCACCAGAAGGTTTTTCATTTCGCCATCTCTCATTACGTAGTATCATAAGTTTCACTCACCTCTAATTCCATTCATTTATTTTCTATGTCCACACCATCTCTCTCCTTTAACTTCATCATATTTTCTATTCCTGGAATTCATCAACTGGAATGAATCTCTTGTTTGTGTTTCTACGAATCTTTTCACTTTCTTCTTGAATAATCCATAAATTTTCTCATAACATGGTAAATGTGAGAGAGGTTTACATTCTCTTTACACTTCATGTTCAACAACAAAGTCAATTTTATTGTTGAAACAAGTAAATTGTTTGATACCTGTTGTTTGAAGTAGAAGGATGTTATATTTTCAAAGAGAAACTTCATCGATCTCGGAGAACTAGAATGATGAATTCCAAATTTACATAAAGAATACAGGCTGGGAATTATTGTTGGGTCGACTCGATATTTTATAAGCATTTGAAGAGATTATGATGGAGTATGGTGTAATTTCTAACAACTAGACTTTAGGGAGAGAGTTTACCACCGGTTCAAGGTTGTTTTGATTCTAAAGAAGATCAGTGGCCCGTACAGTTCACCTGAAGATGGCATCAGTAGTTATATAAGGCCGGTTCTGGACCAATTAGTATTAGTGCATGTCCGTGTGAGGGTGAGCTAGTATGCGTGTGTGTCTGTGTGACCAAAAGAATGACGTCATACTACATGTCAACGTGGTGTAGGGTTACATGGAGTTCTGGGAATTGTTTACAGAAAGGGCTCATATTACACAGAATCCTGATAATTTCTCGAAAAATGATATCACGGTACATGAGATTCTAAGAATTATTTACGAAATGTGATCACTGGATCCTTTCAGTGGTGTCATATTACAAGATTCTGGGGAATGATACCATATTACGCAGGTTTATGAGAACTCGTATCATGTCATATCACACAGAATTCTGAGAATGATAACAATGACATCATGGTACATGAGATTTTAAGAATTGTTTACAATACGAGATCATATTACATAGAACTCTTCAAATGGTGTCATGTTGCATGATTCTAAGAAATTCAGAAATCATATATCATATTATGCGTTTTATGCAGGTCCTTCCCCCTCCCCCCAATATTTTGTCTCATATCATCCCTATTACGTTGTACATTATTCTTAGAAGTCGACACTGTTCCTTTTGATATACATATTATGAATCACTTCATTCCTTTGATGAATGTCGTTATCATTTTATTTTGAGTATAGTTTCGCTCCCACTTTTATCCCTTTCATTCAATGGAATTGTATATAAGTGCAGCTCATCATTTAGCGTTTGCAAAAACCGGAGAATGTTGAGCAGATACACTCATCAAGAGTTGAAAATTCGCATAGAACTATTTTCCAAAGACATCGAAAAAAACTGAAACAATCAATAAGAGTGTATTGCGACGTTCGTGAAATATCAAAGCGTTTTGATTATTTGAACATAAGTGAGGTGAAATCTTGTGATAAGTAATACAACTCTCATTGAAAAGTGTGACAAGAAAACATTTGAATTGAACGAAATGGATTTCAGTAAAATCAACAAAGTTAGTTGTGTGGAAGACTATCTACCGATCAAGAAGTTGAAGAATTTGGAAATGAATAAGAGCCAACAGATTACAGACATAAGGAGGATAACTACAAAATATGGTGTGAAAATTATCATGGACGTTGAAAACAGTTTCACCATATTTCTTCCACAAAGAGTACAGAAACTTCTTGAAGAAGACAAAGATCTGTTCAATCAGTTACAACAGTCGTGCATTGCTGAACAATTGTTCATGACTTTCTTGGGAGGAGTATGCAACAAACTTGAATTTACAAACAGTATTTGAGGTGACGTTTTTTCAAGTGACAATGTCTTATATACCCGGGAATCAACTGATTTGTGCAAAATCTTTTAACTTGAATGCATCTTTCACAAAACAAATTATTGTTGGCTTAAAATTGGAAAGTAATAAACGATTAATTCCCTCAGTGAATTTAATGAGCAGTCATCCACGTACATGCATATCTTTACCACCTGATGAATGGAAACTGTTTGAGAATCGCTTCAAATTCATAAACTTATATTTGAATGGACATTATCCACAAATGAGAAGAGGAAAAATGATTGATTTCGTAACTTTCCGATTACGATTTTTAGTTCTCAATGATGATTATTTGGTAACACTAGAATTACAAGAAGGAACAATTGCAGGCCATTATCCATTTTATATAAGGAATACAACATTCAGCATTCTCAAAGAAGTTCTCCAGTGTGTAGATCAACATCTGCAACATTTACTGCACACACCTCTCCAAGTCATCAAAGATTCGATTGTTAGAATTATTGCCCAAGTGATTACTAGTGAATTAAAATCACCGGATATCAAATATATTATTGCATATGTGAAACTGCATCATGAAAGTTTACGAAAAAGTGTTTCAAGAAGACGTGATTACATAAATTCCAATTTCACACATGTTGATGAACTCTTTTCAGAATTGGTTACATTTAAATTAAAAGTGATAGCATTGGAGATCGTCTGTTATGTATAACTTTGAAATAATGACATTGGAAACTGTTTTATACATTAACTCAACAATATGAATATGTGGAAAGTTAGTTTTATTTTTTTCAAGATAAAAAAAAAACTTTTCAAGTATATAATTATGTATGTTCCTAAACGATGTAACCTCCCCGTGGATGATTGCGGGTCTCCCAGGGGGATATTCATGATACCTGTCCTTGATATCCTTTTTATCCATCCCTGGTAGTATCTGCTTCCTTTACGTGGTGGGGAGGATAAGTATCTCAGAGTTGGATCTTTTTTTTGAGTGGAATAAACTACTCAAGCGAAAGGATACAAACTGAGAGAAACGAAATCATCCTAATGCCAGAAACATCGGCAAAATTGAACGGAAGGGAAGCAAGGGGAAACTACCTTCCTTGACATGTTTCAATACTTCCCGAGGAAATGACACCTTTTCCTAACCTGGAATATTATGTAACAGAAACAAACAAACAAATTAATAAATACATGATGGCGCTCTCTCGGGTAAAATATTCTGGAGGTAAACTAGTCTCCCGTTCGGATCTCCGGGTGGAGGCTGCTCGAGGAAGCTTCATCAGCAAGGAACGAAAACAGAAGAATAGGATAGGGAAAAGAAACAACATTCTTCGAGTCCGAGCGTGGAATGTTAGATCACTGAGGCAAGCGGGAAGATTAGAAAATTTGAAATTAGAAATGAATAGGTTGAATATAGACGTGATGGGGATTAGCGAAATGAGATGGCCACAAGAGGGCGATTTCTGGAGTGGGGATTATAGAATAATTCATACAGGATCAAAGAACGGTCAAGCAAGTGTAGGAATTGTAATGCATAAAAGAGTAGGAAATAGAATAGAAAATTATTTGCAACATAATGAACGTGTGATGATGGTTAGGATCAGAACAAAACCGGTAGACACAGTCATAGTCCAAGTATACATGCCCACATCTGCATATTCGGAGGAAGATATTGAAAAAACGTACGAAGAAATAGAAGAAGTGATAGAATATGTGAAGGGAGAAGAGGATTTGATAGTGATGGGGGATTGGAATGCGGTAGTAGGACAAGGAAAAGAGGACAACATTGTAGGAGATTTCGCGTTTGGGAGGAGGAACGATAGAGGACAACGTTTAGTCGAACTTTGTGAAAATCATAAGATGGTTATCATAAACACTTTATTCGAAAATCATCCAAGAAGAATCTACACTTGGAAAATGCCAGGAGATACAGCAAGATACCAAATTGATTACATATTAGTGAAACAAAGATTTAGAAACCAAGTGAAAAACTGTAAAAGTTATCCCGGTGCAGATATAGATAGTGACCATAATATGTTGATGATGAAATGTTCTCTGAAATTCAAATCTCTGAAGAAGAAAAGGAGGATGCAGAAAAGATGGAATTTGAAGAACCTCAAGCAAAAACAAACACATGAGGCATTCGAGAAAATGTTGGATGAAAAATTGGGAGATCAAAAAGAGAAAGACTTGGGAATAGAGAGGAGATGGACAAAGATGAAGGGGAATATAAGAGAATGTGCGGATAAGATTTTGAAGAATGATGGAGTAGAACCTAAAAACCCATGGATAACGGGAGAAATTTTAGAATTGATAAATGAAAGAAGAAAATACAAAAATAATGATAGCCAAAAATGCCAGCAATGATACAAATCATTGAGAAATAAAATAATAAGAGAATCAAGGAAAGCAAAAGAACAGTGGTTAGAAAAGAAATGTCAGGAAATAGAAATAAGATTGCATTTAGGAAAAATAGATGAAGCATATAGGATTATTAAAAGATTTTTCGGACAAATGAAATCTAGGAGCAATAAGATTAGAAACTCTCTAGGACGACAATTGATAAAAACGGAAGAGAAAATAGAACAGTGGATCAATCATTTGGAAGACTTGTATAACCCTTATCAAAAACATTTAAATTCACTTATTCGAACTTTATCCCCAACATTGAACTTGGATTTTTTAACGTTTCGAATTTCAAATCTGTTATACACATTTATCAATAATTTTTTTTCATGTTCAGCTGTAACATCTTTTGGTTCCATTCCTATGGTTCGATGTTTATCATTATTGTAAGACAATACCAAATCAGATAATATATGCAACCATTTATAATTGCCTTGCAGACTGAATTGTATCCACATCTTACTCTTCAACAGGGTGTCTAGCAGTCGGGAATTCCGGGGAAGTCGGGGATTAGTCAGGAATTGTACTTTCATCGGGAAAAGTCGGGAAAACGTCAGGAAATGAACAGAATTCCGGGAATTTTCCAATTATATTTTGAATGTTTGTGTGTGCAGAATTTTTGAACTTAGAAAAGTTTTCCCCATCGACGAATAATTGGTTATATTGAATCTTAATCAGAATGAATATTGATTATATTCAATATTAATATTCTTTGTTATAATTCTGAGAGTTATGCAAAGATTCTCAGATATTTTCAGGATAATTTCTTCAGCCAGGTCTAGACAGCAATTATTCACTAAAGAATTCTCGAAAAAAATTTCTTTTCGAATTCTTATAGAATTCCAGAAACCTTACACAACTCAAGAAGTCCTATTTCACGGCCCTGTTACAAATAATCTATAAAATCTCATTGCCGAATGAGAAAATGAATAGGTTTCAATGGAATTCAATGATATTTAATCAGAGATTTCACCATTTGTAATAGGATTTAATAGAATATTCCTACCTGGGGGAGATTTGAGACCTGCTTCAAATATTCTCTCAGAGGTCTTGCGACGGTTTCAAGAATTTTCGAAAGAATTCCCAAATGTTCGTGAAATAGTCTGTTTCTGACTTCTTTAAAATGTATTGAATATACTTGATTTCATTTTCAAAACGCATCATAATTAAATGAAGCCGAGTTGGATATGAATGATTTGGATTATTGATTGAAAACATGTCCATTTGAAATGATCAATATTTAAATATTCAATTTCGAATTCGTTTTTCTTATTAGATTTTATTATGCCATCGAAGATGTTAATTGAAATGTGTGTGCATTTCATTTTCGATCCGGGAATTTCCCAAAAAATCCTGAAAAAAGTCGGGAATTGGTCGGGAATTCCAAAATCATATTTTGCTAGACACCCTGTTCAAAGTCCGATTAAATCGTTCACAAATCGATGCTTTCAAATTGCTATATGTTGAGTATAAATTAATACTATATTCTTTCATAAGATCTTCAAACTGGGCATTGTAAAACTCCTTGCCTCTATCCACTTGCAAATTCTCAGGTTTACGTCTTCCCACCAGAACAGACTTTATTGTAGCAGTAACATCTTTCCCTGTTTTCGACTTCACTGGAATGGCCCAGGCGAATTTTGAAAACGTATCGATAATGGTCAATATATATCTGTAACCTTCATTTTCTCGTTCATAGGGTTGCATCTCTACAATATCAGCTTGCCACGTCTCATCTATTTGTCGGATATCAACGTGTCTGCGAGGATATCTTCGGCGTGCCGTTTTATGGAGCTCTTCCACTAAATCCTGCTTTTTCTTGTTCATTTTCAATAGCTGTCAGCCTGTTATCTAATTCAAATATGAGCATAGAGTTACGATAGACTAATTTTTGGTTTGCATTGGCATCAATTTGTACACTTTTCAAATTTTGTTCAACAGAAGATTTCAGAGCTCCAATTACCATGTGATTGTTGACTACTTCAGTTCTTAACGATTCTATAACTTCAGAGACAGCATTCATTTCATGTGAAATTACACGTTGCATCAAATCCAAATTGATTGCATCACTATGATCTTCAGCTTCAGCAACATTACATAGCCTCTTTTTATCTATATTATAATGACCTTCAGAGGTTAATTTGAATCCAACTCCTGGAGGACCCCGATTCATTGATTCGGTTTGTTTGAAATGACGTCCGAATACATCAAGACTCATCGTGAGAATGACTTGAATGTTATAGAGAATTGTTTAATAGATAATTCCAGCCTCTTACAATTCTTCAATAATCGATAAAATTTCGTTTGTGTGGCTTGGGTTCCCAGCTGATTGAGAAGCTAAGAGTAATCGGAGTCGATCTACCAACTCATTGGGATCATCCCAGTGGATATATTCAATGCTTTGATTCTTTCTCTCAGCAACCATGTACTGTGGAATTACACCACTTCCTGATGGATTATGCTTCGTACTGGTTTTTATGAATTTGGGAGAGGAAGAGCTATTTATATTTTCTATGAAATGTTTGAATTTGAAACTCTTATTTTGACGCACAGGTTCATCTTTGCTATAATGTTTTCGATGTAGATTTGTAGTATTTGTTTAAAATTTTTCAAATCATTCTTACTCACATAGGTCTGTTCAGGTGTTTTTTTGAACAGCAATTCGAGCAAACCTCTGCTTGAAGGTAAATGTAATTTACCTACATCAATATAGTTTTCATGAAAAGTTATTGGTGAATCGCCTATCATCAATCTATTTTTTGATAATTTTCTCACACTATTCTTCGATACTAGAGGCACAATATTTCCCACCTATTGAACTTCTATCTGATAAAAACTACACTTTGGGGCTTATAGAATTTTCAACCTTCAATTCAATTCCGAATATAGACAATGATGCGAATTCATTCTATGTTGGTGAAGAAGAAATTATCATACCCACAGGCAGCTATGAAATAGGTGATATTCAAAACTATCTACAGAGGGTTTTGACTCAAAAGGGTATCAATATTCATATTAATCCAAATAATAATACATTGCGTAGCGAGATATACTGTAATCGTGAAATAAATTTCCAACCTAAGAACTCTATTGGTCGCTTATCAGGTTTCAAACCTTCTATATTGAAAGCTAATGAAATCCATATATCTGATCAACCGGTTTCCATAATCAAAATCAACTCTCTGAGAATTGAGTGTAATATTACGACGGGAGCATACATCAATAATCGTAAAGTGCATACTATTCACGAGTTTTTTCCTATGGTTCCACCAGGATATAAGATAGTAGAAATTCCATCACACGTCATTTATCTACCAGTCGTTGTTAAGACTATAGATTATATTCAGCTGCGAATAGTTGATCAAGACGGAGAATTGGTTGATTTTCGTGAAGAAGTTATAACAATAAGATTACATGTAAAGTCGTTTCAGTGATAGAAATGGGAATTGTTTATAATAGAAAGATTGGTGATGGTTATAACAGCAGTGTGACATGCAACAAACAAATCAGTCACAAACCCGCTCTCAAAGTGCTAACACATCCGAACAAGCAACTTTTAGGAAACCTAGGTTTCAAGCTCTCAACACACAATCGGAAAAGCAGAAGAAGAAACGTAAAAAATTGAGAAGAATACAATTGTTCTGTTCTTGTATCTACATGTTTGTGTTTCATAACATTGTATTTTGTCATGGAAGAGGAAATTTTGAATATTGAAACACCTATTATTTTTGATGAATCTATTGCGCATTGTGAGGTGCATGCCCATCAACCATATGCCTCATCAACCTTCAACAATAGTGATGAAATTCGAATTGCTGTGCAAAATCAAGATATTTGTTTACTTCCTAGCAGAAGTTCACTTCATGTGAGAGGAAAATTGATACAATTAGATGGAAATCCAGTAGTGAGAACGTCTTTAGTCAGTAACGCGATTTGTCACTTGTTCGAAGAAGCGAGATATGAAATGAATGCAGTAGAAATTGATAAGATAAAAAATCTCGGTCTCACAAGTCTCATGAAAAATTACGTATCTTCAAGTCCTGGACATGAAAAAATGATGGAAAATGCTGGATGGTTGAAATTTATTGCTGATGACGGGATAGCATTGAATAACGCAGCTGGTTATTTTGATATTATTATACCATTAGGAATGATGTTTGGTTTTGCTGAAGATTATCGTAAAATCGTTGTCAATGCTAAACATGAATTGATTTTGGTAAGATCAAAAAGTGATGCGAACGCTATTATACAAATAGCACCCAACGAGCCATATAGAATTATGATTGATAAGGTAGAATGGTTATTACCATACATTAAATTGTCAGATCGGAGGAAAATGAAACTTCTCAAATATATTGAGAATGATCCTTCTATTTCAATGAGTTTCCGCACATGGGAATTATACGAATATCCTTCTCTTCCTATAACTTCGAATCATATTTGGACTGTGAAAACATCAACTCAGCTAGAAAAACCTAGATACATTATATTTGGATTCCAAACGAACAGAAAAAATAATGTTAATTCAAATGCAAGTCATTTTGATCACTGTAATATTCGGGATATCAAATTATTTTTGAATTCTCAATCTTATCCTTATGGTAATCTAAATCTCGATATTGAATAAAATCAGTATGCTTTACTATATGAAATGTATGCAACTTTCCGAACAATTTATTATGGAAGAGCCCCACAACCGTTGTTTTCAAAAAATGAATTCTATCGTTATGCTCCTCTCATAGTTATTGATTGTTCAAAACAGAATGAATCCCTGAAATCTGGACCGGTTGACGTTCGACTTGAATTTGAAACTAGAGGTGATATTGCTGCTCAAACTTCAGCTTATTGTTTGAATTTACATGATCGCATTGTTGAATATACTCCAATAAGTGGAGGGGTTAGGAAATTGATATAATAAGTATTGAAAATCAAATTAACAACTCAGTTGGATCTAGAATGGAGTACGTGGTAGACATTCAAGGATTTAAATCATCAAAAAACGAATTTTTGATAAAAGAATTATCAATATTCCCCATCGATGAGCAAAATGAAAAACCGTTCGTTTTTCTCTTCCAATCTCCTTGTACGTGGAACAGTCTATCTATGAAATGTAAGAGAACGAACACATGGTTGAAACGTAATTTTCATTTTGGGAGGCTGGAGATATACCTGATGATTTGAATGAGATATACCTGATGAATGATCTTTGAAAAGAAGAAAGTGTTGAATAATGCTCAATGCTAATGATGAAACGGATTGACGTATATCTGTAACACTATATCCTACGCATTCACAATCACTGTAACTTGACGAGGGAAGGAAGGCTTGAAGACTTCGAAGAGGACGGTTCATGTTTGAAAATATAACTGATCTCACTCAATACGAACTGTATGCGTTCGAGAATCAATTTATAAAACAATGGATATTGCTTAAAAATTAGGATGATGGAGGAGATTATACATTTTGTTGCAAATGTTTATGAACCAAAATTCCATAAGATAGTAGAATCGATTATCTTTGTTCAATGAAAATTTTTTTCTTATCGAATCAAATTATTTGTAGAGAAAATATTATGGAAGTGAGATTTTGAACTTGAGTTCATAAAAATTCTAAACAGAGAAATCGAAACTATTTTATTTGATTTTAATTTTATTTATTGAATTCAAAATATACTATTTTCTCAATCAACATTGATTATCCCATGAACGATTCTGATTTCAAACTCATTATTATCACTGTTATAATCATCAAGAAACCCACTCATCATCATCATGTTCCGGTAGTGGATCTTGTGCATGGTGCCAAGGATATTGGTATACAAACTCCTGTTGTTGTTGCTGCTGCTGCTGCCGCTGCTGCTGCTGCTGCTCTTGTTCTGGGGGTAAATCATAATTCACCACCCTGAACCAAAAAGTGGATCCTAATTTCTCCACAATGGTGGTAATACCTTTTGATGTGATATAAATATCATTAGAAGGATTGTTAACCACTACATCACACATGTTCATCAATTCCTCCATTGGAGGTATTCCAGTTGAACTCCATATTTTTGGTATCAAAATGAATGGAGTGGGATGTACATAATAATTTTGCATCTTCAAAATCTGTAATGAGAGATGGATGTTCAATAAAATCTATGATTTTCGATTCTAAGGAATATGAGTTCAATTGATAATAATAATAAAAGAAACTTACCTGATAATTGAGTATTCCCTTGATGAAGAAGTAAAATGTTTTAATGAATGAGCTCATCTGTCTCCCCGAACCGTTTATATACTCCATATTGTTTATAAAAGTTACCCCTCCACACCCTATGCATATGAATCAGAAGATTCTCGAACAGAGGCATTTTGAACGTTTCAGAATTTAACCTTTTCTTTCCTTCTTGTCAACCTGATACTTCCCATATCTTTCGAGATAGAGGATTCATTTCTTGAAACCCCAAGGTAAGGTGTCAGTTATTCCACGAATCAATACTCTTTTATCATCTTCCCAGCTGAGTGCGAACTTATTTTGTCTAATAGTATATACTTCATGTTTTCTGCTTCGAATTAAATTTTGAGGCTTCTTTACTCTGAGATGAGAGAAAAGACATTCTTTATAATCATTGAATGTTACTTCGTTCAAAGCAGAACTTTTAACTCCCTTTGATTTCTTTTTTTCCCCCTCACCTGAAACTTTAAATGTATATGATTTTGATCTCAATCCAACAAACTCTGTCATGATTCTACCATTATTTTCATCTTTCATCAAACCAACCACTTTGTTATTCAGTTGAAGTATACCATAAACATTATTTACAGAATAGTCAGCGGTATCAAATTTTTCAGAATCTCGTTTAATGTACTCGTATATATCAGGCACAATTATATGATATATCAAACTATCTGTATCTGTATAAAGCAATTCGGTTTTATCCCCAAAATTTTTCCTCATATAATTATAATGAAAATCATAAATATATATTTTTGATACATCGAGAATCGTGAATCCTGTGTAAATGGGTTTATCGAACTTCACTTTTACTCGATCAAGCTCAATTATAACCATATTCTCTTCAAATATAGTACAGCTATTGAAGTTCGGTTTCGCGATTAAAGCTTTTGCCCCAAATCTACCCTCCCACTGTGTAACCAATCTTACATCCTTGTATTTCCTAGCATTTTACATTGTTTTTCCAAACACAGAATTATTCATGAGTTTGTAGAAGTTTTTCTGAAATTCATTAGTAGACTTTTTCCTCAATTCTGTGTTTAGGTTAATGTATTCTCTGAGCCATGATTTCTGATTGAATTTCAATATTCTATGTATTCTCAATATTTTCATATCTAAGTTCAAATACTGCTTCAAATTACGATAATGTATCACATAATGCGTTTTTGGTAATAAAATCGTTACTAATTTAGGAATTTTACAGTCGGGAAGAGGAGGCACGAAATGTTCTGGGCCTAATGGAAGATCCTTATGTAATTCATGCAATTCCTCAGGATATACAAAATCAACTTCGAGTATATATCCCACTGGTGAATCGTCTGAGATACTATGAACATTGAATTCATTCTGGAGATTTTCTTCCCACATGAAATTACTGAACGGTAAAAATTCATTCATAGCTGCACCATATTGATTATTGAGATCAAAATACATGAGATAAGACTCCAATATATTCATATCGAAATCGGAACCCATATATCTGTTATTAGACTTTCCATATCGATTTGAACACTGTGATATACCACCTCTCATACCTTTTTCAATGAACAATATCATTTCAATGTCTGTCAATAAATCTAATTCAATCCCTGTCATTCTGAGCATAGCATCAAAAGCAAGGCCAGGTGATGTATAATAATGTGAAGGATCTAAATTATATGTGGAGAAACAATTATCCCTAAAATTTTCGAAGATATCCGCTAAAAGGCAGACATCAGTTCTTAAGTATAAATCAGAATACTCGCCTAATGTCTTTATATTGAAAGTATTCCAAACATTACAAGCGTGCACATAATCTTCATCAGAAATATTCGAACCATTCAGTTGAGAATAAAAAGCTGTTTTTGTAGGTAATTGTGTTCCGTTCAATTTTCGTATACTATCAATGTATTCATAAGGAAATACACCTTTTCTGATCAACAGATTGAATTCATTCATAGTTTCACTGGATTTCAATGTAATTTGTTTATCTTCGTTTTGTAAATAAGAAGCCAATTTTTCGATACTATTTGGAATGAAGCGGAAAGAATCTATGAATCCAAGTTTTACATTTGTTCCATTTACGTGTTTCGTGAAGGAGATGTACGTTTCTTTATTAACAGGTAACAATGTGATCTGACCTTCGAAAACAGTGGTAAGAGCTTTGATGAAGAAATGTGAATCATAGCCTGATAAATTGTGAAAGACTACTGGAACTACATGAGAAACCTTGTAATTAATATTACATTCTCGATGTGCAGCACAACGATATTTTCCAGTGAAATGACAATGATCATGATGTTTAACATCATCAGTTTTAAAGCCTTTCTCACATATATGACACATTTGAGCTGAACGAAAATCTTGTTGTTGTTTTATCGTTAATGATTCCATAGGTATGATTCTCCCAAAATGAACATCGATTTGTTTATCTAAGATTTCTAACTGTTCCACAAAATATTCTATGCAATCGTTTCCCCTGTAAATATTGATTTTCGTAAGGGAGTCATCGAAATCACATTTCAAGTAAAAAGCAACGCTATGAGGAATATGCTTTTGATACGCTACTGAATTATACATATCTTCATCTGTCTCTGACGATTGTACTCTTGTAACAGGTTTTAAGATCCATTCGATGTCAGCATAAACAACAAACGGAACCATCTCTTTATGTTTATGATTTCTGAGTTTCAAGGTATTATCACCTACTTTTGGTAATATTATTTTACATTTATTTATCTTTTCACAGTCTGATCTATGACTCAAAAAAGATTCTTCCATTTTGAAATGGCATAAGCATCGATCACACACAAAAATCTCATGCTCATTCTTTGTTACTTGTGTACTTATTAACCGAGAAAGATTATTAATTAAAGCAAAGTTTTTCCTTTCATCATAATATTCAATTTCAGGATTTTCTATTATGAGAAGGTGTATTGCTGGCTTCTCTGACTTTGCGATCTGAGTGAAATATATAGGTACAATGCCTTTCCTCTCACTATTCTCAATCTCATCTATTCCATAAATATTTATGTTTAACCCGTTCAATATTTCGAATTTTCTTATATCTTCTGAACTGATTGGGAAGTTGATATTCTCAAATTTCAATTCTGTGGCAAAATGTGGATAAGATCGGGTTTCTGAAACATGAGTTTTTGCAGGATGAAGAGCCGCCATCACAGACCAGAGGAAACAGTACGAATCATTGTTTTGAATGTTTATAACAGCTTTTTTCTTCTTTATATATTCAGGTAAATCAATGAAAGTTGATGAACCAGTTTGAAATGGTGCATATCTATTAAAATTCACACTCGAGTTGATTATTTCCATCAATGACCATCCTGATTTATTCCTCTGGAACTCTTCAACCTGCACTAAAATTTCTTCTTTCACATAATCTTGAAACCAGATATTGAGATCTGTTGTTGGAAGAATGATACTGTTTTTTGTATTAAAAAATTTATTTTCTTCAATCATTGAATCTGCTTGCAAAGTTTGAAATTCACCAGCTAAAATCACGTTCACTTTCAAATTACCATCTTTTTTTAAGACATTTCTCAACCGTGAGATGATCATTGATTTGGCATCATTGAGGAAGTATTTTAAATCTTTATGCTTCAAATTTATTATAGACCCCGATCTTATTCTCCATTCGAAAACTGTTCGCAAATCAACCCAACATATTCTGTCTGTCTTCTTATTTATATCACCAGCTCCTCTCTTCTGCAAATTCCTAATTTTTCTATTGAGTGATGTCAACAATCCTATCGTTGTCAGTATCTTCATTTTTTCACCAACTGATGCATTTTTCTTCAGCTTCAATATTTTGTTCAACAATCTAATATTTTGATTTCCTAATCTCATCCACTCACGTATTATATTCACTGATGATTGATGATTTAGAACCCTGTGAGCTCTTTCCATGATATCGATGAGCGCTTTATAATCTTTAGAATGCATTTTGATCTTCGTTACTGTTTGAATTCACACTTTGAACATTCACTTCCATAAACTGTATCGCACAGAAGAACTTGAAGGGTAAGATTTGAATAAAATATACTGATATAGAATCCGACCTTTTATAGTATTGTAATACTCACATTATATTTAGAATAAAATGATAGCGGTGTGTGATCAAAGGGTGTGTAACAAAATCCTCGAGATATAAATCAAATGGTGAAAACGAGGTGTCGACTTCTGAGAATGATGTACAACGTAATAGGGATGATATGAGACAAAATATTGGGGAGGGGGAAGGACCTGCATAAAACGCATAATATGATATATGATTTCTGAATTTCTTAGAATCATGCAACATGACACCATTTGAAGAGTTCTATGTAATATGATCTCGTGTTGTAAACAATTCTTAAAATCTCATGTACCATGATATCATTGTTATCATTCTCAGAATTCTGTGTGATATGACATGATACGAGTTCTCATAAACCTGCGTAATATGGTATCATTCCCCAGAATCTTGTGATATGACACCACTGAAAGGATCCAGTGATCACATTTCGTAAATAATTCTTAGAATCTCATGTACCGTGATATCATTTTTCGAGCGATTCTCAGAATTCTGTGTAATATGAGCCCTGTCTGTAAACAATTCCCAGGACTCCATGTAACCCTACTATCATTTTTCGAGAAATTCTCAGAATTCTGTGTAATATGAGCCCTGTCTGTAAACAATTCCCAGAACTCCATGTAACCCTACTATCATTTTTCGAGAAATTCTCAGAATTCTGTGTAATATGAGCCCTTTCTGTAAACAATTCCCAGAACTCCATGTAACCCTACACCATGTTGACATGTAGTATGACGTCATTCTTTTTGGTCACACAGACACACGCGCATACTAGCTCACCCTCACACGGACATGCACTAATACTAATCGGTCCACAACCGGCCTTATATAACTACTGGCATCCATCGATATCCGATAGTCATCTAAACGTCCGTCACATATCCATTCGAAGGTAAGTAATCTCTCATTTGCAAATTTCTAGGTAGGTCAAATCCCCCCTTGAGCTCACGACAAGACGGAGCGGCGATTCCCACGCTGAGATCTTCTCTTCATATTCCATGATGTATATTGTTAGCTCAGAGCGCGCAAAAGCGATGCGCTATGCCTAGCGTCGTTCGGTAGAACCAGCGGATCAAAGCGGACACGCTCGAGAACGTAATGTTACCATCCTATCCCCCTCTAAGGATGGGGATGGTTGAGCGCAAATTTTCTCACCTGGGCAGATATACGAAAGTCTGGCTATTATCTGTTTTTGTAACCTTATCGGACTCTAATTAGATCAGCATAGAAGCAACTTCCCCCGATCCTGACCTATTCATGATCAGACATAGTTTAGTAAAGCATACCGTAAGATTAACTGATCATGCCTCCATAAATGATCAGGTGAATTTCAAAGCAAGGTATTTTAGAATTCATCATTTAGTATTCATTAATTCCATTCCACTCTAGAAACAGAATTTCAACAATATTCCTCATATCTTTGAACATAATTCCACACGAACTTAAGATCACGAGTCAAGATACGCTTTCGAAACGAATTTCGAAAACCATATAACACTCATTGTTCTTTCACTTTTGTATCGACAAATTCCCCCTTGGCGATACGACTTTCATATACGAAACTATCTTGTAATAAGCACTTTCCGTCGCTCTGATTCTCCCTTTACTCTCCCTGCTCGGAGTTCCGTTCGGAATTAAAAGCATTTTCAGCTTCAATTGCCTCACCATCGAGCTCCAAGCGTGTCTGTTGAATAGCTCTATATATATCCTAAGCAGATTTGTTTCTTCAGCGTCATTAACTCTTCCACTTCCCGTGTCTCTATTGTTCTTTCTTCCTTCCTTTCTTCCTTCCTTTCTTCCTTCCTTTCTTCCTTCCTCGTGCCCTATCTCAATTTTTCATTCTCTTTCTTTGTTCCAACCCATTACTCTTCTCTCGCTAAATTCCTCGGTGTATGCTTCTAAATGATGTTCGGCTTTCTTTCGAATGAAAAAGAGTCAAATGTTTCATGAATATCACAATGGATCTATCATCGATGATATTAGACAACTGGATGGGACAAAGTTTCCAACTTTAATCCATCGACTGAGCAAACATTGTCCTTTTAATTTGCTTCCCGCCTTGACTTCTCAGGCACGCATAGTATCCCTCTCTTTTCGGGACGATCGATCACCTGTCAGAGGCAACGTTTTAAGGCCAATCTCTTTAATCGAGACTCTCACGATCTGGAACTCCTCCCACAGCTTACTTGCTCTCGCAAGCAAATCGACGAAACATTTCAATTTGCCTTCACCTTCGTTTCGTATCATCGAAGGTCTTCCACGAAAATACTTCGCCCTCTTGTGTACATTTTTAGGGCTTTGTTGTATGGATAAAAATGTTTGTACGTCATGTTTTAGAAGTTTGTAATTGATCGATGGGGAGGGATTGATACTTTTAAAGATACACATGGTTTCTGAAACTTATGTGAAACTTTCATTTTTGTGGAATTTGCCGATTTTACTTGTTTTTTTTCAGCAAGAAAATTTAGAATAAAAGAAATTCATTTTCCTGTCTGTGCGTAAATTGTCAATTCGAAGATATATGAATGTGTTTTGAAATCGGATATCGATCGTGTTAAACATCGTATCGAAATTCGAATTATATGTTCACTTGTTTCAACGTTGAGGTCGTTCGAACTCGTTGCACACATCGTTGATTTTATCGCTCTGATCGATGACGATTGCCAATTTTTACTATCAGAACGAAGCGTGTTGCATTTTCATACACAAAGCGAAAGAAGCAACAAAAAGAGCATGCGGAACGAATTGGGTATTTAAGTAATTATCCGCTAGCAAAAAGGAAGGCAAAAGGACCAAATACGATTGTTTCATGGGGTTTTTCACGAATTTTCTTCATCTAAATTGAGAATTGTATGATAATAAAATAAAAATTCTGGAAAGCAGAGAATTTAGAAACCAAAGAAATTATCTTAAACGAGAAGCTTGAATCAATTTTCCTTGACTGTTTTATTTTTTAGCATTCTTGCGAGTAAACATCGAATGGTCTGAAAAATTATTATTATGGAAATCAGCGGAATTCGTTGGAAATGTATCTCATCACGAACATGGTATTGGGTAGCGAAGTGGAGTAATTTTTGTTTAGGTGTGTGTATGCGGAGAAAAAGACATTTCATTCCCACTTTGCTGTTGAAGAATCGATCGGAAAATTACTGTCATTAACATAACGGAGACTAAAATAGTTCTCCAACCCTTCCTTCTGAAGCACAGAGGTGTAAAAATGTATGTATGTAACCCAAGTGTAAGGGAATCGATATAGAATGTACGCGAATATGTATCCTGAAAGGAAAATAAAATGTCATTGGTAATGCATTTATAAGGTAAATTGATTTGTTTGAGAACAAGAAGTTCTTAAATGGGTTTTAGAAGAGTCCATGAAGGGTCGCCACTCTTTATCGTCGTAAGATATGATTTCGTGTTGACACGAATTAGATTTTCTACATTATTAACTCGCTCGGAAAAGTTCATGAAATATTTTACGTGAAAAAATTCCGACGAATACATTTTTTCACGTATTATGATATTTGCATATAGCATATGAATGTATTTATAGAATTTGTTAATTTCTCAATAGTCAGAAAAATGTTAGAAATCTATCAGAAATTCGTTACCGTTTTTTCAGAACGTAATTTCGTTGCTATATTTGTGGTGCAAAGAATGAAATAAATTGCATAAGCTCTGGAAAGGAAATATATCCAAAATGTCTTAAATTTATTAGATTTTTCATCAAAATTCGATGAATTCTCAAAGTTCATCAGAGTTCTTGCAGAGAAAATGCGATATTTTTCAAAGATTATTCATAATTATTTTCGCAAAGTATTCCCGTAATTAACTCCAGTCTTACTCAATATTCTTAATTGGAATTTGTATCGATTAATAATTAAATCCAATTCTTAATAGAAATTTTCTTCCATCACAATGGGAAACTAAATTCTTTCCAATTAACGAATCAATTCAATTGATTTAAAATTGAGCAACAATTAATCGATGTTTCAGGTATTTTTTTTATATTTTTCTCAATCAACAAATACAGACGAACAAAAAAAAATCAATCAATCCTCGTTTGAGTGTGGATCAATTGAATATATTTTTGAATTGGAAAGAATTTAAATTCAGAATTGAATTCAATGGTTGATTGAGAGATATTTCAATCAGAAATTCAATTTCAAATTGAAAAAATTCAATTGAGAATTAATTAAATTTTAGTTTTTATTAAATTAATGGTACTTCACAACTTTATGGAAACATTTTTTAGATTTATATGTGATATTATCATCCAAAGGGAGAAAATGGATTATTATTTGTGATCTTTATGTAATTTGTTATTGATCTGAATCAATTAAATTTCAAATGAATTAATAACGTATATAAATATATTTGTATATTTGAAGAAACATAATCTCTTGTTTTCGTTTATGGTGGTCATGCGTCAGCGAATTTTCAATCACGTAAATGAATATATTTTGAACGCGAAGTTCACTATACTACGGTATTTGGGTGAGAGTAATTCATAAATCATATTCTTGGAGATCATTAATAGAAATGGTTTTTTGAATGGAAATTCTTCATAAAAAAAAATATATATATTTAATTTATAATTATTTAAATTATGATTGCATACGGGGATGGATTTTAAAAATATCAATGATTGAAAAATATAAATTTATACCTTATTATATATGAATTTATATAATATATATATTTATTCGTTTGATGAATATTTAGTTGATTTAATAAAACTTGATTCCAATCAACCAAGTATTTTGTTCACCCAGAAAAATGATTTATTTGAATATGAACGTACTAGACATTTCATTGCATCTAATGAAATTTTACTTGATTCAATTTCATTTGAGATGAATAAAGATTTATTCGAATTAAATAAATTCTTCATTCAATCTAACTCAAACTCTAGTAGGTTCATATTTAATAAATAGTGATTTAGTTGATTCAAATAAAGTTCAGTCAATCCGAATCAATCCAAATATCAAATTTTCTCAGTTTTGTTCTCTTATTTAATTAAATATTTCATTGTTGGAAATTTTTTTCTCCCAGTGTAACAGCTGTGAATGCCAGCGAAAGGGTAGTTTGATGTATCTGTCCATGTTGAAAATAAAGAATGCGATAATATGCGAATAGTATACAGACAGTGGACAGCGATACAGATTGGGTGCCATTTTCCACTGTTTGTATGCTCCTCATCACATTATTGCACCCTTTATTTCCAATGGCACTGTTGGTAGATGTCACTCTCGGCAATGAAGTTTTTCCTCAAATGAAACCTTCATACGAACATTTATAAACAACATCAAAATTATCGCATAAAATCTGCAAAATGTGTGGGTTCTAATAAAGCATCTGCTAATTAAATCGAGAAAGTATGTTGTAAGGTGGAATAAGAGTTTCTATAGTGGTCAATTTGTTACAGATAAGTAATATAATTCATATTACAGAACATATAAAAACGTATATAAATTGTTTCATTATACGATACATCATAAAACAGAGGAAAAGAAGTGAAATGATCGATCGAAGCCCATAACGCTCTCCCCCGAAATCTCGGCTGAAATTTGGTTTCTTTTTCCACAAAGGTTTTTCTGGTGGATTTTTCCGAACGATCGTTGTGCAGTTTGAAGATAAAGCGACAAAATTCGATTCTACCCATGGAGTTCGCAAGGGACAGGGAACGAAAAGAGAAAAGAGTGAACGAGGAAGAGGGGTGTGGAGAAAGACAGCGGATTCGAGTCTTTTTATTGTAAGAATTTTTCGCATCAAGTTTCTCCCGAGAAAGTTTTCCTTTTGTCGATGTATTGTCGATGTTATTTCTCTCTCTCTTTCTCCCTCTCTCTGGGACGAATGAGGAAGGAGAAAGAAGGAGGAAGAATTCGATTTGATCTACAAAGCTTTACAAAGTACATCGGCAGAGCACAGGTATATATGCGGCTCAAAATGTTCTTTCTCCATGGAACGTTTCCCTAGCCCCAAGCTATATCACCCTTCTACGAGTCATATTAACCTATCAATGATATTATATCAAACTCATAAAGGGACATTGTTAGCATGAAATAATGTAATAAATTTTCTTTTATTGAATTTTATACCTATCATTTTTCAATTCCATTTCAATAATTCTTGACAATTCTTAAAAGCGAATGAAATTAAAAAAACAATGATTGTTTCGAAACAAACGATGGCAAAACGCTTCCGTATGTGGCACGTAGATTTATTAAAACATCCCATGAAAGAAATTTCTGATCGGTGATATAGGTAAATGCACGTATGCTAGCTACGAGTTTCCTTGTACAATGTTTTATGAAAATACCCTGGAACTTGAAATATAACATCATATTATACTTTTTCTTCGGAGCTACTTTCAGAATAGGTGTCCCGTGTTGTTATTTGAAAACAGTTTCATTCTGTACTGTGGCGAGGGGGAGTTGCGGTGGATATGTTGCATGGCGTTGCACGTTCAACTACGAACGACACTCGCGAGAAGACCCATAAAAGGAGCGCTCGATGCGAAACGTGCGTGGTCAACGAAAACATAAAAGATAAAACACAAAGAAAGTCAACGCTTGTGGGTATGGTATGGTTTTACGAACACGAAGGGACTAACTTTAAGAAATTAAGTGCTCGAAGGGAAAATCGCATTGGATTGGTTATTGCAATTTTAATGGTTTCAAAGTGTCTTATGAAAACTAGTATCGCTGGGTGAAGATGTAGGAATATCAGTTATTCGATCCACAGGGGAATCATATACCACTGCCTGAGATAGCAGCGTGTATGGTTTTTCAAATTCCTTCATTTGCAATAATTATAAGTTTCGCATGTATCATATTCCTACAAAATTTATAGAATCCTTTGAAAAATTCTATATTCTGAAAATATGGAAATTCCAGGGAATTCATTTGAAATAACAATAATTAAACCTACATCACATGCTTTTGAAGAAGTCAGTACTTACTGCAAAATGTAGATTATAGGGATTAGAAAAAGGCTGTGATTATAATTGTACATTATTTGCAATACAAAATGTGTTCTTCGTTTGCTAATATTGGTTTTTCGAAGCCTGTTTTTTGCCTCCTTCATCTTCGATCGTGTACTCCATTGTGCTGGTTTTTTTCTGACCTTACATATCTTTTACATTATCCACCATCACCTTTCATCCTTCATTCACTTTCTTTTTATCAGAGCCTTCTCTTGAAATCTCCGTCAGTTCTATCTTCATTCTTCTCCTATATCATCCTTTTGAAACCTCACCAAGTCTATAACTAAGCTGTTGAGAAATATCAGTTGACATATCCTTTTTCTGTATTCAAAGAATACACGGAAAGAACTCTGAAGCTACCGTAGTATGTGAGCCCGTCGCACTATAGTAGCTTGGATGCCCACATACGAGCGTAGTGCCGCTGTGTACCAAAGTTGATTCGACAGTCAGCCAATGTGGTATGACGAAGCGCCGAACTGAATTTGCTCCTGAGCCATACCATCGTGGTATTACACGGGAGCAAATTCAGTTCGGCGCTTCGTCATACCACATTGGCTGACTGTCGAATCAACTTTGGTACACAGCGGCACTACGCTCGTATGTGGGCAGCCAAGCTACTATAGTGCGACGGGCTTACATACTACGGTAGCTTCAGAGTTCTTTCCGTGTAGAAACAACACTAACCCTTTCTGACCTGACGTCCATTCCAATGGACATAGAATTCAGCAAATTATCAAAATCGTTCCCCCAAATCAGAGCAGTTTGAAACCCATGATATCATCAAGATAAAGGTGTCAATTGACGATAAGAAAATTATTCAAAATTATATTTTCAATATGGTATGTTTTTAAACGGAACTGATGTGATGAGAATTTCGAAACTTTTGATCCTGCAATTTCCATCATTTGAACGAATTTTACTGATTCTACAGGATGCAATTTGAATATTCAAAAATATATGTTGAACTTCAAAGGGGTTTTGAGTACCAAAAAGTGTTTTTCATATTTTAAAGTATTTTGATACACAGCTATATTATGCAACAACATCGTGTGTCCATTACAATTGACACTGGGTGCCTGTTGGCAAAATTCATCTACAACAAGGTAACAAGTGTACACTCAAAAAGATAAAATACTACACTGAAAAAAGGCTGGTGACAGTTGTCAAATATATTCTTAAAATATGACTAATCGAATATTCGATAGCACTCATAAAATAATTGATGACAATTATTACATTTCATGTACGTGTTCATAATGATTAAGTATTTTATGAATTTATGTTATCGAATATTTGATTCGTCATATTTAAGAATATATATTTGATGACTGTTACATTCGGTGGATTTAATCCGTTCCCTGTGAATTTCATCAACTTAAGAACACCCACAATGAAATCCCGATTGTAACCATAATATTTGAATTCGAAACTTTTGAACGATCTCAGCGATCTACATGAATCATTTCTCAAGTGTTTAGGAGTTTGGAATTAAATTTTTATCAAAAATTTGTGAATTATGGCATAGTTTTCCACAAATCATCAAAAGTAACAAGAAACGGATTAAATCCATCCACTGTACCAATCCTTTCTTTCAGTGAAGATGAACGAAAATGACCATGAACAAAATTCTCACGGTTGGCCAAAGTATAAAAATGATTAGAAATTACACTGAGAAGAAAAATTCTTTGAATTAATGAAATTGATCTCATTGATTCCCATTTCATTGCATTGAATAAATGTCCTTTTGACTCTAAAATTACTTCATAACCATAAAAAGTCGTTTCATTCATACTATCAAATCAGCTCATTGAAATTTATTTTTTGAAATTAAAAACGCACTCCATTGACTGAATAAGTAATTATTTTTGTCAATATCATCTTTCATCCGATTTATAACACTCATTTGATGAATCCCAAAGTGAAAATCAATGAAATAAAACTTCAATTTTATAACGTAAAGTTTCGTATGGAAATCGAAGTTGATTATACTTAGTATGTGAAATTCTTGACAATCAAGTATTTGAAATGATAATTGTTTTCTTCACCAGAATAATTATTGACTCTAAGTGAAAATATATTTCATAAAATGAATAGACATGGCTTACAAATGATGAGCTTCTTCCATCATGAGAAAAACAACGCGAGATCAGTTTAATAAAATAATTATTATATTCAAGAACATGAAGTTATAGGACCAAAAATACTGTTATTTATAAACCGGTACAGTTGAGAGTATAATGATCTCATTCATTCCAATACAAGTGGTTTTGTTCAGGTAATAACATCAAATCATATACCGAATAGTTGTGAATTTTAATTCCGAGAGTTCTATTTTTTCAACAGAAAACTAAATTCATGACCACAATGAGATACTTTTTCAATTCAAACTTCAGAGCAAAGTCTTTGGATAAAATCTATTTTATAGAACAGATTTCATATGAACAATGATAATTTGGATACTTTTGGAATCAATAAAATGAAGTATTATAACCCATGATTTGGGAATTCAAATCGAATGAAGCTATTTTATTCATGCTAATAAATGTGTTCTCGAAGTTTGAATCGTTTATAGAAACAAAACAAAAATTGAAACTCACGAAATCTGATAAATGATCGTTACATATCTTTTCGAATCAATTCTTTGCCACTGGAAACATCGTTTAAATAATGTACTGCAAGATTTTTTGGCTTTAATAGTTTAATATTATCTTATTCGATGGTTAATTAGTTTCAATAAACGATTCAAACTTCAGCAACATCTAAAAAATTACCTCAGTAAAAATTTTCGTTTATGATTGAAGCAGGATTTTAGTCAATAAACTGCCAACCTGATTATTCTCGTCAATACTACGTTTGATGAGGTAAAAATTTTATACATTCTGCCAAATTCCAGTGCTTTTTGCAAATAAAGATTTCATCGAGTCCATAAAATGGATAGATCGATCGAATTTATGAATTCATTGAAACAAAGAAATATGTTTTTAAAATGAAAATGTATTGAATTCGCTCCGACAAATTGCGTTTACTTCTCAGAAGGTGGCAATACTTCCTCACAAGCTATCTTCCTGTAGTGCAGTTTGCATCCCCAATAAAAATATTTCTCTTCAAAATTCTTCAAAACTCTTCAGATTTTTCTACATAACTGTCAGATTTCGGACGCTTTGAGAAATTTGCAGAATTTTTAACCATAAATATTACTCTACAAATTTCTGCATTCTCTGCAAAATTGTACATAATTCTTTCAATCTTCGTAATATTTTATGAATTTTTCCACAAAATTCGTACAAAACTCGCCAAATCTCCATATTACATTAAATACTTCTCTGCATATTTCTGCATTACTCTACAAATCTCTGTTTTATCTATTCACTTTTGCTTGAGAAAAAAAATTTTTGTTCAGAGTTTATCTCTAAAAATCTCCTTCTAGTTCGACTTGAATGACATTACGGAAGAGACACCACATTAAAAGTCTATCTTTAGGAACTTTCCTCAGTGAGGATTGAACCCGGGTCCTGCGAGTGAGAAGCAAAGCCTCTATCACATCAGCGGATCTCCGAGATGACTACAATAATCTTAAAGTACCACTTATGGGAATCATTGCAATGGAAAATTTTGAAAAATTCGTTTTCGTGAGGTATAGACCAATCAATTCAGAATCTTCTGAAACGAAAAATGAATAGGTCGTGGGAGAGGGGGGTTGTTTAACCTCAACTTGTAAATTTTTCCAAGTGCTGAGTCAAATCGATAGAAAATTTTGAAAGTTCGTCCCTGTAAGATATAGACCAATCGATTCAGAATCTTATGAAACGAAAAATGAGTAGATTGTGGGCGAAAGGTTTTTTTCGACCTTAACTTGTAAATTTTTCCAAGTGCTGGGTCAAATTGATAGAAAATTTTAAAAAATTCGCTCCCGTCAGATATAGACTAATCGATTCAGAATCCTCCGAAAAGAAAAATGAGTGGGTCGCGGGAGAGAGGTTTTTTCGAGGCTTACTAGTGAATTTTACTCAGATTGTTTTCAGTCGATTGAAAAATTTGAAAAAATTCACTTTATCTCCGCAAATGCGATTTGAGAAAAATGTATGAATTTGTATAGAAAACTCAACTCTCCGCCACAAGCCGTAATATTCTTGGAATAGACAAATAAAGAGAAAATTCCAATTTTTTTCTGCAAATGTAGTTTGCAGAGAAATGTATGAATTCGTGGAGAAAATTCCTTTTCTCATCAAATGTTTCCACCATTTATCAAGTGGAAAAATGTTCAGAGAATTCAACATTTCTCAGCAAAACAACTTTGACCAATAAGTTGGAAATGTACAGAGAAACCTTTACTGGCAATAAAAATTTTCAGAAATATGCAGAATTTCACAGAGTTTCGGAAGATGAATCTGTTGAAAAAATTCTTTCTTTCTCTAAGAATTGCGATAATGAAGTTTCGCAGAGAAATTGTTGAAGTTTTGAAGAGAAATATTTTTATTGGGGATATAAAGAACTAATTCACCGTAAACCTATAGTGAGTAATGTTCCCCCTTGTAAAAATGAATCATATACAGGGTGATTCAAAATTCGCGCACTTTTTTTTGGGAGTGGATTCCTGATGAAATTCTAAAACGATTTGTCCTTTTGCACAATGCTCTCCGACGCATAATTTCCAAGATATAATTAATTAAAGTTGACTAATTATGAGGTGGATCCATCGGTCATTCAGGAGCGTCATAACAGAACAAGAGAGGAAGGTGCTTGCAGAGGGCGCTCATACGATCAGCTGATCGGTATAATCGATACGATTTACCAACATACAAATTGGTAAATTTTCTATGTAGAACGATTGAATTCGTCGACACTGTGGAAAAATTGATTATTGTCATGAATTCTTATCACGATATGCTGTAGGTGGAAGTTGTAATTTCAGTAATGATTTTTATTACGCAGACAAATGTAAAATAGTGTTATTTCGTAGGGATAGGGATTCAAGTGGGAGAAAAAAGTATAACTACTCGTTTTCAATCAGAATTTTCATGTAAAAAAGAAAACATGAGAATTTTCATTCATCCGATACCCAATTTGAACGGTTTGATACGTACAAGTTGAAGTAAGTTATTAACGTTCGATAAACCCTTTATAATCATCGAATGATGTAAAAAGGGTGAATTCGAATAAATTCATCATTGTTCAATGTTGTGGTTGGGATAAGTCGAAAACACATTCTTCAGAAGAATCATTTGAAACGGCCGAGGATTGATCTAATATACATTGATTCTCGACCTATCAGAATACAGGATTCGGAATCCAATCTCTTGTGTTAAACTTACTAATCAAACCGTTCAAATTGGGTATCGGATGAATGAAAATTCTCATGTTTTCTTTTTTAATGAAAATTCTGATTGAAAACGAGTAGTTATACTTCTTTCTCCCATTTGAATCCCTATCCCTACGAAATAACACTATTTTACATTTGTCTGCGTAATAAAAATCATTACTGAAATTACAACTTTCACCTACAGCATATCGTGATAAGAATTCATGACAAGAATCAATTTTTCCACAGTGTCGACGAATTCAATCGTTCTACAGAGAAAATTTACCAATTTGTATGTTGGTAAATCGTATTGATTATACCGATCAGCTGATCGTATGAGCGCCCTCTGCAAGCACCTTCCTCTCTTGTTCTGTTATGACGCTCCTGAATGACCGATGGATCCACCCCATAATTAGTCAACTTTAATGAATTATATCTCGGAAATTATGCGTCGAAGAGCATTGTGCAAAAGGACAAATCGTTTTAGAATTTCATCAGGAATCTACTCCCAAAAAAGAATGCGCGAATTTTGAATCACCCTGTATGCGGCATATATGACCACACATGGTACATATATGATTTCACAGATTCATATATGACCCCTATATAATTCATATATGGGCCATATATGATTTCAGACATTCATATAGGGGTCATATACATTTCATATATGGCATTATGTTCCCTATATATGGGTCATGTTTGGTCCTTATATGGATTGAACAATCGTATATGAATTTTATATGGTCATATATGCCACATATATGAATTACATATGATTTATATATGGGCCATATATGAATCATTTTTACAAGGGCTGTCATAATAAATATTCCTTTCAGGTTCCGGCATCGAACATCATCAACGGATATGACTTGATCTCAGAGAAAAACAGTTTCTTCGAACTTCTTGATCATATTAATCATCTGATCGAATAATCCAATTGTTTCAAATGAACTATAGATCACACAGGAACTAAGAAGGTCGGCTCCGCCCTTGCGTGAATGCTCGGACTCCTGCTTATTTCTTTTTATTCTGGAAATTTTCTAAAATATCATTCATCCAATCAAAATGAATTTCATTGATTCGAAGAAAGATTTATTTACATCAATAAGTTCTCTGAAGGATTAGAAAATCTCTTTGTACATTCTATGAAATAATTTCTGAGATAGGGAAGAATATTCATTGTTTCAAATATTGATTTATGTACAGAAAATTTTCATTTCATATCATGAAAACATTTTATTTCGAATGCAAGAAATATTTATATTATTTATATTGATATTTTCCTATTTTAAAACTTTTTTTATTCAAATAATTAAATATTTTATTGAAAGGAGAAATTATCATTTTGGCACTGCAGTTGGTTATTACAGTGTTATGAATGGCTTCTGCCCATCAAATGCATAATTCATTGACTCAAATTATATTCTATGAATTCGAAAATCAAAATTCTCCATCCAATAACTTTTTCATCAATCCTAAGTACCTCATATTCCAATTGATGATCCCACCACTTCCGTGTGAATAACATATTAAACAAAGTTGATGCATTTCTTAGGCTCAAAGAAAAATTCATCGGTTCAAAATATTTTTTCTCTCAGTGTAATAATGGATTTTAAGATAAAAATCCGTTACAAGAAAATTGTAACTCTCTTATAACATTGGAGTTTTTAGTGGTATTACTGCAGGATGTCCAGTCTCGAAGATTTCTAATGGAATCAATCAGTCATAAAATCAGGTTGAACGAAATGACCAATGAAACAAATAGAAAATTCCCGAACTGGACACCCTGCACTGATACTACTTTGCATGTGGTGCCGATATGCTACGTAGGTTGGAGTTGAAAATAGAAAAAAAATATAAGCTCTGTCTTGTTTCTAAACACTCATCAACAGCCTGTATTTATAATTAATGAATGTTCCTTTTGCAAAATTACCTATTTCGTTAGAATTCTTTGTAATTTCCGTTTGATATATTGAATCATTGAAATTGATGAAGATTTCTTACGAATAGTGATATACAAATATTTTTAATTTTCCCCCCTATATTCTTATTATGAATGGACATATTAGTAATTTTGATTCTACGTTACTAAAAATCCTGTAAAAATTCAGAGTTCATACTAGAAGCTATACACAGTGAAAAATTTTGTGTATTTTTAACACACGTGTATGTTCCAAGAGGTCCATTCGCAATTTATGTTAAATATGAATACAAAAAATGTTAAATTTACACTGAAAATCTGTGAATTTCAGAATTCAATATGTTGTTTTCAACGCAAACTATGAGTGTACCTTCTGTGACACAAAATTTTTCGCTGTGTAGAAACTATTGCCTATTGAGAAAAAGTTTTTATCATTATCAGAATTAAGCCAGGTTAGAAAGGGCTAATATCAATTTTCACTCACGAACAGTCAACTTCGGTACGTTTTCAACATTCCATATCACTCCTCTTTTCATTTATTCACAATCTTAACAATGAATACTACAATTGTTATGTGTATGAGTATTTCATGTATCTTCCTTTGATAATTGAGTTACCGCAATTGTTCAATTCCACGTTATTACTCTCCACTGAAACGCTATTCCCTGGACATCAATGAAGTCCATTCTCTCGCATACCACGGAGAAGAATGGAATAGTAGGCTACATTTAGAAGTGCAAAATTCATACGAGAATGCTTTTTCAGGATGAAACAGAGTGATGAAAGGAGTAATAATAATTACATAAAAATTTGTGGGTTGAGTTTTCAAAGGAGGATAATATTTGTTCGTCAAAGGAATTGTTATAAATACAGGGGATTCCAATTCAATACATTATATATTATATCAAGCAGATAATTCCAAAAGAGGCTTTCAAAAATACATATAATCGTAAATGAATTTGAGTTTTAACAAATTTCATTATCCTTTCAGCATATTAAAGAGATCCGTTGTACAAAAAATTCAATTTTTCTTTTTCATAATGCACTCATTCGAAGCGGTCATTCGCTGGGGCAATGAACTCGAATTATTACTATTATTATTATTTTCCCTATCTCATTGCTAATTGAAAGTATTCTGAAATGGTGTTCTACACTGAAAGAAAATTAGAGTTGAATTCGAACTGAGTTCCTTGTTTGTTAATGTTTTGGAAATCATTTACTTTTGCAAATTGAACCATCAAGGCCCTATTTTGGCCTAAGATTCAAAAACTTTGCAAAGTTACAAGACCTTCTGAAGAGAAATCGTTGCTCCCCTCTGACCCAAGCTTTGCAAGGGTATGGCAAAATTGTGACGACTGTTCTGACACCAAATATTGTAAATTATCACCAAATTTCACCTGGAGTAGCCTTCCTGCACTAATTTTAGTCAATGGTCAACTTTCCTCTGGGTAGAAAAGGAAAATTGGTTTATCCAAGGTACCATTTCAGCCCAAGTTACAATGGTCTGGGCCAAGAGCCTTGGAACACGACGCTTTGTGAATAATCTCTCGCACAGAGTTCGATCCATACTATACATACGATCCAAGAACTTCGAGGATGAATCGGTTAACCAGTCCATGACCATGTGTAACAGACAGGTGCGCATGTACCCTAGTAGAAATTTTAATATGAAAAACATCAGGTCCAGATCAGGCATGCCTGATTTCTGTTCAGGGCCTGACTTGAGTATCCGATAAGGCCCTGACAAAAATGTAACGCAGGGAAAAGACAAGGTACTGATCAGGAAGACCAAACGTTTTCCAATCAGGATCTGATCAGGGTAGTAATTGAATTCCCAATCAGGACCTGATCCGGGTGGTAGCGGAATTCCCAATCACGACCTCATCTAAGCTGTATTCTAACATTCAATTTAATTTTCATCAAATTCGCTATTCATAAAACTTTTTGAAACTCCCCCGACAGAAGAAGTTCTACTGATGATCCAAATAAACCTCAGCTGAACATTTAAAAAATACAAGTAAATTTCTAATGAGTCCTGTGAAAATTCTGAATAGTTTGATACATTCATCGTTCTGAATTGATCAGGTCCTGATTCGGCTGTCTTGTCAGTTATCACATGATTGAAATACGGATGAGCGAAGGCAATCCTGATCAGGTCCTGATAGGAATACCATGTCTGAGTTACTGAAAGGGAAAATCTGATTGGGACCTGTCAACAACCTTGCGTTACATTTTTGTAAGGTCCTAAACAGGATGCCATGTTAGAACCTGATAAGGTAATTAAAAGTTTCCCTTAATCAGGAGTTCCCTATTGCAGCCTTAAGAGGGCCATGCTTCTAATAGGGAATTCCCTGTCAAATTTCTAGTAGGGTAGTTTTCTACTGGGACCAAGGTGGCTCCATCCAAGCTGTCCTGGTCCAGGAGGAAGTGCTTTGAATTGAGCACTGGTCGTTGAATTAAGAAAAATGATCATCAATGGTCACGATTTCGAATAAGTATATCGATAAAACATCATATAACGTTATCGTATGGGGGAATTAAAGCCACACGTATTATCTTGAATATGTAATTCGACGTGAGTTTAATACAGACATTTCAAACCCTAATTGCTTTCTGAAATCTGCTTTATCCTCAACCTCTAAACGTCTACGATAATGTAGAAAGTTAGCGAATTACAAGTATGAACAATGCAAATGAAACATTCAAGAGAAACCGAAAAGCCATATGGTACATTGACTGTTTCCATTTCCAAGTTCCTTCTAAGTCTCCGAGAAATCTTGTTTCTCTCCTCCTTTTGCCCGAGAAGTCCCTGTTTCTCTTTCAACGGCAGCAACCGAAATAACAAACACATGCATTAACATCGCATGCGAAAGCCGCTTATTTGAATTCATGTAATACAAATGTACCGTATGAAACTCTTGTCCCTCTTTGACACGATTTATTCTCCAAGTTTTTTGTTTTTTGTTGAAAACAGGTAACGATTATCGGTACAATCGATGGACATTTGAAAAACAAAAACCCCAAGGAGAATCTAATGTTCAGGGATGAGAGTTATATCTCGCGAACCGTACAATTCAATACGATTCAATGTCTTTTTCAGAGGATAAGTAGAGATTGAATTATTTATGCTTGATTCTCGATTGTCGAGGAGGAAGAATATATAATCCTTCAAGATAAACTTCCCTTTGGAGGAAACAGTGATCTCAAACGATGAACTCGATGAAGAAGACGAAGGAGATGTACTTTCGAGACTTAAGTCGAAACGACTCGGAGATGAGGCGTGCAGCAGCGGCTTTTCGGTTTCGGTCTTTCGGTTGTTATTTTATCCAAAAGTAGTTCCAAGAGACGGAGTTTCAACGCTGACGTGAGTGCAGTATGCGCTTTTCGCTTACGAAACGTGTCGTAATCCTGAACTACGTGACTCGAACGTTCTTTCTTTTCGTTCTTCTTAATCTTGACCATTCAGAACAATTTAATCCGTCAGAACTTGAGATAAGATATCGAAGGATTTTTGTTTTCTGAGGAAAAGGTGCAAGAAAAATGGGAAACTTAAGTACCTGTTTGGAGAATTTTGGAGATATCCCGGCTTGTATTTAGAGTCAAAGTAGAGTTTTGAATGATCATTACGAGAAGGGATGCTTGTGAAATCATCGGAGGGAAATGATCAATGTATTGATTCTTATTCATATTTTCTATCATTTCATGACAGTGATACGACAAAGGGCACAAGAATCCATGGAATTCCTCTTAAAAGTAAATGAATTATATTGTCAGGATATACGCGAGAGAAGAAATATTTCATCAATAAATAGCATATGGCTTCTGCGACTGCTTTGATTGCATTGAAGAATAATACCGATGTCACGTCCAGAAATTTCAAATAATTTTTCTTCCATTAACAATGGGAGAGGAGTTAATATAAAATATAAGTTCTCTTATTTTGCGTCATGGACAAAAACAGCGCAATCGAGGACGAAAAGTTGAATAAAAACATTGAAATATATTGGAAATACGATAAGATTTATTAGACTAAAAATTTAAACATAAGAAAATATATTAATTCTGTTTCAGTTAATTTGAACAATTGCAAGTCATAATCAGTAAATTCAGTATATTTTTCTAATAAAATAATACAAATCTCGCAATTGAAAAATTCTGTTTTATTGTTTTTAAAGTTTTCGTATTTTGTAATTTGATTAAATAAAAAAAAAATATATACTGTTTACTGGAAAATCTAATCTTTTCCACTGGAAGTCATTAAGCAGTACATTCAACTGAAAATTCCAGTACATTTTGTTTTTAAATAATTGACAAACGGCTTTTCTGTGTTCCAAGAGTTATATAAATTCGCGTAAGAAACAAAATTTGAAAATATTGATTTCTTCCTTTTTATAGAAATAAGTTTTCAAAAATGACCCTCCATTTTGAACTGACAAGGTGTTATTTTCCCTTAAAAACGAATTATAATAATAATTATCAATTTCAGAAGCAAAATGTGAGAAAATAAAAAAGAAAAATAAACAAGGAGTGAATGAATGAACAAAGAACGAAGGCATAAATAAATATGTAACGATATTTTTATTTTTTTGTGGCGTGGATTTCGTTGAAATTGGGTGCACTCAGAGAAAAAAAGTTGCTAAAACAGCAAACCTCGAAAATTTGCTTTTCCAGCGAAAATCTTGCTCTTTGAACAAGCGCTTGCCATCCAGCAATTGTAGATATACAGACGGCTAGAAAATTTTGCCGAATTAGCAAATTATCTCATTGAGAGAAAAAATTTCCGGGAACAATAAAACATTTAGTTGAATAATCGCCATAAAATACTCAATTGATTTGAATAAACTTTCATTGACTCAATTAAATAACTGTTTCAATTGATGAATTATTTCATAGCATACGAGGGTGGATTGATAAGTTTCCGGCCTGACCAAGAGATGGCGCCACTAGGCCTACCTTGAGGTGGCGTTCTATAGTACCATCCTTAGATAGCTTGTAGCTATAGTTTCAGTCCGATCGCCATGTTAGTTTAGTTTTGAGAGCACGCTGACCAAGACGCCTCTGTGTTTCTCGTAAAAATGGAAAAGCTGGAAAATCGTGCTGTCATCAAATACTTTTATTTGAAGGGGTTAACGCCAAAGGAAATTAAAGAAGAGATGGACTCAACACTGGGGACATCCTCCCCATCATATTCAACCGTTAAGCAGTGGGTTTCCGAGTTTAAAAAGGGTCGTGTGAGCACCTCTGATGAGCCTCGTTCAGGACGCCCCATTGAGGTTACAACTCCAGATATGATCGAAAAAATCCATCAAATAGTGCTGAAAGATCGCAGATTAAAAGTTCGTGAGATAGCTGAGACCTGTAAGATGTCATATGAACGTGTACAAAATATTTTGCACCAACATTTGTATATGGAAAAGCTCTGTGCAAGATGGGTGCCGCGTTTGCTAACAGTCGACCAAAAATTGATTCGAAAGAATATTTCTACCGCCAATTTGGCGTTGTATAAGCGTAATCCAAGCGAATTTTTGCGTCGATTCGTAACCGTTGACGAAACTTGGGTCCACCACTACACTCCTGAAACCAAAGAACAGTCTAAACAGTGGATTGGACCAGGGGAACCAACTCCAAAGAAGGCAAAAACAATTTTTTCGGCGAACAAGGTTATGGCTACTGTTTTTTGGGATGCAAGAGGTATTATATACATTGATCACCTTGAATTAAAAGAATAGATATTCAAAACGTTGGTAACAATGTTCATTTTTGATCATATTTCCTCTTGGCGATCCAGTCATAAATGCATTTGCCGTCCTGAGAAGAACGATGGGTAACTCATTTTTATTCAAAATGGGATTTGTATACTATTTGATTCAGGAAATTTTCCAGCATCGGCTGATATAAGAGAAAATAATATTCAGGAACAGTATCGTCTTGGTTCACAAATGTGATGAAAATTTCATAACTATCGGAGAGTTCAAATTGTTTCCTGTGATCGAAGTAACATTTTGGTGTAACAAATTTTCCTTTTAAGGACCACCAATTTTTCAGTTTTTGGAAGCGATCACAAAGCTGCCTGTTACTTCGAAACGAGGGAGCAAAGAAGAAGCGTGAAAGGAACTTACGAAATTAGTGTGATTATTTCTTTCTTTGTACGGCAATGATAAATTTCCGTCCAACTCCCTATTGGATTCCATTTATTCAAATGTATATCAGTACCAGATCAGTATCAGTTGCTGAAGTTCGAATCGTGAATCGAAACGATCATTAGCAATCGAATAACGAAATATTCAACTGTTGAAGACCCGAAATGTTGCAGTACTTCTTTTGACAAATGTTTTCAATTCCAAGGAGTTAATTCGGAAAGTAAAATAACGATCCTTCATCAGATGTGTTATGGGTTTGAATTTTTGTTTCGTTTCTATAAACGATTCAAACTTCAGATAGAAGTGATTGTTGATTTTTCCGTTGAATCGAATTGGAAAAAAAATGAGAAGAAATAGTGGGAAAAGAGGAACGGATGAAGATGAGGAAATGAACAGTTGAATGACGATGAAAATACTAAAAGAACATCAGAATAATTTATATAATGTAACGAAGCATGTTTTCATCGAATATATTGATCTTCCATTTCGAGAAAAAATGATATTGCATTTATGTTAAGTAGGAAGCGATCAAAGGTGTAACATCGTTGAGAAAGATCAGGTTATACGTTATCGTGAATACGTCGGAGCGAGAAAAATAACGAGGGTTGGAGTAACGTTCGATTGATGTGAAAGTAGTATGTTCGTCGTTGTGATTTACGATGTCTATCCCCTAAACAGTATAAAACTTGCTCGAGATGAATTTCAATACTTTTTTTCACATCTTTCCATAATGGAGGTGTAATTTTTTTAATTGATCATTGAAATTTTTATCGATGACTTGATGTTCTTCAGTTTTTTTCGATCATCATTCGAAAATCTTTGAGTCAAGAATAAGTTATTTCCATTCATATTACGAGTAAAAATTCTTCAAAAATTAATAGTGAATTCCTAAACAATCGAGAGTGATATTTTCCACAAGTTTTAAAGGATACACAGCAATATTTAAAAAAATTTTTACTTGTCCCTCGATCACTTCACGAAATTTCACGGTAATTTTCCGAATAAAATTCCTCCATTGCCCTAGGAAAAATAATTACAACGCTTATCTACACTGAAAACAAAATTTCTTCCCACCAAATAAATAGTTTATTTGTTCTCTCTCCATAAAATATTTCTTAGGATTAATGAAATATTCAATCGAATCAAATAATGGAATGTTTGCCCCAAATGAATTAATCAAACGATAAAATGAGGGATCTTCCCACCACTTTGAGGAATTATTTTGTTTTTTTGGTGATGATTCCTCTGCAAATGAAGGAAAAGTCCACCAAATTATTGTGAAAAATTCCCCATCTATGGAGGAATTATTACTTCAAGTAATGAACCACTGATTTATTGTTTTGTTTATAAATATAAATTGTCAAATTCGTATCCCATCGTTTGCGAATTTTCGTAAATCATCGCCATTCATAACAGAACATCCATTAGCACATAGTTTTTCTCACAATTTCTTGCACCATTCTTTCAATTGGATTTTGTTTTTTGCAATTAATTCAGAAGATATAAAAATTGAAAGCTGTTAACGTGACAGTTTTTCAACTCATCTAAAGCGTCTGAAGCTAATTGCATATTTTGAGTTGTTGACTGTAGTATTTCGCTTAATGTTAATATTCTTTACCATAAACATTCAGCATGGTATTTTGATTTTTGATCAAATTGGCATGAAATTTTTGTTGATATTTCATATAGTGCATCGTATAGTTCTGATAAATTCTGATATAATGTCATGATGGCATCAACTCTGCTGGACCAACTTTTCAAAGTTGAGTTAATCACGTGTCTGTTCGATACATTCCTTCGTTTGATAGACGTTAGAAGGTAATCAGATTTCTTAAATTTTTCATACATAATCGTCAGTTTTCTATTAAATTTTCGAATAACGTTTCTCAATTGATGAAAATTGTTTGCAAATCCACTGAATTCTTCTGGGAATTTATTGAAAAATCTCTGCTGAAAGACTTATTAACTCTTTTGGAATTTTATTTTCACAGTCAAATTTGCGTCTGATTGATGATGCATTGATAGATCATCTACGGAGCTACCCTAACGTTAGACGGAGAAAACTGCTATTCGAAAATATAAGACAGTTTCTTAATTTTTTAGCAAACCAGAAACTTCAAGCTCGAGAAAATGAAAAACACTGTAGCAAAAGTAATGGGTGGTATGGAAATTTTAAATGCCGAATAGCTACATTTTATTACACACTTTATGAAATTCAACGTTCAACGTTTGAAATTTCAATCACACCCATTCGTAATTTCCTGTATTTCCATGTGAGAATCGATTTTCTAACGCTCACTGTTTCTGGCCTACTAAAAAATTAAGAAAAATTCTTATATTTTCGAGTGACATTTTTCCTTCTTTACAATCTGATTTTCTGAAGATAATGAGAAGATCAAATTTGGGATAGAATATTTGATAATATCTCTCCAACGCATTTGATGAATAGACGATAAATTGATTTGGGCAATTGATGATGAAAGCAAAATAGGAGGATGCTGAAATCTGTGGAGTATTCTTGAAAGAACGATTCTTGATGTGATGGGGAGATTTATTGGGAAACGTTTCTACGTTCTCCGTGAAAATTAATTTAAATGATAAATGTTTGCTTGTAGTTGATGACGATCAATGAATTGTAAAGATTCATTTTCAGAAGAAAAAGATAGACATAGATCCATAGGTATGGAAAAAAAAAAACATTGAGGGCTATTAGAACTGGGCGATTAGTGGAGCCTCTTGGAATTTTCCTGGAACTCCGTTAGTATTATGTAAATGAAATTCTCCCATCATTAAAGGAAGAAAAGAGTGATCCTTTTCACATTGAATTGAGCTCATTGTCCGTAGGGATTATCCAGTCTTTTCAAGCATGAAGAGTACTACAATCTTCAACTAATTATCCGCACCCCATTCTTGTTTTTTTCTTCCTTCTACTTTTCGTTTCTTCTCTTCTTTTCTTTACAAAGTGCGCTCTCATCCCAGAATCAAAGTGATCGACCGTAGACAGATACTTGTATGTTTGACCTCCCAGCTCCCTAAATGTGGTCTGAAAAAAAGAGAAACAGGGAGTATTGAAATAATAGCATGAAGATATTCGTATTTTCAATTGAATTGGGTGGAAATTTCGATTGAGAAGCTGTCTCGAATGATATGTACATTCAGAAAAAGTGATGGTGATAAAGTATGGCCGAGGTTTGGCATCATAATTGACTTAAAAAAGTCCACAATTCAATTCAGCTATCCAACAAAATTACGCGGAGAAAAGTATACGGTAACGGTTACTATGAAGAATACGAATGAGTACGATAAATTGTTTACGTTACAATAGAAACGATAGGTTAACATCATAATGATCACCAAATCGCGATAAGGATCATATCTTTTCCTCTGTGTCAGGAGCATGCCAATATCGAGCCATGCTATTACTCTACCAATGGCCGGTGCTACATTGAAAACTAATTTTTATCGAGACTACACGGAAAAAAATGACCACGTAAGAATTACATGAAAAGTGAAGTTATAATTACGGTGTGGATTTCATGTAGAATTTACTCCAGAGTCCTGTTGGATTTACATTGTTATCATGGTTACCATGGCAACACGCCTGCCGTTTACTTCAGTCGCAATGTACACATAACATTGGTCCCAATGTGTAGTGTTCACTAAACATCGACGATAATAACATCGCCTGACATCGATGTTTTACATCGTTTAACGATGTAACATTGACCTGGTTGATGTTCCAATGTTTTTTGTGAGAAACATTGAAACATCAAGACATCAAATAAGAACAATTGAATGGGATTATGCTGAATTTGAAATGGCGCAAGATCCCAAAATTTTTATTGGTAAAATAACAACCAATCAGGTTCTAGCAGCAACAACAACCGATGCAAAATTCACGCGTCATTTTTTTCCGTGTAAGCCACAGTTCGTGGCAATATTCAACCACATCTCAAATGAACCTCAATGTGAATGGAATCTATCGTTCAGCCAATGTTGCGCCAAGGATGAGCCAAGCAAGAGCCAAGCCTGGCAGAATTGTGTATCAATGGTGAGCTGACAAACGAAATTTGTTGAACACCGACATCGATACTACATCCCAGGTATGCGTTGACAAATGTACCAAGCTTGGTGCCAAGCTTGAGCGAATGTTAGTCAACATTGGGCCTAGCATGGTTACCAACATTGGCACCAAATTAGGTTAATGTCTGGGATGATAACAATGTTCAACGCTTGGCATCCAAGCTTGGTTTAATATCAAGATTCAATATTGGTTTTATGTTTTGAATCGATATTGGTGCCATGAATGATATACAATCAATCTCAACGAATAGAATAGTTTCCTTATTGGCATCCAAGCTCGATTGAATATAATATATTCCGATATTGGAGTTCTAAAAGAGTTCAAAATTAATGGAATGGATTCATAAATAACTCTTTTAGGACTTTTGTGCTATCTGGGAAGACGTTGAGAGGATACCTGTATTTGGGCTGACGAACATTCAGGCGTATAATCTTTCAAGTTTCTGAAATGCAAATGAATTCCAAGTCCACGTCATGTGGCTATATCTAGGCTTACGGCGAGCCAAGTGTCGATTAAAGCTTGGTTGACGAAAAATAAATCAAACGCAGCGAAATATGCTTAATCCTAGAATTGATGTCTCAGTTGCTGTCAAGGGTTGGTGAGCTGTGACAAGCATCAGTCGATATCAACGCTTAGTCAGCTACGGTGGGCCAAGCATTGGCCAAGGCTAGGCTAATGAAACTTGGCATACCAAGCTTGACGCCAGTCATGGTCCAATTGTCAGTCTTGATATGACTCGTCTGGGTATTTTATTTCTCGTTAATCAACATTGAATATTTATAGATTGCCAAGGCTTGTCTGTAAAAGCCCAGAAATTTTCATATAACTACTTGTACGGGTTCTTGGATTTATCAGTTTTTGCTACAAATTTCGCTACAAATTGCCTGCTTATGGTAAAAAATTCTCCTCAAAGTTGGCCAAGGTTTGGCATTCTCGGATTGAGCATAGTTTGATTCGAAATTTGAACATCTCCGTTTGTCCCGATTCAATATCATGTAAGAAATATTCAAATCAGCGATTGGGAATGGTTTTGGCATTGATTTATCAATTCCACAAATAACAATATAGCATCGATGAAGTTAAACATACCCGTTCGGTAAAGCGATAAAAGTGTACGCTCGATTACATCAGATATTGTGAAGGAAGGCGTATGTAATGCGCACTTAACGCGGAAAGGTTCAACGATGATAGGTGACACGCTGGTTGCACACCGAGAGACTTCATGTGATCGAAACGTGGACTTACCGAGCGTTGCAAAAATAATTTTATACCTGATATCGAAGTCTATTTTCGCATGAGAACGAATAGAATGTTCTTGGTATCCTGTGAAAAGAGAAAAAGAACGGGAAGATACGACCTTGATAATTATTAGAGTATGTGGAAGCAGCTCTTGCGATTTTTTTTACTGGAAGAGAAAAAAAAACAGTATACTTATGGGCAAATGTTAATTAGGCTCCAATCAGTTGTCCTCCAATTCTTCTATCTAATTCAGTGATAACACTTCGTGGTAATCGCGTGTACTGAATAAAAATCAAGTTTATTACGGTAATGTAAAGTTTTTGCATTAAAAAGTGGAAAAAACATAGCGATCGAATAATGACAGGGATGCGAACCTTCGTGCTTACCGAGTTGCCATTTCGCAGGGTTGGCGTGCTAATCGTTCAGCCACGTCACCCTGAGGTCTGATCAAACGATCACACGATTTGAACGATTCTTTTCCATCTTTTTGAATTCCCCTTCCGTACATTTTTATTTATGAGAATGATATTTCAAATCCGCGCTGGGCTAACCGAGGGTAGATAGAATCGATTGATGGTAATGATGATTTTCATCTATATATTTATTCAATAATCACAAAAACTGTTGCAAACGACACGGAATACTGTGATTAATAGTAATTATCTAATCACATATATCGTGCTAATATAATAAGCTTTATTATACAGTAATAATTACATATACCTTAGGTTATATGATGTTGCGATGTCTCGAAATGTAACTATTATAGCATTCGTCACGTGAGTTAAGAGTTTTATCTTGGAATTCATCAAGAAGAAAAATAATAATTGACCTACACGTGGTCGCATGCGATGGCGTTATATCATTATATGATCATATTTACAGACAAGAATGAGTGTGCTCAAATAGATTCTTTTCAATTCATTATGTGTTGAATTTTTATGTGCGAATAATGAGGAAAACAAAGTATATACTTCGTCGGGTGGTGCATTGAATTTTGAATGCATGTGAAAATTGTTATTTTACATCGACGAAAATCAACTGTGCTTTGTGCTTTTTGATGGGGGTTGATTTTTGAATACTGCATGACAGAAATTTGGTTGGAATTCGGATGGGATGGGATAGCTCTATGTGGGAAATTTGGTGGGAATTTATTCATCAGATTGTTGTGAAAACAATTGGGTCGTTACAGCACACTGAAAAAAAATAGTGAAACCAACCCCAAATAAATTGAATAAATTCCTGTTCGAGTATTTCAAAGCGAGCCTCACCGAGTTTGAGTTACCAGGCATGACACAATCCTGAAATGATAACATCATGCGAGCCTCAGTTCAATACTTTCTAAAATTAAGACTCAACGATGGAAAAAGGATTGTAGGAGCATATGCCATCAATGGGACACCATACGAAAATTTGTTTGTCAAAGATGAGCCAAGGCGGTTGTAATTTTGCAACAATATTGCGCCAATCTGATGTCAACGCTCGATTTGTTTTTATTTCAGTTGAAAACAAAATAAAACATCCATTGGATAATTTCGATATGAATGAAATGAACGTCGGAGAATTCCGATAAGTTCGATACATGAGTAGGTGTGTCTTGAAGCGAATGAAGAATTCCCTGGTAACAACGAAGCGTATACGCAAAGCGAAAAATTTTTCATTTCCCTTTTCTTGAAGCGTGTGATGCTCTTTTACTGTGAAGTGATGAAATCATACGTTTCATATCCGCTTCGTAAGCTTTCTATCCCGTTTCACACACGTTCCATGTGACATAATGATAGGTCATATCAAGCGTATGCGAATCATATCTGTTCTGACTTCAAATAATATGTTCCAGCAGTCGATACCGACGACGAGACAATGCCCCAGTGGTTCAGTGGATAAGACCTTCGACTGCCATGGTGGAAGTCACCGGTTTGATTCTTGCTATGGGGTTGAATTTTTTTTATGTAGGTTTTTACAATTTTATGCGCTGCCTTTGTTTCAATTCCCGCTCCATATACTGTTTGTATCCCTCTCATTTAGGTTCCGTATACTTTCCATAAACGGTCCTGTTATGTTCTAGCGTAAGCTTCGCTTACTCTTCCTTGTCGCTTTTATTTTTATCAGGGTTCATTCTGTCATGTAATCTTCAGAGGAGAATTATATTTTCATTGAATGCTTGGTTCACCACTCGCAAGAACCAAGCAACACCCTGGCTAGAGTTATTGTAATTCACCGTTTAAGAAGATAGTTCCACTCTGGGTCAAGCCATCGCCCAAACTGAGCCAAGGTATAAGCTGGGCCGAGCTACCATCCATGCTTAGTGTAACATTGGAAATTCACTGTCATTCAGGATTATCTAACGCTCGGGGCATTGTCTCGTCATGCACTAGAGACTTTCTTGTGGAATCAGTTTTTTTGCGCCAGGCAATATTGGTTGAAGGATGGCCCAGACGTGGCGCAACCTATGATGCATTTATATTTGGACAGCATTTAGATCATTGAAGATTTTCATATCTGCAACCATGTCCCAGATTAGGCTTCATTATCTTCTTCTCACAGTGCACCAGAGTATCATTTGAACATAAAGTTCACATAAATTCCCAGCACTTCTACTTGACTTTTATCATTTTATATCAGTATATTTTGCCATACTGGACTTCCCGTGACGAGAGAATTTTAGAATTTTCAATTACGACGAGTTCGAATGAACAAACAAATGTACAGACATGAAAAAGGCTATTCAATAATTCAGCTTAGGTCAATCGGATGTGCTGTGGTATGAATTTCATATTTCTTCCATCATACGAAATCTATTGTGATGTTTGCGTAACCTAGAAATCAACATTTCCAATTCCAGCTGCGAACAATGTATAAATAAATAAAGTTCTAATCATCGTTCTTGAAGAAATAATCGATTTATTTATTCATTCTCATATAATACCATGAATATTCCAACACCACATATCCTGTAAGAGAACAATCGATTTTTCAATCTATTCATCCGATAAATATTCAACATCAATGAGATAGTGGAGTTCAAACAAACTCAAGTTCCCTCTTTCCAAACGTAGCGAAATGAAAACAGTAAAAATGTCACGTTCTAGAACATAAATGAGAGTTACAAATGCTATGCTCATTAGAGGAATGTTATTTGTGGAATTATATCGGAACAGAGGACATTCAAAATTTAAAAAAAAGAGGACGATAAAATTTTATAAATTTGGTTTTTCTCTCGCTTGATTATTTTTCTATCGATTTATGATTGGCAGTTCTTGTTTTATAGTTGAATAGACATCACATTGTTATTTATAAATGGAGGATTTTCCATTGAAAGATAAATTAGTCTTTTTCTCTCCATTTTCTTCAATCATCAAGCCAGTTCCCGACGGAAATCGAATTGTTCGATTATTGCATAAAACTTCACTCGACGCTTCGTTTGAAGCAAAGACTGCTTAATTCAATTTTTAAGGCAACCTCAAAAACTTTATCAAAGAAAGGTATTAAGAGGTATTGTAGGAGTTGAAATTGAAAGATGTAAGTGGGATTAGGTGGAGAACAAATACAGAATAGAATGATGTGCGGATATGAAATCAACTCTTCATCGATGTATGAGAAGTTTGCTTTTTCAATACTTTTTGCGCAAGTTCAGTTTATGCGGGAAATTGGTATAGAAAGGTGGTCTTAAATAAGAAAATATCATACTCTTTTTGGACATGAGTTTTAAAGAACGTAAGAGCGAGGAATCAGACGCCAGGACAGGAATACCAGCAATTTTTGAAGATAACATATGAATTCAAACACATATTGATCAGTGTTTCTAGAATGGCATAACGTAGGTCAACATTTGACGATCGAACGAGCAGAACGAAGAACTATTATTCTTTATTTCTGTATTTCTAAAGGACTGTATGATTAAATATCTGTATTCTCCAAAAACTGTCTCCTCAAAGGACTGCATTCCTCGATATCTTTATCCTTGAATATCTGTATTCCCAAAAAACTATCTTGTCTAACTAACCTTTATCCTCAAATGTCTCCATTCATAAATATCTGTATTCTCCATGAATCATATTTATTTTTGCAATAAGCGATCTTTCTCATTTTATCAACAATATCTCTATGTTCAATTACCTGAATATGCGCATTAAGAATAAAGTTCTTTGAAAATACAGATCTTTAAGAATGGGGATATTTGAGAATACAGTTCTCTAAGAGGAAAGTTCCCTCAAAATACAGGTCTTCAGGAAGACAGTTCGTAGAGAATACAGATATGTTATGGAGGAATCAAATTTTTCAAGAAGACTTCTTTGGAAGTACAGATATTCAAGAATACAGTTCTTTAGGAATACAGAAATAAAGAATACAGTTCCTGTTCTGCTGTCTCTATTCTTGGAGCGACACTTCTATGGCGAGGAATGCTCGGAGAATTTCCTTTTGAAGAACTGTATTCTTACATCCTGCTTTCTTCCTAAGAGTACAATTTCAACCACTGAGTGTAGTTTGGGGCCCCGATAAGAATGTTGAGGACTATTTAACCGGGGTCGGAGGATTTTGGCAATACATCCAGTCACCGTATGTATGATTTACCGACTCAGTGAGATGTAGAGCGTTTATCAGTCGAGAAAGAGCAATGCTGCAACAACGACTCAATCATTTTCACGGAATCTGAGGAATAAATCCTCGGTACACGTGGACACACATCCACTAGGTGTTTCTCTCTTTGTAACGAAAGTTCCACAAGGGCTTGTCATTAATAATTCAAGAACGTGATTTATAATTTCATGAGTGAAATAATTTTTCATCCTTCCTGAGTCAAATTTTCCATCCCATCATATGTTTCTTCATCCTCTGATAACATTCCCAAACTTCGCTCATGAATAAATTTGAAGGAACCATTTTTCCCCGGCACGATCGATACTGCAATAAGGAAGTTTAATTTGATTTGAGAAATAAATTTTAAACTTTCAGCTCCGTATTAGCTTTGAGATCCGCCATGGATATAATATAATTGGAGATACATAAAATATATATATGTATATATATATGTATATACATACGCTCATACATGTATAAAAAGGGAGAAAACTTTGAAATTAAATTTCTCAAAGTTCTGTTACGAAATATGACGAATAAAAGTTACATTAAATTCAATTTGTATCGTAAGTTTTGTGCAGAAAGCCGTCATAGCATTGAATTGCCTTGTTCGGTCCGCTACAACGTTGAACTTGAATCTCGTCTTATTCCGTATAACGCAACAGCAGCGGTAGCAGCTACGTTAGTAGCATATTCGATGCATATGTAATGGACATTGAGTGACGGTTAATGGACAGACGAGAAATATCTTTCCAACATTTTGATGTCGAGTAGATATTGAGCGGACAACGTGTATGAGATGTCTACGCATATTATATGATTTTGAGAAAGCAGGGCTCGACCCGGCTTTCTGCGAGAATAAAATAAAAAATGAATTGCCTTGAGTGTATTGTTTTGCTGCTGTATATGAATCTTCTCCTCCGCTCACGCTTCTTTCAAATCGTCTTTACGTTCGTGAGAAATTGAGAGAGCGGATTTTCGCATTATTTCACCAACTCCACATTGGTTCACTTGTTTGATATCTTCATTAAAAGTTTGAGGATATATGTGGAGATAGTCTGTAGTCAAAAGTTTCATTCCAGGTATGCGGGAATATATTTCATGTGGTGAAGTTTTGTTATATCTTTTGGAACAGAGATTACTGTAAGATTGTTATTCTCGTGACTGATAAGTGTAATATGCAGTTGTTGTTGATGAATACATGATTTGCAAAGAACGCTTAATCACATTGTTTATATGATTTATGATGTGAAGTTTTGAATTCCACTTTGAGATTTACCGAGCAAGGATTGAAGTTTCGTTTGAAATCTGAATCCGCGTGGGTAGAAGGAAATTTCTTAATCAATGGGGAGGGCATCAGAGTCTTCATTCTTACAATTTTCTCATTGGGATATTTGGTCACGAATTCAAGTTTATTATGGGGGAAATCCCAATCAGGAAAATTCAAATTATGCCAATGTTGACAACTGCTGCAATACAATGCCAGCATTGGGTCTCCAACGCTTGGCCAACAGTTGAGGGATTAGTACTGAATACATAGAAATACAGTACTACGTCTGTACCGAATCAGTACTGAGAGCTTGATGTCGGTCAGGTGCTGATTCAGACAGTATTCATTCGATACTGACCTTATACCGTCTGTCCACGCGAGCCAATACCGTCTGAAATCTGGCGAATGTTCGGCGAAAGTTGAAAAACGGTAATGATTCTGAACAGGCACAGTTGTTTTTGCCGAACTTTGGCAAATGCGACCTCGCCAGTACCGCGCCATTTGTCAACTCTGGCTATTTCCACATGGGTTCTGGTAGACCACTTGAACTGACCATACAAGGTTAATATTTTTTCTGTCCCTTGAAAAAATGTTGGTGGTCAGCCTTCAATCAATCAAGCCAGCTAATAATTCCTATTAAAAGATGGAATTGTCCCACTTCCATAAAAACAAACATTCCCTTGAGATAAAAAGATACGTTGACAGAAATAAGTTAAACTCAACTTTTCATCTACTCATCAAGTCTGAATCCTCAAGAACTTTTTTACTCTGAAATCTCCAAATACTTTTGTTTTACTAAGTCTAAATTAGGGGTGTGCGAACCTTGAATTTTTCAGTCGAACCGAACTTCAAATATATTTTCCAAATCGAACCGAACTCGAACCGAACTTCAAATATATTTTTCAAATCGAACCGAACCGAACCGAACTTTGAAAAGTCGAACCGAACTCGAACCGAACTCCAAATGTATTTTTCAAGTCGAACCGAACCCGAACCGAACTTTGAAAAGTCGAACCGAACTCGAACCGAACTCCAAATTTTCCCGGTCGAACCGAACCGAACTGCAAATATATTTTTCAAGTTGAACGGAAATTTGTAATTCCGAACCTACTTCCAACTTCCAAAACGTCTAATCGCAAAGCCAAAACTGAATTAGAAATACATTTATGAAAACAGAATCCATCATGAATTCATTTTTTGAAGTGACGTTTCATATGCAGCATGTTGCAGTAATAAAACAATCTACCCTAGTAGCACCAAAAGTACGTAAAACATTTTGAGAATGTTTATTAAACGTTTGGGTAATTTAGAAACGTTCGGAGAATATTCTATGGGTCAATTTAAAATTGAGTGCAGATAAATTTTTCTCTGTTTCCGAATGTTCAATTGCAGCGACTAGTATTTAAATATTGATAAAATGGTCGCAAATTTGAGGCAAGTAACGAAGAACACTTCAATTCTTCAATAAATCACAGAAAAGTGTCCATAGTGTAATCTAGTGTTGATTTATTACCATATCTCTGGAATAACAGGGTTGTCCCTCTTGGTAACAGAGTGGTTTTTTATGTAAGTTTAACATATCCCACGTATCTAGATGAATTTGAAATTGGGTGCAGAACACTTTTATCATAAATTTCAATAATCACAAAGTAAAATTTCCTCCTAATATAATTATTTATATCCTCATGCAATATTTGGAACATGATTAACTCACATTAGAAACCACTCTGTTACCAAGAATGATTACTCTACTATTAAAAAAAAATTGTGATGAATCAACACTATTTTGAGGTTTGTGGTAGCGTTGATTATAAACCTCTTTGCATAAAAGACAAGGACACTCACTTCACTGCATTTTTCTCTCTTTCTTTTGTTTGCAGCTGTCTCTTTTTATTTATGTAAACCCCATGTTTACTGACTCGTCCTCCTAGTATAATATCTTTATAGTCTAATCGCGCAGAACTTATGGGTTCATTATATATATCCCGCGCATCTGAGGAGGCAAAATAATGAGGCTGCGAATAGAATTCATTATGAATATATTCAATTTCATCTAATCCGCAGTATTGCCAACAAGGTTATCCGAAATATGAACTTTTTCAATTATTCAAGTTTGAGACTCGAAACTACACCAGGAAAAGTCACAGATTCAATCAACTTGCGTCTATCAAGTACCCAATATCATGTCAATTCGACTTGGAAACAAGTTGTTTCTGCGTGTTTACAAGCAAAAACAACATGGGAACGCCTGTATGTGTGTTCTCCATCACTTGAACTTGGCATCGATGTCAGATCAACTTGATGATAGGTCGATTCAACATCGTCTTTTTTTTCCAGCGTAGTCGAATTTTTTCGGGTTTTGAGTCTAAAGTTCGAAGCAAACCGTGACAAATCGAATCTCGAGCCGAACGTTTTCAATGAATGCAGTTCGAAATTTGAACCGAACCGAACTGTTTCTGTTATCCAAGTTCGAAGTTCGAACCAAACCGAACAGTAGGAGTTCGGTTCGGTTCGGGTCGAGATTCGAACGGTTCGCACACCCCTAGTCTAAATAATATCTAATTACCGTTGCATTTGGGATGACTTTATTGCGAAGACCGTCCCGTCGACTTGTCTGCAAATGTAGAAAACGTACGTCTCTTCTATTGTAACTCGAAACGTTCATTAAGCCACAAAGCGTTGAATTTAAAGATCACTTATAGGTAATAAGACCTTCTTATCCTTAATTTAAAACGAAATGTCAAATCTTAGCTCAGAAAGCCTGGTTACCTTATGGTATATCGTATGCTGGTCCAGTGGAGTTAAATATTAACCGATCTAGGGATCTCATTATGCGAGCAAACGACTTCAAAAAGCAGAACGATACGGAGGAAGAAAGAAAACATCATGTTCACATCGTCTTTCATCTATGTGTATAAAAGACGACGTTGGTTGAGCTTTTTTCGTTTTCTCTCAGCACGATCGATGTGCCACGCGAAAGGGAGGTCACGAGATTCCGTCGTTTCGTTTATAATTTCAGTGTGCCACCGAAGGAAATGAATCGCACGTGAGCCAGAGTACGGAAAAAAAACCCGAGGAGGAGGAAGAGGAAGAGGAGGAGGGGGAGAGGTAGGGAGAGAGAGCGAAAGAAAGCAAGAAAAAAGAGAGCCGTATAAGACGAAATAGAAGGAACCAATGGAAATCAATAGCCGTCGGCAAGTTTGAAGCCAGCTTTAAATTCCGAACAATTATCGCCGCGTATCGTTATCTCGTAACGAAGGAAAGAACAGATTACCCACGTATCGTATGAAATTCACTTAAGGAGATATCTACTACCAGCGGATTAATCTTTCAGCGGAAAAAAGTTTCTTGGCGATCGTTCAATAATAATCCCAAAATATTTTCATCCCTATCATACACCCATTTTACTTTCCTTTCTGCTCCAACAAAACTTATTTTTACACGATTCGTTTGAAGTTATACATCGATCGAAGTCGTACCAAGAATGAAAGAGCCATTCGATTCCAAATGATTTCAGGATAGAAATTCTTGGATTCTTGTTATTATTATGGAATATAATTCGTATGAAACTTGAAGACGGAATTTCCTGCGAAGGTACGTAGTTAGAGATAAAGAACGGCATCCTCAGGCCCGAAAAGATTCGCAGAGTCGGTAGTCCGTGTCTCGCGTCGCTCCGTAAGCGATTATTTTATCGTCGTGGGGCGATCTGCCAAAATCTGTTGGTACTCACGAACTTCTTGTAATATCTCTTGCTCTCTTTCTTTATCTCTCCTTTGCCTTCGGGTGTTATCGAAAGGACATTGTCAAAAGACCTTAAATAACGTATAAACTTGGATGCAAATCTTGGGATCCGCAAGTATTTGTACCAGATGTTGAAACAGAAAATGAAAGAGGAAAAATATTTCAAGTATCATCAATGAATTTTTCAACTCCACCCTCCGCAACATGATTCGGATTTTCATCATCTTTTACGGTGAACAAAGGGAGACACTCTTGGAAACGTCGAATAAAACTGCCTTCCCATGATTCGTACATATTTCATTTGAATGTTTTCTCGTTCATCCCTTTGAATACATATGTATACATATATTTATATCTACCTGATTTTATTCCTCTAAAATTTCATATTCCAAGGAAGGAAATACATGAGTTGTAGCAATTAGAAGTCATGGGGAAAATATTCTACTTCGCTACTCGGCTCAAGTTGAGTGCTCTAAATTTTGTGGAAATGATGGTATTCGGCGAAGGTATTCAAGGGGAAATATGTTTCTTTTCCAGAAACTGTATCGATTTTACGGAATGTCTGATGGATATATCAAAATAGAATACGTTATTCGTAACAAGTATTTACGAATTCATTGTTGGGAACGACATCAATGTTTCAGTATCTCGGAATATTGAAAATCAATCGATGGTGCGCACGAATGGACGATTTGAAATTCATGTACATGGGTTTTAAAGTATTGTATACTTGAATACTATTCACTTTTGTGCAAATAGCAAATGATAATTGCATTGTGAATTGTTGTAGTTCATGAATAAATGAGATTATCAAGTTTTTTCAGAAAATCAAGATATTTTTCATGATTCTTTCTTTCCGTAGAACTTGGCAATGATGTAACGTATGGTTTATCGATACCTCTCAAGCCGTTCGTGAACTACTCGTTTGCAATCTGATCTCGTGAAATATGTTACTCTAAGCTCCCTTGTATATTCAAGCAGGAATACCTCTCAGTTCAAATAAATTTATCACCGATTATTATTGTCACTAATGGTTAGTTTGGATTACTCAGAGATCGTTCTTTTGCCTTCAAAATTGAAATATCCAATACCGAACGACTTCCCAGAACTTCCGAAACAAATTTGGTTTCGTGTTTGATGTATCTCCATCTGTCTGGGGGTTGCACGTCAGCATTTTATAAGAATGCATAGATTTTCTATTTGAATTTTTCGATCTCTATGAAATTTTTATCACAGTTGTTGGCAAGGTTGAAAATGGTCCCATATATTTATTTCATTTTTACCAGTAGAGTACGGAAGTTGTTCATCAGAGTGAATTCTCTCAAAGCCGAGTAGTCTCGTTATTGGCCATTACGGTATATGCCCATTCTAAAAATTAGGGAATTTTTTGTTTCTTAATAAACCTTACAATATCCGCATATTGATTGAACTGAAGGAAAACTAGGTGGTGTCGGGTACGACATTTGCTCCGGTTAATTCATTGTTAGCGTGTATGATTTGCATTCACAAAGGTCGGGATCATATTACCCTCTTCTGAAGTTCCCCGTCATTACTGAGTTTCCAGGTCTATAACACGCATGTGTCAGGTAAAACAGAACTGAATGTTGGAGAACTGATTGTACGCGAAATCTGAAAATAACTAAGTAAATATTTCTTACGCAAACTTGTCCTCAACTCTTTTTACGCATAAAAGATGTTCTTTGAAAATATCTTCAAAGTTATTCTTTGGGAAAAATCTTTTGGAGATTTTTTCAACATCCTAAAACGTTCAAAAGATAGGTGAAGATGTCAGCATTTGCAAGTTCCAAAAATGTTTATATGAGAATAGTCCAAGACGTCGTAGACTATTAGCGCCACTCCAGGAAAAATTGTGTTAGTAAGTTGTGAAAAAGTTCGAACATATATTGAGCATCGTCATGAAGTAATCAGTCTTATGACTGGTTTGATGAAATCCTCCAACCCTGTCTATCATCTGCTAGACGCTTAATTTCTACATATCTACGACAACGCTTATCTTGTATAATTTGCTTCATATAACTTAATCTAGGTCTACCTTCTCGAGTTTTACCATTCATTTTTCTCTCCAATATTGTTTTCAATAAGCTATCATGCCTTAATGTGTGCCCTATCAGATTACTTCTTTTCACAACCTGTCTCAAAAGACTTCTTTTTTCATTTACCTTCTCAAGTACTTTTTCACTTTTTACTTTCTCTATCCACTTCATTCTAAGCATCCTTCTATAACACCACATTTCAAAAGCTTCAAGTCTTCGTCGGTCCGTTTTTCCAATCGTCCAACTTTCGCAACCATATCATGCTGTGCTCAAAACGTAACTCTGCAAGAATTTCTTCCTTACTGCTAAGCCAATGTTCTTTGAACATAGTAACTTTCTTTTGGTGGGGAGCCTGTTTTCCTTGTGCTATTCTCGCTCTTATATCTCTTTCGCTTTTACCGTTTCCTTTAATTATGCTTCCTAACACATGGGCTGAAAAGTTCCGGGCCTAACACATAGATGGCGCGGATTTTACTGCATTCACCGGTTTTTCAGTTAGTACTAACCTTCAAACGACAGCTGTCAAAATTTCATGATATTCTATTCATTAGTTTGTGAGTTATTGTACCAAGAGTGACGCTACTTTTATTATTTTTAAAAAAATGGATCAAAAACAATTCCGTGTTTTAATTTTACGCTGCTTCTTGATGGGAAAAATACCGTTCCAGCGAAGCAATGGCTTGAAAAGTGTTATGGGGACTCTGCTTCATCAGAAACCACAATTAAACGTTGGTTTGCTGACTTCAAACGTGGTCGTAGAGACACCGATGATGCAGAGCGCAGTGGACGTCCAAAAGAGGCGGTAACACCAGAAAACATAAAAAAAATCCACAAAATCGTTTTGGATGATCGAAAAGTGAAGTTGCGTAAGTTAGCTGACATCGTAAAAATATCAAAAGAACGTGTTGATGCTTCTGAGCAGTGTTTGGCCATGTTTAAAAGTAACAAGCCGGAATTTTTGCGTCGATATGTCACAATGGATGAAACATGGATCCCCTAGTGGAAATGAATCATATATGACCCATATATGACCCATATATGATCCATATATGATTCCCACAAAACATATATGACCATATATGTCCCATATATGCCCCATATATGTCCCATATATGCCCCATATATGTCCCATATATGCCCCATATATGTGGCCGAAGCCTCATCAGTGATACATATAAAGCATATATGGTACCGCGCGCAACATATATGTTTGCAGGAAACGGTCAAAAACATATATGATTCATATTTGGTATAATTATTTGCTATGTATGAATCATTTCATATCGGATTTTCCAAGAGTTCATAAATATTTTTGAAATGGTTATCCCGAATTCTCTGTTGAAAAATGTGAAATACGTATCATCTGTTTCTTTTTTCTTATTCTATTATGATTCCAGGTTTACAACATATGTCGAGGTTCTTGGTTTCTAAAACCCACTTTGTTTTCAAATGCCTGTATCTTGGAAAGCTTTCAATACAAAAAATTATTACCAAGGCATGGAACTTAGGATTTTGCCTCAACTTTTCACAAAGTCAAGAGAAAATTTCTTTCCAAGGACGTATTTTGCCGTAATTCGACGATGGAAGTGAAAAACGTAGTTTATTCAAATTCGAATACGTTTGATTTTCAAATTCCACAAGCAAAACTAATGTCTGGAACATAACGATAATTTTCGTTTATTTTTCGAGAATGTTACTCCACGGCATTCGAGAGATCTAGACAAAACAAGGGCGGCCTGAGAACTCCGCGTGCTCGATTATTCAAGATTTTTAATGCAGCATAGATACGAGACATTTCATGGACGGATTGATGTGTAATTTCAAGTTATTGAGTTATCTTTTCTGTCTTGTTTCATTTATATTCCTTGAATGTCGTAGAAAACTACCATTTTCTGAACTGAACCAAAAGTATTGCTATGCACCATAGATCGATTGTGTTTGTTAAATAAAAAAATTAACCCGTTGACGTCACACTTCAAAGTACTTACGTAAAGGTTACACAGGGTCTTTCGCACCCCAAACCAAAGCAACAGATGCCATTCACGCAGTCTTTCAAATATTGTTGCAGATTTCCCGGTAAAATTTACATCTCGGTGTCTTTGACAATAACAGAAGGCAGCACAAATTAAAATTCACGACAAGCACTGTAAGCTACCCTGACGAAAATTTTTGTCATAATTTCTCATAACTTCTCATTGTCCCGATTCATGGAGAGAATATGAGAAAGAACAATAGGATTCCTTATATTTTCTCCATGAATTGGGACAATGAGAAATTATGAGAAATTATGACCAAAATTTTCGTCAGGGTACGGAACCACAGACTCCCCCTAGAGCCTTCTGGACTCCTGGTGATCTCAAAGGGCCGAAAATGTCCGAATTCGAGTGAATTACCATTTTTACTTCCACCGTAGGAATTCCACTAGACACAAATTGGAAAAAAAACTTTCACTCGAATTTTCGAGAAGTTCAGAAAAAATCCCAACTTTTATGCCTTATTAGTAATTCTGTGTGTTGAGACCTTTTCGAGATACACGCATTTAAAAAGAACTGGATTTGTCAAAACTGAAAGCTCTGACACATTGTAAACCGGTGAACACAATAGAATAAAAAAGAGCAAACAAACAAATTTGACAAGTATCCCATATTTTTCAACGAAGAATTCGAAAATAATTATTCTAAAAATATTGAGGAACTCATTGTGAATCTGACCTGCAATAACTCATATATGTTTTATATGTGATCTACAATTGTTGATCCAGCAATTCGGAGTTCATATATGAGCCATATATGGTTTTCAAGAATGAGCGGGAGTTCATATACGTGAAAGAAGTCGCTTCTTTCAAGCGACCGGCGGTGGCTCCAGTTAAAGGGGGATGGAGTCCGGTCCCAAGGAACCGCGTTTAATTCTCATAGGAGAGACTTTTTTTATACCCCTATGTATATGGGCCATATATGGGTCATATGTGGGTCATATATGGTGCATTTCCACAGCCACTGGTGAACCTCGTCCAAAGCGCCCGAAAGCACAACAATCGGCTGGAAAGGTTATGGCCTCGGTATTTTGAGATGTGCGTGGTGTAATATTCATCGACTATCTTGAGAAGGGAAATACCATCAACAGTGAATATTATATCGCATTATTGGAGCGTTTGAAGGTCTAAATTGCAAAGAAACGATCGCATATGGCAAAGAAAAAAATTTTGTTCCATTAAGACAACGCACCATGTCACAAGTCAATCAAAACAATGGCAAAACTACATGAATTGAACTTCGAATTGTTTCCACATCCATCGTATTCGCCAGATTTGGCTCCCAGCGACTACTGGCTGTCCGCAGACTTGAAAACAATGCTCGCCGATAAGAAATTTCGCTCGAATGAAGAGGTTATCGCTGAAACTGAGGCCTATTTTGAGACAAAAGATAAATCATTGTACAAAAGTGGTATTGAAATGTTAGAGCGGCGCTGGAATGATTGCGTTGTTCTCGATGGAGATTACGTTGATGAATAAAGCTAATTTTGAACAAAAAAAAACCGTGTTTTCTTTGTTAGGCTCGGGACTTTTCAGCCCATCTGTTAGATATTTGAATTCTTTCACTTGCTGAATTGTCTCTGCATCTATTTTGATTTCCGTTCTTCTTGATGTTTTCTCTGTTGTACAAATTATGAATTTTGTTTTGTCCTTATTTATATTCATACAATACTTTTTTTGTAATATTTTTTTCATAATGTTGAGAATATTTTCTAACTCAGGACCACTGATATAGCTATGTCATTCGCAAATCTGAACATGCGTACATTTTCTCCCAGAATCTGTGATTTCAATTGCACTTTCTCCTTCACTTCGTTCATCGCTTCTTCTATATACAAATTGAGAATCAATGGCGATAGCGAGTATCCTTATCTTACCTCTCTTGTGATTTGTGCTCCTCCTTCTTGACTTTCTCTTTCTATTATTGCGGTTTGATTCTTATATAATTCATTCATTATTCTCCTATCCCTCATATTAATTCCTACCTTTTTCGAAATCGTGAACATTTTCTCCCAATCAACATTATCGAATGCTTTTTGTAATATATTTACGAAACCTACAGACACAGACTTTTCCAAATCTAGTCTTTTCTCTACTACTGTTCTGAGTGCTAAAATTGCTTCTCGCGTTCTCCTATTTTTCCTCAAACTGAACTGATCTTCCGCTAATCTACTCTCTATATTAGTCTCTATTCTCCGGTATATCATTCTTGTCAGTATTTTAGAGGCATGTGAAGTTAAAATAATCGTTGTGTAGTTCTCGCATTTGTCTGCTTCTTGTTTTTTCGGAATGGTGACAGTTTCATTCTTTTGGAAATCTTTCGGTACTTCTCCTTTTGCGTACATATCTCTGATCAATTCAAACAGTGGGTCACGAGTTCTTTGACTGGGGGCTTTGATAAGGTCCGCACTTATGCTATCTATTCCTGGCGGTTTATTATTTTTCAATTCTTTTGAAGCCCTTTCGAATTGTGATTTCAAAATTGAATCTCCCAATTCTTCTTCATCGACATCTTCCTCCCTCTCTAAAAATCCTATATTATCGCTTCCTTTATACAGATCTTCTAAATGATTAATCCATTGTTCTATTTTTTCCTCCGTTCTTGTCAATTGTCTCCCTAGAGAATTTTCAATCTTACTGCTTCTAGATTTCATTTGTCCAAAAAATCTTTTAACAATCCTATATGCCTCATCTATTTTCCCTAAATATAAGCTTACTTCTATATCCTGACATTTTTTTTCTAACCATTGTTCTTTTGCTTTCCTTGATTCTCTTTATATTTTATTCCTCACTGCCTTGTATGTCTACTGATCTTGTTCGCTACTTTTATTCTTGTATTTCCTCCTTTCATTAATTAAATCGAGAATTTCTTCCGTTATTCATGGTTTCTTACGTTCTACTCCATCGTTCTTCAAAATTTCATCTGCACATCGTTCTATGTTCCCCTTTATATTCATATATGTCCATCTACACTGAGAGAAATGTATCATTAAAAATTACTGATTTTTGTCAGTAAGCGAGGGATATACTTGACATGTGATTACAAACTGATGGGAAATACCAGTAATTTTTCCTAGCGTTATAATAACCGAGAAAAAAACTTTTATCGTTACCAGCGTCGAACATGATTGTTTGTGATCACGATCCTTGCTTCTTTCCCCGAAGCCACGGAACATTCTTGAAAATGTTATGGTTTCCAATTTATATCAATCTCACCAATTGAGAGTTCGTGTTTTCTACATTGGGTCATAAGAAATTACTGTTTTTCAACATGAATTCCCATTGGTTTTAATTTTCAAACTTCATAGTATGAGAAATTACTTTTTTGTCTCATTGATTTCTGATCTCATGCCAAGTATATCGAACTGTATGTCAAGTGTATCCCCCGTCTAATGGGAAAACCAGTAATTTTTAATGAAGAATTTCTCTCAGTGTACTCTCTTTTTCCAAGTCTTTCTCTTGTCGATCCTCCAATTTTTCATCTAACATCACTTTGAATGCCTCCTGTGTTTGTTCTTGTTTAAGATTCTTCAAATTCCATTTTTTTTTGCATTTTCCTTTTCTTCTTCAGAGCTTTGAATTTCAGAGAATATTTCATCAGCAACATATTGTGGTCACCATCTACATCCGCGCCTGGATAAGTTTTACAGCTTTTCACTTAATTTCTAAATCTTTGTTTCACTAATATGTAATCAATTTGGTATCTTTCTGTATCTCCTGGCATTTTCCAAGTATAGATTCTTCTTGGATGAATTTCGAATAATGTGTTGGTAATAACCACTTGATGACTTCCACAGAATTCGATTCAACGTTGTCCTCTTTCATTTCTTTTTCCCAACGCAAAATATCCTATTATGTTGCCTTCTTTCCCTTGCCCTACTGCTGCAATTCAGTCGTCTATGATCATTAAATTCTCTTCTCCCTTCACATATTCTATCACTTCTTCTATTCCATCGTACGTTTCTTCGATATCTTCATCTGAGTACGCAGATGTGAGCATGTATACTTGAACTATAACAGTGTCTACCGGTTTTGTTCTAACTCTAACCATCATTACGCGTTCGCTATGTTGCAAATAATTTTCTATCCTATTCCCTATCCTTTCATGCATTATAATTCCTACACCTTCTTGACCATTCTTTGATCCTGTATGAATTATTCTATAATCCCCGCTCCAGAAATCCCCTTCTTGCGGAGGGGATACATTGAGATACAAGGAATAATTAACGTGGTGTCAACATCACATCATGGAAAGTTCGGAGTCGCTGATGAAGCTGAGAGCATTGTACTTGAACATAGTATGTGTATTAATTACGTTTGCATTCGACAAGAATATCATAATTGGAAAAAACTGTGGATCAAGTAATTGGCTGATTCTATTGTAGGATGACTATTGGAAAGGAGAATTCTATTTCAAGAAGAATCATACAAAATACACGACTTTGTAATTTCCTCTGAAAAGGAACAGGATTTTATTTTAAGAAACGCGTAGTGGAGAATTGATTCAATGTGAAATCAATACACGGAGAAAACTGGAATAGTGACGTTCACCATTATCGTTTAGTAAAACCTTGTTTCGCTGAAAGCACTAAGCAATCATTTTATTCTACTAAATATAATTCAGTAAAGATTCGTGATTTCAACAAAATGGTATAGTAGTCCATGTATGATCAATATTACGGATGGTATAGTTAGTTTGACTGACTCAATTGCCTTTACTACGCTGTTTAGTAATAATAACTATTTTATTCGCGCTCGAGCGGAGTGAACCGAAACGAGTCGAACATAACCGAATACACGAACTCTCCTTGCTTACCGACACTGTTTTGTTTATAAACGATTTTTTTTCTCATAAATGTGTTAATGGCAGGAAAGGAGTTGATGATAACTCGTATTTGGAATATGCCTATCATGATTCTCGTCTTAATAATCAACACTTCACAAAATCAATTTATTTAGAAAATCCAAAATTGTTTCAACAGTATCCTTTAATCATAAGTCCTCCAAACACTTATAAGAGATACGCAAAGCTAGCAAAATTATATGTTCAGTTTAGCTCAAGTGGTATACGCATTAGGTGTAGGTAGGTAGGTAGCTAGGTAGGTAGGTAGCTAGGTAGGTAGGATGTTGAGGTTCGATTCCCGCTTTCAGCGCCCTGAGTGTCATGTGCAATCGATGTTCGATGCTACAACTTCACGCTCAACTGAATAGTAATGAATGTCAAGCAATCAAAATTTTTACTGCTTTGGGAAATTATTTCTAAAGACAACATTAACAACCTTCATAATATAACAAAAACTTTTTTATTGTTGAATCGAATTTATATTGTTGTTTAGTAAAAATGATCATGCCCATTCCGCGGAATAGATGATTTGTGTGGTGAAATCAATTATGCGACCATTCACTGTTTGGTACGAATGACAATGCTTGGGTAATCGAATGAAATACAAGTTTAGTAAAATTGATTTGACTTGTTATGGTGACATGAACTGTATGTGCATTCGGTTTCTAATACTAAACATTTGGTCTGTCTATATTTCACTAAATCGTTAAGTACGAGATACCATTGGTTTGATTGATATCACTGTTCAGTTTTCTCCGTGTATTCTTCAATCCCTGACCTCTTCGAGATAGAATACGTATTTTTTTTCCTCATAATTTTCATCGAATCACTGGAATTTTTCATAAAGATATCGATTACAAGAGCGAAGATATTTTTTACCCAGTGAATAGTTGAATAAAATTGATGATTCCTGACAGATATTTCGGATACTTCAAACTTGAAGAACATCGAGGACTCAATTTGACTTCACATCTCACAGAAGATTCTCACAAAAGAATAACACACCGTTTACTATTTTAAACCCTGGAGCATAGACAGGCTCAATTATTCTTTGTATTCAAAGTACTTCTTCTTGTCAAGTCCTTTCAAATTTGACGTTGAAAATCTCTATTTTATGGAAATAAGAATGTACTTATAGTACAAAAAATAATTGAGGCTGCTCATCCTTGCCCTGAATGTTTCATTGAGAAGAGAACAAAATTTCGTTACCCAATATCAATCTGAGAAAGATGATTTCTCATCCGTTTCATGGCATTCCTTTTTCCTTCATCAACGTTGAAAACTCAGTCGAAAGATTAAAGGATAAGACGAGAGGAATGAGGTCGAAGATCAAACGATTTCGCGGATGAACTGGAGAAAGCATTCAACTTGAAAGTTTACGTCTCGTAATAAGAGTGTAAGTGAAATGATTCGATTTCTTATCGCGTACTCGCGAGTTTTCTTTAAACATTTGAAATTGTATCCATGTATCTCTTGAAAAGAGTTCGTGATAATCGATTGAAAATCAATCAGATATACGGAACAAATTTTCCACAAAAGGTATGCGGGTGAGAATTAAGTTGTAAGATGAGTGAGTATTGGAGTGAAGATACAAGAAATCAAACATTCATTCCCCGCGAAGCATGAATGAACTTGGAAATGTTGTCATGTTGTTAAAGTAGGTTATAAGGAAGATCCAAAGCGGGTTGACAAGGGAGATAAGGGAAATGCAACTCTATCGTGATACAAGTCGCATATCTTCTAAGTATAAGAAAAAGAGGAATTCTTAAGACAGGGAGCTACTACGTAATTTATTACTTTTAATTAACGACGACCATGACAAAAGCTGAAATGTCTAAGGGAGAGACGTGGCGCTTGTACGACACATGTAGCGTGTACAGCGGGGAAAACGAGATGGTATGTTTCCTTCCAACAATGAACTTTCGTATCAATGAGAAAAATAAAGTTCATTAAAATTACATTCAATACGATTGTTTATTTTTTGGAAGAACAATTGTACGATTGTATAGTTTCATTTTAGTCATACGGTGTCAACAATGTACAACTTTTGTATTGTCTCACAAAGATAAATGGGCATCTCAAAAAGTAGAGAATTCACGCTGTGATGCCTCGATCTAATTACTCCACGCTAGAACTTAGTATTTCATTGTTCTGGGTGTGATGTTTATCATTCGAAGTTGTATTTTTGTTTATAGAATTTGTGGTCAAACCTGAAATGTTTCAGAATGATTTTTCTGAGCGTGAATTCGAAGTGTACAGATCTGGAACGTAATTGGCAACATTTGTTTCGATTTGTTCTTCCCTCAGTGGAAAAAGTAAACAATTGTCAGCCAAAAGAATCAACTATTTTCTGTAGGACACTTGCTCCAGAATCGGGCGATAATAATTGTTGTTTTTGAACGCTGATGTAACGCTCAATTGGCTATTGTTTTTGGCTGTCCAGTTTTTCTCGACAGAAACTATACCACTCTTTAGTCCAATCATGGCTGGCAATTGTTTAACTCTGTTCGTTACACAACCGGTTTTTGGATCCGTATAATGGCTGTTTTCGTGGGTCACATTTCAAGTATGCATCATTTTGGCAGGTGAACTAACCCGCAATCGGGTGATATTTATTCTTTTTTTTGTTCTTGAGTGATTTAATTTGTCGATCTAGGTCTTGTTAGAAATTCTCCTAGGCGTTTTCAGCGCCATAATGGTCTCGAGAACTCTTTAAAGAATCTCGCTTGCCCCTCCCTCACGCTCAGTCAGGAATATTGTGCAATAGAAAAGTGTAGATGACAGTCAACTCTCGTTGTGCATTGTTCATCAGATTGGGAGCATGAATAAGTTCAAGTGCGTTTGTCGCTTACAATTAATGTTAGCAAACTGTGAGTGCTATATGGAAAAGAATGATGTGGTTGACATTTGGATAGCTAAAAATTAGCAGCAGTAGCTACTTTTAAGCTGTAGGAACGGAAGTTATTGCTGCAGGAGCTGAAATCTAGCTTTTGCAGCAAATTTTTTTTCGCTGTCCAAATGTCATATACTCGAAATAGCTAGAACAGCTAATTCCTAGCTACCATAGCAAATTATTTCCTCGCAGTGTCTTAAAATTGTCAGACCGTACCGCATATCCTATAGCCAAACTGGAGCAATATTCCTATTTGGCAGGAATTTATTTAATGCTCAGTTTCCGGGATATTAAACATTTTTTAATTCTTCGAGAAAACTGGAACTTCTGTCTTTAGGTTTAAGACCATTTTCCAAGCTGGAAAAAGGCAGATTTCAGAAGAGAATGATTAAATTATTCTAATGTGCTCCATTTCAGAGTGACACCGATTTGAAATTGCTGTAACTTCTCAATGTAGCGTACCAAAAATTCAATCAACTTAGAGAATGTTGATAGCTCAAGTTCATATACCCAGCAAGTGAAAGATGAATGATCGAATAACAGAACCGATATGAAATTTTCTGCACTGGGGACTCAATATTGAACCTCCCGAGCAGAAATACATGTATGTACTCGTGAAATTTTGATCTTGCAGCGCCCCAAGTTAGTGAATTTTACATCGAGCAGAAATGTATGTGAATCATGAAAGGACAAAGTTTGAGAACAATGAATTATCAATCATATCGATTTTTCTTTCCAACGTGACGTTATAGGGAAATCATTTGACGGATCTGACGTCTCTCGAGATTCACCTTGTCAGTCAATTAAGGTGCTTCTTGTCAAGGGACCCTGTCAACAAAACATCACTTGAAGTTTTCATAAATGTTTTGGTCGAGAGAGATGAGATCGCTCGATATCGTTGAACTTCTCAAAACTCTCTGTTCTATCGTGAATAACAATCTTCAACTACTCGAAAAGAAGGAAGTAGTTCAATCCATTTTTAACCACTTTGGCCGTCTGTTTTTCCTTTCCGTACAACACAGCCTATACATGTATATACCATATATACATACATACATATATACCTATACTATGTATTTTTTTCTTTCCCTACTTCAACGCGAAAGGGAGAAGTTGTATTTCTCAGAGAGATACTTGGTCTCATTAATTTTATTGCCTCTCCGCTACGCAGGAGGATATAATATGTATTGCCTTGTATCCCGGTAATACGATAAAAAATCGCACCACTTGAGAATATTGCAGAAAATTATATGTATCAATGTTATGTATTTTATTGATACTTCATCGTAGGAGTGAAGGTTTTTTGACAATGTATCGGTAGATCGGTGGATATTGAAATATGAGTGAAGTTTAGGACGTTGACGCTGCTCTTGTGGAAATATTATTCGATCAGTGTTGATTATATCGTAATTGATTTCATGACAGGGAGCAGGATTTATTTCCAGTGATGCACCGAGATTACATTCCTTTGCTTTTTTCTTATAATGTACATACAGTTTTGTTTTATGAGAATATACAGAGGAGTGGAATATTTCTCTCATATACTTTTCTCACGATGTCCTATGGAGAAGATTTTCCTACCTCTATCTTCCTTAAGTGAGCTGTTAACGTAGATTATAGGGTTCAGGAATTTTTTGAGGGTCCTTTTATGGGGCAAAAAGACACCTTAGAGAGTGCCAACTGAGGTAAATGAGGACTTCAGAACTCTGTTGCGATAACCAGGAAATTAAAGAAAGAACCATAGAAAAAAGGTCGGTCTACCAGCCAGTCGGCCAGCTAGTTGGGAATTGCTTTAGACAGAGAGAAGAAGGCAGAGTTTTTTATTTTTCATAAAAAGAAGAGGATAACGTAACATGATACTATGTTAAAAATTCTTGTAAGAAGATACCAGGTGTACCGGTATGAAGTGAGCGTTAAGATACAAATATGTCGATAGGGGACATTTGTTGTGAACGAGCCTTAATAAACGTCAAGTCATTGAACAAACACCATCATATTTCCCCATCGTGTTAAAAATGTCGAATTTTTTACTAGAAAGTGATGATTTGCGGAAAGCATTAATTTTTTGTTTCCATTTGAAAAAAAGTGCTGCGGAGTCGCATCGAATGCTTGTCGAGGTATATGGTGATCATGCTCTATCAGAAGCAACATTCAAAAGATGGTTTCAAAGGTTCAGAGATAATGATTTTGATGTGAGAAATGTAGAACGTGGAAGATCACCAAAAAAGTTTGAAGACGCCGAACTGCAAGCAATATTGGATGAAGATGATACTTCAATCAGTGATATGATAGTCAAAAGCACACGGCAGCAATGTTAGATGTTGCACAACCAACAATTTCTGACCGTTTGAGAGCTATGGGAAAGATCCAAAAGTGTGGAAAATGGGTGCCATATGAATTGAATGAAAGACAGATGGAAAATCGAAAAAACACTTGTGACATTTTGCTTCAAAGACACGGAAGAAAATCAGTTTTGCATCGAATTGTTACTGGCGATGAAGAATGGATTTATCTTGAGAATCCTAAACGGAGAAAATCATGGGTTAATCTGGGACAACTATCAACATCGACTGCAAAACCAGATCGATTCGGCAAGAAGGCAATGCTCTGTATTTGATGGGACCCAAAAGGTGTGATGTATCATGAGTTTCTAAAACCTGGTGAAACTGTTAATACTAATCGCTACAGACAACAAATGATCAATTTGAGCCATTCATTGATCGAAAAACGACCAGAATGGGCCAGAAGACACGGCAAAGTAATTTTATTACACGACAATGCACCTGCACACAAAGCGATACCGGTTCAGGATACAATCAAAGCACTTGGCTGGGAGCTGCTACCCCACCCGCTGTATCCACCAGACTTGGCCCCTTCCGAATACCATTTGTTTTCATCGATGGGACACGCATTGGCTGAGCAGCACTTCGATTCCTACGAAGAAGTCGAAAATTGAGTGTCTGATTGGTTTGCTTCAAAAGACGAACATTTCTATTGGCGTGGTATCCACAAATTGCCAGAAAGGTCGTCAAAATGTGTAGAAAGCAATGGCCAATACTTGGAATAAATTCTTTTTACTTTCCCATTCGCAATTAGTGTTTCATTTTCACAAAAAACGCTCATTACATACCGGTACACCTGATATAAGAAACAACTAATTCGAGGGTCGCCATTTTATAATACAAAGATTGAGGGGATATTTTTGGAATTCCGAACGAAGGGCCCGAACGCGGTATTGACGGCGTGTCAGGTACCATCCGATCCCAGCTAACCAAAGCTGATAAATAACTGGTCAATTATTACCCAATCGGATTGGGTGGGATTCATCAATAATTGTTCATTTGTGTGTCCACATTGGCGACCAAAAATTGATCAATTTCTGTGGAACATTGAATTTCCCAATTGGAGGGCAATCTTAGGTCAATGGCATGGGCATAGGTGCTGCTATCAGCTATGAAATAATTCGACCCATAATTTGGCAGTTATTGAACAATTATTTTGGTTTGAGGATGATCGAAAATCAACTAATAATTCCTTATTGATTGATATACTGTAAAAAGTTGAATCACTTTAGAATACACATATAATGATTTTAGTGTAAAAGAATTTTGTTTGAATCTTTTGAAAATTTGTTTTCTATTTTTTTATTTCGAAACTGTAGTGGCGCCACTGTGAAACTGAATCCATTCATTTTGAATAATATAACATATAAATATCTGCAATTTGTGTATTGCTGATTCAAATAGAAATTGTAAACCAAAACCACACTTTTTGATTGAAATGAAGTTCGATCAGTTCACTCAAGGTCGCTTGGTGAGAACCTCCCCTTAACATTCAATATGGACTATTACTTTTGATTAGGACTTTAAGGAGATACGAGAGCATAGGTGGTCCCATTTGGTGGCATTCATTTCCGACCAAAATACTCGAAACTGAATGCATAAAAAAGTTTGAAAGTTTTAGGGATGAATCTTTGAAAGTTTATCTAGGTCTGTATAGAGCCGGAATTTTGAATTTGGAAAAAAAAATTTCAGATTTTTTCATCCGTTCAGTCCCGAGTATTTTCGAGTATCATACACGCATACGCGCTCGTAACAACTTAATAGATAAGAATACACCACGAGATGAGGAAGAAATTCAATACATCACAAGAATATAAATTTCCCTAATAAATAACTTGGAATAATCAAAAAAGTTAAATCAATTGAATTGATTAGAATGAAATTGAAATTAATAAATTGATTAGATTCATTACTTAATTTTATAAATTTCGAGAAATTCATTTTTATTTATGATTCCCAAGTTTTTACCTGAAAAGGTTGAAAGTAATGAATCTAAAAATTTTCATAAATTCTGAGCGACCTTCCAAAATTAATCATTTTAAACTGTAATTTTCAGGGAGTTACTATTCAATACCTAAAAAGGTACTGAATTTTATCACAATGAGAAAAGAAAATTGAAAAATGAACAAAATGAATTCTGTTTATATTTATAATTCAAGAAAATCTTTAGCGACCCCTAAAAAATTTTTTTCCCAGCTGATCTTGGGAGAGGGCTTTTAACGGGACCCGAGTATGGGGAAGTGGAGGAGGGGAGAAGTCAAACTTCGCGCAAACTTTTGTCAAAAGGTACGTAATTAATACATATTTAAAGTGAATAATAATGATTCACATATTTGGGATTGCGCACTGTCGCGCACTTTGAATTTTCAAATTATTTCTGAAGGCTACCCGTATGGAAATATTCTGTGGGGGAATTGCTAAAAATCTTTGTGAAATCTGTGGAAAACTCTGATTTTCCTCTGCAAAAGTCTGAGAAAGTCTGATAAAGTCAGAGAAACTCTAAGATTTCGATGAAAAATTCAATATTTTTGGGACACCGTGCTCAAAGCTTTTCAAAATTTGTCAGACTTTTTCCGGGGTTTATCAGAAATTTTTCATTGGAATTTCAGATGGATGATGATGAATTTATTCCTGACAAAACTCTGAAAGAAGTATCAAAATGTCCGCGTTTCCTCCAAAAGCTATAACGAAATCATGAAATATGAGTAATTGTCAGAATTTCTTCGGATTTATTTTCAAGGTTATCAGAGATTTTCCATCGAAATCTCAGATCAATGATTATGAATTTACTCCTGATGGAATCCTGAAAAAAGTGAGATGAATGTCCGTATTTCTTTCGAGTGTTGAAAAGAAAAACATGGAACATTAGTGACATTTGACGTGATTCAATATTAAGGCATAATAATCGTCTGCTAGATTTACGACTGCTGGTTTCAACTCAGGCTGCAAGTTACGAAAAAAGTTCTAAACATTCCTCGCTATTGATCATTTTCACTTACCTGTCCAGGAAAACAGGGATTTATCACATTTTTTTCAGAGTTTTGTCAGGAATAAGTTCATAATCATCGATCTGGACTTTCGATGAAAAATCTCTGATGAACTCGGAAAATGATCCGAGAAAATTCTGAAAATCACTCATATTTTATTATTTTTTTATAGCTCTCGGAGAAAACATGGACATTTATGATACTTTTCGCAGAGTTTTATCAGGAATAAATTCATAATCATTCTCCCGAATTTTTAATGAAAAATCTCTGATGAACTCCGAAAAACATTTGACAAACTCGGAAAAAACTCTGAGAACGATGTCCCTAAAATATTAGATTTTTCATCGAAATCTCAGAGTTTTTCAAACTTTATCAGACTTTTGCAGAGGAAAATCACAGTTGTTCAGAGATTTTACACAGATTTTCAGCAATTCTTCAGCGAAATTTTTCCGTACGGGTAAAAAATGAAATTGTAAAATTTTAACCTCTAAATGTCAACAAATTTCACAATTTTATTTTTCAGCTTTCAGAAATCATTTGAAAATTCAAAGTGCTCGACAGTGCGCAATCCCGAGTATGTGAATCATTATCATTCACTTCAAATATGTATTAATTACGTACCTTTTGAAGAGAGTTTGTGCAAAGTTTGACTTTTCCCCTCCCCCACTTCCCCATGCTCTAGTCCTCTTAAGACATGAAAAACTGACATATTTCCATATGAAACACGGAGAAAAATATCGGTTCTGTTGCAACACCCACATTGATTTTTATTCTTGGAAGTTTTGGGAGGTTAATTGGCTTTAGACATCGTAAATATAAGTATATTCTGATATTGAAACCTATGAAACTTCCCGAGCTGACATTCACTTCCTCCCTATCTTCCTCTAAATACGTAAATTGTGTGACTGGACTGAGGTTCCATAATATGATTTGTCATCGGCTCATGTTGAGGGTAACGTTATACAGAGATGGAGAGAAGTGTACTTTTAATGGACATTTAATTGCTTTAGGATGGCAGTGCGCCAAGCTCATCGGTGAAGAGTGAATTCAATCTTCCTAATAGAATCTATGCACGGAGACAAATGCGCTACTAATATAGCAGACTTCTCTGTCACAATATCATTTCGTCTTAGTTGCTGCAGCAACATTTTTGCAAGCATAACAGATTCTTTTGTAAGCACTATGAAAGTGATGCACCATTCTCCTCCTCTCCTTGGAAGAAGAATGGGGTAATGGATCTCCTTTGCTGTCCATATTAGTTGACATTGGTTATTCATTTATCGAGTAGTTATCTATGATTCTTACACTCTAAAATATGATTGTGAAATTCTCCCCAAAAAATGATGGCATTACAATTTCTCCATGATGGGAGACCTTCCATTGTGATTTGGTACAGTTTTCTTCCACTCCTTAGTGGATTCACTCCGTCACAGTCACTGATTCTGCAGTTGGATGTTATTTTCACTGATTACAATGAGTCATATTTTAGAGAGTGGAAGTCAGTTTTGGAGAGTTCGGCTTGAAATCCGCACTGTGTTTTGAATTGAAAATTCTAGTTTTATTCCCCTAACGCCCTCCAAACTAGGAGAAATCCGGGGCAATCCAGATGCTTGGCAGTCCTACTCCGAATGGAATTGAGTGCAAGTTTGTCTATGCTCGCTGTATATTAATCGTATTACAAAGCTAATAGTCATTGTATATTCAATGTATCTCTGATGTGTAAATTTGGTTATTTATTTTAGTTTGAATGCAAAATTCTACATTTGTCAAAATTTATTGGCCAAATTTATAGTTCCGCTCATATGGATGAAAACAAGAAGACTTTCCATCTTCACTCAACCGAATATCCGGAAGAACCGGTAGGATTTCATGGTTTTAAATCCAGATCGATACCATCGAAATATTCGTCCGCGTATCCGGATAAAAACATTTCAACATACATAGCGCTTTAGGTAGGAATGTAAGTTCCGATCCCGTTAGCTAGGATATGACTTTCTTTCCACTTACATGAGTGGACGAGATTTCTTAATGATCTTCCAACAAGAATACGCAAAATTACCTTGCGTTATGGAATGCTTCGAATTTTTATGTTTCCAGAACCGTTGCATCAAAATTTTTCCGTCATTGTACAGGTCAATTGCTTCCAGTACACGTACTGGAATTTTTCGGTGAAATTGTTTTACAATGTAGTCCATCCTAAGATCCGGACAGTGTCAACAAAATTCAGGGATTGAAAATTCAAATCTATAGCACTAAAATTTTCGTCCGCATTTTCAGTTCACAATGGGAAGGATTTTTATTTCACTTCATTTGACGATACGGATGAAATATTGTCAATATTGTCGGGGTATTGAAAACGGAAAGAACTTCTCATTCACTGCATTCATAAATACGTTTAAAATCGTTGCAACATCATGGTAAGAATCACCGATATTCAACGGAAAGGAAAACTTTTCTTCCCGTTTGTTTCCTTCAATTTCAGCTGGGGAGGGTTCATTATCCACTTTTACATATAAATCATTCATATCCGTATATATTATATATTTTTATGAAGCTGAAGCTAGCAGGCATAAACTAGCAGTACAATTCAAAACTCTACAATTCTGCGATGAGCTAGAGTGCAAGTCTGCTAGCTCAAATCTGCTAGTTTCAGCTATCACACATTGTTGTATATTTTTGTAACTGAAATTTCTCCTTTCATTACAAGCGATTGAAAATTCAATTAGAAATTCCTATCAGAGTAGAAACAGGAGAGGAACTTTCAAAGCCCGAATTTGAGGTGTTTTCTTTCTTTCTACTCACCATACGCTTATGAGTATAAACCTGGTGACCAACAGCTAATAGCTCCAACTTCCGAGAATACAAGTATCAAATTGAATTGGTACTACTTTAACATCGAATTATCTTCAATTCTAAAACACCCTAGTATTTTGTTGATAATTCATGAAACTGAAAATTATATCTACGTACATTACCAACTTTACTCCCGTACTATGTTAACATGCATTCAGTTTCCCACGAGAAATCTGTTACCTTCATGAATCAAAGCATCTCTGGAATCACGTCATGTCTTCCATCAAAAAAAAAACTTCAAATCGATCACAAATCTACATCAAATTCTCTGAGATTGAAATCCAAAGTCCAAGACAAAAACTTCTCATTCGTCCGAGAAAAAAAAACTCAAATGTTTCCAATTTCTCTGGATGTTTCGATATTTTGATACTCGACGTATAAAATATGTGAAAAATACATCTCAGGTGTGTAAATTCTTCTGACTTGCATTCATATTTCAGTACTTGCGAAAATTCATCTCCATGCAGTCTTATCAGTTTGACAGTTTTGACATTACAATTTTCTATAGAATCGAGTATTTTGATTTGAATTTAAGCGGGAGGTTCTATAGAGCGTGCTGTAACATGAAATATATATAGGAACTGCAAATAGGAAAAGGCGATATCGATATTGTCGATACTTTTGTATAATATATGTATCGAGTTTCTATCAGAATTTTATAAAAAGGTATAGAAACTGGATGTATATTTTCTAGAAATGTATTAATACCGATCGGTGTTGCACATGCTCAACAGCGAGCAGTATTATAAGATTTAAATTCGGAAAATCAGATGTCAGGATAAATGCTGATGACGCAAGACAGTAGAAAAAATCATATACAGTCAGACACGTGTAATTGATCTACATGATTTTAATTGAACAGATGTCAAGAGATGCTGAAATCATGAACCAAGTGGTTTCAAATAAAATTCAGCACTTAGAGGAAAAAAGTTGCTGAAGCAGCAAACCTCGGAAAATTCGCTCTGCTCATATGGCAAAACTTGTTAATGAATCAGCAAAAAATTTGGTATTACAGAAAAAATCTTGCTCTTTTAACAAGCGCTTGCCATTCAGCAATTCGGAATTCTAGATATACAGACGGCTAGGAAATTCCGTTGAATTAGCAAATATCTTGCTGAGATAGCAGTATTTTTGCTATAACAGCAAGCGTTTTTCCAATTTGGGAAAGCAAATTTTTTGGAGTCGCTTTTGCCAGCAAGAATTTTTCTCTGCGTGAGTATTTTCATACTATTCACACAGAAAGATGAATTCGCTGTACTAACCACTTACGTTTTTTTTTTGCTGTAAATAAATTTCTAGGAAGTTATGATACAGACAAAGGAGTGTAATGGTTTCCACTAGTCCTCCATTCATACCTGTAAAAAATAATGTTGATATTATGAACACTTCTCTTCTCATAATAAAAAATTTCAAATCAACAAAATACATTTTTTCACCATATGACTATTATAATAAATTTTTTCAAATCAATTCAGTTCTTAGCGCGTGCAGGGACGTATGAGCCTTCAATGTTATCAACGCGTTTGATGCTGAAACGTCACACTCGTGGGACTTTTGAGGGATTATCCTAGGATATCTCACATATGTTGCCGCAATATCCATGAAATATCCAACATTCCCTTTGACGTATTACATAAGAATGTGTGATTGTAATTAAAGTGAACTGATAAACAATTCTCAGCGTATAAAACACCGGAATAATGCTACAGAAGTTTGAATAGAATAATTATATGATATAAGGTAACTGTGGGTTGTATCAGCCACTCAAGGACACTTCCTCGTCCATTAAGAATTTTGAATACTCAGTTGAATATTTCAATCATTTAAGTTTATAGTGTGATTTATTATACGTCATTATAACAGAATATCCATTTAAATGAACTCTGAATACACATATTTATTTTTAGTAATCGCCAAAATGAAAGGTTCTTTGATGATGCGAATATCGGCCGGTTGCTGATCATTCCAGCCACCATGAGATGGGATTTTCAGCCAGCAATTGATAAATACATTTGTTATTGGAATATAATCAAATTATAATTTTATAATTTTAATACTATTTCCATTTTTCATTAACATTTCAATTTTTTTAATCATAATAAAATATTGTAGGGTCGATCGTGGAACATTGAATGATTTGCTTGCTTGTCGTATGGACAATCTATTTTTTACAGCAGCAATAGCTTTTCTGAAATCGTCCATAGAATATTGTGATCTTTTACATGCAATTACCTTCAAAACATACATGTTTTATTATCAGTTTTGGTTTTTATTAATTGTCAACAAAACATGAGTTTTCCAGTTGAAAACGTAAATCAACACCTGGTCGATACACTCAACGGGTTTGTCAGTTTTGCGAAATCAAACATTTTTTCATTAATATGAAACTTTCATTTCGTCAATGACAAAAAATGATTTGCAGAATGCATTATGTTAAACGGCCTGAATTATTTCATCGTATGTTGATTTGAAAAATTGCTAAAAGCGATCAAAATATCTTATTCAAACGTACACGGAGAAGAAGGAATTCGCTGTAGCAGCGAAATCTACTTTTGCTGGGTTCCGTTTGCCAGAGCAGCAAATTTTTTGCTGTGGCAGCAAACTATTTGCTGTTCCAGCAATCTTGTTAGCTGCGACAGCGAATTTTTAGCTGTGGCAGCAAAAAATGTTTGCTATCCCAGCAAAATTGGTTTGCTATTCTGTATAAAACACTGAAAATTTGCTGGCGGATCAAACATTTTTTCTGCCACAGCTAAAAAATTGCTGTCGTAGCTAACACGATTGCTGTTATAGCAAATTTTTAGCTAGGTCAGCAAAAAATTTTGCTATTCTATATATAATACCTCAATTTGCTGCGTCAGCAAATTTTTTCTCTCCGTGTACTTCACTTTCCAGTCTTCGAGGTTAAGACCGCTCGTGTTGACAAATTTGTATGTTTAGGGACGCAAGTCACTTTCTTGACAGAAACAATTTCCTTTTCAAGCAGGAATACAAGCCATTCATAAGTTTTACTTTTATGTTCTTGAAACATCGAAGAGTTCTCCTGCGTTGAGTAGTTCGTTATGTGAAGTTCGTAGTATTCAAGCAAAATATATATGAAAATAGTGGCTGATATGAAACCAACTTGGAGTGGCCCATCTAACCAACGAGGTCGATACAACGCATAGTTACTTTAATTAATAAACAGAAAACAATCCCATCTGGATTCTACGCCGTTTTTTGTCAGTTCGACACAATCACTGCTCACGTAAATTTGATTGGAATAAAATTCACATTGGTGCCAATTTTATAGTACATTGTGACTGAAGTGTGCGGGAGTAGTGTTGCTATGGCAACCATGATAACAATAAAAATCTAACAGGACTCTGTAGTAGATTTTACATGAGATCCACGCTGTAATGGTAACCTCACTTTCCATAAACTATTTCTCCGTGTACAAGAATAAAAGTTATTCAAAAGCGTGATGATGTTGGAGAACGATGTCAAACCAATAGGATAGTTTTATATGTAGATTTCCTATTATTAGGTTATGAATTTGTTTCAATAAACAATCCAAACTTTCACAACATTCGAAAAATAGTAACAAGAGTACCAGTCCACGACATCGAGTTCATTTCATCAGAGAACTAATCAGATACTATTCCAATTATTGATTAAATTTCGTATCGTTGGTGGGGTCAGTTTATTTATCATCAAAAAATCGATTATTCTTCTTCTGTTAGAGAGTTAACTTCGAAATTGATGAAGTCGTGATGTTGATGTGTCTCGTGCACTCATAATTTCAGTTTTTATCAACATTTTTTTTATTCGTCTCAATTATTCAGTTCTAATGCGTGTTATTTCATTTCATGGATATTATTTTAAATGACAAGATTTCATTTCATTTCACATATTCCGTCATGTCAGAAAAATTGGTAAATATGCAGAAGTACTCCGTCACCTCCGATTTTTTCCAAAGTGCTATATTTTATGTACTTTTGGACGTAGATTACGAATCTGTAGTTCAAAATTGTCGCTCACCCTTTGTTTCTGAGTTACAGTCACTTTCAAGTACTTTTCTTGCATCTTTTCAGTATTACTTGGCCAATAAAGCGTCAGCATAACATATTTCATGTGATTTTTGGCGTTGACAACGAATCTACTGCCCAAAATGATCGCTCACCGTTCGTTCTTATTGTTGAATAGAAAACTCGCTGTTAAGAAGCACAACGAAGAATTGCAAGATTGTTGTTATGAATCACGTATAAAATGTATATAATAAGTATAAAATTCGTGCACGATATATATGATATTATACATATTTTATATGTAGGGAGTAACGAAAATACTTAACGTTACAATCCTCGAATCAAGCTTTTCACCTTATTTTGAAATTTATGTTCAATTCAATGTACTTTGCATACTGTTCATGAAATTCAAATGTGTGACGTTTTGTTATGACCTTAACGCGTTGATATTTTACGATATCGATAATTAAAGAAGTCCCAGATAGAAAATCATGCTCTGAATATTTTGTGACATAACGTGCCGTAAACGTACTATCATGAACTCTGCTCAGCTTGCGATGATGCATAGAATGTAAACATTATGTTTGCATTATGGTGCCATCACCTCGTTTGGCCACCAATAACAATGTTTTATGCGGAAACACCTTGGCACCATGATGCGAACATTTCTTGGCGGCCATGTCACCATTATGATGGCATTATTGAGACATTTTTCTATCTGAGAGTATCCTCCATAAATGCCTATAGCTCGTCGGATTCCAAGGTTCGGGATTGACGAGTTGGGGAACGCGGATCACAGATTATTAAACAAGACCAGATTCAATTTCAAATAATTGTAATAAATAATCTTTATTGGACCAATTTGTGTCCTTATTAATCAAACAAGTCTGCTAAAAGTACAATAAAGGCTTAAATCATAGACAATATATACGAGGGTGGATTGATAAGTTTCCGGCCTGACCAAGAGATGGCGCCACTAGGCCTACCTTGAGGTGGCGTTCTATAGTACCATCCTTAGATAGCTTGTAACTATAGTTTCAGTCCGATCGCCATGTTAGTTTAGTTTTGAGAGCACGCTGACCAAGACGCCTCTGTGTTTTTCGTAAAAATGGAAAAGCTGGAAAATCGTGCTGTCATCAAATACTTTTATTTGAAGGGGTTAACGCCGAAGGAAATTAAAGAAGAGATGGACTCAACACTGGGGACATCCTCCCCATCATATTCAACCGTTAAGCAGTGGGTTTCCGAGTTTAAAAAGGGTCGTGTGAGCACCTCTGATGAGCCTCGCTCAGGACGCCCCATTGAGGTCACAACTCCAGATATGATCGGAAAAATCCATCAAATAGTGCTGAAAGATCGCAGATTAAAAGTTCGTGAGATAGCTGAGACCTGTAAGATGTCATATGAACGTGTACAAAATATTTTGCACCAACATTTGTATATGGAAAAGCTCTGTGCAAGATGGGTGCCGCGTTTGCTAACAGTCGACCAAAAATTGATTCGAAAGAACATTTCTACCGCCAATTTGGCGTTGTATAAGTGTAATCCAAGCGAATTTTTGCGTCGATTCGTAACCGTTGACGAAACTTGGGTCCACCACTACACTCCTGAAACCAAAGAACAGTCTAAACAGTGGATTGGACCAGGGGAACCAACTCCAAAGAAGGCAAAAACAATTTTTTCGGCGAACAAGGTTATGGCTACTGTTTTTTGGGATGCAAGAGGTATTATATACATTGATCACCTTGAAAAGGGTAAAACTATCACTGGTCAATACTACGCAGACTTATTGCAACGTTTGAGCCACGAAGTGAAAATTAAACGACCTCATCTGGCGAAGAAGAAAATCTTGTTTCATCACAATAACGCACCAGCGCACACGTCAATCGTTGCGATGGCTAAAATCAACGATCTGAAGTTTGAATTAATGCCGCACCCTCCCTACTCTCCAGACCTAGCCCCGAGTGACTATTATCTGTTTCCTAACCTCAAAAAATGGCTTGGCGGTAAGAGATTTGCGGACAATGAAGAAGTAATCGAAGCTGTAAATGGGTATTTTGAGGAGCTTGACGAATCAGTCTATAGAGATGGCATTACTGGACTAGAACACCGCTATGAGAAATGTATCAGCCTTGGAGGAGATTATGTTGAGAAATAAAAAAAAAAAAATTCTTAAAAACGTTGTTTTTCTTGGTCAGGCCGGAAACTTATCAATCCACCCTCGTATATATACATTGAACAAAGATGGCGTATAAACTACATACAAGTGCTTTAATTCTATACATAATGGCTTATCAGTCGAGGCTGTTTACGAGAAAACGTGTGCACACGCGATGGCGAAATACGCGATGTTTTGGCAAGTACCATCGTATCGGATTTAACGGAAATAACGATTTTACTACCAACGGTAGTTTGGTTCCAACAGTATGGAATGCATCCGCGGACGTTAATTGGCCGTCTGAATCAACCCGAACGACAACCGATTAAATGACGCGAGTCTAGTTCGGTTATTGGAACTTCCAATGCTTTCTATCTTCTGATTGGTTCAGACGGAGTCTCATCAGAACGCGGCTTTCATTCAAGATACTATTGACGCGGGGATAAACGAATTGACTTTGTTGAATCTTAGAGTGGTTAGAAAAGGGTGATTCTAGTACTTTCTAGTCAATTTACTGATGCTTGGCCGTCATAAGTTCACCCTATCGGAATACCCTAAGACCGCAGCCATGAGAGGTTGGCGTTGCGGTGTATTCCCCGGTGAGCTAGGCTTTGCCCCTAAGAAAGAGAAGGTGGTACCGAACTCTTTCCTTCCCCCTTTCCCAACCAAACTCAACTCTACACTGTAAAAAAAAACTGGAAATTTACTGTGCAACTGGACTGGAAATTTCCAGTGCTAGTACTGGAATATGGATATTCCAGTACATGTACAGAGATTTTGTTGTTACGTTACTGAAAATTTACCAAGCATAACTGAAAATTCAGTCATTGTACTGGAATTTTCAAGTTTGAGATGATGTACTGAAATTTTGCCATGATTTCGCGAAAATTTTACCGGCTCGTACTACAATTTTATAGTTCTTGTGCACCAAAAAAAATATTCCCTCAAAAAGGACTTGAGAAAAAATTTGGAATTTAGAAAAAAAAACCTAATCGTTGGTATACTGGAATTATACAGGTTTTTAACTGCAATTCTCAGGTTTTATGATGGAATTTTCCAGTTACTATGCAATTGAATTATACAGGTTTTGAACTGCAATTTTCAGGTCGTGTGATGGAATTTTCCAGTTGCTATGCAACGGAATTTAATCACTGTTGCACTGAAATTTTCCACTTCTATTGGACTTCGTCATTTCTGGCAGGAAAAATTTCAAGTCTTTATATTAAAAATTTCCTGATTGAGATTTTGAATAATAATTGTAATTGTAGCCAATGAAATTGATATATGAGGTTTTTCCAAGACTTATCCTCTTGTGTTCTAGATATGAAGCATATGTAGTAACCCAAGCTGGGTTCCAACATGTCGCGCTATAGCTCATCGGTTAGGTCTTAGGTTTCAGTTGGTAGGCAGGTAGAAAAGTGTGGGTTCAAATCCTGTTAGGTAGACATGAGTTTCTGTCCATCCAAATGAACGATCAAAAGTTTCTCAATCATCTTGGAACACAAGGACCCTGCAAAATCACTTTGCGTGAGCAATTTTTTTTCAATTTTCATGGATATTTTCAGCATTAATTTTCCAGTACATGTCCTGGAAAAGTCCAGCTCGTGTACTGAAAAATTCCAGTACCGAGGCTCAGAAAATTTCCAGTTTTGATGCGGGAATTCCATAACGTTTGCACTGAATTTTTGCAGTACAAATGTGCTGAAATTTTCCGGTACATGTACAGGTTAATGACTTCCAGTACATGTACTGAAATTTTCCGGTGAAATTTTTTTACAGTGTAATGAAACCGGTGGCACCAAGTTCTTTCCCCCGGCCCTGATCAACCCACCACACGGAAAAAATTAGTGATCCAAATTTTCGTTGACCAGTATGCCACTTTGGGACGGAGCACAAGTTCAAAAAGAATTCGTACAATGGATTTTAATAATTCGTTGGCTCCTTCCATTATTTCGACGATCAAAATGAAAAGTGAATTCCATTGGTGAAACAATGAACAAAGTCAACGATTTATTAAAATCCAGTGTACGAATTTTTCTCAAATTTGTGCTCCGTCCAAAAGTGACATACTAGTCAACAAAAATTTGGATCACTAATTTTTTCCGTGCAGCTTGGTTATGTTGAGTGGCACCACAACGCAGTGCTGCCAGAAATGAAGGAGCTCCAGCGTTTTACCCCCTCCATGTACCATCGCAGAGCACGCACGCTATAACTATATATATGACATCTATAGTTATAGCGTGCGTGCTTTGCAATGGTATATGGAGAGGGTAAAACGCTGGAGCTCCTTCATTTCTGGCAGCACTGCCACAACGCTAGTCTATGTCCAAAGTGGGCCCTGAAAAGGACCGAACGATCGCAAGAATCGGATCTTCTATCCTTTAACTTGGTGGAGCGATATCTCTCACCAAGTAATATCCCTTTCGATTTGACAGCAGATTTGGATCTAGATAGAAGGGTGCCAGCTCTCGCTCCAGCACCTAGTCTCATTCCTTGCTTAGGTTTTTTACTACCGCGAGAAAGTCGTCTGCCGCTTATCGGTTGCGCGACGAAACATTCTCGTTCGAGTATCGCACTCGAATCGATCGATACCTCTCTTGAACTCACCTCGCACATGCGCGGTGTGTATAGCCTATATCCAAGATGGATGACAGGTTTTTTTTACAACCTGTCATCACTCGCACGAGGTGTCGTTTCAGGTGAACAATGCGTAGACGAGCTCGTTACCGGATTTTAATTTAAGCGAGCTCGTCACAAATGATCTAAATTAAATGAAGCTGATGTATTGCTAAACGCATTCTGCATAAAGTTTGTATGCAGTTACCAAACTTTGAATCGAGCATTGAATTGTCTAAAAAATATAAATACAATGACGATACTTCGTGAGATAGACTATAATCCCTGAATTTCGAATATTGATAATGAGAAACCTGTGCAGCGACCGCTGAAATGTTCAAACTTCCCGCTACCAGCACCCATTTTGGGTTTTCTTGTGTAAGGCTTCTTTTGTTGTTGAATAGGAAAGTCAGTTGACAAGAATTGCATTCCCCTGATGCAAAGAAAAGAGCTCAAGCTTTCGAGCTTTTTAATAACTTAATGTATTTTTCACATTGTTCGTGGAATTAGAAAGATCAATTTCAATTGTAGTTCATGTTTTGCTAAACGTGCTTTGTACATACTTTGTACGCAGTTCTGTGAGCATTATCGCTCGAGGATCATAATTGAAATTGAAGAAGTTTCAAATTATTTATTACACTCCTTGTTAGAAGTACACGATATTTCATGTTATCGGTACTTTTTACTGGAATTTTATCGAATTTGTGTTGAATTCAGTAAAAATTTTATACAAATGGTATATAAAATATTGATACTGTGAAATATCATTGAATTTTATACTATTCATTTGTTCTGGATTAAAATGTACTGAAGTTACACGTGCTCCTGTTGTATGTAATGTGGACTGTAATTGCAAAACGGTTGTTGAGCGACAATTTTCAGCCGCAGATTCGTAATTTACATCCAAAAGTGCACAAAACATAGCACTTTCAAAGAAATCAGAGGTGACGGAGTATTTCTGCATATTTACCGAAAAATTTCATCAGAATTTGTAAATGTAAATCATTACATTCGCTGATCAATCCAAATAACTGAACTTTTCTCCTTGTTCATGATGATGCTAATGAATTTATCATTAGCTATGATTGTTTCCTTCACAAACTGTAATCAAATATTCAGGTTCAATCAAATCAAGTCATATCCCACATTCCTTTGGATCTGATTAAATTCGATTATTAAAAATGTTTTGCGTCAACTTCTCGGTGAGAAATAAGAAGTTCCAGCAGAGCTTACAGACCACTTTTTGATCTCGCTATTCTACCCTGAAAAGTTGGTAAGAACATAAAACTATTTGAAAAACTGTTCAAATCTGTTATATAAGATCTCGGATTATTGACAATGTCGAGATCGTCTCTCATCTTTTTAGAATATCCACACGGAGAGAAATTTGTAGTTAAATTTACTATGTTATTATTGTTTCCGAGGAACAGACTGAATTCTGTCGGATTTTACTATGAAGGGCATATTTTTACTATGGTACAACAATAGAATGCTGATCATACTTACTATGTTTTATGGGGGAACCCGTCATAGTTCAGTCTGTTCCTCGGGAACAATAATAACATAGTAAATTTAACTACAAATTTCTCTCCGTGCAGTTTCACTGTGATCAGTAACAATGAGTTACATTGGAAAATATTCATACAAAATTGAAGACAGCACAAGATGGGATGAGAGGTTGTACCGGAGAAGGGTTCACCACATTCAGATATTCACACGAAGATACATGGAATTGCTATTAACCTTGAACATCTGAGTTTAATGTCGTGATGGAGTGGAATCATAATGAAATTTCACACCACATTTATTAAATTTCATATTGAATATTAATATTCACTGATTAGAAGTAGGTGAAGATGTCACACGAGGGTGGAATCATTACTCAGTTTCTCGGTGGATATAATAAACGGGTTTGATTATAGCTCTCACAATACTTGCGAATCACGAACTCGTGATAATCAGCTGTGTATCGAAACAAGGATAAATGTGTGTCTTTTCGCACGACTAAATATATGAATTCCTCTGAAATTGCAATTCTCGTCATAGAAAGTTATGCATAAAATCATGTGAATTTCTGAAAATGCTGGAATTTCAATGCATACAAAATGAGAATGATATCAAAAAGCAACACTTTACGTCGGATGATGTCGATATTGTATTGTGGAATTCAATACAAGGGAAAATGATAGTATCTTTTGAGGCTTCTGTTCCATTCCCGTGATCTGAGAGTTTTATAGAATATCAAAATTTCTGAACAATCAACTTCCAAATTATGAATATCCTTTTATATTGATTTGAATTCTGGATCCAGTTTGGAATAATATTGCAGCAGATTAACATATGTTCCTTGATGGATTATTTTTCAGTTGACGAGTAATGGTTTTCATCAATCCACTCAAATTGGTCGAAAGATCTCGGATCAGAGCCGAACCGAAATAGAATCATAAAAATATGAACAAATGTACTGTCTGGGTTCTACGATCGATCATCCAAAGCTATGCCGTGTGATTCATGTCTGTGGGACACTCAAGTACATTGTTGAATAGTATTTCATTGCGATGTTCCACAGATGTGTGCATTATTTTGCATTAATTCGATGCTAATCTACCTAAAAGTGAATAGTTTAATATTTCAAAGCCCCGACGGGTCGTCAAATGTGAAGAACCAGGAAGGTGGGACCAATGGTTTGATATTGGCTTTCGAGTTGAACAATATCGGTTCAGTTAGAACGAACTTATTCTATCATGAAACTAGATACCGTTGTTTTATTCTATACAACTGGGCTCTTGAAATTTGATATAAACGAGAAATAGGAATCAGTCTTTCAAAAATCCCTTCGCACTTTTATAGAGGTCCTTTTGAACGTCTAACACTCCGAATGCTTCTCCTTGTGAAACCTGAAGGATCTTGAAAATTCAACTCTCATAGAATATGATCAATTTCCCGTGAAGTTCTTGTTGTTTAAAATATAACAATCAACAATTCCATTCTATAATATATGATGATGTATGATCGATTCTTCAGTTCCAAACACGTGAAATGTTTTGAAAATACTGTTATACAATCTCGTGCAACCAGATGATATAGTACCCAAAGGAAATAAAGAGTTAATCACCTTCTCTTTCCAACTTCCTAAACTCAACTTCTTACAAAATCAGACTTTCTGTTTGATTTGTTTACAGAATACTTCATTACACTTTGAGGAAGTAGTAATTGTATTTTGCGATGCTGGGAATCAACTTTGTCTTCCCTGAGCATCGTTACAAAGATAAACCAGAGTTGAAATTTCCAGTATTCAAAACTGCAATGTTAATGAATTCTCCGTAATCTCTTTTGGCGAACGATTTTTCCGCTCTGTCTACTACGTTTTGTACGTAAGTTCCATGCTCCCAACACCCAAAATCTGACCCATATATAAATTGTTCACATTCAATGACTCTCTTTGCCACAAAAGAACTTCCGAGGAGTGATTTTTCTCTCAAATGAAAGAACAATGCTCGCATATCATCGTCATGTTGAACAGATTCTCTTCTCCCTTGTACGAAGGAAAAGAGGTATCGTCATTCTTCCATAGGGAAGTTTTCCAGCGTGACATCTTCGCATCTCACGTCGAGAGGATGGGGACCCTCGATCGAATGAACCGTACTCAGAATTGATCCCTTCTGCCCTATTGTCCCTTCTTCTCCTACGCTTTGATTCATTGTCGCATCAAGAAAGGAATTGTCTCATGCACCACCCGAACTACAAGAGGGTAGAGTGATTTTCAACTTTCCCCTCTCGTCTCTAGTCGAGAGGGTTGCTCATCTCTCTAAACATTCCTTTTTTTTCTCGTTCTTATGATATTCTTCAACTTAACGCGAATTCAAATTTTTCCTCTAATCGACAAGTTTGAGGAGATGGAGTTGTCCAGAATATCAAACTTCCATATCTATTTTCCATCGTCACTCGATACTGAAGATCTAGAATAAAATTGTGAAAAAAACTTCAAGGTGTTAGACCACGCGTCGTTAGATTTAACATAAAGAACGAGGTGAGATGCGACCGTCATCGTCACGGTCGGTGGCATTCCCAACAAACGCGGAGAAGTTGTCTCCCTCCGTCATAGTTTCTCTTTCTCATTTCAAGTATCTACTTCAGTTTTACGGAGTGTCGCTAGGTGAGGGAAATAAAACCCGTACAGGGTTTTAGATGATCGTATAGAAAAAAACCAACAATTTCATGTACAACGTTTGTGAATTCATTCGAGTTTCATTAATTATACAGAAAAGGAATAACGATGTCGAATACTTCAATCTTTTGATTATTGTATTCTTTTTTGCAATGACGTTTGTCGTGGGACACAACAAAGGCAAGAAAAATTGTTACTCGTAGTAGAATATATGGTCGTGGATGAGGCTTTTCAGGGAAGAAAGGTCTGCTGACTGTCTCTCTTTCTAGACTCGTTCGAGGCACCTATTCTACTTCAGTCTCGTGCTGCCTCCGAGAGAGGCAGAGTGGGTGTAAAGGTAGATATACCGCGTATAGAAGGGTTTTTTCTTCCATGCGGCGTTTGTATTTCCGCCAAATACATACACGTATAGGAGAAGTGCAGGTGGATTTGGTATGCGAATACGGTGATTTCAGCAGACACCCCTGAGCTCGCATATCCATCACGACGTATCGAACGAACTGAGTCCATGGTACGAACGGAAATGGGAACTGAGAAGGGGGACAGAAGAGCGGAAGACAGATGTGACCGGTGTGCTTCGTCGGTGAGGCACGAATTGACACGAGCCAACCACCCTCAACCTCCTCTTTCTCCTTCAACCCAAACATTCACCGCGCAACAGCACCATTCTCCTTCCCATCCCCTGTTTCGGTCACCTCATTCCTAACCACGTCTATGTTGTTAAACTAGCTCCATTGCGGTAAATGGATCCTGGTATTTTAGGAACACACAGAACACAATCGATACACAAACGAACATCTTGGGGGGACTTCGTCAAACGTTTATGCAGAAAAATTATTTCGTGAGTCGGCCATTCGTCTGTACGTGTGATATTCCAAGTTCCTATGCTTCGTGGAAAATGTCTTTAATTGCATTGATCAAACTTCCAGGGATTGAAGTCATCAACACTTTACGACAGACACTATTTTAAGTACAAGACCAGTGTGGGGAACTTGTAAGAATTTTTGCAATTGCTTCATGTGTTTAGTTTGACAGTCATGTCAAGATATGAAATTAACACTCTCTTTCCACCGTGTATATAGAATGGAATTGAAACAATTGGAATGGTATGTCTTAGTTCTCATCGTTTTCGTATCATTGTCATTTCTCAGTTTATTTGACTTCCCAATGGGAGTATTTTCCAAAATACGATAAGTAAATTTTACAAGCAAAGATGAAGTCCAAACAATCGTTCGTTGAATTTCTACTCTTGAATCAATGAAATCTAAACACAAGCAACGAAATTTGATCGAGAAGACCTGAGAACATCCAATCTCTAAATCAATAAAATGTAATGGACAGCATCAAAAGCTTGAGTGAAGGCGGAATATTGGTATAGTTGTAATCTTATGCCGTTCAACGCGGTAGGAAGAAGTTTGAAACTAGGTTAAATTTCACAAGTTAGGGAACACTTGAAGCAGAAATTAAATAGAATTAATATAGAACATTGTAATTAGAATTGTATGATTTCAAACTAAACTAAAATTAATTCGATTTGATTTCGCGAGATTAATATGTATGAATGAAAAAAAAACATTCAAATACTTAGGAAACTTCAACGATTGAATATTCAATTTTCTTTTGGGGATCATTTTATTTGTAAAGTGCAGAGTTCAGTGAAACTAGAACGTCTGAGATTTGAATGTACTGCATTCAATTGTCATTTTTTAAATTAAAAACCCTATTGAATCTTGTAAAATTGAATTGAACATCGTATAATGTTTTGATTGAAGCCAATTTGGAAATTTTTGATTAGATTTGGTTGGATTGATTGGGCTAATAAAAAAATTGTGATTCTTATCAAATTATGCTCACATATTTCATCGTAGGAATCAATTCGGAATTCATCAATTCTGGAGTGTATACTAAAGAAGAAAACATTGAGTGATTCTTCATTGAGCGAATGTGGAGCGTACGCTCAATCAAGATAGTTTTTAAGATACTTCAATACGACTAAGATCGATGAGTCGGCGAGTTCAAACTAATAATGGAGAAAGCTCGAGGTAGCGGTAGAATCGATTTCTAGGAAGAGCCTGCTGACCACAAATACGCACGTGTAGGTTATAAACAAAAATAAAAAGAGAAGCGAGGGAATCCAGCTTTTTCGAGCGGGAAAAAGTTGGAAAACGAAGCTACGAGAGCTTGAGACAAAGTCAAAGAAACGGAAGGATGTAACGGGATAAGTTGAGAAAATCTATCGTCATTCGTATTTCGTAAGTCAGGTCGGTTTATATTTTAGTCAAGCTCTACAAATCTAGTGTAATGCACATCTAAATCTTGCAAATCCGAAGTTTATTTTTATGCTCGAAATATGTTACCTTGACAAGAAGGTAATGTGTGTTGGTTGATCGAGTGAGAAAATGTAATACGATTCGGAACCAGTTTTAACAAGGAGAATTCAAAAACGAGGTTCTTGGAAGTGCTCAAGATACCAGTCTGGGAAGAGTTCATGAAGAGTTCAATTGGGATTCGCAGAATTTAGTATGAGTTCTTAGGAATTCTTTTTTTTGGAATTCTGTGCTGTATGGTCAGTGGTCAATTTTCTACAAAATTTGAGACAAGAGTCGATAGAAATGTTAACGTTATGAATTACAAATGGTATTTGACCTACAGCCGATCGAGATTTCATGCCACCAATGTTTCCATATTAACCCGTTTTTGAACGGGATTGGCCAATTACACGGAGAAAAATGTGTATGGTAGAATCAGCAATACAAGAATGGTCAACATTTTATTGCTGGTTATGCAATAAGTTGTTGTTCGTACAGCAACAGCAGATTGTTTCGTTAACAAGAATTGTATTACTGAAAATCCCTGGTTAAAATGACAATATGAGTTGCCGTTCCAACTCACAATGAACATTGTTGATTTGACAAAACAATATCAAGCAGTGACAACAATAAGTATCACAGAATTAATGAAAAAAGTTCCAACAAAATCCATTTGTTGTCAAAACAGCTATATATTTTGAACGTATAAAGCGGTATAATTATTCCCGTGAGAAATTATTGATTCCACTTCAGGAGACAGTTAAAAATGATATCCAAGTGATATACATTCTTCTATGAACCCTTCTTCGATGCAGTTTTTCTTGAATTCACAAACATAAAAATCAATCCCAATTTCTGATTGATTAACAAACCTTACATGAATCTAACAAAAAAATTTGATGAGTTTCATTCGTTTCTGAAAAAATTCCTGTGGTTCATTCTCGGGTCGAAAAATTTGGACGGCTTTTGTCCTCTTATTTCATTTTTAGACTGATCTTGTCCTGATGGTTGATTATTGCGGATAAAAACAGCACTTTTTCAAAATTATAGTCTGAAATTTTCCTCCGACGAGTAACTGTTTTTGTCCGCAGTAATCAACCATCAGGATAAGATCAGTCTGAAAATGAAATAAGAGGACAAAAGCCGTCCAAATTTTTCGACTCAGGAATTTATTCGATGTGCACAATTTTATGTTTGTTTTGAATATGTTTTCATCGTCAACTCTGAACAAAGTCGAGGGTTACCATAAATGGCAATTCAAGTACTCAGTTGTCATCTTGGAGATCTGCTGATGTGATGAATGCTTGGTTTCTCACTCGGAGGACCCGGGTTCGAATCTCGCTAAGGCAACTTTCCAACATTGGAACTCACAATCGCCTTTTCTTCACATTTGAATCAAACCAAATCGTAATAGAATGTTCGTAGGTATAAATTCGGATGAGAAATTTTTTTCCTCAGTCAAAAGTAATCATTTTTAAATAGATAAATATAAATTATTGATATAACCACATGATATTGCAAAACTGAATATTTTAATTTGTTAATAATGTTGGCAATATAATATTGTTGCCAGTTTAGCAATAGTGCCGGGCATATTTTGACGATATTGATTGTGGGTTGATATATAACAATATTTTATTGTCAATTCAGCAATATTATTGTTAGTTTTTTTTCCGTGTGCAAACTTCTGATACACAGGAAGTCCAATAAAATGAAGAGAGAAAACCCGTTGTGGAAATACTGCATGTCATACTCCCTTTTCCTCTATTTGGGTTTTGAGATACCGTTGGGAACATTTCAAAATTCAAAATGGTGGATGGTATATGGCGGTCAATAATCCCAAAATTCAACGGATTTCCTCCAAATCTGGCCCCCAGGGATTTTCGGGGTCACTGATCAAGAATCTGTTGTCAAAATCTCTGAATTCAGAATGGTGGATTCAATATGGCGAATTAAAATTCAGAAAATCAGCAGAAATTTTCTTCGAGGTCACTTTTGGGAAGATGAGGGGCGCCATTGGGTACCGAGTTTGAAGGAAATTTGATGAATTTTCAGATTTTTGTCCGCCATGTCGGATCCACCATTCTTAATTCCGAGATTTTGAGAACGGATTCGTGATACGCGACACCGAAAACCTCTGGGTTCCAGATTATATGCAAATTTGAGAACTCCTTAAGAGTGTCCCCTGGTCGATTTTTTCACTAGAAAACTACTAGATCGTTTCAACCACTTAACGTCATTAATATTCAATTGATTACATCGACCTTGAGATAAAAAAATCTAGAATAAATCAGAGCTGCCGGCTCTGGTCTCAAAATAATTGTACATGGATTATATTTGTTATAATATCGAAAAAACTGAATAGAGGTTTCTTATTGGCTGATAACGAAATTTCGTTCTAATTATTTATAACGAGTTAGTTGAACGACAAGCAGACCAGACCCGGATTGTTTGATTGATTCTGAATCATTTGATCTAAAGTTTAATGCAATTGATTGAATATTTTCGACGTGAAATGGTTGAAACGATCTAGTAGTTCTTTGGTGAAAAAATCGACCAGAGCACTCCCTTAAGATTCTGTTCAATTTAATGTGATTGCCACTATGCGGTCTGAGAGACACTTCCTTCCCAAAAAAAAATGCCGGCACTCGTTAGCAGCAGACTCAGGAGAGCTGTATCTTTTCTTTTTGTAAATAACATTCCCATTGAAAACTTCCAAGTAATAATTAAAGTAACAATATCAAGTTCTGCTACACAACTTTTTCCCCAAAAATCAAACAAATTTGCCACTCAAGAAATTGATATTCCACTAATTTTCGTACATTTTATATACTTTCAGTGATAGATTGCATTTTCGAGACAAAGCGTCTCTTCGGAGATAGTCGTGATTTCATTATTTCTCAGTCACGCGGATGATATATCAAGTAAAGGTACCTCTGAACTGGTATACAAGATTAGGAGAAGAAGATCAGACCCCCTTATATCTGAATTTCAACACTTGGGACATTGCTTTACTGACCCTAATTGTCAAGTATCCCAACGTATACAAACTTGATTTTTGAGGTTTGGCTAGCCATTTGGCATTTTAGCCAACATGAGAGCGTTGATTTTCGCCAAAGTCACACCCCGCATGGTCCGACCTAGGTTGGTACTAGAACAATAGGGCTAGGTTCCTATCTACCGTGCAGATTCATAACAGCCTGAATATAATAAAACCATGATGAATAGTACCAGTCTAGATTAGACCATCTTGGTCCCAAGTGGGTTGGTCTTTTCTGACATGGTTCGACCGTGACCAAATTTTAATGTTCCTATCCAGCATGGTCGGACCTAGTTGAGTTTTTGTAACAAGGTAGCTACATATGAAGGTAGCTTCCCTTTATTTTTTCTCCATGTTTGATTTTGGTATATAGTTCATTAACTTGGAGTCTTCATCATGTTCTATTGATGGATATTCTATGAATATTCTGTCCATTATGATAAGTATATGAATATGTTATGAATATGCTGTGAATATGTCATGAATATGTTCTTCTCTGTTACATGAAGATGAAGATTCACATATCAAAATATAGAAGCAGTAATTGAGCACTCTACACTCAAAACAATCTCATTTGAACGTTCTGTGGACACTCTTTTTATATATCCTTCACATTCGACCGAAATATTTTGACTAAGTTTCTTTTTTGCACGTTATCAGCATATTTCCAGAATGTTCTGTCTCAAGTGGACAGAATGCAACTCGAATTGATAATTCACGTGGAGTTGGGTGGAGTTAGCCCTCCCATACTTCGAAAACTGCCAAACAGAATAGAGGATATTCCTTATTATTATTCATTCGATTGTATTATTGAGGATCATCCTGAAATTATTACCCTTGAATCACTAATCGAGCCCTTTCTTTGAATTTCATGATGGGAGAGGAAGGCAAAGGGAGTTGCTATGAAATCTTAACGGAGGAGGCGTGTTACATCTCCTTCACTTGATCTATCGTCGGTTATCCTTCTTTCCACCGTGTTACCCGCGGTGAATTGTATTTCTCGGTTAAAAAGCTCGGCCAGTCTTCACATTCGACTGTGAAATCGCAATATTTGTGCTTTTTTCCAAACATCGCGTCAACTTTCCTCATCTTTGTTATCTGTGACGATTATTCTTTTTCGTATACAAATTTATATTTGGCGCGCAGCTTCTTTTCTGTTGTTTCCTTGTGTTCGCTTGGAGAACTTGATGCATTTGGGAAGTGTCTCCTTTTGATTTATAAATGATGTCTTCAAACAATGAGAATTTGAATTCGCTGACTCATTGATAGATAACTTAAATAACTTGATCGTCGTAATAAACGATTCAAATTTTTGATAAATTATTTCTATCGGAATATACACGGAGGAGAGTATGTGGGACCAAATCCTATGTAAAAATCTTCAGACGTGCCATGCAATGCTGACAATAGAATATAGCTGCGCGCAAAGCTAACAACTGAGGCTGGGCAGTCTGAGTAGAAACAGAGATGGTCGAGTAGTATGTGAAACAACGTTGTTGATCCATTATTGATTATAGGCTGCTTCATGTCTAACCCATCTTTCAACCAATACTGCTAGAAGGAAAAAAATGAATCCACACCAGGATCTCCAGTGCAAAGCGGGACACTGCTCCAATTATTAGGTGACTCTGAATGACAGTAGATTCTCATGTACTCGCACTAAACATGGGTGGTAGCTAGGCCCAGCTTAGGAAATAGCTTGGCTCCGCTTGGGCAATGGTTTCCCCAGTGTTGGGTCTTCATTGTAGGAACTATTGAATTGAGGCTCAAAGTTATCATTTCAGAGTTGCGGCATGTTTGGTAACCTAGGTTCAGCTCATCCCTGACCCGGTCCTGAGCGGGTCTTAATCGAATGCCAGGTTAGCCCGATCAAATTTGAATGAATTTTCGGTCAGGTTTTGGTAAGACTTGCGGCAGCCTCACGCCCATGGTCAATTTTTACTCGTTACAACTTTTACGTTCTACAAAAAATTTCCAATCTGGTTGAAGCTTGTTTCCAACCTCAATTGCTATGACTTAATGAATCAAATCAAATCATATCATAGCACACCCTTTGTTGGGAATATACATTGTTCGATTTATTTTTCAATTGAATTCATTTGTTTGACAAATCTTTGGAAACTCAATAACAAATAGAGAAAGGAAAATGGAAACAGACCGTTTGAATATGTATTCTATTCAATTGAACCACCGCTCATCGTGAAATACATATGAGTGGATTGAATTCTTCTGATTTTTGTAGGTATAATGTATATGAATGTATAGCTTTATGTGTTGCGAAGGAACGTTGCGCGCTTCGCATCGAAGCTACTCTTAATCCGATTACGAGGATAGGGGTCTCGAGTGCGATATGGCAGTTATGCGCTATACCAGCGCGTTCATAACATCTAAATGTACGTAAGTATACGTAAAAGTGTCGAAGCAATCTTGACACGCGACTGTCCGGTCCTGGCTAGATAATTTTCCGGTCGCCGCATCGTGTTGTATTACTCGAATGCTTATCCAAGTATTATTACGTTACGACATGCATAAATACCGCAATGAGCAGACGAACAACATTCCTCACTCAAGACATATCCGTGGTGTAGTTTCTCATTCACGAGATCAATACAGATTGCACATGTTTTTGTTCCGTGTTGAATGATTCTATTCTTCGCATCTTCTGCTCTATTCACTTCATTATTAAATCCGTCGATCTCGACATGTGATTCCCCTGTGGATACATCCATGTAACAATACGCTCCCTCTTATCCATTATTCAAATCTTTTTGAAAATTCACTGAAAGTGGAAAAAAGGGACGATTTGGATACACTTCCTCGAACAGATTAGCATGTGAAAAGCATATTGCATGACCACTTCCTTACAGTACCTGCCAACTCGTATCTAACACAAAGCTTGGAAACACCTGCGACACGTTGTCAAAGGCGAGTCAACCCCGAAATTAATTATCGTATTAATTAACATTCCTCAATACAGAGGCAAAAGTGTTGTTGGAAATCTGTAGAGGAATTGTAACCCGCTGTACCCGACGATGACGATGACGATGACGATGACGACGACGACGACGACGACGAGGTCTTTGCGTTCAGCCGTATTTCGAGGACCATCAATCGGGAATTTTCGTTCGTGCCTTATTTTTCATTTTCCTCTATGTGGTTATGAGTTCGTTTCGTCGAAGAAAAAGAAAAATCTGTGTGACCTGTTTTCTAGGTCGTCGAAAAATCATAGAATGATCGGAATCTCGAGATCCATTGATACGTAAACTTTCAAGTTGAATTGATTTTTTTTACTGCCACCTTATTCCTTCCCTTCGGATCTTGTATTCGTGAATACCGTCACAATCTCTTGTCCTCGAAATATCGGTTCTTAACTCGGATTTTAAAGATATTCGTTTGAGAATAATACTCGATTTAATAAACTCGAATACCTGGTATTCCATTAATTATAAATATGTGCCGATGATTAAAAAAAGTGGCCAATATTTTTGCGATTTGCCCTAGATTTCTTTTATCTCACATTATTCTTCATTCTTTTGTTTGGTGTATAATCGAACTCACGTGATTGTTGGAAAATGAAATCAGTGAACTGTGAGAGGTCAAGAATTGGGGGTTGGGAAATAAAAATTATCGTTATCCTAGCCTACGGTCGTAATTACGCTTACATTCACTTTGAATCGATTTTTCCGAGCTAATGATTATTGTTTTAAAACATTGAAATTCCCCTCTTTTTCTCTCTTCCGATGAACTCTCGTGCCAGCTTTGCGTGTACAGAGAAATTCGAATTTGTGCGTTCAGTATTTCAACATCCTTTGCGAAAAAAGTTTTTAATATTCTGGAGTTAATGCGTTTAAACTGTTGTTTAAGCTACAAACTATCAGAGAACGATCATATCAAAAAGCGTTTCGATTTTTCGATGGTCTTGTCTTGTTTATTCCGATAGTCGTATCAATGTGTGGAGATGTGATGTTTTGTTTTTGAATATTCATGGAAGTACTCCCGCTCTTGGAATTCTATTCGCTCGAATTTCTTTTGAGAGTAAAACAGCATGAAGAAGATTATAAATCAAAAGGATGGAAATTGTCATCAACGAGCCATTTAATTAACATTTTGAATTTTTGAACTGTGATCAAACGTTTCCATTAATCCAGGTTTTTGTTGTCGATTTCAGCTTTGGGTAAGTTTTTGTGAACTTGACTGGCAAGGATACAGGAAAATGCGTTTGTGGAAAATGGTGTCGCTACACTGTAAAAAAGTTTCCCATAACATTGTAACTTTTCTCATGATATTTTTATTTCCTGAGATATCTTTCTGCGTTTTTCAAATGAATAAAAAATTCTTTAAGCAACTGATCGAAACATCTTTCAGACTTCTCAAACACTTCTAGTATCTAAAAATTATCTCTTACAAGAACTACAAGACATCTTTTGAGTCGAGTATAAAATATATTTCGGGAAAAAAATCGTGCACGATCAAGCGGCCACCCATTCAAGTACTGACTCTGTTTGCCTTCGGTATTCGGATAAGAAACAGTGCGTTCAACAGGCCAAATATAATGAAACACTTTATTATCTATGTTTCTTTTTGAAACTTCAAACACTCGTTTCATAACGTTCAATTGGACTATTCTTCGGAAAAGAAGAACATGAGTTTGACTATAGTAAATAAGTTCTCATATGTGAGAATGACCATGCATGATCATGAATGATTTTCCCCCGGTGAACTTATAAATTATAAGTTCCACGTGATCTTATATCATCATGCATGATCATACATGGTCATGAATGATTTTTTTTCAAGTGAAATTCAAAATTCTATATTTCACATGATCTTGCATGATCATGAATGATTTTTCCCCAAGCAAACTCAACAATTTTATGTTCCACGTGTTCATTTGGCATGATCATGTCTGATTCATAAATGATCTTACATGATTGAAGCATGATTAGACATGAATCATACATGCTTACACATGATCATTCAAGATCATGTCGAACATAGAATTTGAATGGAAGTGGTTGATCAGGGAGCATGCATGATCATACATGAGTCTTGGATGTACATATATGGATGATTTAGCATCATGTATGAATTACGTATGAATAATTCATGCTCATAACTGACCATGCATGATCTTTCCCCTGGATGTATTAAAATTGAAGCATGTTTTGCAAAAGATGCGAGCGTTCGCCTGACCTCTCTCTGCATCGTATAGAAGTGTTCTTTTTCAACGACCATGCTTGGATGGTGAACGCTGATATCCTCTTCAATATCTGAAATTTAGAAGAAAAGATACGGATAATGAAGGGATATTTAATAGAGGGTGATAGAACATTCTATAAACGTGGATACACGTTAAATGTATCTACATTTCGCATAAAAATTGTATCAATTATTATATACGGAAAAAAATTTGGTTGCAGCAGCCAAATGGCTAGCATAGACACGGGGAGCATTGAATTAGTCCTCGCAGCTGAATGTTAACTATTGAAGTAGATGGATTAGCTAAAAGTGCAAATTGTTTGGCTGCGATAACTAAAATTTAGCAGTAAGAGCAATTTCATGGCTGATTTAAGTTAATTTCAAAAATCACAAAATAAAAGTTCTTATCAATTTAATTATTTCTATACATTGAAAGAACAACAGAGCTGAATCCGGACCTATCTCTACGTTCGTAGTTACGGTCACCATATTGCACATTGAAGTAGCTATAAAACTAGCTATGATAGTGGAAATATACCTACTGCGACCACGAGAATGTAGTTGAGTTCAAATTCAATTACATTTTTTCTCTCAGGGCCTTCGTGCGATAAGTGGGGCATGATCTTGTCTTGTGGGAACTCACATCAAGAATCATTCTGTTACCAAGAATGACTGCTTCGTTATTATTCCAAAAAGAATGATGACCAATTACCGCGATTAAACTATGGGGAGTGGGATGGCGAAGTGTCCCGTTCTGAATAAATTAGCTAGGATTAATTGTGAGACAAGTAGGACTATGAAATTTTATAGTACTCTCCGAATAACTTTACACATAAAAATTTCTCTCTTCTCTTGGGAGGAGAATTTTATCGTGTCTATTTCTTCAACAGTGAATTGAGCATATTCGCTAGTGAGATTCGAACAATTTTCACAAATTGAAAATTCTTGTTCAGTTATTATACAATTTTTGCAACGTCGAGGGAGTTTAGGTCTCCGAAGTGAAGCATTTTCTATGGTTTTATTTGAAGTGATTTGTTCTTCATATTCTTGCTGTGATCGTTCATAAATCCTGGTTTCTTTCTTCAACTTGTTATCAGTCCTCTCTAGTGCTCTGTTATTCAAACGGTTCCCATGTGTGTTTTTCAATTTCTGTTGACTGATTATGAATTTCTCCCATGTTTCCAATCCCTTTGAAATGATTTTAATATGTCGGACCATTAAAAACAGGGAAAAAGGAAACCGATTCGCAATATAGAGAATGATTTCTTTTATTTTGTATAGAAAGGTAATGCGTTGCTATGTCGGATCGAATAATTATTTGATTATATTAGGATATCTTCAGTGAAGAAAATTAGCCAGAGATGAAAGAAAGGGAATTGATAAGATCGTTTATATCTTATCTCTTTTGGAGGCACGAGGATATCTCTGACGTCGCGATCGCAGGTATCGCTAGTCAAAGGTGAAATGTGAAGGATTGATTTTAAGATAAGATCGTATGTACCTTATCTCGTTTTAAGATATGAGGATATCTCTGCCGTCGCGATCTTTGGTACCGCTAGTCAGAGGTTGAACGTGAAATATTTAGGATTCCAAAAATAATCACGGGCATAGTATTTTGAGAAGACTAGGAGGTGTTGCCTTCTAGGAGGTTTTCTAATCAATGTTGTAGAAGCGACTGTTCTGGGGTTTGAAGGTTAGAAAGGTTATAGAGGAATTTCAATTTTCAGTGGATTTGTATGATTCTTATTATGTAAATTTTGTATCCATGTGAAGATGCAGTTTTTAAGTCTGCGCCAAATGATAAGGCATTTCTAAATTCCGTTCACTGAACTCGCTCATCCATCTTGAATCCACGTAGTGTGACATGGAGGCGACGTATCTCATTGGTTGTGGTGCTGTATGGGTCGATGTTGGACCAATTGCTCATCTGCTATCATCAGAATCATTGGCTGCAGGAAGAAAAAATTCGGCTAGAATATATAGTAATTTTCAAGAGAATCTAACAACATTTCGTAGTGTTTTTATTAAATGTAAACGGTGAAACAGTTCAGATTTTCGTTGAATTTCACTAATATATTAGGTGTATAACTTTGCTTCCGCCGTTTTGCAATAGATGGCTGTAGCGGTAAGTGGTAGTTGAGATAAATAGATCATAGATGTCATACAATGAGCTTAGGTATTTGTAAACATAACGCTATCGAAATATTAGTCGATTTGTGTCTGCATCATAAAGTTATTCTCGATTAAACATGTCAGCTTACGAGCCAAATTCTCGTCATTTGCGGGGGGTTTTAATTTTCTGCTTTAATATGAAGAAATCTGCGGCTGAGGCTCATCGAATGCTCTCAAATACCTATGGTGAGGCCACTATTAGTGAAAGAATGTGCCGAGAGTGGTTTCAACGCTTCAAGAACGATCCCATACAGCACAAGAGTCCCCACAAAGGAGTCCCGTTATGCTAATCAATATGTATTCATTATGAATACTTTGAATTCAAAATGGACTCTTTATGAACAACCTAATGCTCAGAAAGAATTCATATCGGAATTCCGCAATGAATTCTTCGGGCATTCAATACGTTCCCATTTTGAATTCATTGAATTCATATTGAATCCATTAATAGTCGCATAACGGGGACTATTCAAGAGATCTTGCAGAAGTCTTCAAGAATTCAAATTGATCTTTTGTGCTGGCTGGGATGATTTGAACGTCGAAGATCAGCATGGCGATGGAAGAGAAGGTTTTCGAAGATGCAGAATTGGAGGCATTACTTGATCAAGACTCGTTTCAAACGCAACAAGAATTGGCAGGATCATTGGAAGTGACGCAACCAGCCATTTCAACACGCTTGAAAGTCATGGGAATGATTCAGAAACAAGGAAATTGGGTGCCGTACGAGTTGAAGCCGAGAGATGTTGAATGGCGTTTGTGTGCTTGTGAACAGCTGCTTGCAAGGCAAAGACGGAAGGGATTTCTGCATCGCATTGTGACTGGGGACGAAAAATGGGTTCATTACGATAATCCCAAGCGCAGAAAATCATGGGGATATCCCGGCCATGCTTCCACGTCGACGGCCAAACCGAATATTCACGGTTCCAAGGTTATGCGCAGTATTTGGTGGGACCAGCTCGGCGTAGTGTATTATAAGTTGTTAAAACCGACTGACACAATCACAGGCGATCGTTATCAAACGCAATTAATGCCTTCAATGCTCAGATCGAACGCAATTAATGCGTTTGATCCGAGCATTGAAAGACAAACGACCGCAACACCACGAGAGACATGATAAAGTGATTTTACAGCATGACAACCCGTGAAAAAATCGTTAAGGTCTGATTAGGCGTGTTCAGGCCTGATCATGGACGTTTTTTAGCAAAATTTCTCGTGCTCAACACTGACTGTACGTGGTTAAACCTGACTACGCCTGATTATTCATTTTTCAGCTTAATCTTAATTGAAAAGGCTTCAATTTTGTACCCACGTGGAAACCCGTGATCGAGCTTGACCGCGTGCGATCATGCCAGACAAACTATTCTCGCCCTTGATTGTGCAAAATCGTATCAAATGAGGAGCATTCATACCGAATGACTCCGTGTTGATTTTTTTTATCACGAATGCACATGCTTCATCATGTCAAATCGGTTCCGAACGCATTCACGTAGGCCTGAGCACGCGCGATCATGCCTGAAAAGTGGAAACTAAAAAGTTGAAACTGTGGAGTCTTCCGAAGTGGCTGATCTGATCATCTGGTCATGACTTGACCACTTCTCAACCAATAACAGGTGATCTAGCCATGACCAGATGATCAGGTCAGCTACTCAGGAAGGCTCTTGTATAAGCATAATAAGTAGAAATGATTGACAATACATTAGTCTTTCATCAAATTAGAAAAAAGATGATGAAAGGAAATCTTCTTTTTGTCAAGTTATAAAACTTATTAATTCTGTATGAATTTATCATGCATATTAGAGCATGATCAAGCATGATTAGGCGTAATTGAGCGTGATTAGTCCTGATCACGCGGGTACAAAATTGAGGCCTGATCACGCCTGATGAATAAGACCTGATCTGGCGTGAGCAGGCGTGGATGATTTTTTCACGGGAATGCTCGACCCCATGATGCGAAAGTGGTCAAGACATACTTGGAAACTTTGAAATGGGAAGTCCTATCCCACCCACCGTATTTTCCAGACGTTGCTGCCTCGGACTATCACTTTTTTCGATCAATGGCACACGGCCCAGCACTTTCGGTCCTATGAAGAAGTGAACAATTGGATCGTATGCTGCCCGGAAGATGGGAGAAAGTAGTGGCCAGCGATGGACAATACTTTGAATCATAAATGTATAACCAGTTTTCTACAATAATGCCTTGGATTTCGAAAAAAAAACGGCGGAAGCAAAGTTATACACCTAATAAGAAATGAAAAATTAATGATTCACAACAAAATTTGGAAAAAATTAACTTTCCAAAAATCGGGCATAGAATTTTACTATTTGTTTTCTGAAATTCGTCAATTTCTCATAATATTTCAATTCTGCTGAGGAAAATTCCACAAAAATGCGAACTGTTTTAACATTATTAAAAAAAACTGATAATATTTTCAGCTTCTTATAAAAATTACTCCATTTTTGAGTCATATTTTTCTCCGTATGGTACTAATTAGCACTGTTGCCATCTTGGCGCTAGATCCAACGGAATTGTTCAATCACGTCTTCTTGTTAGTAGGAATGACCAATGAGGAAAAAACACAAGGCGCTAAAGTGGCATCGGTGCTGATTAGTTGAAAATACCTGAAAGTTGAAAAAGTAATTCACACTGAGAAAAGTGTATGGGATTGATTACCATCCGCTCTAGTTCTCATCGCGACTTTAGGATAAGAATTGAGTGCTGACTCGCGATTTGCTGATCATTACGATGTTAACCTATCGTTCCCATGGTGACATAAACATTTTATCGCATCCACTTCGATTTTGAATAGTACTTATTACAATTTTGGAATATCTGTCACCGAATTCCTATTCTTTCTAGTAATGGTTACCGTATACTTCTCTCCGTGCACAATTGCGATCAAAGAATCTGCAAAGAAAACTCACGAAAGAAATTCTCCAAGGAATCCCACGGAATACAATTACGTGAATGATGTCAATAATGGATCACGTAAAACCAGGTCGAATTGTTGAATACCTAAATAAGGAAAAAGTGGCATGAAACAGCCATCTTGTTTCATTATATACATATATTAGAGATGGTATCTAGAATCTAGTATTGCTGACACTGAAACTCTCATGCGACTCTCTGCGAGACTGTCGAATAAAACAAGCGCTCTTTCAAAACACATCTCTTTCAATGCCACTTTTCCTTTGGACGTCTAGGAGAATAGTATCGAAGTCTTTTACGAAGTTTCGTCTCCGCGAAGTTCTGTACTTACTTCAAAAATTTATTCCCATTGAAGTCTCAGTTGAACAACAATGCGAGGCTTCAACGGTGTGTTTTCCCCTTTCCGATATCTTAAACGTGAGTTTTGAACAAATCATCCACGCTCATTGTAATCACGGAATTGTTTTCCAAAACACCAGTTTTCATTGCAAGCTCACATAAATATTAATTATTTTCGCGTATAGACGAGTAAGAATTGAAACGCCCGTTTAAAACGCTGTGAGCGACCCCCAAATCTCTTTTGAAAATTATGTAAAAAATATTGTAGCACTCCTTCATGATGTACAACAAAATTAGAGGGTCAGCCGTAGAGAAAACTTGTTTGTTGACAAAAAAAAAATCAGAAAACACTTTTTATGTATAAAATAAGAACCACCCTAATATACCGTGGTGCTTTATATACTTTCAGCACGTACCAACCAATCCATCATCATTCTTCTTCTGTGATACAAGTATTTCTTGATTCGAAAAAACGTACTGCTCGTGTGAGATCAAATTCAATGGGAATGAATGCTCGTCTGGTCGAGACATAAATTTTACCTCATTCATTCATATAAGTCAACGATGATGTTTCATATCAAAAACAGATTTTATAGTTCATCCACAAAACAAACAAGAAACCTTGTGATTTTTCCCGGATTATAGAGTCCTCGTTTCCCCATGCCAGGTAGAACAATGTTGGGACAGTGATCGTGGTTTCTGCAAGATTTATCTCTGTTAAAAATTTCCACATAAATTTCAATGTAAATCTACTGGAAGTTTTTTTTAAGTACGTAACTGAAAATTCATGTACAGGTTCCACAAATTTCAAGTCTACATACATTAAATTTAATGTACATGGATTTGAAATTTAATGTATGAATACACGAAATTTGTATATGAATTTTCATTTGCGTTCCAGAAAAAAACTTCCAGTAAATTTTCTTTGAAACTCATTAAGGACCTAAAGATTAAAGACCTTCAAGCGACAGACGAAAGATATGATATTTTTCGCATCCTTCTTTTATAAAAGATGTAAGAATTACAAATTTCGAATATGTGATAATAAAATACATGCATCGGATTGCGCACTGTGAATGCAAATTCTCATTCCATATTGGTTCTGCAATAGAGGAAGCCAAATTTTCTGAATTATAACCTTCAATCGTAAGAATTTTCCATCGATCCCGTAATGTTTCAGAACCACTATGAAATTAAAATCCTCAATCCCAAGCATGTATTTTATCATCGTATTCATAAAATTTTCATTTCCCACGTGGCTCAAGAAAATATTTCGCGCAAAATTTCGTACCCTTCCCCAACAGAACCTAAAATTTGTGTACGTCCAGGAAACGTCCAAATACGTTTCTCAGACGTCCTTCGGAGGTTTTCTGGACATACACAAATTTTAAGTTCTGTTGGGGTTGAGTGTCGTTCAGGCACTCTCAACGACAAGGCTCGTAGAGTGTAACCTAATCCGATTGAGAATAATAATTTCAAAATTTATAATCACAAAAAGATTATAATTATTCAATTTATTCACTCAATTTCAAACATTATTGATGGGTATGTTATTTTCTCAAATCTCTATCGATTTACAGGGTGTCTAGCAAAATATGATTTTGGAATTCCCGACCAATTCCCGACTTTTTCCAGGATATTTTGGAAAATTCCCGGATCGAAAATAAAATGCACATACATCAATTTCAATTAATGTTTTCGATGGCATAATACAATCTAATAAGAGATATGGATTCGACGTTGAATATTCAAATATTGATTATTTTAAATAGACATGTTTCCAATCAATAATCCAAATCATTCATATCCAACTCAGCTCCATTTAATTATGATGCATTTTGAAAATAAAATCAAGTATATTAAGTATATCTTAAAGAAGTCAGAAACAGATTATTTCACGAACATTTGGGAATTCTTTCGAAAATTCTTGAAACAGTCGCAAGACCTCTGAGAGAATATTTGAAACAACTCTCAAATCTCCCCCAGGTAGAAATATTCTATCAAATCCTATTACAAATGGTGAAATTTCTGATTAAGGATCATTGAATTCCATTGAAACCTATTCATTTTCCCATTCGTCAATGAGATTTTATAGATTATTTGTAACAGGGCCGTGAAACAGGACTTCTTGAGTTGTGTAAGGTTTCTGGAATTCTATGAGAATTCGAGAAGAATTTTTTTCCGAGGATTCTTTAGTGAATCATTCATTGCTGTCTAGACCTGGCTGGAGAATTATTCTGAAAATATCTGAGAACCTTTGCTTAACTCTCAAAATTATAATAAAATATATCAATATTTAATATAATCAATATTCATTTCAATTAAGATTTAAAATAATCAATTATTCATCGATGGGGAAAACCTTTCTAAGTTTAAAAATTCTGCACACAAAAAAAAACAAAAATATAATTGAAAATTTCCCGGAATTTTTTTCATTTCCTGACGTTTTCCCGACTTCTCCCGACGGAAGTACAATTCCTGACTAATTCCCGACTTTCCCGGAATTCCCGACTGCTAGACACACTGGATTTAGTCTAAGTTAATTTTTAATGTACTGATACTTGAAATTGTAATTCAATTCCACATGATTCGAAAATTAATGTAATAATACTTGAATATCATTTCATGTACCTTCAAGTTGAAATTTGATGTAGACTGGTACATTAAGAGTGCATTAAAATTCAAGAAATTTTTAACAGTGTACCTCGCGCAAAATGTCGAGATCATCGTAGCTATCGGCCACGTTACCTTTCCGGCATCAAAGAGTTCCGAAACAAAGTAATGTTCGGATTTCCAAATGGGTTTATGAATGGGGATGGTATTCATGAACTATTTTTATATGGAATTTCAAACCACCCTGGCACTTCCAGAATAACCAATTATTATGGTTGATTACTTTCAGTTATTTTTTGAAGAGCTGAAAATTTGGTCTCAAAATGGTTATCCATATGGTATCCACTGAAAGGTAATTTAAAAATCTAGTCCGTTTTCAGAATCTTTTCGATATTTCGGAGGTAAATAATTAATTTTTGTTTGAAAAAATGTCTCAAACCAACATTTGTTATGAAAATGTAACCAAAAGGAAACCGCAATCTTTGGTTGCTTCTCGGTTCATTGACATTCGCTAGGGCAATCATTTCAGCTTCAAAAAACACACTTTTTCCCCAATTGATTGTCACACACCCCAAAAAGTTTTCTTTTGGCATGAAATGAAAGTCCCCAAAAGCTGAAAAGTTCCAACTTTCATGCCCCATCTGTACTGTCCTATCTGGAGTTCAGTGGATTGTCAAGAATTATATGAGCATGAAATGTGATATTTTTGATGTTGTCTTTCAATATTTTATCATATACACTGTTTCAAATAAAATCGATGACATACGGTTGCCTATTTTAGGACGGTGGCTGAATAGAAATTTTCATAATTTTGAAAATATATGAACATAAAAATTATTATTGTGAGAAATCATCACTCCCTAGCTTTTCATCATCTATTATAGCCACATTTCTACGTTTCCCGATGGTTCAGAATAATAGAAAACGTGAGGATGCTTTATAGCTATTTATGAACAAACGGAATTAATGCTGTTTATACGCAAATAGTTTCAAAGCATCCCAATATTATAACTTCTGGTGTTGCTTGGGACTGAGCTTCAGATAGAAAGGTACAGATGAGGCATGAAAATTGGAACTTCGAAGTGGATGCGCAACCTCTAAAAACTTTATCGCATTCGATCCAGCTTTTGGGGACTTTCATTTCATGCAGGGATGTAGAGCAAAAGTTTTGATCTTTTCGAGTTCGCATCGTAGAGCGAGCGACCCTCGAAATTCATAATGGTGATCCGCTCGGGATAGGAGCAGGTAACAAGTACTAAGGATTGAATCCGAGTGAGAGTCAAAGCAGGTTCTGATACAATGAATCCGCTCCCGAGTTGTACCTGAGAGCGGTCGTATACTTTAGATCCTTGAGCGATCGAATCCTAAGACCATGCGAGCGGCTCGAATCACGAGTTAAACTCTTCAACGAGTTGGGACTTTAACTTAACTCGGGAGTCGAGCCGAAGAGCGAGCGGATACTTTAACTCCTTAAGCGATCGAATCGTTGAAAGATCGAAGGATTCGATCAAGGAGTTAAACTCCTGATCGAAAAAGAGTTTTACTCGTGTCAGAGGATAGTCCATCAGCTGAATATGAGAGTGCGTATGGAAATCATGGGTTCTGTGGATGGGGGTCTGAATCTTTTTGGTCGTAGAATCCGAATTTGAAATTATTGTCGTAAGATTCGTGATCTGAACAATTCAATTGTTCATAACAAAACACGGGCTATGAATTCACAAAAAGGCATCCAATAATCTAGATTCTCCGACCAACTACACTCAAACCGCCGTTGAAAGATCCAGTTCCGGCGACCTAATTATTTATTTAAAAAATGCATTCGAATAAACAATCGAGAAATCGAAAAAATAGTTCAGATAAAGTGTATTCTCCGATGAGAAATGAATAATTGTCGTCTGAACAATTTTCCGATAAAAACAATAGTTTGACCGTCGATGCGTTATAAACAATTCAATTGTTTATAACAAAACACAGATCACGAATCTTACGACAATAGTTTCAAATTCGGATTCTACGACCAAAAAAATTCAGACTCCCATTCACAGAACCCACGGACATAATTTCCATACGCACTCTCATATTCAGCTGATGGACTATTCTCTGACACGAGTAAAACTCCTTTTCGATCAGGAGTTTAACTCCTTGATCGAATCCTTCGCTCTTTCTACGATTTGATCGCTCAAGGAGTTAAAGTATGCGAGAGCCCGGAGTTTTAACTCCTCAAAAGAGTTGCTCGCTCGGGATCTAAAGTGTCCTCGCTCTTCGAGGGATCGCTCTTTGGAGTATCCAGCAGGTATGAATCCTCACACATTCAGATCGCAGAAAGAGCGATCCTTTGTGAGAGTTCAGGTAACCGGCTCTTTATATGATTAGCTCTACATACGAGCAAACATACAGCACTCTTCGCAAATCCTCATCCCGCAGGTATCGAATACTTAAAGAGCCAGAAACCTTTTACTCATCGACCGAAAGTTCTTCTTACGATCGATACGTGTTTTGATCGCGAGCGATTCAGGAGTTATATTGCCGCTCGGATTTAATCCTCATCCCTGATTCCATGTCAAAAGGAAATTGGGGAGAGGCAGGTGAGACAATAAATTTCAGGAAAAAAGTGTTTTTTGAAGCACCCTAATAATGCTGTTATCGCATAAACAAACATTCCCTCTCGATAACATCAACTTACCTGGATAAATTCCACGCTCCGGTGCGTCAGGTATCTTCTCGATATTTGTATTAATTTTCAATAAGTTCACCAGTCGCTGAATTCCATGAAAAATCAACGAGATCGTCGTCAAAGGATCGTGAGAAAACCTTTGAAAATATGTTAACAAGAATAATAACATGACAAACGTGACGCGACATTTTCCTCCAGTCCTTTATTCTCGTAACAAGAATTCAGCAACACTTGTGATGGGTGTGACCAAAGTAACAATACGTCTGAGGCACACTTGAATAATTTTCAACTCCTCAAATTTCTTGTTCCGAAAGAAATAATTTTATGTACTATGTAGAGGTGCACGATATTTCACGGTATCAATATTTTTTATAGAAATTTTGTCGAGTTTATATTGAATTTGATAAAACATCGATGAAAATTCCATAAAAGTGTCCTCAATACGACACGTGCTGAAGGACGTTTAGGACGTGTGCATAAAATATAAGACAAAAACGCATCTCTGATTATTATAACACACACATAATTGAGTAAATTTTTTCTAGATACACATAACATAGTATACACGGAAAAAAGGGGCTTCGTCGTGCCAGCTATTTTGACGTAACTGTATTGAAGATAGTTCTAATGATGAACCAAATATCTGTTGGCAATAATTCGTTAGTGGTCGCAACTGTTTTGACTATTTACTGCAAGCAAATTATATTGTTGTGAAAAAGTAATTGATCGAATAAGACCCAGGTGGGATATGCACATTTTGAGAATATACATTGAGGATATTCGAATATTCCATGGAGATTCTTACTACGCACGAAGAAAAATAAAGGCCGAAAATATAGTAATCTTTAATAAAAATTTGAGAATATTCCTTAAAATCTGAGAGTTTTTCTTAAATGCATAATAAAGACAAAATGGTTCATTTTTTGTGGAATTTTATTTGAAAAACAATAAAAAATTATCAATACTTAATAAAGAATAGAGAAACAATTACGCATGCGACTTTTGGAAAGTTCATATGGTTCTCTATTCTTTATTAAGTATTGATGATTTTCCATTGTTTTTCGAATACAATTTCACAAAAAAGTGGACCGTATTGTCTTTATTATTCCATACAGCACCGGGAGGTTCTATCAACATCCTCGGAACGTCTTCTGAAACATTGGAATGTTCTGAAAATGTTCAAGAAACATCGCATGTATATACCAGGGATGTACGAATGTCTGGTATAGTTTTATTTAGGTTTCCATGGAACGTTTATGAGACATTGGAATTGAGAATTTGTTAATGTTCAAACTTTTGTCAAATCTTTCAATATTCTCCATTTGGAGCCGATGCAAATGAACTGCGGTGGAGCCTGTATCAATGGATCTGACAAATTACATTTGCATCCTTTTAATACATCGCATATAATAAAATTTTGTTCCGCGCCAATTTTAAGGTTATGTGAATCTCAAAAGGTTGGCCTCATTCTTGATGATTTATATTTTGTCAATAGTTTCGAACTGCTGAAATGAAATATTTTCAAACATTCAATACAAAACATACTTTTATTGTTGTTCAATGCTTTTGTCCCTAGTAAAACTATAAATATAAATTTGTATAGGTTAGAGATAAAATACTTAGTTTTCATATGACGTTTCGAGAACGTTCTGAAAAAGTACCACAGCATTTGTCAACAATGTCCCCAAACGTGTTTTCCAGCACATTGAATGAATTTTCTCAAAATGTTTAGGAAATATACTTTTGGGAACCAACATCTGTGGGACTATGGACACGTTTTTGAAACGTTTTGAGAACTTTCGGTGCTGTCTGGGTATGCATTTAAGAAAAACTCTCAGATTTTAAGGAATATTCTCAAATTTTTATTAAAGATTACTATATTTTCGACCTGAATTTTCCTCCGTGCGTGCGAATATATTCTATGCACATTCTCGGAATGTTTGAATGAGAGTGTTACAAATATTCTCAGAATATGGTCCCACGAATATTGTGGGAATATTAGAAAAGAATGCTGTTGGAATAGAAATTTCCGTCGATATGACTTTTGTGTGTAACCTAAAACTAATTCCCAACCCTCCTTAAAATATCCCTGGTAAAAAATGTGGATAGATTCGGATCAAAATTTGCAAATGGATGTAGAAACAATTTTGTGCTTTATGTTGCAGGTATGTATTATGTATTCATGATCCTCTTCCGTGATACGTTTCGTGAAATCGTAAGTACCGTATGAATTAGATTTTATGGTACTAAAAATGAAATACACATTTGAACTGTAGTTTATTTGTCCTCTCTCCATGGTATATTCCTTGGGATTAGCGAAATATTCAATCAAATCAAATAATGGAATGTTTGTTCCAAATTATTATGTTCACATCATTTGTGCATCCTATTGAATATTCAATTTCTACAAATAAATATTTTAAAGACAGAGGACAAATGAGTATTTTTTCCAGTGTGATTACTTGATTTGAAGAGAATCCAAGCTCCTTAGGGAAGAGAGTGAAGAAGAGAATGACAGCGATGAAAATGATGTGGGGAATAAGAGAGAGGAAAAGGGAAAAGGAACTGTCCTTGATTAGAAGAACGGAGTCTCCAGAAAACTGGGATTAGCTTTTGTCATACCCGAGGAGAAATGTGGTAAGGTCAACGTTAGGGCCTTATAAGGTAAGTCATTTACCGCATAAAGCCCCGACTTGGAATTCAATCTAGGTCCCGTAATGGTATTAAGGGGTTACACCTATTTGAACGGTCTGAAAAAAAGTCTTCTTGGAGAAATTGTTTTCGTTGTGATAAAATGAATCAATGGAAATAAAATTTTGCAGGTTTATTATACATATATTAAAGTATACAAAATAAATTTTGTTCAATTCCATTCTTCAAAATGGAGGATTTACGAATACTTCAAGAAAACGTGTTTTTTTTAGTGGTCTGCGGCAGGACAAATCCCATCTTTATTTCTGCTCCTAGGACAAAAAAAAATTTTTTCCATAATTTACATTAAATTTATCAGAGAAGTACGAGGTGTGTTCAAAAAGTAAGGTGACTTTTCAAATTTCGCGGGCAACGTACTTTCGATTATCGATTTTTTTGTTTTGTTATGTTGGCACACTCTTCCCGAACATCTGTACCAAGTTTCAAGTGTATAGCATTTTTTGTTTGGTTGTGAGAGGCGTAAAGGTTATAAGTGTTTTGCGTGCTCGGCGATTTCTTGCTATCGAAAAATATGGGTCAAAGGATTTGCATCAAATTTTGTGTAAAAAATAAAATAAAGTGCTCCGAAACACTTAAAATGTTGACAGTAGCATACGGTGAAACTGTTCTGAGTAAAAAAAATGTTTACAAGTGGTACAAATTCTTCCAAGATGGCCGGGAAGATGCCAATGACGAGCCTCGCTCTGGACGCCCAAGCACGTCAACAACTGATGAAAACGTTCAAGCAGTGAAGAAAATTGTTTTGGAAAATCGTCGAATCACTATCAGAGAAGTTGCTGAGGATGTTGGTTTATCGCTTGGCTCGTGCCATGAAATTTTTTCTAACGTTTTGGGCATGAGATGTGTGTCAGCGAAGTTTGTTCCGAAATTGCTAAATTTTGACCAAAAGAACCGTCGCATGAGCATCGCTCAAGAACTGTTGAATGACGTCAACGACGACCCAGATTTACTCAAAAGGGTCATAACTGGTGACGAATCATGGGTATATGGTTATGATGTCGAAACCAAAGTCCAATCGTCCCAATGGAAGACCCCAGATGAGCCAAGACCGAAAAAAGCACGCCAAGTTCGATCAAATGTCAAAGTTTTGCTCACTGTTTTCTTCGATTACCATGGCGTGGTGCATCAGGAGTTCTTACCATATGGTCGTACGGTCAATAAACAGTATTATCTTGAAGTTATGCGCCGTTTGCGAGAAGCAATACGAAGAAAACGTCCAGAATTGTGGAAAAATAATTCATGGCTTTTGCATCACGATAATGCCCCTGCTCACTCATCTTTGCTTGTGAGAGATTTTTTGGCCAAAAACAACACCACAATCATGCCTCAGCCACCATATTCACCGGATTTGGCCCCATGTGACTTTTTCTTGTTCCCAAAACTAAAGAGACCTATGAAAGGACGGAGATTTGCAACGATTGAAGAGATAAAGACTGCATCGCTGAAGAGCTCAAGGCTATACCGAAAAGTGCTTATGAGAAGTGCTTTGAGGATTGGAAAAACCGTTGGCATAAGTGTATTGTATCTGAGGGGGATTACTTTGAAGGGGACAACATAAATATTGATAAATAAATAAATATTTTTTCTTAAAAATACAAAGTCACCTTACTTTTTGAACACACCTCGTACACCCGATTATTTGAAAATAATCATTTTATGCAAATTGACACAAGTTCAGGTCAAAACTTTTTTTTTCCACCTAAAAACCCGATCTTTGAACGTTTATAAAACACGTAATCATCCATGAATCTCAAAAATCTTGTGTAGTTCTCTGTAAAATCTATCTAAGAAGGTATAATCGAAATTTCATGTCGACTGAATAAAAATTGAAAGAGTTATTTGTCCTGCCGCAGACCACTCCAAAAAAAACACGTTTTTTTAAAGTATTTGTAAACCCCCCATTTTGAAGAATGGAATTGAAAAAAAAATTATTTTGTATACTTCAATATATGTATAATAAACCTGCAAAATTTTATTTCCATTGATTTATTTTATCACAACGAGAAGAATTTCTCAAAGTAGGCTTTTTTTCAGACCGTTCGAATAGGTGTAACCCCTTAAAATATCCAAGCAAAACAATGGTAGCCAGCTCGGAGCCCTGGCGAAAATGAAGCGTATACACAAAACGCGACGGAAGCGCATACGAAGCGGAAAATGTTTCAATTCCCTCTTCCTGGAGCGTGTAATGCTCGTTTGCTGTAAAGTGATGGGATCATACGTTCCATATACGCTCCATAAGCTTTTGATCCCGTTTTAAACACACGCTTCATGTGACGTAACTGTAGGTTACATCAAGCGTGTGCGAATTATATCTATTCTAAGTTTAAATAATGTTTTTAAGCAGGCAATGCCAACGGCGGCCCATAGCTTAGTTGATAAAACCCTCTTACACTATGGTGAAAGTCCCTGGTTCGATTCCCACAAAGAAGTTTAATTTTTTTTCTTCCGATTGTATACGCTTTGTTTGTTTCAATTCCCGCTTCACATACTCTTCTTACACCTTTCGTTGAGGCTCCGTATACTTTTCATTAACTTTTCTGTTACTTTCCAGCATACGCTTCATTTACTTTTTCTTTCTCCTTCCATTTTCAACAGGGAGCCTATATGGGCTGTGGGGTGGACATACCCGCAGGATTGAAATATTCAAGGAATATCAAAAAGTAAGATGAAATTCTCATTTAAAACTTCTGGGCATTAGGAAGACAGGTAAATTTCTTGTTCCTAGGTTGGTATGACTGTCTATAACATTTGCCAAGCGTCTGTTCCTCACAAGGTCTAATTATCTTCTAGTCTAGTTACACATGTTTTTGTAAACAACCAAAAGTGAATTTTTCGATTTTTACAATGGGTGATTTTGTTCAGCAAAGAACTTGCATCAAATTTTGTTTGCGGAACGAATATTCTTGTGCGGACACGTTGAAAATGTTGCGGAAGGCCTTTGGTGATCAAACTATGGCAAAAAACAAGTTTATAAGTGGTACAACGAGTTCAAAGCGGGCCGAGAACGCGTTGAAGACGAACCGCGCTCTGGACGACTATCAACGTCTACCGACGAGGGTCACGTCCAAAAAATCGAATATTTGGTGCTTGAAAATCGTCGATTCACAATCAGATACCTCGCTGATAGTGTTGGAATATCATTTGGCTCAGCCATCCGTTTGAAACGGCCGAAATTATGGGCGAACAACTCTTGGTTCCTTTATCACGATAATGCACTGGCTCACACTGCATTGGTTCGTCGCGACTTTTTTGCCAAAAACTCGATTCATATCGTTCCTCAACCACCGTATTCGCCTGATTTGGCTCCGTGCGACTTCTGGCTATTCAGCAAACTCAAAAGGCCAATGCAGGGACGCCGTTTTGACACGATTGAGGAGATAAACATCGAATCGAAGAAGGTCTTGAAGGCTATACCGAAAAAAGACTATTCTGATTGTTTCGAGGACTGGAAAGAGCGTTGGCAAAAGTGCGTTTTATCGGACGGGGATTACTTTGAAGGGGATGAAATTGATTTGGAAGAATAAATAAAGAATTTACATTTTATAAAAAAATTCACCTCAATTTTCGATCACAGTAGCACTGGCCACCCCAACTGGGTATTAACATTGTTGATTGCGAATTCAGAAAAAGTTTATGTAATGTTTCAGAGAAATTCCACTTAGTCTTCAGAATCTCCGGCACTTTGTGGAATTGGACTGAAAATTCAAACATACCTCGCTGTAAAAAATAAAAATAAAAATGTTTGTCTGAATTTCCAGTCAAAAATTGTTCAACATGATGTATTGTCCCGCAGAAATGCAGTGTCACGTTCTTTTTCGTCCTCCCAAAAATTAGCTCTAATGAAAATCGTAGTCCCGAATGGATTTTAATCTTCATCATAATTACGAAAACTTGATGCACGTGAGGCATCAAATTCTCATTAATCTTCTCTGAATTCCCTGGAAAATGAATTAATTACATAAGCAATCTGGTTCTGATCACTCGGATACATGGTTGAAGGCATTAAAAAGAAAGTCTGAATTCTGTTATCCCAAGAATTATATATATATATATATATATATATATATATATATATATATACAAGTTCAGGACCTCTTATGAAATTAATGCTATCGTAGTCTTTTGTACTTAAGGGCAAATCCGGAACGCTGTCTCCTTCCGTTACACGAAAGAAGAACATCGTTCTGCCCCTTTTCCATCATTGGATTTGCCAATGTCTATTACACGAACCTTCACCATCCCTGCTACCGCCAACGAGTAAAGTTGAGATTCCATTTCTTCTTTGAAAAAGATTTTCCGAGCAGAGGAAAAAGTTCCCCTTGCGGCCGCACAACTGAGGAGTTCGCCTTATATCGCTGATTCTCGAAGATACGAATACAATTTCATGTGTATACGCGTATATACATGCACGTACACGGATACCGTTGTACAACGGTCGAAGAACGAAATCCTGAATCGACTTCTATCCGATTGTGTGGGTGTATTTCTGCGTGTCTATGAGAGTACGTGCGTGTATACATGTGTATCCATTTAGGGTGACTTTAACCTTCCTCCGTCGAAGGGTCGATGGTGATTCGTCGCCCCTGTTTACCGCATCGAGGGGGAAAGAGAGTCAAAGGGAAAAAAGTTCGTCCCATTAGATTACTCGCGAGCACGAAAGTCCTTTTACCTTATTTTTTCTCCTGAAAGACATTAAGTACTCCGTTTCAGAGTTCCTGAAGAATGAAAGCATAAGAGAGCTGGAAATAAAGGGATGTACAGAGACGAAGGCAAGGAAGGTGAAAAAAGGAAACAAAATATTGCCACAAAAAATATTACGCCGCGTCGGTAAGTCACGAACCTGTATCTGTAACGGCACTTTTTCCGTTTCTCTTCTCCCGCGGATTCCTAGATTGTTTCATGACTCATTTGAAAGACGTATCACGGTGATGCCTGATCGATGGGTTTCGTTTCGGGGAATGAGGCCATAATTTATTCTACAAATTTCGTGGCGTATGTACTGGTCACGATTAACGGTATCATCATGCTGTATGATATTTTTGGCTTCAAGTTATCCCTGATAAGACATCGCCAGTTCAGCAAACTCAACTGTTGGTTTCGTTAAAGGGACATTAACGGATTTTTACTGTAAGCTTTCAAGAACCTGGTTCAAACGCCGGTCGCTCTTCACTCTTTGTAGGGATTTATTCATAAGTCCTGATCAGGCTCTGAAGAGAGCTGGGCGATGCCACGAATCATTTCTAGCCGGTTTACCAGAACTGAATTGTAACATTTCATTCGCCTGTGTTGAATTTTCACGGCCCAGACTTAATTTCAATTAATAATGGGAGAGTAACAATAATTTCAGAGCGTTGAATAACAACGGATTCAACTCCGTTTGTGGCTCATCGAAACAGGAGTTTTGTGGCCTGAAAAACTTCTGATTCGATTATGGTGTTGAAATAAGAATACCTATTGGATTTGATACTGAATTCCAAGACTTTATTTATAAATCCAGAATATAAATAAATTCGTGTATAGGCCATATTTATGGAATTATAAGAATTCAATAAGAATTATTTTCACCAGGGGATTTGGAGTTGAGAATATAATACAAAAGATATTGAATCAATTTTATTAGCATTTGTATTGTCTGGACCGATGAATGCGAGTAGATTTGTACCTTAGAAACAAAACGAGACTTGAAAGAATTGCGAGAATCGATAAAACATTCCAGGCCATCTGACTGGTTGACAATATATACGTAGATGGTATGTACACACGTTTCGGCTGTCAGGTTATTGGGGAAAGGGTTGGGAAAGGATATTCGTGTGCGATGCTATTTTCCTTCGTTTTCTTGAAATCGACTGTTGCATTCATTTACGTGCGTACTGAGAGAAGTCACGAACATGTCGATATGTTTGGTGCCACTTCTTCGATGTTTTTCCTTACTTATACGCAACCAGGAAATCGAATAAACTGCAACGAGGATATGTTTTAAGAGTTATTCCTCTTAGCAAGCGCTCTTCCTCCCCATCGAACTTTACAATTTTGTTTTTTCTCTTCGTCGCTATAAAAGTTTCGATGTTGTGGAATACTGAATGGAATTGTAGCAAGACGATTAATCGTTAGTTCGTTTTCGAATTTATTCCTCAATTATTGAGGAAAGAAAATATTTTGATGTAAATTGAGTAGTTTTTTCTTGGATGTTGTTCGTTCATGTTGTTTTCCCAGTGGATCGGTCTTGTGGATTTTGATAGTCCGATGTGTTCTCTTTGCAATGTTTTTTCAACAAATATCTTCCTCTTCGAAAGGTTGTTCACTGATATTGAAGAAGGGACAGTCCCCAATCGCTCATTAAAACGCTTCAACACGATGTTCACACATTCAGATGATGACAGATGATGAGTGAATTATATAAAAAAATAACTATTCACAATTAAAAAAACTCTGCCAAGTGGCACACGGCTTCCTCGTTCTTAATCAGTCAATTATGATGGGGCTTTTGAATTTATAATACATTTTATTAGAAAAAACTATACATATATACATTTTTTATAATTCTTCGTCCTCTCTCTTCTGTAGAGTATTGAAGAATATTCCCTGAAAATTTCAGACTGTTTCATGAGTTCAGTTCGGAGAAATCTTACAGACAAAATGTTTACCCGGATGGTACGCTGGTATCCCCTTAAGAACACTATCGGATCACAATTACCAGATGGTAAAAATTTCATCGCAATCGTATAACAGGAAACGGAAACATGTCCGATCGCAAAATAAAAACACTGCATAAAGCCGTGGTGGAAATTTCATGACAATTGGATGATAGAAACGGAAGTTATCCGCATGTTAACGATGTTTACGAAATTTCCAAATTTTGTTTCTAAGCTCACTGCTTACCACTTTCTTCCTTCAATTACGATTTGTTTGAAATTCACACCATACAACTAACCCCCCGTAAACTGATTATACTACAAGTTTCATGGCATTTGGATGATACCGACATGGGGAAGGCATGCTTTCAAAATATTGTCAAAATTGTCCAATAAGTGGATGGATTGGAATGGAGTGGGATGGAGTGAAATCGAATGAAGTGGAATGGAGTGAAATGAAGTGCAATGGAGTGGAATACAGTGAATGGAGTGGAATGCAGTGAATGAAGTGGAATGGAGTGGGATGGAGTGGGATGGAGTGGGATGGAGTGGATGGAAATGCAGTGGAATGGGAAGGAAGTGGAATGGAATGGAGTGGAATGGGAAGGAAGTGGAATGGGAAGGAAGTGGAATGGAATGGAGTGGAATGGAGTGAAATGGGATGGAATGGGATGGAATGGAATGGAGTGGGATGGGGTGAGATGGAGTGGAATGAAGTGAAATGGAATGAGAGGGAATGGAGTGGAATGGTGTGGGATGAAGTGAGGGGAATGGAGTGAAATGACGTGGAATGGGGGGTGGTATGGGGTGAAATGGGCGGGTGGAATGGAGTGTAATGGGATGGAGTGGCACTGAATGGAGTCGAGTGGAGTGGAAGGGAGTGAAATGGAGTGAAACGGGGTGGGATGGAGTAAAATGGAGCGGAATGGAGTGGGATGGAGTGGACCGAAATGGTGTGGAATGAAATGAAGTGGAATGTATTGCCTTTGAATGAAATGGAGGTAATGGAGTGGAGTGGGACGGAGTGAAGTGGGGTGGAATAAGAAGAATGGGATGGAGTGAGACTGAATGGAGTTGAATGGAGTGGAATGGAATGGAGTAGAGTGAAATGCAGTAGAATGGGATGAAGTGGAGTGAAATTGTGTGGTGTGAAGCGGAATGGGATGGAGTGAGATTGAATGGAGTCGAATGGAGTGGTATGGGGTGGAGTGGAGTGAAATGGGGGTGGGATGGAGTTAAATGGAGTGGAGCACAATGGGGTGGAATGAGTGAAATGGAGTGGAATGAAGTTAAATGGAATTGGGTGGAATAGAAAGAAATGGGACGGGGGGAATGAAGTGCAATGGAGTGGAATACAGTGAATGGAGTGAAATGGGTGGAGTGAAATGGAGTGGAATGGAATGGGGTGGAATGGAGTGGAATGTATTGGCGTTGAGTGAAATGGAGGTAATGGAGTGGAAGGGAATGGAGTCCAGTGGGGTGGAATGAGGAGAACGGGATGGAGTGACACTGAATGTAGTCAAATGGAGTGGAATGGGGTAGAGTTGAGTGAAATGGGGTTGAGTGGAGTGAAATGGAGTGGAATGGAGTGAATGAAGTCAAATGGAGTGGAATAGCGGTGAAATGGAGTGGAATGGAGTGAATGAAGTCAAATGGAGTGGAATAGCGGTGAAATGGAGTGGAATGGAGTGGAATGGAGTGGAATGAGGTGGGGTGGGGTGGAATGTGTGGAGTGGAATGGAATGGGGTGGAATGGAGTGGAATTGGATGGAGTGGGATGGGGTGGGATGGAGTGGAATGGAGGGAAATCGTGGTGGAATGGAGTCGAGTCAAATGGAGTGGAACAGAGTGGCATGGAGTGAAATGATTTCTTTTTTTCTCCCTTCCCCCAATTCCAATGTGCCTGAAATTTATATCATATAACTAACATCTCGCTAAACGAATATACTCAGTTCCAAGACATTCGGCTAATATGCACAAGGGAAGGCATGCTATAAAAAAAAATACAGATCCCAAAGAAAAATTTCCACAGTTTTCATCCGATTTGGATAAAACTTAGATGGGACCACTATCGGGTCATGATTAAAACGTGGTTAAAGTTTGATCGGATTCGGATAATAGGAAGCAAAGATATACGCGTACGCAAAATGTTCATTTTTTGTCAGAGTTCTTCTCATCCACCCAATTCTTCTGAATGAATCAGGTTGAAACTTATATGGGACCACTATCACCCTAGTCCACAACTGTGATAAAAATTTCGAAACGATCGGATAAGCAGAACGGGAGATATGCGCGTACGAAACTTAGGGGGGGGGCTACAGCCACACACACACACACACACACACACACACACACAGACAGACAGACACGGTAACAACAATGTTTCCCGAGTTCTGAGGAACATTTTAGTCTAGGAGATTTTGAATTTCGAGACAAAAAAACTTTTCGGCTCCTCGAAACGATCCCAAAGCTTCCCTCTAAACGAGAAAGCAAAATAATGCGTGATCCGCGCGAATTGACTTCTTTCGACAGAACGAACGGTAAAAGTTCATAAAAAGTCAGAGCACGTTTCATTCACGTTTTCTGCACATCACGGATTTGATTACTCTTGATGCACATTCCAAAGCACCAATTTACGCTTTTCACCAGGGTTATCTCGACATTGAATACAATATTTCAGATTTTCTTTCTTCTTTATGAGATGTTTCTTATGTTCCGTCAACTTCTTTTTCCCTAGGTTCTTAATTGAATAATGTGAAATTCAAAGAGAAATTCAACACGATGGAATAAAAAAAAACGAAAGAGAACTGTAGAAATGTTTATCAAATTAACTCACCGCATAAATAATGGCCCTCCGATCAAAGTTTGCCAAAGTGAATGTGTTCCTCCGCAATAGAAATTCAATTTTCTACCTCGTTCACCGTCCCACATAATTGATACCACCCATAACGATATTTACTTAATTAAAATGAGTTGACATTTAATAACTCTTTCATCAAGTACCTTTTTACCTTAATGCGGCTACAAAACAAAAAGATTCCCTTTGAGATTCGTTTCCCTCCGCTTTCCTGTTTTTTTATGGGATTCGCCGGGAGCATGTTTACTGGGTCGTACTATCTATCTGACTTTATTCTTCGATTTACATTCGTAATGCGACAGGGGGAGGGAATTTCCTTCCGCTCGTTCACACTTGGAAAACCCTGCAATATCCCGTCACAGTTGCCACCATTTTTCTTCGCGTCGTTGACCTTGCAATTGATCGAACTTACGAATTCGAAGCTGCTCGATGTTACGGGAAGTAAGAGAGCTTCGACAAATGATGATTAATGGGATCGAATTCTTCGAAAGCACTTGGTATTTAAAAGTCATGCATGAAATATCGTGGGTGTGAGTTATCAACGAGTGATAGAATATTCAAATTTTGGTAATGTATTTCCTTCTGAATTTTCATGTTCGCTTTTGTGAATAAAAATGTGGTTCTTTTCCGTGCGAAGATAATCATGAAAATTACCGTTAAAAGTTGATGGGTTGAGATTCTTTTTTCTCCCCCGAACGAACTGGAAAAAAGTGAATGAGAAACAAGTGAAGACAAAGAAGGACGAGAACTTAACTCGAACGTTGAACTGAAGTCAAAGTTTTCGCTGTAGTGAGAAAGTTCAAAGACAGACACCGGAATACTGTGCCGAATTGGCTTCTTTAATAATATCCCTAAATTTGCTAGCAGGCTTAATTGCGAGGTGCATTATGAATTGATTCATGCGCACCCTACGGGACGGTACTGCACATGCTGTGTTTTCTGATTATATGGCTGAATCGATTTGTTCATTTGACTTTTAACCTCCCCGTTATTACAGTAAAAAACTTCCCTAAGCGCGGTAAGTCATTCTGTATTCAGAGAAATAGCTGTACTACCGTTTGAAATTTTATATGAATTTGATTCAAGCTTTATTGATATATTTTATAGCGAATATATGATGAAGTGGTTTTTTCTCAATTCAAAACCAATTCCCCGGAATATAGAATGTTTATTTTGCCTTGGTAGAAGATAAAATGCAGAACTCAATCGCTTGGTTTTGTGGTGTAAGAAATCTGAAGTTTACGGAGAGTCTTTTCTGTTGGCCTCGCGTAAATAGTTGATAAACAGGAAGATGTTGGGATGAACGTAATTGAGGTTTGCAATCACTTACAGGATTTTTTTCGTCTCGAGAGATCCTTTCCTTCGGAGCTGGTCAAGCGGTATTCCCAGAGGATTGGATTACTACTCCTTCAAGAGAAAAAAGAAATATTATTGAAAGCTATTGGATTATAGCATTCAATTCTCAATGGCTTCTGACAGAATTGGTTCCGGAACGAGTCGTTCAAATATTATATTATTCTTATTGCCATTGTTAGGATTGTTTGAATCAAAAGTTTACTCTTTTTCTTTTTTGTTGAGGATATGAGATAATTATTGATAATAATTTTAGTATTTGAAGTGAAGATAGACATTCACTTTCCACTTCTTCAGAATAGTTACAGGGATTGTAATTCTTTGGATACTTGTGTGATACTCTTATGATAGAAATTAGATGGGTACGAGCTCGGTTTTGCACATGTTTTGACGGTTTTGTATGATAGATCAGGTGGTCTGAATTTACGGGTACAGGGCAAACGGTCTCAGGCTGAAACATCATTCCTAGTATAAAAATATCCCAGAAAAATACATCAAATTCAAAAATATTTTAATCACGAACATCCCATACACAAAGATCAAGAACTCAACTGTATTGTGCGAAAATGTATATTTTATGAATTGCTGTGCATTGGAATTGTTTTTCTTCTAATAATAATAATAAGATACACTTGAAACGATAAATCAAATAAATTAATTGATTTCTTCTGGATTAGATTTAACATCATATATATATTAAAAATTGTTGCAATAAGATTTATTGCCGCTATGATTGATGAAACACCTGCAATATGCACGGAGAAAAGTGCAAATCTATAATATAGTAATCTTTGATAAAAATTTGAGCATATTTCTGGAATTCTTAATGAAGATAAGACGGTCCATATTTTCGTTGAATTTTACTTGATAAAGAATGAAAAATTACTCGACTTACAATAGAAGAAAATATAAACTTTTCAAAATTCGAGCATGAAATTTTACAAAGTAATTAATAATTTGTGTTGATCATTTTGTAAAATTTTATGCCTGACTTTCGGAAAGTTTATATATTTTTTTTTTAATTGTTTGTCAAGTATTGATAACTTTTCACTATTCCTTGAGTGGAAATCGAAAGAAATGTGAACCGTTTTACCTTCATTACAAATTCAAGAAACATTCTCAAATTTTTGCTGATATTTTCTGCACTTTTTCCCGTGCGTGGGGAGAAAATTTTCTAAATCTACTGCAATTTTCCTATGGAAGATATTATTTGGCAGAAGAGGGTGAATTTTTTACCTAATCCTTGATGAAGAATGATTTTTTGAAAATTAATGAAAATAAAGAGGGAAGTGGTAATCAAAATATTAGATTATCTACTCAGAAGAGCGGTATATCTTGGGCTTCTAATATTAACCCATTACGGCTCATACGCAAACCAGCGAGAATTGTGCGGAAGTGAATACCGACATGAGGACATGGGTGATTAAAGATGGTGGTTCATGGAGAAAAAGCGAATTTTTTGATTGTTCATACAATTTATTGGACCACGTATGATACGTGGAAACTGAGAGCACTATGAAGGAAAATAATTTTGAGAATAGTATGATTTTTAATATCATTTAAAACAATGTGAAAAATGATAATAATCTTAATACGACGCGAGTAACGAAGATCTTAACAAATAATTCTTGAACCAATTTAAAAAGTCGTTCCTTTTCAAAGAACACCATCTTTTCAATCTATGCCGGATCCTCATTGCAGTATTCACTTTCTCACAATTCCCGTGATTTGTTCATAAGGGAAAACTGATCAACGAGGACTTGAAGCTTTTGAAATGTGGTGTTATAGGAGGATGCTCAGAATAAAATAGATAGACAAAGTCAAAAATGAAGAAGTACTCGAGCAGTTAAATGAAAAAAGAAATCTTCTGAAACACATCGTGAAAAGGAGAAGCAATCTTTTAGGACACACATTACGGCATGAGAGTTTATTGAAAACAATATTGGAAGGGAAAATGAATGGTAAAATTGGTAAAGGTAGACCTAGATCGAGTTATATGAAGCGAATCGTATAAGACAAGGGACGTAGTAGATATGTAGAAATTAAACGTTTGGCGGATAATAGACAGGGGTGGAGGGTTTCATCAAACCAGTCGTAAGACTGATTACTTCATGATGATGAGCAGTATGGAGCTTTTTGAATAATTAGGTAATAATTACGGACTTATCTTTCATTTGAAACTTTCGTATTTATTGCAAACCCGAATACTGATAAAAAGAGAGAGAAATCCCATACAGCAAATCAGTTCAGAAAGGGTGCGCGGAGAATTCAATTGGGGTCGGATGAATTCAATATGAATTCTTAAGAATTCTTTTTCAACTCCTATGTCGTATATATGGGATTTCAGTGCTGCAACAACCTCAGCTCTCCCTACAGAAACGGAATCATTCAGAACAATTGATAGTGCAAATCTCGGATCAAAAATATGATTCGAACTTATTTAGAATCATTTGAGTCTGAAACGGCTAATTTGAAATTTGTACATTTCTCATGCGAAAAATTTCATTTTGATAAGAATCAATTCTTTGAATGCTCTCAGTTTTACGGGGACGTTACATTTCCACTTAGAGATTTCCTATGACTCCCTTTCTCCATTCTCATACCTTTATAGTTGCATTAATATAAAGAATTATAGCACCTTCTCATACAGCACATCAGTTCAGAAAGAGTTCGCGAAGAATCATGGATTCCTCGTTTGTGTTGGAGAAAAATTGAAAAAATTTTTTGCATGCAAATTTCATCTCTCAACTGATGCACCTGAGATTCACCTAAGAAGATTGAATATTGAAATTGGCTATTCACAAATACTGTCAATTCAGCAATTTATGTTTTGAAGTACCTTTTGAATGTTTTCTACATGTCCTACGTGATCCTTTCAGGGGAATTGTACAATAATTGTGTGTAATAAATCTTCAAAAAATAACATAAAAGTCACGTTAAGAAATTTCAGTGAAATAATGAAATTTATTCACCTGAAACGCTTTGAGAAAGGTTATCAACAATATTGCTAATAGTGGTAATCTTCGCGCGGCTAATGTAAGTACATTCAATAGTACGCTTTTGGTAGTAAATACATCTCAATAAATAAATCGTTGAATTCTCAATATTATGACAGTACGACTGATTAGGTTTTCATAAATACTGCTTTATATTTGCGGACTAGGCGAGGATTTACATAAAAGTTTGCAATGTGTACTTGAAATTTCACCGGTTGAAGAACAGTTTCAGGACATTTAATGTGAAGTTTCGAATTATTCAGTTGGTGTATAATGCCACTGGAAAACATTCTGTACGATTATAGAAGTTCCTCTGAAAATTGGAATGCATTTCGAGTTGTGAAATATTAATGCGGAATAATAAATGTATCGGACTATTTCATGTGGAGTGTTTACATGGATCGTACGGCGATATGCATTTGTTTGATTTCCTTTTGGTTTCGATCGTATATTTAAACAGGGTAATGAACAAATGTATTCACCTATAAAGAGTAGTGAAGACTTTTCAAAGAATTTTTGAAGATCGTCAAATTCCCACTATTCAAACGAAACTTCATTCTCATTATTTGTATATTTTATGCAACGATTGTTGATATTTCCAAGATCGTACAAAGGATTGATTGACGTTAGGTCAAACTGATGATTATTACAGCCGAGTACATCTCATTTCTGATGATGATTGAAGGTAGGAAATGTATTAGAAGGGTACCCAAGGGTCGAGATGTCATCGTATATGGGTGTTACACCGAAGTAAAATTACATCAAAAGCCCAGGGGCAATGAAGGTACACTACATTCTGTATGTGGTAACAGATTCGAGGTGTGTAACTGTAAACACAAGCCAATCTCGTTAACCTCGAGACGGTAGGTGAGCTCATGAGAGGAATTTGTGTGTGTACATATTCCCTCTATTCGCATTTGTATAGACTTTTGGTGGATCATTATGTTTTGTATGCTGCGTTGACGATTTCATCTTTTGGCTCGAGTGAAATTCAAAGGAAGAAGAAAGGAGGAAGGAAGGAAGGAAGGAAGGAAGGAAGGAAGACGGAACCTAGGTGCTTCACAAGTAAATGTGGTTATACATGCCACATAAAGGTATACACACGCCTACAAAGGTAAATAGTTATTCACCCCAACGTGGACTGTGCCTTTCCTTCTTGTGTATTTGAATTCGAATGTCGATGCGATAACGGTCACGAATTGCCAGGTCAAAGAGTACCCATTGTTCGACCAAAGCCAGAGAAACTACACGAGTAGAGCTTTCCAATTATCTGACACAGATCTATACTGATCCTTGACGTGATATAATTCCGTTTGTCCCAAACGGAGAATGTCACCATGAAACGATCATTGCCCCTACGATGATTTCCCGCATCGTTATTACGCTGGAGTTCGTGTAATTGGATGATATCCTGCTATATTAATGGCGTCAAAGGATTTTTTCTTCCCTTTTACAATATTTCTCTTCGAGCGAATGCCAGTTGATGCATGCGACGAATGATTTCATCTCGGCATGAAAATTAGGCTAACAAAGAAAACCTATTTTTCCTCTCATTATCTCTCTTTTTTTCCACATCGTTAGCCCTTGACGAACAAGCAAATCCTTGATTTCACAATCACTCGCATTCACTAGATACGCTAGCTATGACGAGCTATGTTAGAGCTGTATATATATATGTTGTACCCGATAACATTCAACTTGTACTCGGAATACGAACATGACGTTCCCTATGTTCGTACTCCGCTCATACTCATTCAGAGAACGTTCGTAGGACCGATACAAGGATCCTGATAACGATCTTAACCTTCGTTTTTAAAAGTCGACACGTGGGAGATGGAGAACTTGAGTACGCGGGTAGAATTGGTTTTCACAAACTATGCTGCCTGTAACCACGATACAACCTACGAAGAGCAACCTGGAATTAGATCGAACCTCGTTAACTTGGAACGTCGTTGTCGAAGTGTGACCTCACGCGCCGTATTTTCCTATAAAGGCGTGCTTTACCTATTTATCCGTAACACGATGAAATCGTAAAAACAAAACCACTACAATGGGATCAACTTTTCCGAGTTTCTCAGAGAACTCGTTTTAGGGGCCGGGCAATAATTTCACGCAATTGGTTTACGGATCTATTTTTTTTCCTTATTTTCGTTTCTGATGATCAAGAACCAATTTGACGAGGAGAATAATTTTCTATTACAATTTCATGTATCCGTTGTTTTCATACATTGACAGAATTTAGTCCCTGCTACCATTTTTGTACACTGTAAAAGATTGCTTTCTGAATTTCATATAAACTTATGCAAAGCAATTAACATATAAATTTTGTATTGATTTTCAAAACTTGTCTGACTTTTCATATCACATTTTATGATATCTCATACAGGATTATGATTTTTCATCTATTTTTATATGAATTTTGATACATTTTGCAGTAAATTTCATGAATTCATGATTGAACTTGATTTCAATTACAAGTTTCAGAATTTTCATATTCATCTGATACATGAAATTTCAGATTGTTTTTTACAGTGTAGTCGTTAGGACCTTTTGGTTGCATCAATTAATTTGATTTCTCTTACCGTTGTCGTTTATATCAATCCTCAAATCGCTTGCATGCCAGAATCTTCGTACAGTTATCACGCGATCAATGTATTAATCAACGGCGTCTCCAACTACTTCCTCTTTGATAGTGCAGTTTTTCCAATGTCATCGTGGCGTTTGTGAATTTTTGGCGTTACAAATTTCTGCCTCTGTAGAAAGAAAAACATTGAGAGAGAATTGAAGATTCATTTCGTAATTGGGAAGTCTGTACGGAAAGAACAATGGAATGAAAATCATAAGACATTTCAGTGGGGTAGTAGTATTTTGTCTCATCTCTTGAGAAGCACTTCTCAGTTTTGGAATGAAATGTTACCACTTGAATAATTTTTACTAGACGATATAAGGAAGATTTCGCGACTGTTGAGTACCTGCAATATTTGATGAAATACACTGTAAAAAAAACTGGAAATTTACTGTGCAACTGGACTGAAAATTTCCAGTGCTAGTACTATAATATGGATATTCCAGTACATGTACAGAGATTTTGTTGGTACGTTACTGAAAATTTACCAAGCATAACCGAAAATTCAGTCCTTGTACTGGAATTTTCAAGTTTGAGATGATGTACTGAAATTTTGCCATGATTTTGCGAAAATTTTACTGGCTCGTACTACAATTTCATAGTTCTTGTGCACCAGAAAAAAATATCCCCTCAAAAAGGACTTGGAAAAAATTTCGAATTTAGAAAAAAAAACCTAATCGCTGGTATACTGGAATTATACAGGTTTTTAACTGCAATTCTTAGGTTTTGTGATGGAATTTTTCAGTTACTATGCAATTGAATTATACAGGTTTTGAACTGCAATTTTCAGGTCGTGTGATGAAATTTTCCAGTTGCTATGCAACGAAATTTTCCAGTTATGCTGGAATTTAATCACTGTTAAGCACTGAAATTTTCCCCTTCTATTGAACTTGGTTATTTCTGGCAGGAAAAGTTTCAAGTCTTGATATTTAAAATTTCCTGATTGAGATTTTGAATAATAATTGTAATTGTAGCCAATAAAATTGATATATGAGGTTTTTCAAAGACTCATTCCTTTGTGTATCCTAAATATGAAGCATATGTAGTCACCCAAGCTGGCCTTCCAACATGCCGCGCTATAGCTCATCGGTTAGGTCTTAGGTTTCAGTTGGTAGACAGGTAGAAAAGTGTAGGTTCAAATCCCGTTAGGTAGACATGAGTTTCTGCCCATCCAAATGAACGATCAAGTTTCTCAATCATCTTGGAACACAAGAACCCTGCAAAACCACTTTGCGTGAGCAATTTTTTTTCAATTTTAATGGATATTTTCAGCATTAATTTTCCAGTACATGTCCTGGAAAAGTCCAGTTCGTGTACTGAAAAATTCCAGTACTGAGGCTCAGAAAATTTCCAGTTTTGATGCTGAAATTCCATAATGTTTGCACTGAATTTTTGCAGTACAAATGTGCAAAAATTTTCCGGTACATGTACAGGTTAATTGCTTCCAGTACATGTACTGGAATTTTCCGGTGAAATTTTTTTACAGTGTAATATTACTTTACTATGTATATTCTTCTTTATGGGCTTGCGTTTTTGCTCGATTCCGAAATAAGGGCAGGTTTGGCTTTTAAAACTTTCAAAACTTTGGAAAAAGTCGTTTCTCGACCGCAACAATCCCAGACAGCACAAATGATTATTTTGAATTCACAAAGACTTCTGAAAGAACTTCTCGAACAGTCCCCGTTATGACAGTAAAAATGAATTCAATATGGACTCAATGAATTCAAAATGCATGCATGTTGAATGCCTGAATAGTTCTTTGTGAATTCGTGATATAAATTCTTTCTGAAGATTAAGTTATTCATCAAGAGTTCATTTTGAATTCAAACTATTCATAATGAATTCATGTTCACTGTCATAACGAGAGCTCTTTGCGGGGACTTTTGTGCTGTATGGGATCGTTTTATCCCACCAACCTTTTGAAATTTCATTGAAGAAATGGAGAAACATTGAAAGTTCACCAAGTATTTGAAAGAGGTCTCCAATTCGACACAATTTTTATTGATGCACATCCGATCTTGCACACTCATGTCAAATTGTTATATTCTACACAAGCCTTGGACAACCCTCGGATTTTCATTGTACCAAATCGGGGTGCGCAGAAAAAACTGTGTAACACAAAACAACTCCGATTTTTTCGTGTACATTGTAAAAAATAATCGGAATTTTCCTATACGCAGCAACCGAAAAATTTCGATGATTAGAAATCAATTTCCGATAAATGTATATGAAATTTCTCAAAAATTTAACTAAAAATTCCGAACTTTGAATACGGTAAAATACGGAAAATTCTTGATGCATGTATATGTTAATTACTTCCAAACATTTATGTGAAGTTTCCCATAGAAATTTTTTACAGTGTACACTAAAGCAACTTTATTTGAGAAACTACCATGGAATTATAGTAATCGAAATGAAAATTTTTCAAAACATTACTGTGCAATCTATAAAAATTCTCAGAAATATCCCTTCGGAATGTTGAGAAGTTCACTCATTTTTATAGGATACACGGTAATTTTTTTGAGAATTTCTACTGGTTTTTCGGTGACTGGAGTTTGACAGTGATTGCTACACGAAAATTTTTTCAGTGAAGAATACGGATTGTGTGAAAAAATTTGGTGTAGAATAGAATAACTCGGTTTCTTTGTGTCAAATCGGGACTGTGTAGAATCAAAAAACCTAAGATTTTTTGTGTGAAATAGCGGATATGAACATTTTTCGCTGACAATAGAATATAGCTTGGTGCGAAGCTGACTGCTAAGCTTGACTTGAACATGAAAAAATCGCATACCATCATCCATGTAAAAATTCTTGGGCTTTGCCAATGATGACAATAGGCTACAGCATGTCGCAGTATAGACAGACAAGCCTTGCCAATTTATAAATATTCTGATCCAGAAAAGAAATCAACCTTATCACTATATTCATTAATAAGGTTGCAGATCCAGTTAATCGGATCAGTTTGAAGAAATCTTGACCTGTAGGTTGGAATGTTAAATAATAGTGGCTTTCTGAGAGCCCTAGATGGAACATTGAAATTAGGCGATGATAAGATTTCAGGACAAATGATCTGACCATTGATAATCTTGAGAATGGATAACATATCATTAACCAACTTACGGGTTTCAAGAGTGTTCATTTTGAATGATTCTAGTATTGGTCCATAGTCATGGCACGTGATAGGCATATTGGATTATTATTCTTATACGATGAGAAGCGTAAGCATTTATGCTTCACCCTCTGTATGAATATTTCCAGATATCAGGGAATTCGCAGTTGTGAAAGGAATTATTGAAGATATTGAGAAGTACAGTTGAGATGGATGGAAGGCAGTACCATAGAAATTTACTCGGTAAACCGTCAGGTCTATGAATAGAGGTTTGGGAAAGACGCAAATATGGTTTCAAATTAGCATGTGTGAGATAAGGAAAGTAGAAACATTCGTCTGAAGCACTGGGTACATCAAGTGTATCAGGTCGAGTAGAGGGATCATTATTGTGAACAGAGAAAAAGTATTGTTGTAACTTATTCAATGAAAAACGTGTGTTAGCATTTGAGGAGGTTTTTTTAGTTTTAAAGATTCTCAGTGACCTAAGTTCGTTCCACAGTTGCCGCGCTCCACATGATAGATTGAGTCGCATATTGAAATAATCCACCTTGGATTTCCTAATTGGAGAGATAACTGTATTTCGTAATCTATTATATAACATCCGATGATCAGTTTTCAGTTGTAGATTCTTACATCGACGGAATTTCCGCCAAGCTTGGTTGCGCAATATGATAAGTCTCTTTAGCTCATCATTTAGCCATGGAACATACTTTTTCTTGATTTTACTTAAGAGAAAGAGAGAGAGAGAGAGAGAGAGAGAGAGAGAGAGATGGAGAACTGATTCGCAGGGTGTTGCAATCCTCCCGTCATGTGGGGAGAATTGCACCAATCGCAATGTTTCTGGAAAACGCTCGTATCATTGAAAGAACGTTGGATTTGACTTCACAATCATTCGGAACTTGAAAAGGAATGTTTGCTCTGTAAAAATTCTACAAATAATAGATCAGATGAACTCAACCATGAAAGTTATAACAATGCGAGAAAAAGTGGTGCAAGTGTCTCCACTTTCTCTTACAAAAAGGGATGATTTTTTCATCATGCACTTGGTTTTTTTGTGGCCCTTTGATACTACTGACGTTACTCATACTTCAAAACAAAAATTTCAAGTCGAAACTCTCCAACATAAAATGTATTCCAATTCGAGACCACGTACTCCAGCTTGTTTTCGGTTTGAACGACATTATTCACCAATAACCGAGTTCGTGAGCACTTGAGGTTTTTCAGCGAAGCGTTTAAACGTTCTACGATGCTGTGGTCTCCACCACATGTGAATATTTCATTGCATATATTAGATTTTTTTTTATTTCCACAGTCAATAAGAATATTATAAAACGCTTATTTATTGCGGCATTAAAGTTTGAATTTCGTTCTTCCAACTCAAAATTTTCACCTCTTTTTTTTCCTCGACTGTTCACTTCAAATTCAAATCAAGAATTGAGAAGAGGGTACTTCACCAAAACGGAAATGAGAATAATGAATTGCATTCTCCTCATCTTTTTGACCAACGCGACCTTGCAGGTGATATTTCCTTTCACATATTCGACCAATATATAACCGCTTGAAATGGTCTGCTTGGGAGTTTCTCACGACTTTCCAGGAATCCGGTGAAGGCAAAAGACTAACAACATCAAATTCCACAGGTGACCGGCAACGGATGGGACGGAAGTTAATTACCCAGAGAAGCATCGATAGCTCCATTAGGCTATTAACAACTCGCCAATTCGAGTGCTTTTCAAATGGCAGGATCAATCCAATTGTGAGATCATTTTCAAACAGTAGTGTTTATTTTGTTCAATACTGCAATAGAAAATGTGATTCGCATACAAATCATTTAGTGATGTTCTTTTACAACTGTTGATTGTCAAATTCAAGGATTTTAATGAAATGAATCACAATGATTGATGAACATTTAGGGAAAAAGAAGTCAATATTCCACAATTATGGTCCCATAATGTCAAATGTATTCTAATTGCAACATATGATTGAAATTCTACTGGAGTTACGATGATCAATCGTGAACTAATAGCTCGATATATTATGAAGGAAGCAGCGAGGGTTAATTGATTTTCATCTATGATGAAATATTCTCTCAGTCGAATGATACAGTCCAGGGATAAATGAGAAGCACATTTACAAAGACGCAAGGGAATGCTGAAAACACATCAAATGTGGAAGGTATCAAAGGGAACAGGTGATTGTAGATGCTCTAGATCGTGGTACAAGTAATTTGATTTAAAATTTTCTTCAAGTGTGAAGAAGTACTATGTGATTTTCATGTGCGAAGTTTGGACTAATACTTTGGACTAGATTCATTGCAATACTGAATTAATTCTGTTGTATTTGATACTTCGATAGCGAAAAAAATAGGTACAAAAGCTGGATTTTTGCTTCGATAGCAACAACTTTTGTTGCCACAGCTAGTTCCTAGCTATCCAAATATCAACCACATCATTTTATTCCATGTAAACCCATGCCGTAGATCTGATGAGCCTATGTCATGCCAGTGTTCAATATACATTTCAAGCGATGAATATCCCAAATTATCTTCGGTCCGAGTAATTGAATTTTGAATTCAATCATCCGAAATGATATTTGAACTCTCTGTTGAACCACAAGAACAGCTATTTGATCTAAGCTTCTTCTGTGTCGTCAGGTCCATGAGTTAAACGGTAAAGGAATAATCCCTGGACCAGATCAATCAGAACAATCGACTCATCAAATACAGGCCCATAGATATTGCCAGTATTGGTAGTATTTTATCTCCAACACTGGGTCTATGTAGAACGTTGTTATCATTTTGACTCCGGATCAGAACTGTCAAATTAATTGGCCCTGGATAGGGTGCTTATATTCACTAGCACTAGTTAATCCGAAAATTGACAACACATTGAATCCAATATTTGTGGAATATTGAATCGTTGAATTCGAAACGATTTGTTTTCAGTTGCGCGTGAAATCTCAAGAAGTACTCTGCGGTGTAAGTCATTAGGATATCAATCTCGGTTCTCCCCATGGCCATTTGTCTTTAAGAGTCGATTAGCTCGGTTCAATTAAACCGCTGTAAGCGGATTCATCGTGCTGTAAGAAAGAGCCGATCGAAGGCAACTGTACTTAGGAGTGGGACAGACGAGGAGCTATGAAAAGAGAGAGGAGCAGTCATTGTATAGATATAAGACTTCAACCCCTTTGAAGAAGATACTTCTTTATATTCTTCATCTTCTATCCGGAAAATTGTCTTCCCCTTTCCCGGTCCTCCTCCTTCTTTTGTTCATGCACATTCATTCCCTTCCCTTCTGCTCTCTAAATCTAGATGGAACAGCCGTTATCTTTCGTTCGAGAGCAAAGAACGAACAGAGAAAAGACTTCGCATTATAAGCCGTGATGCTTTTTTCCAATACCTTCTCATCAATTTCACAATACGATTCTTCTTTCATTTTTCATACACCGTAGATCCCTCGGAATCATTACGCGCCATTCATTTCGCAATGTTTCATAATTAAGCATTGTTAAAAGTTCTTATCAATGTCTTATGACGAATAAGTAATTAGAAGAAGTGAAGTCGAGTGAACTTAATTCCGAACTATCGAATTGCATGTGAGGAAAATATTTTTAGGGATCGTCTCGAGATGTAAAGATTAACTCAAAACAACAGTTGAAGCTAGGCAATTCTAAGTTTGGATACCTAGAATACGTCTACACAGGGTCTTCATTCGATACAGATGAGCGAAAAAATTTGGGTTTTGTTCGTGAGTTAGATTATTAGAACACTGGATTGGCAAATAACAAAAACTCATTGGCTACAATTTTGTGTCAAGCTTGGTTCGACGTATTCGAATATATTCACTGTAAATGAAACTTCTTAATTATTAGGTAACGTTTGCTTTCTACATTTTTTTACCTCGTATGCATTAAATAAATTCATTTCTCACAGTATGAGATTTTTGTACTCATTCAACAACTCTCATTCGCAACGCTGAGGTCACGTACGGACTATTAACATATGGAAGATTGTATGAATAAAGAATATATATACACACACAGAGATATATAACTCTAAATTCTGCATACAATTCAAAGTAAAATAATTCTAAGCTATAACTATTCCGCTCTGCGTCAATATACACCATTTACTTTTTTTTTCTCTCTGGAAATTCTTCTGCTTTACACTGCTGCAATCTCATTTCCTAAGTGCTCTGTTTTGTGTTTATAGAACTTATAAAAGTCTTCGTATTCCAGAATATTACTTTTTCGTGACAAATCATACTCCTTACAAAAATTTTACAACACTCGTTGCATTTTAATAAGGATATTACCGAGTCAATTTTATGAATTTTACTTCTCATCCATGAGAATATTGTTTTACTTGCATCAACTGAATTGTTCGATCCTTAATAATTATCTGATCTTCCAATACTTAGGTCACGACTTCAGCTTCGCAAAAACAAAAAAAAATATAATTTATTCCTTTTGTACGAAAACGATGTGTTGATAGAGAATGTAAGAATTTTAATTTGAGGAATCAAAGCGACAAGTTTTTGTTTCATGCTTTGAATTGTCGGAGTTTTCTTTTTTCATGTGTTTTGTAAAATGATATGATGTGCGAGGTAATAATTAAATGTGTTTTTTTTTCATGGTTGTTGAATGGAAAGAATCTTTTGAGAAACCAAGAGAGGTTTAATTAATTGATTTTGAATGCAGTTTATGTTTAATTGGACCAAATTATTCTTTATAATTGTGTATTCAATTATACCGCGTGCCAGCAATATTTCAGTTTATTATTATTAGAATGATGTGTGTTTTATTGCATTGTGTGCTCGCGATTATCCAAGCATGATGTTAACCAATCAATTCGGTTGTTTTTGGTTTCCCCCTTACACAAACTGTATAATCACTTTTATATGTATGAATGAGATTATTATCGGTACAATTTTACGAGTTGGTGCGGTTGATTTCATTGCATGGAAACTGCTTGTATCTGGTGCATTTTCGAGCGATTATTGAATTATTCACACTCTTCTTGATGATATGAAAATTTAGCACGTTCGTCAAGACTAACGAGAGGCGATGGCTTGGGCCAAGCATGGCAGGTATGCATAGACAATTCGTATTGGATCAACGTGGACTGACAACACAGGCATATTATGCTTGCTCGATAACACAAAGATAAGTTGTTTTAGAACATTATTAGCGCTAGTTTGTTTCAACATTGATTCAAGCTTGAAATAGCATTGGCTTCACAACAGAAGTCTTGTATCTAGGCAAAGTTGCAGAACTCCATTATTTCGTATCCTGGGTACGCTCGCGCGCGTGTCCGCCTTAAGCGGGCATTTCTACTTGTATCCACCAGGCGCATTGCGTGGGTACCAGGCCCCTGACACTTCAATGATTTTTCACTAGATTCATATCCATTGAATGTCATCTATCCGCTAGGAGCGCTGGATGGCATGTTGGCAAATTTGAAAAGAACGTACCAGGTGTAACGGTATGAAATGAGCGTTTTTTTGTGAAAATGAAACACTAATTGCGAATGAAAAGTAAAAGAAATTTATTCAAAGTTTTGACCACTGCTTTGTACACATTCTGACCACCTTCCTGGCAATTTGTGGATTCCTCACCAATAGAAAAGTTCGTCTTTTGAAGAAAACCAATCAGACACCCAATTTTCGACTTCTTCGTAGGGATCGAAGTGCTGCTCAGCCAATGCGTGTTCCATCGATGAAAACAAATGGTAGTCGGAAGAGGCCTAGTCTGGTGAATACGGCGGGTGGGGTAGCAGCTCCCAGCCAAGTGCTTTGATTGTATCCTGAACCGGTTTCGCTTTGTGTGCAGGTGCATTGTAGTGTAATAAAATTACTTTGCTGTGTCTTCCGGCCCATTCTGGTCGTTTTTCGATCAATGAATGGTTCAAATTGATCATTTGTTGTCTGTAGCGATTAGTATTAACAGTTTCACCAGGTTTTAGAAACTCATGATACACCACACCTTTTTGGTCCCATCAAACACAGAGCATTGCCTTCTTGTCGGATCGATCTGGTGTTACAGTCGGTGTTGATGGTTGTCCCGGATTAACCCATGATTTCCCCCGTTTAGGATTTGATGTATACCCAGCGATAGAAGAGACGAAATCTCTTTTCTCGAAAGAGAGAGAGAATCAGGAAGACACCGACGACGAACGTTCCTTCTCATGAAGCGGATTTCGCTACCAGAGACACAGTATCACCCTCGGGGTCTCGGATAGGTGACACTGGGATCGGAATGTCCAGAAGCCGATCCCACGCCACCGGCTCTTCACATATGATTGCCCTGAAAAGGGCACTCACTACGTCGTTGCCGTCATCTTCGGCTCCTACGTGATTATAATGAACCCTCAAAGGATATGCAACTACTCATTGGGAGTAAATTTTTTATTATTGACTATCGCGTACAACAGATTCTTAAAATAAATCCATTTTTCATCGCCAGTAACAGTTCGATGCGGAACTGATTTTCTTTCGTGTCTTTGAAGCAAAATGTCACAAGTGTTTTTTCGGTTTTCCTTCTGTCTTTCATTCAATTCATGTGGCACCCATTTCCCACACTTTTGGATCTTTCCCATAGCTTTCAAACGGCCAGAAATTGTTCGTTGTGCAACATTTATGACTTGAATGACTTGGTGTTCATTAAATATGTTTGACAGATGCCGTACCAACCAAACAGAACAAAAATTAAGGCTCGTCCACAACAAATGTTCCCTATCGACACATTTGTATCTCAACACGCACTTCGTACCGTTACATCTGGTAAGCATTGATCCACGCGCAGATACTCCATCGAACTCGTACGCAAATTCATACGCTTACATGAGGAGTGCTCATGGGATGTATTGAAAATTCCTTGCCAGAGTTAGCGACGGCAGAGCCAGCGCCCCCAGGACAAGTTTTGGACAGGTGAAACACGGGATTGTCAGGGACCTGGTCGCTACCCCTAAGTAGAAATGCTCTAGTTATTGACGAGTTTTGTAACGCTTAAGTAGTCAGATACTAAACACTCGCACATACCTCACCAGAATCCTACGAGGCACTTGCAAGTAGGAATTAACCTGCACAGGTATATGAGGAGGTGTCGCTCCCAGTGTTTCCACACAGGGATTTCTCTCCTGATTTGATTAGGCTTTCTAGTTACTGCAAGTTCGCTATTGACCAATTCTCTTAGAAAGAGGGATCATGTGGGAACGGTGGTTGCTCCGTGCTCCGGAACTTCATCTCGACCACGAACAGGAAAGTACTCCCCTGTGGGATGTTTTCCCCCGTTTTTACCGCGTTTTCTCGTGGATTACCAGTAGGTATTCTCTGCTCAAAGGCAACAATAGCACTGGGTCTCCGCTCCCTATTATCCGGTATTCAGTAATGTTTATTAGGAATGGGGGTAAGAAGATGGTATTATCTTCTCATAGACTCGAGTCATTGTTGCGAAAGGGGGATTATTTGGTCAAGGGACAGTTCTTCGGGATGAATTCGTCACACGCCCCACCTGTAGGTAATTCATTGTTGTTTCTTCTTGTTTCCGTTGTGTCTGTACCCGTTATATCCTAAGTATACAAGGTATTGCTTTCATTACTATTAGATTCTGTGAAATCTGGTCGAGGCATCCGATGGTTTTCGTTTAAACCACGGTACGTGTTGTAATCAGCGGTTGGTTTCTGGTTTGCTGTATTCATATTATTCCCCCTAGATCCCGCAAAAACCCGAATGAAAGTAGCTTCAGATTACTACAAAGTCTTTCCGTTCATGTTAGAGTCGTGTGTCGTAATCCGTCTCATTGTGGCTCAAGATACAACAAGGAATTCATCTTTCATTCCAATGATCAATTCCACCAAATCCGTCTTTCCAAGAGAAGATACCTACTTTAACCCGAATATTATCCCGTTGTTTCGGGTTGATAATAAATGCACCTTTTTGTACAAAACACCTTAACATCTCATCTGGGACCAGAAAATTCTATGTGACATTATCGATGTATGATTCAAAGGAATCTAAATTTCTTCCTCTTGCAACAAAAGGTGGTGGTCCACTCAAAGCGATGGTCCAATCAACGCAATTCTCTCTCATTATATGATATGCGTGAGATTTTCATTACAACGAATTCGTAGAGAAAAATAAAACAAAACACTCTTCATTATCATCATCATCATCATCATGAAGTAATCAGTCTTATGACTGGTTTGATGAAACCCTCCACCCCTGTCTATTATCCGCCAAACGTTTAATTTCTACATATCTACTACATCCCTTGTCTTGTACGATTTGCTTCATATAACTTGCTCTAGGTCTACCTTTACCAGTTTCACCATTCATTTTCCCTTCCAATATTGTTTTCAATAAACTCTCATGCCGTAATGTGTGTCCTATAAGATTGCTTCTCCTTTTCACGATGTGTTTCAAAAGATTTCTTTCTTCATTTATCTGCTCGAGTACTTCTTCATTTCTGACTTTGTCTATCCATTTTATTCTGAGCATCCTCCTATACCACCACATTTCAAAAGCTTCAAGTCTTCGTTGATCAGTTTTCCCCATTGTCCAAGTTTCGCAACCATATAATGCTGTGCTCCAAACATAACTTTTCAAGAATTTCTTCCTTACTTCCAAGCTTATATTTTTTGAGCATAATAACTGTTTCTTTTGGTAAAAAGCCTGTTTCCCTTGTGCTATTCTTGCTCTTATATCTCTTTCGCTCTTGCCGTTTTCTGTAATTATGCTTCCTAGATATTTGAATTCTTTCACCTGTTCAATTGTCTCGGTATCTATTTTGATTTTCGTTCTTTTAGCTGTTTTCGCTGCTGTACACATCATGAATTTTGTTTTGTCTTTATTTATATTCATACAATAGTTTTCCAATAATATTGTTCTCATAGTGTTGAGAATATTTTCTAACTCAGTACTACTCGTGGCAAGTATAGCTATGTCATCCGCGAATGTCAGCATACTTATATTTTCTCCCTGAATCTGTAATTTCGATTGAATTTGCTCCTTCACTTCGTTCATTGCTTCTTCTATATATAAATTGAAAATCAGTGGCGATAATGAGCATCCTTGTCTCACCCCTCTTCTTATTCGTGCTTCCCCTTCCTGGCCCGCTATGAAAATAATCAAAGATGGGAAATCTCACACTAGTACAGTTAACAAGTTCTCACTAGAAGACCTCCAGCAGTATTTTTCTTCGGTTTATAATAGTACCCCATCGGATAGACCTAGTCTGCTTGATGGTTTTCATACATTTGATGATTCACTATTTTATTTCCCGTACGCCACACATGCTGATTTGCGACCTTACTTACGTTTCTCACAATCTTCCATTTTTGGCCCTGATAAACTACCTAGTAGACTTCTCTCCTATTGTGTTCCCTCTATCTCGACTGCACTTCTCGATATCATAAATTACTCATTCACTAATTGTGAATTTCCTCAAGTTTGGAAATACTCATATATTACTCCTGTACCGAAAACGAAAAATCCAGCGAATGTCACTGAATTTCTTCCAATTTCTATACTATGCGAGTGCAGTAAAATCTTAGAAAAACTTGTACACCATTATCTTCTCACTTACTTGAGAAAGAATGAGTTGCTAGACTCTTATCAATTTGGTCTCGCTAAGCATAATTCTACACAAACAGCACTCATCAATATTATTGATGATATTCGTGAGGGAGTTGATTAGCGTATGGTAACGATACTTGTGTGTTTTGACTCCTCTAAAGCATTTGACACTGTTGATCATGCGTTGCTGATTAAAAAACTTGCAAAATTTAAGATATCTAGATCTGTATTGTGCTGGTTCTGGAGTTATCTAGCTGGAAGGTATCAAGCGGTCAAAACTCCGGCAGGGATTACTAGCTGGATCCCAGTAAACTCAGGTGTGCCCCAAGGTTCAGTGTTGGGACCGCTGTTATTCGCTCTTTATCTGAAAGATATCAATGAGTCCATACAGTTTTGTAAAATATGTAAATATGCAGATGATTTACAAATATATTTCCATTGTCTTCCTCATTTATTGAGTGATACTATTGTGTTGATTAATCTTGAAATAAAACGCATTGTTGAGTGGTGCAATAATAACTCTTTGAAATTGAATCCCAACAAAACACAATGCATGATCCTTGGATCTTCTACGTACATCAATTCGCTCGAAATTGACAACCTACCTAAAATCTGTGTCGGGGATGTGTCGATTCCCTATGTCAATCGAATCAAAACGTTGGGTGTCACTCTTTCTTCAGCGTTGAATTGGAATGAACATGTGTTAGATCTACGGAGAAAAGTTCATCGTGCCCTATATCAGTTAAGACTGAATGGCCACCTTCTCTCAATCAACATGAAAGCTAAATTGGTATCTAGTCTAATTATCCCTTATTTTGACCATTTGCTGTCTTGTTTTCACGGATATAACGAAGACAGAGAATCTGAAACTACAACGCTCCTTTAATGCTTGCGTCCGTTTCATTTTGAATGTTAAGCGAGATGAACACATAACTCCCTATTTTCTGAGGTTACGTTGGTTGAAGTTGAAGGAACGACGTGAATACTTTCTTGGTTCATCTGTATATCAGATGTTCAGAACACGATTACCGTCATCTCTCTATAACCGTTTCAAATTCACCTATCAACACTCAACCTTCGATACTAGATCTGATCGTAACGCTTTAGTTATCCCCCTCCATCATACCTCAACGTATGGGAAATCATTTACGATTTCGGCTGCAAGACTTTGGAACTCACTCCCAACCCACACTCGGAATCAGCCAACTCTTGCTTCCTTCAAAAGAGATCTACATCATCTTCTCATTAGTAGATACTCATGATTGGGTCAATAACTCGAATGATGATTTTATGTTTGAATTATGAATGGTAGTATGAAATGGAATGAATTATTTAGATCTAGAGAGCATGTAAAGTGAATTCATCAGCTTTTAATTAGTTTTATAAGTTCTTTTTATTGTTGCTAGTTATTTAGAACCGCTGTAGAATACTATACTGTATTTGCCCCATAGGTTTTCCTAGGGCATAATAATAAACTTATCTATCTATCTATCTATCTATCTATCTATCTATCTATCTATCTATGTCTATTATTGCACTTTGATTCTTATATAATTCGTATATTATTCTTCTATCTTTATAATTTATTCCCACCTTCTTCAGGATCGCAAACATCTTCTCCCAGTCCACATTATCGAAAGCCTTTTGTATATCTACAAAACGTATGTACACAGATTTCTTCAGCGCTATCCTTTTCTCTATTACTGCCCTAAGTGCTAAAATTGCTTTTCGCGTCCCCCTATTTTTTCTAAAACCAAACTGATTTTCTGCCAATCTACTCTCTATTTTATTTTCCATCTCCCTGTATATAATTTTGGTCAGTATTTTCGAAGCATGTGAAGTTAAACTCATCGTTCTGTAGTTCTCGCATTTGTCCGCCCCTTGTTTTTTCGGGATAGCGACAATTTCATTCTTTTGGAAATCTTTCGGTACTTCTCCTTTTTTGTAGATATCTCTAATCAATTTGAACAGTGCGTCACGAGTTCACTGGAGGCTTTTATAAGGTCCGCACTTATGCCATCTATGCCTGGCGCTTTATTATTTTTCAATTCTTTCAAATCCTTGTCGAATTTTGATCTCAATATCGAATCTCCCAATTCTTCCTCATCTACATCCTCCTCCTTCTCTAAAAGTGCTATATCATCGTTTCCTCTATACAAGTCTTCCAAATGATTGATCCACTGTTCTATTTTCTCTTCCGTTTTTATCAATTGTCGTCCTAGAGAGTTTCTAATCTTATTGCTTCTAGATTTCATTTGTCCGAAAAATCTTTTAATAATCCTATATGCTTCATCTATTTTTCCTAAATGCAATCTTATTTCTATTTCCTGACATTGCTCTTCTAACCACTGTTCTTCTGCTTTCCTTGATTCCCTTATTATTTTATTTCTCAATGATTTGTATCGTTGCTGGCCTTCTTGGCTATCATTATTCTTGGATTTTCTTCTTTCATTTATCAATTCTAAAATTTCTCCCGTTATCCATGGGTTTTTAGGTTCTACTCCATTATTCTTCAAAATCTTATCCGCACATTCTCTTATATTCCCCTCCATCTTTGTCCATCTCCTCTCTATTCCCAAGTCTTTCTCTTTTTGACCTCCCAATTTTCCATCCAACATTTTCTCGAATGCCTCATGTGTTTGTTTTTGCTTGAGGTTCTTCAAATTCCATCTTTTCTGGATTTTCCTTTTCTTCTTCAGAGATTTGAATTTCAGAGAACATTTCATCATCAACATATTATGATCACTATCTATGTCTGCACTGGGATAAGTTTTACAGTTTTTCACTTGGTTTCTAAATCTTTGTTTCACTAATGTGTAATCAATTCGGTATCTTGCTGTATCGCCTGGCATTTTTCAAGTGTAGATTCTTCTTGGATGATTTTCAAATAAAGTGTTTGTGATAACCATCTTATGATTTTCACAAAATTCGACTAAACGCTGTCCTCTATCGTTCCTTCTCCCTAACGCAAAATCTCCTATTATGTTGTCCTCTTTTCCTTGTCCTACTACCGCATTCCAATCCCCCATCACTATCAAATTTTCTTCTCCTTTCACATATTCTATCACTTCTTCTATTTCTTCGTACGTTTTTTCAATATCTTCCTCTGAATATGCAGATGTGGGCATGTATACTTGGACTATGACTGTGTCTACCGGTTTTGTTCTTATTCTAACCATCATCACACGTTCATTATGTTGCAAATAATTTTCTATTCTATTTCCTACTCTTCTATGCATCACAATTCCTACACCTGCTTGACCGTTCTTTGATCCTGTATGAATTATTCTATAATCCCCACTCCAGAAATCACCCTTTTGTGGCCATCTCATTTCGCTAATCCCCATTACGTCTATATTCAACCTATTCATTCCTAATTTCAAATTTTCTAATTTTCCCGCTTGCCCCAGTGATCTAACATTCCACGCTCCGACTCGAAGAATGTTGTTCCTTTTCCCTATCCTATTCTTCGGTTTTCGTTCTTTGCTGATGAAGCTTCCTTGAGCAGCCTCCACCCGGAGATCCGAACGGGAGACTAGTTTACCTCCGGAATATTTTACCCGAGAGAGCGCCATCATGTATTTATTAATTTGTTCGTTTGTTTTTGTTACATAATATTCCAGGTTAGGAAAAGGTTTTATTTCCTCGGGAAGTATTGAAACATGTCAAGGAAGGTAGTTTCCCCTTGCTTTCCTCCCGTTTTTGCCGATGTTTCTGGCATCAGGATGATTTCGTTTCTCTCAGTTTGTATTCTTTCTCTTGAGTAGTCCATTCCACTCAAAAAAAAGATCCAACTCTGAGATACTCATCCTCCCCACCACGTAAAGGAAGCAGATACTACCAGGGATGGATAAAAAGGATTTCAAGGACAGGTATCATGAATATCCCCCTGGAAGACCCGCAATCATCCACGGGGAGGATTCTTCATTATCACAACGCGATAAAACCCTCATAGAGTACTTGAGTTTTACAATGTGAATGATGAATGATATCATTCTGGAAGTGTGATAGAATTCATTCCAGTTGTAACAAACAGAGAAATGATAATTTCTGTTATCTCGAAACGAACTTCTCCCAGAATACATAGATTTAATTTGGAAATATTATAAATCCACAGCATACACTTCAAGTTTGCATTTATGATAATCTATCCTTCACGCTTCATTTGACGAATGGGTTTCCTCTCAATCTACAGTCAAGAGCGCTCTGTTGATTTCTTGATTTTCCAACAGACCTCATTTGAGATGTTTACAATACATTGTGTGTTACATTTCCTCATGCTCTTCCGTGAGTTGTGTGTTACTTCTCTTCCTGCTATTCACTCGAATATCGACAAGACATATTTGCTCGAAATTATACTCGCAGAAAAATATATTTCTAAAAGTCCCGTAATTTATTGAGGATCAGCGCCAGTCTGTGATGAATGGAATTATTTAATTCAATATAGCTTCAAAAGTACTATAATTTCTTGTAGAAATACATCTAATTATGGGAGTTTTTCAAAGTAAATTCAAGTCAAAACTCTATCTGTCACAGACTGGCGCTGATCCTCAATAAATGATGGGTCTTTTCAACACATCTGTTTTCTGCGTGTAGTCTTGTTCGAAGTCGAGTTTAACTTATGGTTATAGGCAAGGTTCAAGAGACGCGGTAGCGTCTCGACGCCAAGTACATGAAAAAATCTTTTTGAAAAAGAAAAAAGCAGAAGTCGTGCGCTACCGTGTATCTATACAAGTGAACCGGGTTTTTCCACTAGCCACGTCAAGTTTTCCGTATGGACATGAATTTCAGAACTGTTCAGAAATGACCAACACGTTTGGTTCAAAATAAGTCAAAGTTGTTTCTGGTACATATGCGAAATGATTTAAGCTAATTTTTCTTCTGCTCCACTTTATATTCATTTTGATTACAATGATGTTTTTCAAAGATCATAAATCACTTTGAATAGAATTGAAAGAAATTGAAGTTACAATATACAAAAAATGGTTTACATACCATTTGGATAAACAAATGTATTTGGCAGCCCATATTGATGTCACATCCTTTTTTTCAGATGGGACATATCCTGTTGTATTGCATCGAAATTTTTAATGTAATGAAATTTCTGTTGAGAACAGGTTTATAAATTTGTTCTTGTAGATATTGATCGCATTTTTATGTGCTTGGCGTTATTTTTTTACATTTTTGAAGTTTTTTTATTGGGATTATCATTGATTACAAATGTTGTAGTATTTGAACGCAATTATGGAGATTTTACAGTTCTTCGAAAATTTGTACTCACTTGCAATGCTGTTGTGAATAGTGGGATTGAATAATCGTTAGCGTGAGGGCACATGATTTGTGAATCGAATGATAGATTCATGAGAAATGGCAATTGAAAGAGCACTTTTGGCTGAGTCTTGACATGATTTTGATGCATCAAATCGGTATATGCTGTTTGTTTTCCAATCGTTTTTGCCAGAATCTGGCAAATGAATCCTCATCAGTACACTGAACCATTTTTTCTTATCCCCGGTGACACTGTAGAGAATGTGGGGAGTTTTCCTTCGCACTGTTGGTAGATTTCATCCCCTCATCGTGGCAGAATTGTTTTTCCACCAAAAATGAGGGATTTTTTTCCTCCTGTTAGGAATTATTTTGTTTTTCGGATGTTGAATCTTCTGCAAATGAAGGAAAAG